>OY735216.1:11265440-11392940 GCA_963457665.1 Thysanoteuthis rhombus | reverse complement strand
TGCGAATAAAATTCAATAATTTCATCCATTTCCATATCGTCGGGTCAACCATACCAATTTATTTATATATTTATATATAAATATATATATATAAATACATATATATATATATATATATATATATATATGTATGTATATATATATATATATATATATATATATGTGTGTATATATGTATATACATATATATATATATATATCTATATATGTATATATATGTATATATATATATATATGTATATATATATATATATATATATACATACATATATATATATACATATATATATATATATATATATATGCATATATATATATATATATATATATATATATATATATATATATATATATATATATATATATATATACATATACATATATATATTTCATCCTTTTGAAAGAATTAACGGATGTTCAAGTTTCTATGGGGATTTTTTTTTCAGAAAAGAATCTACCGATCTCGTTCCATTGAAACAATCCTTTGTTTCGAATCATGGATCGGAGGTATTTTTTATCTGCGAAATTGTTACCTCGAAGTGGAAAAGTCAATAATTACGAACAAAATGATAGAGAACACACACACTTTCGATTACATATTATGCGTGTATGTGTGTATAAAGAGAATTGGAAATAACTTTGTTTCTAATACGTTTGAGTAATCCTAAAGCCAAGCAGACATTCTGTCCCGGCTTCACCCATTTTGAGGATGCCTATGAGCATATGTTGCCAGGCTCGTCTGTTAAACTATCGGCTAGAGAAATGAGTTCAATCCTTATGGATGCTTCACACCTGTGGAATTGTGCCACACTACGATAAGTAAGGTAAGTATATTTAAGAGCTGTGAATCCCATACTTTAACAGCGTTCAACGTCATTTTAAAATTAGTGATTAATTTTTCACGTGAAATTTCTGTTGCACCAAAATAGGTAAACTTTGTGGTCTTGTGCAGTGCAGTGATAAGCTTGGTAAATATCTATATTGCTTTCTTAATTTGAAAACGATACTGTTAGTTCTCGAGGCTGCAATTCACAGTTCACTTCTGTTAGTCTAAATACGCTTTGGTTTGGCTGAAGACCAATGTGCAATGCATGTTTGATGAGTATTTTGTTCCATTCAGATTATTGCATTAGTTCTAGTGACTACGAGAATGTCCGTTCAGAAAGATGCCGACCCGAGTAGTGACCCAGACACCTAGGATCTAGTGTTCTAATTGAGGCCGCAGCCCCAATCAGAGCGATAAAAACAGGAGAATGACATAATGATAGAGGAGAGATTCGAAAGGAAAGAGCAAGAAGAGTCTGAAGAGGAAATGGCCCAAGAAACAGAGTAATGGGATGAGAGAGAGGAAAGAGTGAAATTGGCGATTGAAGAAGAGGAGGAGAGGTGATGAGCATATTACACGATAAGGAGTAATTAAAAAAAGTGAAAGGTGTTAATATGAGGGTGGCAGAAGAGGAGAATTTTTAAAAAATGATGATATCGAACAATGAAGGTGAGGATTGGGAAAGGCTGATATGAAAAAAAGAAAGGAGAAGGAAGAGAGAGGAGACTTTGAAAAGAAAAGAGGAGAAATGAGAAAGGAAAAATAGGGGGGTTGAAGAGATGAAGGGGAGGAGAAAGAGAAAATCAGACAAGAAATGAGCAGAAGTGAGATGGAAGGTAAGAAGAAAGAATAGAATTTGAAGCAAAGGAAGGGGGGAAAAAGAAAAGAGGAATATTTTTCAAAGGATGGGGACAAAGTGCATCATAGGAATGATTAAGTGACAGCGGGAGGAGAATTAATTGTCCAAAGGAAGGAGAGAGAGGAAGGAGAATATGAAACGAGAAAAAGGAAGGTTATTATAGAAGATAGAGTAGAAGACTAAAAGCATAGAGGCCAGAGAGAAGTCCGAAAATTTTATTGGAGGGAGAGAAAGGGGATAATATTTAATTGGAGGAGAAGGGGGAGAGCAACGGGAGAAAATAAAGAGAAAAGAAAGGGGGAAGTTGGAAAACAAACAAGTAAAAATAGAGGGAAACCTAGAAGTGAAGAAACTGGGAAAGAAAAATAATGGTGGAGAGGGGGTTAAGAAGAAATATTAAGAGCAAAGTTGCAATGAAAGAAAATAGGAAAGAAATTTAAAAAGGAGAAAATGATTTATTGCAGTGACGGAAAGAAAGCTAACAAAAAACGAAAGAAAGACAAAAAGAAAGAAAAAAGAAAGAAAGAAAGGTACAGAGGAGAAAATAGAGAAAAAAGATGAAATCATCGAGAAAGAAAAATAGAAATTAAAAGAGACGAAGAACAAGGGAGGGAGACTAAGATGGAAACAAAATCAGCCAGAAGATAAAAACAAAAAAAATAACAAAAAAAAATAGATCCGAAAGACGGATAAGAGAATTTGGAAAATAAAGTAGAAGACAATGAAGGTGACGTCATGGATCAATAACCGGTTAACAATTGAATCAAACAAAAGAATACTTTCAAAAAAGACATTAAGATTGAAGGTGCCAATGTTTGTCTGACTATAAGTGCCATGCCGTCCATATTTGGGCCTAGGTGAGTATTTTCGGTAAAGACTACTTTTTTTATCCCTCGATGTCAGTCTGACCTTTGTCCTTTCTGTTAATCTGATTGATAGCCCAAGATCATGGAGTTACCAAGGGTTGAGAACTCTTTTCTTGTCAGTCTAACCACCAAGCTCGTCATTATCCAGATATCTATGCATCGCAGTTGCGAGCAGACTAAAGCTCCTTTAATGAATGGTGATGGTGGCGATGTTTGCAAAGCGAACAGATATATCCGTACCTCGCATAAAAGAATCACCGTAGCCCGTGCGTATACCAGAACTAATTATGTAAAAAGAAAAATATCTGCATTATCTTAAAAACAAAGACGTTTTATCTAAAACTATCTTTAAAAAAATGTAGACCTTTTATCAAAAAAAAGATTTGGGCATTTTTGGTCCAAAATGAGACAAAAAAAAAGCAATTTAGAAAAATGCATAGAAACGTTTTAGATAGTACCGAGTGGTATACTCATGTCAAAATTTTTTAGGTCGTAGCCCCAAAAATGTGCAACACTCAGAGACACACACACACATGCTGACACTCAGATAGAGAAAAATCTGTCGCCCACTTGGCCGTTTGTTGGGCTACGGTGATCTGATCTATGATCGTAATTAGCAACAGCAGGAATCATTTAAAGTTTGTTTTTTTCTCCTTTTTTATTTTTTTCTCAATTCTTTTGCTTTTAAGCTTCCCAATTCCCAAACTTTCGAAGTTCGTCTAGATCAGACCTTTCCGAACTGTGCGTCGCTTCAGACACGTTAGTGTGTCGCCGCTAATCCCTGGGTTTGTGGCGAAATTGAGTATAATTTTGCATAACTTTCAAAAGATACTTTTCCTGGGTCAGTTCAACTGCTGGGATGACATTATATATTCGGCTTGGCTAACAAAATTCAATGTGTAGCAATTTCTCTCATAGAAGAGCACCATTGCGGCAGTAAATCTTACATTAATTCCTGGCCACTGACAACCTCTTTCTTCCTTTTTCTCCTAGATCCTCAAAGAGGAGGAAATCAAGTGAAAAATCACCCTAGGAGGGCAAACCTTGGGCAGAGCAAGCTCAACTTTCAAAAACCAGATGATCCCAATAATCCTAAAAAGAAGAGTATACAACCAATGCATTCTCCTGATAGTCACTTATAGAGCTGAAACATGGAACCTAACCAAGAGACAGACTTGCAAACTGAGAAGCATGCAACGTGTGCATGAGAGAATCATGCTCAACCTTACGTGGAGAGATCACAAGACAGTACAGTATATAAGGAAGAAAACAGGAGTCCGAGACATCATAGAAACAATTAAAAAAATTCAAATGGCAATGGGCAGGCCATGTTGCAAGAATGAAAGACGACCGTTGGACATCACGACTCACAACATGGATCCCCAGAGATCACATGCGATACCGAGTCCGACAGAACACAAGATGGAGAGATGAATTGGACTAATTCAGGAAATACAGGCTCTGCGACGCCCATGATAGAGAAGTGTGGCGAATCCTGGGGAAGGTCTATGTCCAACGACGGATGTTAAAAGACTGATGATGATGATGATGATGATAATGATGATGATGATTTCTATAGAAAATTCTGCGTGAGGACAGGATTCCCGAGGAAAAGAGGCGTGAATTCGACTTTTGCAGGAGGCTTATTCTCTATACCCATTCCCATGACGGTCCGAAAATCACGATAAAGGCTACTGAAAGAATTATTAGTCTAACTAAAAAGCACTCAAAGAGCGCACATCTCTGCCAGCGCCATGCACTGACTAATGCAGCATAGCTGAACTGGTGCACACAAGTCTAAGCATTTGCTTGTATATTTATGAGAGTTGCAAATTGAATAAAGAATAAGTCGTTTTCGTAATGAAGTTTGTAGTTCTTAAATTACTTCGTCACTCCTGTCACTTTGTCGGACAGACGAAATGTGAATACGATAGACGTAATATTCTGTATCGTATTTCAAAATATAGTCAGTCAAACACCTTCAGAGAGAGAGAGAGAGAGATTGGGGACTAATTTTTAACAGAGGGACAGAGACAGAGTGACAGCAAGAATAGATAGGGTGCTGTATGTTTTCAACACATAGGATCAGGTATCAAGTAATTAGTCATTGTTCATTAACTTCGATCGCGTGACATCGCTGAGTTTAGCCTTAACAGTAGGGCCAGAAGCAGACACTTGTCTATTCGAACTATTGCCTTCATTTACCAATTAGTCTTTATCTGTTTCCTTGTCGCACACTTTCTTTAGTCTCTATTCGTCGATTCCGGTCCGAGCTATTCAATGCTCCTTCTTCATCTATTTCCCATCTTCTTGACTTCAGCGGAGACACCTCCCTCACAGAAAATACACGTAATCTTGATAAATTGCTTCCCAACTTCAATCTTTTTAATCTGCCAAAGGCATAAACTCTATCTAATAGTTGAAGGGTAGACACGGAGTCAAAAACCATCCTTATTGACACTTGACCTGTGACCTCTATTTTCTGGCGGCTCATTTTAGGTTCCCGCAATAAATGAAAATGTGAGTCTATATTTTCATACATACCCATCTTCATTCTCGTCCACAAAACACACATATACATACACATACTCTCTCATATATACTATTATCTCCGAAATATTTTATACATATCTAATAAAACGAAAAAGTTTAAGAAACTTCGATTATTAAAAATATTAAAAGCCTCCCCTAAAAATGTTACATTGAGAACTGAATGAAAATCAATTCATATACGGCTACAGAGTCGTGGATGTAATTGTGTTAGTTTCAATTTTTTCACTTCTTTTGATACATGGAAAAAATACCTCTCAACAGGAGAATTCCAGGATTCGTCCGAAAATTTGAAATTCATTTCGATCTTTTGGGAATTTGATGTTGAAAAACTGACGGGCAGGCAGACAGACAGACAAACATATGTAATTTCATATACTTTTTTCGAATTCGTTGGTAGAGGCAGAAAAATAATGATTGGGAACCAGTTTTATTTCTACTAATGCTATGATGATATAGAATTGATAAGTACCTGCTGTATTATCGAGATCTCTCTAAGTTTAACCTGGAAATATCACTGGAATATTTGGCTAAATTGCATCGGATACTGCGGTTTTTATAAGAACAACGAAGTTAAGCAACGTTCAGTCTGGTGACCGTCAGGGAATATCAGGTGCCGTATGCAGCAACAAGATTGTTCTGCGGCCGTCTCAGCCTATGCTCTGCCGCTGATGTACAGAACATTTTACCAAGCAAGAGACTGATGTCATTTCCGGCAAGTCCTTTCTCACATATTCGCTGCCCCGTAAAGGACACTTGATAGGGCTTTCATGTGGACTGGTGTAAATTAAAAGTTAAGGGCTAAAAGCCTGAGTTCCTCCCCTACAACGACGTTGAATGACAAATTTTCATTCGAAGCGACTGATTGGTTAAATATACATCGAGGGGGACAAAAATCGACCGCCCTTTGATGGAGTCCTATTTTATCTCTCAGAACTTCAGATCGAACTGATTCTCATTAGGAAATTCAATTGTTATATTAATGAGGTTTCACACGTAATTGTTTCCTTCCCCCTTCTACAGTCGTCAACTCCTCCTCCTCCTCCTCCTCTTTAGCCTCCCACTACTACGCCTTCAGTTATCTTGCTATAACCACTACTCCCATTGCCCACTACTACCACTACCACTCTCGCCACTCCCTTCCTCTCTCGTTGCTACCTTCTCTTCATATTTTCCCTAGCCCCCTCCTCTTTCATTTGTTATCTCTTGCTGCTACCCTTGTAGCTGTCGCTTTTCTGCCAATTTTTCCATGCTTTCTCTTCCCAGATAGTAATCTCGTTATCACCTTCTCCCCTTCCTCCTCCTCCTCCTGACAGATTCACTTTCAAATCTTCCACCCGATCCACCCAACCTCTTTATCATTTCTCCCACCCACGCAGTGAACGTGATTAAACCTTTCATCCATTGATTAAGATACAGACTTACAGATATCCATCGCATCATCGGCCCAACCCCTTTTCATCAACTTTTCTTCGCAATTAAGACCTCCTAATTAAAGTTTTCCTCATAATGAAGACAAAAACTATAAAATCCTGAACGATTTCATCATTTTTACTAATATTACAATTATTACGATTATTGCTATTGTTACAATTATTATTATTATGATTATTATAATCATTATTAGTATCATTATTGTTACTAAGACTAATATTATTATTATAACTGTTGTTATTATTATTATCATTATCATTATTATTACGATCATCAATCACAACTGTTATCACTATTTTCTAAATATTTTTGTTATTATTATCATTATTAATATTATTATCCATTTCTTGTTGATGTTTAAATAGTTACTTTTATTATTATTATTATTATTATTATTATTATTATTATTATTATTATTATTATCATTATTATTATTATTGTCGATTTTTTTTGTTGATGTTTGAAGAGCTATTTCATGTTTTACTTGATATTGTAAACATTCCGTTTCCAATCCACACAGTTCACTTGAAGGTCGATGATAACTCTCCGAGAGTTGCGATAAAAAGCAACATGAATAAAAACGAAAGAAAAACCAGTCAAAAATTAATATTGATAAAACGAGATTTGCATTTTTGTTGATTTTAAAGAGGTACTTTATGTCTTCCTCGATATCGAAAACATTCAATTTGTAACTGAAACCGATAATTCCTCAACTTTTCTTTCCATCACTTTATCACACAGGCGGTTCCAAAAAGCTACGATAAGATTTCAAAACCTCATGAGATCTTTTTACTATTCTTTCTTCCTAGATTGAATCTAGAAAAGAGAAATAAGTATGTAAATGCATGTAATCTATACGGCCATCTTTGTTTGCAAAAACGCTATTAAATCTGCCATTCCTTCAGCCAGGTTTCGCATTCCTGTATTAAAGTGAAAACATTCCATTTATCCTGATGTATTAAAATGTTTCATTTACGATTCTTTCAGTTTCCAAAGACTTACGAAAAAGTTTTTAAACAAAAATTATATTTGAATACAGGTCTGGTTAGTCATTCGATGTGAGCCGTCTTTTAGTCGCATGCTGTGTTGGAGTGATCAATTAAAAAATTTAAGTTACTTCGCTCAATTTTCGTTGGGCAACCATCACTAAAAAAATTCATAATTTTCAAAAAAATCAAATATAAACGGACACAAAGGGGCCAATTTAGCATGAACTTACATTTTAGATTGAATCCCACAAAAAAAATATTTTGACGGTGTTTTTTTTTAACAACATTTTTTCTGCACATATCGAGGAACGAATGTTGAAATTTTCAGCCCTTTAGCCCCATTGGAGCAGCCTATACATATGATACATACAGGGCCAGGCAGCTGGACCAACTCAAAAAATAAAGAAACCCATGTTGACAATGTTGGTGACAGTCTTGGTTGACGGTTTCTAATATAAGATTGAAGCTAAAGTGAATTCAAAGTTTTGAACCTTCGTAAATTTTGGTGCTCTATTCCTTGTAAGTACAGGTAAATTATGAGATAATATCTTAACAACATTTGCACATTATTCTTCTCAGTAATTTCCGAACGTGAGAAATGTTTTCCTAATAAATATAACATGTTTTATCACTCTCTCACACACACACAGACATACACAGGGATGTATCATAACATATGTTGAACGAATCTCTTCTGTATAGATCTTTAAAAACCTCGTTCTGATAAATGTACCTCTCTTTTCTCAATTGACAGACAGAATGAGACATTCGTCAATAGGCCAGTAAGGTTTCTCACTCAGTCTCCCCTGTTAGATTAATAAGCACTGACAACTAATCGTCAGGAGAACTGATTAATGTTACTTCGTGTCTGTACTGAGATGTTGGTCTACTTTAGTCAAGGATAGATAGATAGATAGATAGATAGATAGATAGATATGAAGTTAATGATGTACATATATAGATCAATAGATTGGTTGATATGAACAGAATTATATAGATTGTTGGGTCGATTGATAGATATTAACGGAATGATGCAGATAGATACGAAAAGAATGAGATAGATTTATTGACATATAGATATAAACAAAGTGATACAGATACATATTAAGAGGATGTGAATGATAGAGAGAAACAGAATTATATGTATATATATTTGTGTGTGCGTGCATGTGTGAAGAAAATGATATAGAAAGATAGGTATTAACAGAATTATATACATAGATATTAACAGAATTAGATGAACAGAAATAAACTGAGATGATATATATATGAATATGAACAGAATTAGATAGATAGATAGATAGATAGATAGATAGATAGATAGATAGATAGATAGATAGATAGATATGATAAGAATTACATAGGTAGATAGGTAGCGTAGACGGACTTGCAATGATTTACAACTGTATCAAATTAACGATATCACTTGCTCAGGTCTTATTGAAACTGCTACATAATCCAATAATCTGATAAAGTTTTGTTGATTTCTTAATCACTCCTTCAACACTAAATGGATTTTTTTCTCACTGACGGGTAAGACGTCTAGCATCATTTGCAGAAAATCTATTTTGAGATTTTTATCTCCAAACACAGGCTGTAATTTCTGTGCAGTCCATCGTATGATTGATGGCTCAACACTTTACTTTGAAGAAAATACACATTGAAAGTTACTCTCATCGACAGTGTATCAGTCACATGACTTTGATGACCAAATTATTATACTATTGATCTACCTGTTTGCATGTACGACCGTTGCACTTATTCATTCTCTTTATATCTTTTAATCTCTTTTTTCTCTCCCTACACACCCTTTCATGGAAATGAACCGGAATAAGAATATAAGATAGTGCTTATGCTTGAATAGATGCAAACGGGACCCAACCTTTACTATAATTATCATTCAGTCATGTATGAGACCTAAAAGTTAAATCATAGTTGTAGACCATACAATTTGGCACAATAATGATAGGAAGAAGAATAGGAAAAATAAGAAGAAAAATAATGAAAGAAAACAAGCAGGAGGAA
This sequence comes from Thysanoteuthis rhombus, assembly GCA_963457665.1. Classification (NCBI taxonomy): domain Eukaryota; kingdom Metazoa; phylum Mollusca; class Cephalopoda; order Oegopsida; family Thysanoteuthidae; genus Thysanoteuthis; species Thysanoteuthis major. Next base: position 11,383,391 of record OY735216.1, on the reverse strand, counting down.
AAGAAGAAGAAGAAAGAAGAAAAAAAAGGAGAAAAATGAAGGTAAACAAGAACAAAAAGATGAAGGAGAAGAAAAATAAGAAAAAACGAAGAAGAAGAAGAAGAAAAATAAGAAAAAAATGAAGAAGGAAAACAAGAAGAAGAAGAAGAAGAAGAAGAAGAAGAAGAAGAAGAAGAAGAGGAAGAAGAAGAAGAAGAAGAAGAAGAAGAAGAAGAAGAAGAAGGAGAAAAAGAAAAGAAGCAAAGGAAGTTGGAAAAGAAGAAAAGGGAGACAAGAAGAAGAAGAAGAAGAAGAAGAAGATAGGAAAAAGATATAGTGATTAGTTCTGCCTATGCATCTTATTATAGGTGACATAGATATATTCTGTAGAATTATGGCGTATTGGCGAATACTACAGAATGAAGTTTTCTATGGAAGTACGTTATTACAAAGATATTTGCGAAATAGCAAATAGAAAACTAATACTTCATCCGTGTAAGGATGTTCCCGATACATTGCGAGGACTGCAAGTCTACATGGAGTCATTAAAAGAAGAAGAAGAAGAAGAAGAAGAAGAAGAAGAAGAAGAAGAAGAAGAAGAAGAAGAAGAAGAAGAAATAAATCGAAGAATCACATTAAGTTGGCAAACTTTTGGTACAACCAGCTCCACTTTCAAGAACAAGAAAATTACACGATTCTTAAAAAGAAGGATTTACAACAAATGTAGATTACTGATAGTCACTTATGGAGCTGAAACATAGAACTTAACCAAAAGATTGACCCTCAAACTGAGAAATATGCTACGTGCACACGGGAGAATTATGCTCAACCTCACACGGAGAGATGATAAGACAGAAGAATATCAGCGAAAAGACGGTAGTTTGAGACATCGATACAGTTAGAACACTCAAAGGGCAACGGACTGGACATGTTGCAAGAATGTCCGATCACTGCTGGAAATCAAGACTCACCACGTGGATCCCCAGAGATCATATGCAGAATTGTGGCCGACAAGAAGTAAAATTGCGTGACTAGTTTGATAGATCCAGAAAGCACTGGCTCTGCGATGCCCATGATAGAAAGGTCTGGCGAATTAGAGGGAAGGTCTATATCCAACGACGGACGCTAAAAGGATGATGATGATGATGATGATGTCTTTGTATGAATCGTTGGAGTCACCAGTTCAGGGAGTACGGGGACCCCAAGTGAGGACAAGGAGTTGATCTTTGCGGGGGATGGAAACTAATATTTTTTTATGTTCTGTTCCTCTGGCGCCGATTTGGCCATTTCTAATCAACTGGCCAAAAATCTACACATATTTACCTTAATTAAAGAAGACATCACGCGTGGGTTGCTTGTATATGTTAGGACATCGACGGCTACTAAATGTTTTTTGTTAAACTAATCTAAGTAATAGTGGATTTTATAATATGTAAACCAGCACCCATAAAGACGACCCGACAGCTTTGAGCATGGTGGCTCCTAGGAGAGCACACTGTAATGTTTCCTTCATGAAAGCAGTGGGCGCGTGAAAGAGAACCGGGTGCACCGTTTGGTCCGAGCCTGGCAAGATGTTCTGTACATCTGTGACAGAGTATAGGCTGAGACAGCGGCAGAACAAGACTTAGTTGTTTCCCTGGTTGCCTTGCCGATGGGCAAGGTATGGGAAGCACCCGGATTGAGAGGAAGTGAGAGAGAACATAGATGTATTGTGTACGAAAATGAATTATGTTCCATTCCACGGTTGTGATTAGTTCTTACTTGGAAAGTGAAGACAATCTGCAGGTCTATGCCCCGTGTCTTTTTAAGTAGATTCATATCTGTAGAAAAGGTAATGAACGGTATTCTTATTTGAATATTCGTGGACTTCGTTCTTTCTGAAACCGACTTTCTCTTCCCAGCATTGCTTGTCAATGTCATCAAAACGCATCTTTGGAGGAGAAAATAAATTTGTTTCCCCTGTTTGTTTGCTGCACCTATGGCCTGCCAATGATGGTGAGTGCATACCAAATAGTATGTGTCGAATATGAGTGCATCAGTATTGAGACTAGTGCGCGAGAAATGTGAATACGGGGACTGTGACTAACCGGTTGCAATGCTACGATCCCATTGGTGATGAATTACTGTGACGAATCATATAACTATAATAGTATAAATATACATTCGCGAGTGGTATCCTTATTGTCGACATCTGTGGAATTTTCACGGGTCCTCCTGGTTGATATTAGTATTCTTTGAAATGTCATATTGATAGTTTGCGTTGAGCATACCTGTCCCACTTGGATCACCGAAGTTAGGCAATGTTGAACCTGGTCGTTAACTAGATGGGTGACCGTCTAGGAATGGTAGTTGTCGTAGGCAACCGGTGATCAAACCCTGGCCGATTTATACCAAAGACTTTTTAAAATGGCACTCGGTGCTTCTCCGCTAAAGAGTAAGATTAATGGGATTGTGGTTATCGAACCAGGGATATGAGTCACGCTTATCCCCCCTCCGAAGGATTAGTGGCAAAAAGAAAGCCTTTGGGTTGCCTATGACTACGACTGACCAGCTTCGATTCATACAAAACATCATTACTTGAAACCATTACCAGCACTTGATCTCCCATTATGTATTGATATCGTGGAGCTCTATTGACCGGAAGTATATTTGATTGTGAAAACTCGTGAGCGGTTTTTTTTGTTCATCTCGTGGGTATCAATAAGACAGAAAGTAAAGGTTGAAATGGATAAAGAAAACGAGAGTCAAATGAAGATGGGTGAAAATTTCAATGTCTTCCCTCCCACCCTCGTTCCAGAAGAAGAAAACAATACATTGTATTGATTTCTCATCAATACTGCAGGAAGCTACGTTCTAATGAGACGTACTAATCAGATTTTTCCTCGCTAATATTCGTCCGCACAGCAAACACTTTTCAAAGATTCCACACGAGAACGCCCACACCTTGGAAAGAGTGATTGGGAGAATGTAACGCTTCAATCATGGGAACATTGTTGTTTTCCAGATTGCCAATGACGTTGTTGCGTTTGCTGCTGATGATGATGGATATAATGTTTTATATATTTCTATATTTGCTTGGCCGAGTTACTTTATTTTGCTTCATGTGGGTTGGAGTCGGTTCATATTTGTTTGTCATTCGCTCTTTTCCCCGAGGCTCGCCAAGAAAAACTGCCATTTCGACGTTGCAGTGACTGAAAGAAGACTAAAAAAAACTCCTTCTTTGATTTTAATATTTCACTCATTTTTCCGAGTATGATTGCCACTTCTAAGTTGGTTTGTTTCGGTTTTTTTTTAATTCCTGGTTTGACGTTTTTTTTTTTCTTCCTTTAGAGCTTTATTTCTACGTTGCATTGTCCCTTCACACATTTAATTTAATTTTCAAGGTTTTCTTCGTGCATTATTCTCTCAATACTTCCTTTTCAACGCTTCTTTATTTTTTGATTTTTTGATTTTTGATTTTTGCTTTCTTGTTTTTGTTGTTGTTGTTTTTCTTTCTGGCTTTTTTTTTTTCTTTCTTTCTTGTTTGCTACCCTCGATTCTTTCTCGGTTTCTTGCTCTCCTTTTCTTACATTCAGACCATGAAATTATACTTTTGACACCTCTTTAACAGTCCCCCTCTTTATTTCTTTCGTTCTCTATATCTTGACTTATGTGTCTTTGAGTGTGTGTGTGTGTATGTGTGCTTGTGTTTGTGTGTGTGTATGAGTGTGTGTGACTATTTCATTACGCTTTCATCCATAAGTATCGATCTCAGTTTCCTCATATCATCTATCACAATCCTTTTGTAGCTATCAATCTCACAATCAATTGAATTTATCTGTCCGTTCATATTTAACCGTTGGTCTCTCAATATCATTTTATTCACACACACACACACACACACACACACATATACACACACAAACATACGCACACACACACACACACACACACATATATATATATATATATATATATATATATATATATATATATATATATATATATATATATATATATATATATAATATATATACAAATAGTAAAATGTAAATAAATAGTAGAATCTTCCAGCTCTACTCTAAAACAATTTAACTTCAATAGTAAAAAGTTGTATGTATCGAGCTCTATGAAATACATCCATTAAATATCAGAAGTGGCTTTATATTATTTATATATTATTACATTACGTTATACTGCTAGCCTGATCTGTACCATATATATATATATATATATATATATATATATATATATATATATATATATATACATATATATATATATATATGTATGTATATTCCTATTAGTTTGTTTCTATCTCTCTATCTCATTTTGTTCCTATTTATATTAGTTCCTATCTCTATAACTGCCTCAGTTTGTTTCTTCCCCTCACTCTTTGTAAACCCCTCTCTTTCTTTTTACCAACCTACGCTAACATTTTTTTTCTTATATAGAACCTCTTTCACTCAATAACTTCCCTCTCTCTCTCTCTCTCTCTTTCTCTCCATGGATGTCCAACTCCCCCTCCTTCCTAACGCCGAGTTGTACCTGCAGGTATTTTTCAATCCAATTTTCCATTCATATCTTTCTTGATATATTTCCATTTTATTTTGCTTTTTCGGTGCAACTGTTGTTAGAAATTGGTGGATTGATTTTTATTGCCTACGTTCAATCAATAGAATAAGGAAGTACAGAGGACCCTTGGATTACAAGTTTTCACGACCATTTCCCCAGGATAATCGACTCCACGCAAATGGCGCCGTGGTGGTTTTTTGTCTGGTCGGAGTCTTTAACTTACAATCAACAACCCGAACATCACTGGGCAATTTCCATGCATTGTGAGTGGAAAGATCTGCTATTGAAGGATTGGTCTTCGAAGCTGTCAAAGAAGACATTCTGGACCTTTTCTCGACAGACGATAATATGTCAATCAAATGAACTGTCCTCCAACGCACAGAATGTGTTTTTATTCATTGTTGGCGCCAAATCTATCAAACCACTTTCTGAACAGTATTCGGAGCGCAAAGTCAATAAGCAGGACATTATTTAGATTACTTAAGATTCAACAAAATGCCGATATTTGGCAAGGGAGATAATTGAGGAGATGCTATAGCTGCTACTACCGTTGAGAAAATTTTGAACCGGCAATTTTTGAATGGCGGAAAGCGGCTTCAAAAAACGGTATTTTCGATTATATTTTCGATAGGGTTGGAATTAAGGTCAGTAGGTGGACTTAGAATTGGGGTTAGTAGGTAAGACAGGCTTAGTAGGTATGCTTGGTGTTAGGGTTTGTTGGTAGGCTTGGAATAATGGTTAGAAGGTAGGATTAGAATTAGGGTTGGTAGGTATGTTTTTGCCATATTATGCCAGGGAAGTAACTAACCCTTCGTAAAACTAACCCTAAATATTGACCCAAAACCATACCTTTTCCATTAATTTAAATTTAATAAAATACAGTTCCAAATGTTCATAGTTTTGGGGGTTTCTTTGCTTTCTTGAAATTTCTTGGAAATGTAGTATCTTTTAGAAATTTTTCATTAAAAATATCCCAATAATCTAGCTCTTTTTAACCGTTGGAAATAGACAGACCGAAGATTCGATCAGTAGGTAGTAGCAGCCATAGCGTCACAATGGATTATCTCCCTTGCTGAAAATCGGCATTTTGCTACATTTTACCTAAGGCAAATTTCAATCAACACCTTAATGGTGGTACAGCCGTTGTGTGATCGGCAAAGTATACGGATCTTTATCTTAAGAATAAGTCATAATCTTAACATATTGGTTTAATCTGGCCTTCATACATTCTCCGATAAGATATTTTATCCATTACATCATCATGTATCCATTTAGTTCTCTACTGTTCGTGCATAATTTCAGTTGAACTGACGGTAAAATATAACAGAGGAATCACAAGCGAAATATTTAATATCAAAACGTAATTATTTGATTATGAATTATCAGGAAAAATCGAAATCGATCAATTGAATTATCTGTTCATGATATCAGAATATCATAATTGCAATGAATATGAGTGTCAGTTTACGATTTAAACATAATTGGCCGGATGGAATAAATGATTGTGATACAGAGATATCAATATCGCAACTGTGGTTTAAATGAATGAGTTTGTTGAAAGAGAGAGAAGACGAAGACTTAGATACATTAGTTGTTCACAAGCTCGGAAAAAATAGACTTTTGAGCTTTCGCATGCACTCCATTAGGGATTGACCTTCGCAAACACACATTAGGTAATGACCGTAACCGACGTTGTCTTGATCAGAATTGATGTTGGCCCTACTGCAAGGACATCCAGCGTAAAGGAATACTCACTAAAGGGTAGAGAACTGATTGATTATATTTTGCATTCATTTATCTTTATATACCGATCGTTACGATCACCTTGAGTAAATTGAATTCACTATATGTTTACCAGACCGAGAATAAAATTTGAATTAAAGAGAAATTGATGCATGCACACTGTCCACGTACACATATCAAAACGTCTCTCAATTTTGTTGTGAATTTACCGGGCGGCGTAATTGGAAGTGTGAAACGATTAGTCTTTAACCTGTGGACGTTGCAAAGGCGGACAGATTCGAGGTAATGGGGCTGACAGGAAAGGTTGAAAGTCAAAGATCACATTTTATAGCGATTGTTTTGGAGGGAAATCAAGCGTTTCCAATTGTTTTAAACACTACAGAATATTTTGGTATCGTCAGAGCTATTTCAAAAATATCTTTTGAGATTATTGTCGATTTTAGCTGATTCTTTCTACGTGTCAGTCGATCTTTTGGTCTGAAGGAAATTAATATGGATATCATTTTAGTTAATTTTCTTCTTTATCTTCAGCTTTAAAATAGAAAGTTTTATAACTTTTCTGTCTGTACTTGTCTGTGGGTCTGTATGTGTGTGTGTATGTGTGTGTACATGTGTGTGTATGTGTGTCTGTGTGACTGTCTATCGGTCTGTCTGTCCGTCACTCTATCTATATATATAGATATGAGGAGTGTTGGATATGTATACATATATATATATATATATATATATATATATATATATATATATATATGTATGTATATATATATATATATATGTATATATGGGGGAGGTAATGGCCAGCTTGGCTTTGCGAGGGAACGAATAGTTTTGGAAGGTTTTCCACGACAGTAGAACCATAGATAGCGGGGCCTGTGTGCAGATTAACTCCCCAGCTTCGACATCACACAAATATATATACGTAAGCACACACACACACACACACACATACACACATACATGCACACACACACACACACACACACACACATATATATATATATATATATATATAAACCTGGATAACGTGAACTGTCTGATATGATCTGCATTGGAGAACAGATTCTGTCCTGTGGGATTCGTCAATCAATGTGGTTGGCTACAAATGCGATTAATTTTAGATTTTGTTCGTGCATCGAATTGAATAGCTCACTGCAATAGACAACATAACGGACAACACTTCCTGACTCCAGTTAGCCTCTATGAATCAATTGTCTTATTCCACTGCGCAGTGGCTGAAAAATTCAGTTACATTTTCAGCCCTAACTTTAATCTTAACTTTGAAATATTGAAATTCCTTTTTCAAACTTCAGGAAGACTTTTTATTAAGTGACGTGCAATTTACTCGGAAAACAAGTGATGTTCAAATTGAGTGAGTCGAGTCTCTAACAATTAAAATCAATTAAAAACAACTGATAGATTGAGATGAAGATAAAATGTGGTCATAAACTTAAAATTAGAATGATTATTCATAATACTTCGTCGAATGAAAATCAATTTCAAAAATATATTACCGAACAACTAAAACTACTAAAATAAACAGACGTGGCCGCCGGTCTGAGTGAAGGAGAGGTTTAAAGGTATCATTCAAACTTCAGCATTTTAGTTAAGTCTTAGTAACTCAATTGGGAGAGCCGGTAGGTGTAAACTGTGTTCCCTACGTGTAATGTCCGGGTTCAAATCCCACGTAAGGCTTTTCCTCATGTTCGCTCACTGCTGGATGGAAATTGGTCCGAGCAAAAGTTTCAGTAAAAAAAAAAAGCAACCAACAAAGTTTTGCTCTTAAAAATGCTAAACGATTTATTACCTAGAGTTGTGAGAAAGAGCCTTGTCATTATTACACGTATGATTCAGACTAGTGTCCACGTCTTTGTTTTGTATCTCTGGGTGGATTGTCCAGCTTTCTGTTGATTGCCTGAAGTTCAGAGTTGAAGCATGGTCATTATTCCATCTAGTATCCTTATATGTGTTGTTTCGATCACTCCGTGTCGCTTGATGCCTTGTCTGGCTTGTTCTAAAATCAAGAATTGTCATTATTCAGCGAATTATTCGAAGAGGATTCATCATTATTAAAAGACTCATTCTTCTCGTGTTATTTCATCATCTTTTCATCATCATGATCAGTCTTTTAACGTCCGTCGTTGGACATAGACCTTCCCCAGGAATTGCCACGCTTCTCTATAATGGGCGTCGCGGAGCCAGTACTTTCTGAACTTGTCTAGTTCGTCACTCCATCTAATATTCTGCCAGCCTCGGTTGTGCATGTGATCTTGGGGTATCTATGTCGTGAGTCGTGATGTCCATCGGTTTTCCGCCATTCTTGCAACATGGCCAGCCCACTGCCATTTGAGATTTTTAGTGGATTCTATGATGTCCCTGACTCTTGTCTTTTCCCAGATGTACCGTGCTGTCTTGTGGTCTCTCCACGTGAGGCCCAGCATAATTCTTTCATGTGCACGTTGCATGGTTCTCAATTTGTGGATCTGTCTCTTGGTTAGGTTCTATGTTTCAACTCCATAAGTGACAATTGAGAGGATGCATTGGTTATAAACCCTTCTTTTTAGGATTGGGATCATCTTATTTTTTTAAAGTTTTTCAGCCTCAAATCTAAATATTCCAATAGTCTCATCATTATTGTTTTTATCCCTATGTTCCGGTCAGTGCATTCTCTGCCTTTCCTTCTCTTCTCTAACGTTGGTCATTATCACATAAATTGTATAGACTTCTATCTTCATCGTTGTTGTTTCCAGCTCAACGCCCCGGCTACTGATGCAAGTCCGTATAATTTATTGAATAAAAAAAAAATTGAAATCATTATACAAAGAGAACAAGATAAATATTTAATATTGAATAGTTTTCTTTCTTTCACTCTCTTTTTCTGTTAGTGCATTTCTCTCCCTCTTTCTCGTATCTTTCATACTTACTCTTTAAACTTCTCTCTATTATCGATATTAAATAAAATCATTCCTGTATTGCACCAGACCTAATTCGTTGCGAAGAAAATTGTGAGAGATATTGTGTTGAGCCAATTTTCAAAGTTGGGGGGGGGTACCCGTCTTCTTAAAGAAAAAATAAACATTGAAATTCCTGGCTCTTCATCTGGACTTGAACGCCAACCACTGACAAATACACAACTATTTCAGCCACAAGGCATTCCCTAACAACACTTATGTAATCGTTTGGAGAATCTACCCCCTTCCATATCGAACCATATATTTTATCCTCTTTTTTTTTTTTCAATGCCCAAGGTTTTGAAATTTTAAGATTCTCGTCTGCCACATTGATGCGTACAGGTGATGGAATTTGCCCTGTGGAAGCTATCAAGGGCAGATTGCTTATCTCTCAGGGTTGCAGACTGAAAAATCTATTTATGTATTTATCTCAATTTTTTCTCTTTTTCACTCAGTCTTCTTCTCTGTGAGTGAGTGTGAGTGTGCGTGTGTGTGTATGTATGTTTTCCTCTTTCTCTTTCTCTTTCTTGTATCTTTCTCTCTCTCTCTCTCTCTCTCTCTCTCTCTCTCTCTCTCTTTCTCTCTCATTCCTGCTCTCTCTAATTGTTTTCGTTTCTTTCTTTGTCCACTTTGTCCCCCCATGACGTCTCATTCTCATTCTCCCACTCTATCAGCTTGTCTTTCTATTTCTTACTTCCCCTCCCTCTTCCCCCACTTCTCTATTTCTCCAGCCATCTCTCCTGGGGACTTGAATATATATATATATATATATATATATATATATATATATATATATATATATATATATATATATATATATATATATATATATATATATATAGTAGATGTCCATGCACCAAAACATACACACATACACAACACTGAACAGCTAACAGTACATACGTACACACATCTCGTCGATAAAAGAAAAAACAACAAAATGAGCAGATATAATAGGGAGCAAATAAAGATTTACATAGATACATACATATAAATATACATACATACATACATTCATAGATACACATTAACATACTAATACTAGCACAGGCTCACATACTCTCACACACACACACACATACATACATACATACATACACACACACACACACACATAAATACATACACACATATACACAAGATGTCCAGTCGATCGCTTTTGGGTCGATTTCTGCTAAATTAAATCAAATTTTGTTCCTTCTTGTTGAGGCGGAAAAATAGATCCAATATCCACAAAATCGAATTATAAATGCTTTCATCATCATCATCAGCAGCAGCAGCAGCCTTTTAGTTGGATAGACCATTCTCCAAAATCTGCCCAATCTTTCTATCATGGGCGTTGCGGGGCCGATATTCTCTCTCTCTCTCTCTCTCTCTCTCTCTCTCTCTCTCTCTCTCTCTCTCTCTCTCTCTCTCTCTCTCTCTCTCTTTCCTTATCTCATCATGCCATCTTATTTTTTACCGGCGTTGGATGTTGATCATTACTCCAAGATTCGCTGCACCAATCTATCATGGGCCTCTCAGGGCCAATACTGTCGCTTGTCTGACATTTATGCCCATAGTCTTTTCCGTTTTCTAATGATTTCTATTATATCTCTGACTCATTTATATACTGTGCTATCTTGTGATCTCTCCTTGTGATGTTAAGCATGACACTGTCCTATGTACGATGCATGGTTCTCAATTCAAAGGGTCAATCTTTGGGCCAGGTTTCATGTGTTAGCTCCATATGTGACTATCAGAAGGATGCATCGGTTATTCTTGAAATTTGAATTTTCTCTACCGAAACCCTGCCGACCTAGAGTGATTCTTTGTTTGTTTGTTTTTTTGTTTTCGTTTTTTTCTTCTTCATTTGAAGATTTGAAGGAGAACCGTTTGGAGATTCAATTGAATTGAAGCAGTTCAGAAAAAATTGCAAAGACTCACACGCCCTGCACACAAACCGCGCGCCTGGGGGTATGCATGTGTGGGTGTGTGGTTGTTTGTGATAATGAGGATGGAAGTTCACCTCTCTAAAATACTCATGATTGTGAGGTGGTGAAAATGTTGATCTCATAAGCCTTTGAGAGAAGTTTTTTTTAACTACCCTCACATGAAGGTAGAATGTGACACAAGCCGGTTTAAATATGTGCAGGGTGCACACGAGAATGAGCTCGATTTTAATCGACGGCACAAAAAATGTAACCTTAGACCCAAATCTTTCCACTGAACTGTTACAATAATATATATATATATATATATATATATATATATATATATATATATATATATATATATATATATAAGTTGAGTCATCCACTGACAGCTGTTTCGTTGTATTACAACTCTTCAGTGCTGCTATAGACTATCCATTATCCCATCAAGTACCAGGAGATAGGATCGACACCTTCGCTTCAGACCCAGAGGCATATTACACCTGCCCTACGCAGAACTGGACACCAGTAAGACTGAATTTAAGCGATATACTTACCTACGCACAATTCCCCATCCACCAGAGTGTTCTATTCCAAAGTTGGAGGAACATTGCTATATAGCTTACAAGGATCGAGTTATCTTACTTGAAAGTGCTCAACCTTGAATAAGGGAGCGTTGATATAATAATAATAATTAATATATGTGCGTAAGTAAATATAACGCTCAAGTTATATACCGTCCAGTTCTGCGAAGGGCAGAGATAAACTGCCAGCCTCTGGATCTGAAGTGGAGGTTTCGATCCTACCTCGTGGCACCGTGGGATAATGAATAGTCTACAGCCACAGGGAAGAGTTGTAATACAACGAAACAGCTCACTACCAGAGCGTAAGTAGATATATAAATTACAACTTTTTTTGATCAGGTTAACACAGTCATTGGTATCAACAGACAACTGTTTAATTCACTGATTTTTCTATTGTCTTTATATACTACTGTCTGTTGCTTGTATGGCTACCTGTCATGATGAATCAAAGAAAATAATTAAATCAAAGCAAGGTAATTTGAGCTCATCGATCCAGTCTCTTTTTTATACAAACTTCGTCTGCAAAGTTTGTAGATATTTTTATAACATTATTGCGTTCGAAAACTTGTCTGAAGAACAGCTGCTTCCCAACAGTATTTGACACAATGAAGTTTTCAAGGAATTAAAAGGCGACCAATAAATTTTAAGAAACCTCTTCGCTCGTGCAAAACTCGGCTTGAATTCATGAAGGCTTCTAGTGGGAAATTTATTTTTTTCAAATACGATTTAATATTAATATGATAATTCAATAATCAGATTCGGTGCTGCTTGCAAAAATGACAGTTTCATTATGCAAAGCAAATCAAAATCACCTCCCGTGTTATGCAAAACACAAGGCAATGATTTTGTCTCCATTTCCTGAACGAACCTCTGACACCGAGTCATTGTTTGCTGCAATTGTGAGTTTTCACGGAGCTGGGGTGCTAGCCATATAGATTGCCTTACAGTGTTAAAGAGCTCGAACTGCCAATTTATTTATCCGCAGATTTGGGAAGAAATGGATTTATGCCTTCCCCCCAATACGTTAGCGCGAAGTTTAACGTTGACTGTTCGAGCTGGAATGGGAAATTTCGCCGATTCTATTCTCCGTTCTCTTAACCGTTAATCTTCTCCAGTTTTATGACGAGATTTCACCCTTCATTCTAAAAAAAATGTATGAAATATTTGATGTTCTTTATTAATTTTGAAAAGTTTTTCTTTTCATCTTATTTTCTTCCATTTTCTTTCTTTTTTTTTTTCTTTGCAACACATAGGTCGTTTCACACCAGTAAGATGGAAAATTAATAAAGAACATGAAATGATTCATGTATTTCAATAATTTCGCCAAAGCGGCTACGTTCAAAATGGCGGCTTTTCCTAAGTTGTCTTTCATACTCTTTCAGTCTAATAAATGACTACCACAAGCTCTCGAAACCAACAGGAGTTTATCAAATGCATACAATCCAATACAGTAGTCAATGTTCATACGCAGGTAATACTGCCTTCAAAATATCCATGTAAGCAATTGGTGCTACACAGCCTTCCTATTATAGGGTATATTTAACTTGCTTGTAAAATCTACGATAAAGACGAGATGTAGACTCACAACTCACAACAATTAACACCCTAACGCCATTTTGGTCCATCTGAATCTACGTGGTCGGCATATTATAACAATTTATGTCTAGGTGAATATATAATTAGCATATACTTGCTGAAATAAAGAAAAATTGGAAAGACTTGAATATTGACAAAGTTCTATACATCGACTTAATTACCGTCGTCATCCCATCTCAACTACTGTTGTTTGTTTTTTTAGATTTTTCACGCCTATCGGCCTAACTGAATTAGAATTACAGTATCTTATCAGAAAATAGTTGAGTATTGTTAGAATTCCTGAGCTGAACCACAGTTACTAATCCACGATTTGATTAGAGTAATATTCTTATATTGATTTTATTGTATGCAGTCTTGGGTGATATCACGGTCCAAAACAACCGAACAAGTTGTCCTTTTTGGAGGGATGCGTTCCAAACAATGAGCACAGAACCTCATAAAATGGCGCTCCAAGTGAGGATGGAGTGTCATAATGGTTACTGGCATTGAATATGGAATCAGCGAACCGAGTTCTTTTTCCAGCCGAGCTACTTACGTTCACTTGAGAAAGGCATAAATCCATCCACTTCCACCCAGTCCCCCAACTATCAGTAAATATAGGGGAGTAACAGCCCTTTAGCCCTGTAATCCCAGGAATCTCTGACCATAGAACTGTCTATAATATCAATCATGTCTTACCGTTTAATAAAACACCAGTCTGATGTATACATCGGGCGAAATGTAGTGATGGAAACAGTAAGAATGAAAATATTAGAAGTGGAGGATTGCAATATCAGAATTGGTTTTAAGAGAATATCATAGAACAATTAAGGTAGGAGTGATGATCTCGTGGGCCATTGAGAATGAGATCAGCCCTATACGAGTCAGTCTCCGTACAGTGGCCGTGCATGACAAGTGCCCAAGCTCTTTTAAAGCTTGATAACTCGATGAATCAGCTTAAAAAAACCCGTTCGTTGTAGCTCTAAAAATGGAAATATCTGCTTTTTAAGAAATGATTCGTTGGGTACTTACCATTCATGACCGTTCATATATATTTTTCACCCCATCAGGATAAATGTGACACAATATCCTGTCTAAGTCTTGGATATCCAGTACACGACACAAGGTCGCATATAGCTTGATTGCAAGCATAAAAAAATATTTAATTGCACTGTAAAGTCAAAGATTGGTTGTCATGTATATTTGTTTTTGTTTTTGTTTTGTTTTTTCACACTATTCTTAATAATAAAATGTTTTGTTTTGGTTTTTGAAAGCAAGCATCTATCCTTAGTAAATTGTACAATTATTCTGTTTGGAATTAGATCAGCATTCGTTAAATTTTAACGATTAGTCGATATATTTTATTAACGTCTCTGTCCCTTTCTTTATTTGTTATTTTTTAGGACATCGAATGTCATGAGAATAGCCGTAACTCTTTCAAGCTGTATAAAATGAAATGGTTTGTGTTGTGGAGAAAAACAGTGTTAAAAGTCGACCAAAGCAGTTATCTGTCAGGATCCGGTCGAATTTACTCAAAAATCCCACCAGAATCGACTATCACAATGATGCAAATTGGGGTAAACTATATCAGGTGGATGTTTGAGAATTTACAAGCGTTATGGAGGACCAAGCGGCATAATTGTTACTGTCACAGAAAATAGAATCAGTGAGCCATGTTCAAGTTCTGGCCGAGGCTGTTTGCGTTGATTTTGCACTGACACCTTTGGAAATCCATCTCTTCTCTCCCTCAGCTATAGGTGAATTAACAGGAAGACTAGAATCCCTAACCTTGGCAGTAATCAGTCTAGGATAAGGACGACTCTGAATTCAAACCCAGGGTCGAACCTACTCCTCCCTAAGCTATGAATCAAATACCCGGAATTGAGCATCAGTTGCTGGAAAAAAACAAATCACTATTTGGACGCTGGTGGGAGGCAGAAAGACATAAGGTTTCGTTTTTTTAATTAATTGACCACTTCCAACCAGACAGAAAAGTGGTCGAGATTAACCTAAGGTCAAATTTTTACTGGTTGCTTTGTGTTGTCTGGTCAAATCTATATGGGCACGTCATTTTTACGACCTTTTCGTCTCTTCCTTTAACTACGCTATGTTATTGAATATAAGATGTTGGAATGTAGCGAAATGCAAAGTGTTTGTGTCGTTTTGAGTCGGATAATACATTTGTGTTTGCCAGGTATCATCCTTAATAGTAGTAAGAGTATTGAATGATCCTCAGAGGTAGGGTTAGTATAAATAAGTGTATTTGTAAGTTTGATTTTGGGGAGTTTAAAGGTCAAAAGACGAAGAAAGAGTTGTATTCTAGTAGTTCTTATTTTTATTTTTATTGGGGGGGGCACTTGACAATCTGGCTTAAATATATGAGAAGACACGACTTGTGCCAGTTTACCTCATCACAGCCCAGTGACTAGGGTCGGGGAGAATAGTTTGAATATATCCTTTTTTAAATGCTGTACAACCGATTTTGCATATGTCAAGACAGCTAAATCTCTCCCTCTCTCACCTTCTCTGCGTACATGCAGTCTGACCGACTCTAATAAAATTACATGAACTTCAAGAACAATTCACTCTGCCATTGGTTATCCGACTGTTCTCCGTACATGTAATCTGTTACCCGTAAGCACACACCGGAGCATTATGGAACACTTGTTTTCTACGGTGTTCTGTCGGGGTATTCTTGACTGGACGACTTATTGGCATATTTTGCTGACATGTGTATGTTCGCCTACAGCCTTTTTTCTTCTCGAAAGCACTGAAACTTTCAAGTGGTTTTCTCCGCAGAAAGTTGGCAACGAAAAATAAGGATATATAACAAGTCACAGTTTCTCTATGTAGATGGTTTCCGTCAATAGATGGGTGTTCTGTTCGATGTACGTACGTTTTCGTTACATGGCGATTCGCTTCCCCTACTCTCTCTCTCTCTCTCTCTCTCTCTCTCTCTCTCTCTCTCTCTCTCTCTCTCTTGGCTGCACCTGAAACCCATCAGCGATGCCCAGCGCAACAGGGAGTCAAGTCCATTGATCTGCCAACCATAACTCACTTTGATCACGCCATGTTGCTGAATACATTACACCATAATCAGTCTTTTCCTTTGTCAATATGTTCCAAGTTCGTGTAAACTTGCTGAATCTATCAATATTCATATTACGCATTAATCAATATTCATAACGTATAGAATTTAACATATTTTTACATTCACTGCTAAGCATTGTGAAGGGGTACATATCTCCTTAATTTCAATATAGTTTTAAAAAACTTGATGTATGTTTATATAAGTATATATATATATATATATATTGAAATCTTTGCTGAAAGGGGGTTGGTGTTTGATCAACACCGCTGGGGTGCCATGTGAATATAACTGTTTTGCTTTTAAAATCCCCGAAACGGTTACATAGTAAACAACTGATGACCCAGCAAGAGATAATTTAAACATAATGCCAATGATAAAGTATACGTTAAATATTTTTTTTTAACTGAAGAAAATTACATAAATTACGTCAAAAAATATTGGGAAATAAACGACTGAAATGACAAAAAAGAAGTTTTTTTTTTTTCTATTCTATGTAGTGATCAAAGCTGTAAAGCCTTCTATAAGGCTTATTTATAGTATAGAAAGCTTTACATAAATTTTGGGGGATTTTTTTTAATATGTTTTATGTCTAAGCTACAAATACATCGATAACGATAAAAACATTCAGACCATCCTCTATACTGAGCCTACTAATACCCTTAATTACCATCGCTTTGAATTGACACACCCAAACCCCTAGAAAAAACTACCATTTTCACAAGCACTCAGACTACCCTGCAAAAAAGTAAAAGGTACATCTATAACTTGCTACAACACTTCAATAAATGAGAATATTCACAAGAAGATATAAACAATCAAATAGGCTACTTCAATTCTAAGAAAAGAAACCATCACACTCTCTCACAAAAACAAACCCAACGGCATACCACTCATAACAATCTTCTGCCGCACTCTCCCACCTCTATCACATATGATTAATAAAAGATGCAATGTACTTACACTCAAAACAATATTCAAAGAAATATTACAAGAACAATACGTCATTGATTACCACAGACCCCAAAGACATGATTAGCAGTAACATTATAATAGATAACAAAGTCTCACATAAAACTGTCAAATTCTACCAAACCCTGCAACAATAGAAAAAGTCTATGCGCCAACCACCTTAAGCACACCAACACCTTCACTAGCTATAACACTAACAAGACATTATACATCCACCCCAATTCCAATTGCAGAAATAAAAATGCCATCTACCTCCTAGAATATGATGAATGCAAACTGCAGTATAAAGGCGAATTGGAGTGGCTGCTCAATATTACACCTAACAACAATATGCATAAAATTAAATCACCCAATCATCTAAACCTGCTCCCTGCCACAATTTTGGCATAGATGCTAGATTTTCCATAATTGAAAAGATAGAAAAATATACCTCCCAGCAGGACTAAATTCCTGGAAAGACATCAAGGTTTGTGGGAGAATAAATTCAAAACTCTCTCTTCTGACGGACTCAACACTAAACTTGACAACCCTAACCACACCGAGCTGTAAACTCATGATCTTCTCACTCCTAATTAGGTTATGTATACTATCTTTATATCTGCACCCAATACTAAAGTTCTACCCTGGCCCATATATATGCAACCGAACATCCCTTGATATATATATATAGTCTTATTCTCTACAACAGTCTGACCTATATAATCTGAACCCTACCTACATATAAATATTGTTACATACTTTTCTTACCTTATTCTTACCTAACTCACCTTTTATTTATATCAAACATTGTGAACGTCACACACAGTCATCTACACCCTTACCTACAGACACCCATGCATGGTCCATTTCACTTGCACTACTCAAAGTTCTCTGACTTTTCAGACCATTGAGGTGACCAAACATGCATTTCCCAACTGATACTTGATCATACATGGATTCCTAATGTCCATGAAAACCAATACTTCAGAATGCCCACAACCCATGACCAGTAAAACCAATAAAATACCCATAACTGCTGCTACTACTTCCAGCAAAGGATCCAATAAAACCGCCCCTGATTTACTCATATACATTTTTTTTAAAAAACAGTCCAGACTTACTACTATGGCCTGCCACGAATCTTGTTTCATACGGAAACTTGAACTTTTAACCACTAATGTACACATATGCTACTCTAGATGGGAGCCATTCCCAAAACATGTATAGCATACTAATTAATTAATTAATTTGTAAATTGATTAATTAACAAATAAAGTCTCCATATACGTTTACTCCTAGTATCTCTCATTCTCAGTTGTTCACTTACACACACACATATATATATATACATATATATGTGTGCGTGTGTGTGTGTGTGCAAGAGAGAGGGAGAGGTGGTGAGGTCTATAGCCTAATGATGAAAAGAAGATTTATTTTACACAACTAATGTTTATTTTACAATATGATTTCCGTCCTTTTCAAAGCATTTAATTGTGGATATAAAGATGGGAGCTTCAGTCATACGATATTGCATAAAACCAATTGGCTTATAAAGAGTACAAAAAATTGTACAAACGAGCAGGATTCGACCAAACAAGCCAATGGCAAGAACACAAACCAGAATTCGTTTTGTAACAGATGAAACATAAAATTCAAACGCATTACCCCATCCCAACCAAATCAAGTTACTTTGAACGTTATTGGCGTTGTTAGAACAGTCCCGAAATATCTTGCAAAAAGATTGAAAGATCTGAAAACAAAGGAAATCATTCAACTAGAATACTAAGAAAAGTGCTTGAATATTGAGTGAACGTACAGTCATTTGACCTCTAGTGACTGGTGTGATGACTTGGTAAATGCAAATAATATTAATATCAATAATAAATTCAGCACAAGATTCGGGATGAAATGTTTTCATCATAAATACTTTTTCATTTGAAATATACAAAAAAAGAGAGAGAGTGTTACACATTGTTTACTTCTTCATTAATTCTTTCATTTCTAACGTTCTCAGAGTTTGTAGAGAGTGTGCGTGAAACGCAACATGGCATATGGAACACAAGACAAAAATCTAAGAAAAGAGAAAAATCACCATATCTTCAATTGCAAGCTAAATAAGATTAAAGGTTTTATAAGGGATGAGTCGAAGTTGACCATGACCGGTCATGAACAAATGATCTCTGTTGGATAAAAGGAACAATATGACAAAGATCTGATCAGAGGTTATGCCATTTGGGAAATCGGATCAAGTAACTAAGATTTGATCACTGATCAATGATAAGTGAGCTAAATTTATGGAGCCATGGATAGATTCCGTGTGTATGTGGAATGAGTCGAAAGTGGTCTTGACCCGTCATGAACAGATGATCTAGGAACGAATCAAGACGTACATATGAGATCTTCTGAATGATCTTAAAATCAAGCGGGGGAGATTTGCCTCTGATACCGGATAATAAACTCACAGGAGACAATCTGTGTTGGATAAAGGGACCAATTTGACAAAGATCTGATCAGAAGTTATGCCACTTGGAAAATCGGGTCTACGAACTGAGATTTAGTCTCTGATCAATGAAGAGTGAAATAAATTAATGGAACCATGGATTGATATTGTGTATATATACTTGAGTTGGCGATGAGGAGACAAAGAAAGAGATGAAAACGATAAAGAACAGGGTCTCGGACAGACTTTATAACTATAAGTGTAGATATTCATACAGGTAGATTATATAGATATTGAATTGGATGAAAAGTTAACTGCACAGACAGTGTAATCGATGGAGCAGGCTGAAGTTTCAGCAGAGGTTCTTTGTGTTCTCTCTGCACAAATACCCATACTTACAATAGCGCCTGACTCGTGAGAATCGAACTCAAAACACAAGCTAATTGGCTGGCAAGATGAGCCTGTTAATCTTTGCGCCATGTTTAGCTCCGAGCTCTACCTACCGTAAGATAATTGGCTCATAGAGCTTAATGTTGAGCCTCTCCGAAAATACTTGACTGCGTTTTGACTGCATATGAACAAAAGCAGGAACTATGTCAGTTTTAAAATGTCTTTTTTCCCTCTCATGACGGACAACTCTGTCCGGTCTCGCAGTCATTATGAAGAATGTGTTACCACGGATGGCTGTCAAAGACACACGTTGGAAAAGTCAGGCGGTCTCACATGGTTGAGTGACTTTGGAACCTATTCATTGGATGATCTCCAATGCCGCGGGGCCAATCAAGGCAGAGGTCTTGACCGCAACATTGTATCCCATGTTGATCTTGCGAATCACTGATAATGGATTTGATAATCGATTAAAGTTTCATGTATGTGTCTATATCTATATCCTGAGTGCGTGCTGGTAGGAGAAAAAGGAAGGAAAGAAGAGAGTAAGATTGATTATCACAAAGACGATATTAATAGATGGGAATTCTAAAGAAAAATATCAATTAGTGTGATATGGATATTTCCAAAGCTTCAGCTTTTGAGGATTTAATTCAGTGTAATAACTAACGATGTAGCCCTGTTCTATATTAGTATACTCAAGATAATCTTTAAGTAGTATATCAGTAATTCTCAGGGTCCTATGTCACATTCGTGCCTTTTTATTCAGGTTTTTCTCGATCCTTCCTATTTTTTGAATTATCATCTAGAAATCTTTTTATCATTATACGTTTCTCTGTTAGCTGAGATTCCAATCAAAGACCTTCCCAGGCTAATTTTTTTCACCTTCAGAAATTCTTAGCCTAGAAACTAGGTGTGTCCTGTTGGAGAACCCATGTTAAAGATACGTTTAAAAAGCTCAGGTCAGTCCTGTTAAATAATGGATAATGAGGATCAGAAGACTCTGTTGATATTCAGAATAGGAATATCGGTGTTTGTGATCCTGGGCTCAGATGCCGTCTAATTGCACCGATGTATAATTATCATAACCATGTATGAATGTAGATTTCTTTGACTTGAGAGTGCACAAAATTTTGATTTAGCGAGTTCTTCCTGATCTTAAAAATAGATTAATGTTTTGTTTTTTTTCTCTTCACCTCGAAACGTTTCATTTTTTTTATTTTTTTTTAGTGAAGCTTTACAAGAGTTCTAACTTGATATGTGCTAAGCTTATCTCAGCACAGCACACAGACATACAGGTGTAAGGAGAATGTGTTACACATTGTTGATTGATTCATTCATTCATTTCTTATCGCTCGCAGCCGAGCCAGGAGTAGGGGGAGGCTTTGGCTTAGGTTACTGGGTGTAGTGCCGATATCGTTCTTCTCTTTGGGTAGATGAACGAGATCGCCCCTGGGGGTTCTCTATATCATTCCCAGCTACTTCCGACTCCGTATATTATCAGACGGTCACCCATCTGGATACTGACCATGGTCGACGTTGTTCAACTTCGGTGATCGGACGAACATCGGTGCTTTTATAAAGCTTGCTTCAGTCTGAAACAAAACCAAAAGTGTGGTAAAGGTGTGACTCACAACAGTAACAAATGTCTGCCAGACGCGCTCACTAATTGCAGCCCTACGGTGGGGATTCCAGTTTATTTACACCGTATATCCAAGTCAGAAACAAGGCAATGAGATTGGGTCACCAGGTGAGGATCGACTTCAATGCGTATCCCTCCAAGAGATGAATTTGCTGACAATCACTCCACTTTCTAAGATTAGCCTAGTCTGGTCCAAAACCAGAGAACTCGGGCACCCAACGAAAATCAAACTCTGTACAGGGGTGTTGAGGTTGGAAGATTGTATTACACCAATCTTCTAAATTAAGAGTACATGCCTGATTCTCTTGAAAAATAACTGTTTCAAAATCCTGGCTTTTACTGGGATTGAACATCGATGCAACTATATCAGGGAATTTCTTTTCGTCTTAACCAACAAGAATGGGGTAATGGCTTTTTAGATGCGCTTGTATCTCTTGTATCGATTGTTGTCACAGATGGACATACCAAAATGTTAGTTGCGTCCGTCGCTCCGTGTTGTCAATTTAGATATTGCTGAGTTACGCCCCTTGCTCTGAGTTGCCAATTTAGATGAGGGCAGGGTTAATCTAAACTTAGATGTTTTTGTTAAAAGTCGGAAATTGCTATTTAGATGGTTTTTAATAAGATCAGTAATAGTTTTATTTAATTTATAGTAATAATATAAGTAATATTTTCAATGAATCAAGTAATATTTTGATGAGACAAATATAGTAAATTGAAGACTTATCTAATTAACTGATAATATGTAATATATTTTATATATATATATATATATATATATATATATATATATATATATATATATATATATATATATATATGGAAATCCAGATGTTTCTGGGCGTTTTAAGACGTTTTATATCTATTTTAGGTGTAAACAGGAGAATGAATTTGGTAACACAGCCTCATACAAGAAAAGAAGTTGCGCCTCTATGGTTTGACTTTCAGGCTTGTTTACCAATATAATCGCAGAAAAGCGAAAGAAAAAAACGGAACTCTTTAGAAAAAATGATAAGACAATCGTACTCTTTCCAGCATAGTTCCAGTCTGTTACTAGACTCTTCAAAATAAGGAAAAAAATATTTCAGTGAGAGTTAGTTTGTTCATTACCATTCGAGTCTAGATCTGCAGAAAATCCGAAGATTACAGGCAAAGTACATACCTAAGACGTTTTTGTTCCAAGAAAACCGTTACTCCATTTTATACGGTCTGTAATTGACTTATGCCTAACGGTAATTTATTTTTTCTCTCCATTTGATCATCGGGGGTTCTCAAAATCTGAACAGAACACATGACTTTCAAATAGTCTTTCTTGGGAAGGGTTGGGTTACCGATTTTTCTTATCAAAAATATTCTACTCACACGTGAGTGAATGGAAAAGTTGGAACATTTTTCTTTCGAGGAGGTTTTTTTTTCTTTTTGGGGTGGGTATTTGAGAACTTTTTCTTCTCGTTATTTATTTATTTTTTCATTTTTTGTTTTTTGTCTGGGTTATGAATTTTTTTTATATAACTTTTCTCTCCACCTTAAATGTTTTATTTCACTAGACTTTTACAAACTTTCTACAATTTTTTATACTTTCAGTTGAAAAATCCCATTTATTCACTTCGTTTTCCTTTCTGGTAAGTTGCCGCAAAGTAGCATATGTAGATCAAAATTTCCACACAATTCAAAAAAGGTTTCCTTTCTCTTCCTCTCCTTGTCTCTCTCTCTCTCTCTCTCTCTCTCTCTGTCTCTCTCTCTCTCTCTCTCTCTCTCTCTCTGTATATATATATATATATATATATATATATATATATCATGATTGTAATATATTTAGCAATTTGGATTGGCCACAGAAAGTTTTAGTGGTGTATTCAAAAGGACCATTGACGTTACACATAGTCGGATGAAGGCAGGGCACATAATCTAGCCATTTGACATCAGGATTACGTATCTTTGATGCTGATATTTATCAAATGGAGCTAAAAGTATGTATTCCCCCCCCCCCCAGCTTTTCAAGTAAAAAGGTCTACCTACTTTGAGAATCAGCATTGGAAATCCTGACTTTTTCACCTGGGCTAAAACACTGAAACATTTTCACGTTTGTAGAAAATACGAAACTACTTTAGGCAGGATGTGGACCCTAATTAAATATTTACATCATATTTGCATCATTGTTGTCACAAAGGCTATAATAATTGAATATTTGATGAAGAAGAAACACCAAGGAAATGGCTTGTGGAACTAGCTGGCTAATAAACCATTTTCTGTTTCTTGATTTAATTAGAAACCGTTAACCAAAACTGTTGTCAAAATTGTTGAGATAAGTTGTTCTACCTGGCTATATATGCATGTATATATCATGCGTAATGGAGCTAGAGGGCTATATATTTCAATATTTACTCCTTATTATATTTAGAAGAAAAACTTTTTTTTCTATTTTACAAAATCCCACCAATAACTTTTAGAAGTGGGTTCAGTTTACAATGCAAGTTTATACCAAATTGATCTGCTTCTTTGCGTTTGTTTGTTTGTTTGTTTTCTTTAATCCGGATTTATTTAGTGATTACTGACAAAAAAAATAGTGAGAGAAGTGACATTCATTGATCATTCTGTTTTCCAATTTTTGTCATTGATTATCCCCAACACTGTATGCTGCCAATATACGTTGGTTTCTATTGAGAGAAAAATCAGATCAGTTTAATATTTATTTTTCAGATCTCCCTATACAAGCCCTATTCGATAGTGTTGGTCTATATTTTGAAGTATGGGGATCTGAGCATTGGAGATTCATTATTTGTGTATGTAGTAGTGGGTTTTTATGGGGCAGGCGCTGCTGGTTCGAATCCCAACCAAGACCATGTCTTAACTAGGCTTGAGACAAACCATGGCGACTGCCGAGCTATAGGTTTTCTTCTACCAGAATAACCTTTTCGTGGATTACCTTCCAGGGCCAAAGGACTCCAATTATCCTGCTATTTACCCATGACTGGATGAGGGAGATCCATACCTTTCCAAATAGTAGTAGTGCGGGGTGAACGTAAGCAGCCTTAATTGAGATTCGAACCCGGTCAACCGATTTCGTTTTCAGTGCCGGTAATTGTTATGCCACCCTGCAATTTAACTCTTCGATTTTAGATGGTTTGCATGAATTCGTCATTTTTTCTGGTCGTCCATAAACTCGGCTCAGTCTAGCTCATGGTTGAAATAGTCACCCATCGCTCATCAGTGCCAGAGGCCGGTGTTCGGGCTCTGATATCAAACCAGGATGTCAAATGCTGATTTTCAATTCAAGCAGACTATCCCAGTTCTTGTGAATTGCATTCCATTCACGAAAATTAGGATAGTTTGCTTGAATTGAAAAATCAGCATCTAACATCTTGGTTTGGTATCTTGTGATACCAATTAGGCCTTGTGACGTACTTGGCCTGCCTCTTGGCTAAGGCAGTTGCATATTCTCCGCTTTGTCAATGGTGATAGAAAGGTAGAAATCCAAATATTGATTTCTTAGACAATCATGCTATGTCCAGTTGTAGGATTGGTGCATGATAAGAAATAGATGCGAGCAGACACACTGTTATGATTAGACCAACAGATAGATAGATAGATAGATAGATAGATAGATAGATAGATAGATAGATATGCACCCTTTAGATAACTAAATAGATAGATAGATAGATAGATAGATAGATAGATAGATAGATAGATATGCACCCTTTTGATAAATAGATAGATAGATGGATGGATAGATAGATATGCACCCCTTAGATAACTAGATAGATAGATATGCACCCCATAGATAGATAGATAGATAGATAGATAGATTAGTGAAGAGTATTACCGTTACATTCGTATAAGTGTTCTCGTGGGAGGTATCCTACGTTGCAAGAATTCTTCCTCGGCACTTGACACCCTTTTGGCCAGTGTGTGTGTGTGTGTGTGTGTGTGTGTGTGTGTGTGTGTGTGTGTTGCATATGTAATGGAGCTGACAGTAATTAGATATTTTGTTTCTCACCTTTGTATGTAGACTGGAAAGTGACCTGACATTGATAGCCATCTAGTGACCCCGCCAGTCACCGGACAATCTCACCCCAGTCGATGACACACAAGCCCATGGAATGCGTTATTCAATGGAGTCATTGAACTAAACCTGTCACACAACCAGACTGTGTTCGGATCCGCCAACAACCAAATCACTCGCCCCCCCCCCCAGCCACATTGAGTAGTGATTGGTTGATCTGTAGCCTTTGACACAATATGGCACCATAGCCAATACCTAAAACTTTTGAAAGTAATTTCTGATCTGAGACTGATGAAGTTCATAATGCTATTGATCCAAGAAAGGTTTCTTTACCTCGCAATATCCGACGACCAACACAGTGGAGAGCTAAGAAATGGGCTACCACAAGAATCTGTCCTCGCCCCAATACTCTTAAACATCTATATTTTTTACATAACCTACAGCAACTTTGCTCTGGGGCTCGTCCACAAGTGGACGTGGACCAGCGAACGTGCATCCGGATTTGATCTCACCACCTAATGCGATTCCTTCAGCAAGGGTCACCTCAGCCTCTTCGTCGGAATAATCATCTGTTCTTGCTTTCATCTGACAAACGAAATGGCCAGTGATGCATCGTCCATCGTACACAGCAGCAAGATGCTGAAATTTGTAAAATGAGCCAGTCGATCTGGGATCTACTCCAGACTGGGGTCTAAGCTAACATCCCCCACATTGAGAAGACATCCGAGAAGACCTTGAAATAAGCAAACTTGTTAAGGGGTACTCACTGCGAGGCTGACTTCTCCATCATGAGAACATCCACATTGGCCCTGGTCTTCTTCACAGCGAAATATGCAAACCGAGTCTGGTCACACAGTGTCCACACAAAATCACTAGGTGCCGCTCTAAAATGGGTTCTCCGACATATATTGGGTACCATCAAGGCAACTCTTCCTTGTATTCTTTTTGTAAACCCAGGCATTGTTCCACCATCACTTCGTCGCAATCTACAGAGCTTGATTCTGGGTGTCACTTCAACCATTAAACCTAATCCCACCAATGAAGTCGAGTGATGCCCCACCCTCAGCTAAACAGAGAACACGTTGTCTCTAATGCCATCAAGATGAGGGAGTAGCATCTCCAGGAAAAAAAAATATGATTACTTAAATATGATTAGTTAAACAGATGAATGGTTCATATTAAACACATATCTCCATCAATTCATTCATAACCCGTCTCCCAAGCTGAACCAGCTGGCAACAACCTGGAACGCTAATCATGATCTTTTGAAGAGGCTGCGGACTGGTTTGACCAAAACTTTAGCATTCTTGGAAAAGTTTGGCGCCCAGGACACAGCAGACTGTGTGTGTGACATGCCGTTGGAGTTCCCGATTAACAAAAAAAAAAAACTCATGATAGAGTCTATGGCCTGCGACGCCTGAGTGGTGCAACACTGTACTAGCTCAGGGGAATCGATGCTGGGTGGTAACGTGGGCGGGTCCAACAAACAACTTCCAGATCAGAGCTGACATTGACAGCCATCTTGGATCAGTTCAGTAAGAGGGAAAAAAAAGGGAAAACGGTATCATCTCTTTCATCGATGGAAATGTTTCCGATATTTTTTCCCAAGAAAATAGTTTTATTTATATTTCAATGAATGTGTTTTTGATGTTTGCTCTTGCTCTGATAGAAAAAATCTTCTGCGCTTTACGGGTATTAGTCACGATAGCATTGGGAAGCCATAATATTAAATGGCAATAGGCGTTGGATTTCTTTCCTTTTTTTTCTCTCCTGTATCACAGAAAGTTGAGTTTGAAACAAATCAATAAAAATTCAAATAAAAATAAATCAGCTTCACCTATAACACATTTTCAAAACTTTTTTTCTCTTTATATAGATATCACTATTTTTAGTAATGAAAAAAAAAATAGAGATAGTTTCAGGAATGACGTTTTTTTCTACTCCAATCAGTACTTTTTTGCTAAAACGTATCAAATTCTATTTCTATATCTGTATACGTTTTTTAAATATCTTCCTAATCTTCATTTCTGTCGATTGAGTGTTCTCTTAATCTCTTTTTTTTTTCTCTCATTCCCCCCTCTCTCATTCAGTTTCTCTGTCTCTTTTGTGCCAATATCTCTTTCTCGTACTCTCTTTTTTGTCAGATCTCTCTCTCTCTCTCTCTCTCTCTCTCTCTCTATATATATATATATATATATATATATATATATATATATATATATATATATATATATATATCTTGAATGAATGAATGGATCAATGAAATTTTCTGCGAGCTGAATGCTGGTCAAGTCTTGGTTCGAAGGTTTGGAGTGTAATGGCTTCTACCACTGAAGGCGGGAGACTGTCCCACTGGGTCACCACACGACACACAAATAAGTTCTAAGACTTGTATTAGATCTGAGTCGTTTCAGTTTGCATACATGACCTGTCATTTTACATAACAAGGGAACTGCATATGTTATATAATCCGTAGGTGTACTCCCTTGACTCTCCTGTACTGCATGCTTGGTATTGTTAGTTTCACAAGCCTCTATTCGTAAGAATAGCAATGTAATCCAAGCACCAGCTGTATTGCACTCTTTCCTATATATCACAAAGCAGAGCACCCAGTAAGGCTCGAACTCTTGGCACTAGTAATGTTCTGCAAGACTGAAATCTTCTGGGCGACACTAAGTTGGACACAAGGCATTATTTTGCAACAATCCATCAAAGTTTCGCTCACTTCCAATGGCTTCCAGGACCAAAATGCACCATTCCAGACTATCACGTGCAGCTTCCTGAGGCCTCGTCGAAAAAATTCGGATTTTCTTTCATGGAAATTATTAATTCACAAAATCGACAATTAAAAATGGAAAATAGTCACTAATTTAATGCTTTACGAATAAATTTACATTGGAATAAAAAATGTTGCCAAGTAAAATCATTATTGTTAATTATAATCAATTATAATCTAATCCGTGCCAAGGCGTGCCAAGGCGTGCCATACGTGCAGCGTTGTTTAAAGACGATGAATTTCAGTGTTGCCTTTAAGCATGAAAAGCTTCCCCACTCCTAGTCAAGACCAAGCTAAGATTGGATTGATGTATATGATGAATTAACAGTTGAAAATCCTCAGATGAGTTTTGATTTGTTTTGTTTTTTGTTTGTTTATCCACCATATATACACATGTTGAGGCGGAGTTTTTGAAGATCAAATTTTTAGGCCAAAATTGGGGGTCGACTTATAGATCATATCAATAATCAATATTTGCTTAACCTCTCTGTCACGAGGTTTCTCCCAGGATAAAGTGTTTTCCGCAAAGAAACGGTTGTAAACTTCAGATATCTCACCTTGATTGGACTATAATCTCCAAAGAGCTCTGTGATTTCAAAATTAGATAAAAACGTATTTTTAAGACTGAATAAAGAGTAAAGTTCAGAATTTTGAAGTATGGAAGGCTGAAGTAAGTTTTTTGTGTATATATTTATACATATATATGTGTGTGTGTGTGTGTGTGTGTGTGTAAACGAAATTTTAGAAAAATAATTTCATCGATTAATTCTTAAATCAATAGATTCCTTTTTTTTCTTTCTTTTTGAGAGAAATTATTCTTCAGCTTTCAGGGGATTTTATTTACAATGCTATAATTATTTTTTTTGAAGCAGTCTTCCCAAATTAAGAAGTGCCCGCATTTAAGCTTTACAAGTCATTTTTGTTTACAAAGTAACGTTCAGAATTTCAAGTGCTGAAAGCTAAAACGGCTATTGTTATCGTAAATTTACATAGGCAGAGGCGTCATGTTCAACAAGTCGAAATTATTCATCGGTTTTCTTTCCCATTCGATGAATTTATTTCGATTGAGGCTCAACTTTATTTTCAGTATTCATATCATCTAAAAATATTACGTTTCAAAACTGAAATTTAAACCACGATGCAACGGATTTCGGTTTTAACAAACTCATGAATCTATCCGAACTGACTTCGGATTTACTGAAGGAAGTTCAATAGATTTAGCGAACACGTGGATCATATACGATCTTTTTTTTTTTTTTTATCTACCGACGAAGTTCGATAAATGCGTCGAACACGTGGACCATTAAGAAGTTGTTTACCGAACGAAGTTCGATAAACGCAAGAACCAATTGCGGATTGCGTGCATGCCAGGACTGATTGGATACGTCGTTGTGAAGCAACTCTTGCACGTTCGTGAATGGTTCACGGCGTAGTCTCCTTGGATACTTGTTTGCATCAACATGCGATCCATCCGGTGCTTACCGCAGGGTGTTTTTGTTTTGATTTTTGCATGCATATCATCCATACTTTCTAAACAGTAATACCCCCACAACTGTTCCTTCAGGGAAGCGTAAGAGGTATATATTGACTCTGAAGACGAACTGGGGAGTTAATGAGGATCACGAGAGAGGCAATAAGCGGGCTGAGCTCATGAAAAAGTACAGTTCCCAAAAGGACGATGATCCGAGGGTGGAGATCAGGGAAAGCATGAAGAAGCTGAAATCTGAATCTAAGGACGCTGAATGATTTATGCTGAGCAAACTACCCTCCGAATACAGTCTTTCACTGGTTCAAGCAACAGCGAGCTAGGGGAATGCAAGCCGAGGTTCGTATATTCAGCATGCTTCAGATAGGCTGGCTGCTCGGTCATGCCATGAAAATTTGCAGTGATGGCTGGCTGTGGTGTTTTAGGAGACAACACGTCACTGTCAATAAAGCCATAACCAGGGAGCTCGTTGAAGTTGTGAGTAGAACAAATGGCAACCGAATTGCTGTCGGATTTACCGAACAGTGTTAGTAAAATGCAACAAACAACCAAACTCATTTCTTATAGACCAAACGTTTGTTAACCATCGGATACACCGAACTTTCAGCCCAACGAACCCTACCCCCACCAAATTCATTTGTTATTGCGAGGATTTGCTGCACTTTTATGTACCACACTACCTAACTCTGGATACCTGCTTCTTAAAAAAAGAAATTTGGCTTTTCCAATCTGTATGACCTTTGATTCCACTGGAAATTCTTTTTTGAGAAAAATCCATTAATTCATGATTTAGGGGGTTGCTTACTATATAAGTATAATGATATTTTTTTTCTTAGAAGTAGACCTTCTAATTTTATTCGTGCCTATGTTATCCCCAGTCATCAACGACGGTTATTCTAAGGTGTCCTCGATATAAATCATACATACTCGATTAACACCTCTGAGAATCATTACTCGATTCGAGATTTCAGAGTCGCAGGCTTCATATAGCTGGCGATAAATACCTGGAGGACGGGTATTTTCGGCTACTGAATAACAATTTTGTATGGTTGAAATTCAAACGTACTGAGAAGGACTAGGAGCAGTAAACTAGCGGTAAAAAATGAAAGACTGGCTCCACGACTCCCATGATAGAGAATTGTGGCGAATCCTGGGGAAGGTCTATGTCCAACGACGGACGTTAAAAGAATGATGATGATGATGATGATGATGATGATGATGATGATGATGATGATATAATGGTTACTACAAAGGATACCATAAATTGATGATTTCATGAACATTAATCCATTGTCGACCGATACACGAGATCAACTTATGCACGAATAGATTCAGTATTTATTTCATTTATTCATTTGTAATTCTATTTTGAATTTTCGGTGACTTCGGAGACTGGTGTTATTTGCAATTTGACATTTTATACATCGAATGCTGAGCAGAGACCTCTGGCGGGCGTAATCATTATTTACACTTTCCCTGTCGCAGCAGACACCAAACAGACACAAAGCCGATCTATAAACTTGGCTTCAGAATGATTTGTATGGACGAAGGGGGAAATACAGTCATTAATTGCAATCGGTTGGTCGATCCAAGAGCAGATTAAAAAGTCTGGGGCGGATATTCACAGTCTGCGTGAAATAATTCCGCGGAAGCTTAATTTTAGCCTCCTAATTTTAGAATAGCGTAGATTCAGTATGAAAAAGAGAGCAGTTTTGATACCGATGCGTTTATAGAGATAAATGTGTATTTGAGTTCCGAATGCTTGGTTGTAATGGTAGCTTCGCAAGATAAAATTCGTCCGATATAAGCATAGGTCTGTATCATTGTATTAGCTGAGTATGTGTGTAAGACGGTGTCAGGACGAGATTCTCATCATTATGAGCCTTTCAGGTTACACAAGGAAATGATACTTGCCTTTGCAAGTTTGGGTACGGAGTATGAAACGATGAAGGAGATGACCTTGTCAACTTTGCAACAGCGAGCAGATTCAAAATCATTAACACTTCCTCTAAGAAGAAACCCAATAAAAGATGGACTTGGAGAAATAGCAATCAAGATACCGAACACAAAATTGATTACATCCCGACGGACAATAGCGATACGCAGGACCGTGCAGAGCCGGCAATAGGCCTGGGTCAGACTTGAAAAGTAGGTCTTCCTTATTACAAACTACTGATTAAGTCTTTCAGTAATCAGTGCTAAATAAACATGACCTATGTATGGGTTTGGAATATATATATGGGTAAGTGGTACAGTGGTGGACTAATGGAGGGTGGCTTTCAATAAAATTTAATGTGAGAGTGGACAGTAGGCCATGGAAGAGATGATTAGATTTTGGAGTTGATCCAATCACAATTACCTCTCTTCCATCGTAGTCATCCATCCACTCCACAAAATATCGCTAAAGGCTCATGTCTGTCTACAGAATATATCCAAAAGTTCTCAATTAATTGAAGGAAAATTGTGTGTTAGAATGAACAATGGGCGACGAAAGATGTGATTAGATTTTAGAGACTGGAACTTCCGGAACAGAAAAATTAAAACCTAAAGATGTGTAGAATTTTTAGTACCATTCATTCAATAAGATGAAGAATCGCGATGAATAAAGAATATCATTTGCACAAAAAGTTCACCAAAATTCCAGACATCTTGGGAAGAAGGAAAGTTCTTGAAGTAGGGGAATGACACAATGAGTTACCGCCCCGGGTGACACCAATTTAGGCCTGACACTGACTTTGTGTATTTGATGTACTATACTTGCAAGTATATTATGATTACATAGACGCTCCTTCGAACGTTGGGTCAGCTATTTGTTGAGACTGCGAGTTGTTCTTCACTGCTTGTTCAGAACATGAATTTCTTGGTGAAATATTTATCTGTAGAAATCGAAAATGCTATGGTCACCATTGTAATCGAGAGTTATTTGTTTTGAGAGAAATTTAATGATTATCTTACTATACAGATGTAACCTTCGAAGTTTTTCTGAAGATAATACATGAATATACACAGATACTGTTTTGAAAATACTTGATTCAAATATAGCAGTAGAATACACGAAAGAGAAATACAAGCATAACAGAAATATAGGAAATATATGTATTCAATTATGAATTAAAGAGATATCAATAAAGCGATACATGCATGTGAATAGCAGAACAAAAATGATGTAACATGCTTCACAGCAATGTTAAAAGTGATAACGGTTGTGTAAAAGACCATACTGAATGTAGAAGCGAACATTATTATGTTAGGATGCGCACTTGAAAAAATTATTTATGATACAAGGATATTTCACACTGGCGTTATGCTGAGATCGTCTGTACACTTGAATATTCATGGAACGCGCGGACGTCGTATCGAGCAGAGACGCTCAAACCGATTTCGACTGAAATTAATTTGATTCTATTTCTTTCAAATTTTATGTTTGGTGTGATGGTAATTTAGAGACTAGCCAGTTATAACCTGTTGAGAGACCTTGTCCACATTATTTCTAAATACACTGTAAGTTTCAAATTCAAATACTTTTTGTAATTATATAGAATCTTAATTTTGATCCGTTCAGACATGGTAGAAAGTTGTTTACAAACTATTTCTAGCTGTTAGTGATATGCTATTATAAATATCCCTTTTGCCAGAGGAATTTTCGATTTTTGAAGATGTAGTGATAGATAGAATATTCAGAAAAATGCAAGGTTTGAAAATTTGTACATTCTTTTAGAGTAATCGATAATATGCAAAAAAAAATCATTCACCAAAAAAGTGCAAAAATGAAAAGGGTCTGTGTATGAGTAGCAAATAATAGTCTCGACCTTTCATGAGTGTTTATGACAGTTGCTGTATGTGCGTGACGGTTAAAGTAATATACAGAACGCTGGGCCAAATAAGATTACCATGAAATACAATATTGTTGATGCTTGAGAAATTAGAATTTTTTTTGAATATTAGTTTCAGTGTGTAATTTTCTTGCTACAGTGAAAATCTTGTATGAATTGAATGAGTAAATTGGTTTATCTTACATTCTCTGTTTTTGTAATGAAAACTAACCGATTATTGATTTTTTCGAATAAAAGTTCCATCTCAGTTCGAAGCAAAAATCGACCAAGATGTGTTGATATGTTGGAGACTGTCTTTTTTGGCTTTTGGTCTTTTTCTTTTTCCATTGGAAAAACAGTTGAAAACGTGGCATTTCATGTGTTCTTTCAGTATCCTAGAACAGAATAAAATAACTGTAATGATTACTAACTGTCATAGCTGTATATATTTTCATGAGATTAGATCCATAGATTCATGTACTGTAGCGTTCTGGACTTTAAATCAATTATAAGAAAACGTCAATCATAACTGTCACCAGATCTTTCAACATAGGTTCCTTCAGTTTTCAAGTTGGTCTGACTGGCTACATATATATATGGGTGTGTGTGTGTGTATCACACGTATGGGCCGCATCAATTGATATAGAGAGTTGAACATTTGAGCTTTTACTTCTTAAATATAAAGATATAATCAGTGACAAACTTTCCAGCCAATTTTGCGTATCCGTTATCCATCACAAATACTCGATTTGTCCATGCCTGTCAATCATCTATTTTTTTCTTTTTGTACAAGGCAAACCTTTTACCACTTTGTTTTGAGCAAAATCCTTAGGTTTTTTTTCTCTCTCGTCTTTTTCGACATTAAAAATAGGTATTCCTTTCTTTTTTTAATATTCCTACAAGCTTAATTAGAAAAATGTAATTTTCTGTTATTATTATTATTATTATTATTATTATTATTATTATTATTATTGTCATCATTATTATTATTATTATTATTATCAGCAATCTCACACCAGTTGCCTGGTGGTTACTACTAGAGGTTGAGTGACAGTAAGTCTCCTCAAGTCTCCAGTCCTTCTCTCCTCATTCTCATAGACCACAGTAATACTGTGGTTTACAGTTTCACACCGGTTGCCCGGTGATCATTGCTGAAGGCTGAGTGACAATAAGTCTCCTCAGGTCTTCAGCCAACATCTCCTCCCTCCCCCACCCATCATGTCAGTGCTGCAGCTCACATTTCCACTTTCATTTCCCTTCCTCTGTTGGGTTACTATTAACATTTAACGTTGCAGTCTTTATATTTCTAACACTTTCCTCAGTATCTGCGCAGTTCCTAGGAGTGCTGTGGTCTGTAGAGTCTCAATCCTTCCCTTTGTGCCGATCTCCTCCAGTCTCACCCTCAGTGTCTTTGGGACAGTTCCCAGTGCGCCTACAATAACTGGCACTACCCTGGTTTCCATGATCCACATCTTCAGTTCTCTCGCTAGGTCCTGGTATTTTTCCCGCTTTTCACTCTCCTTCTTCTTTACTGTATGTATTATTATTATTATCATTATTATTATTATTATTATTATTATTATTATTATTATTATTATTATTATTATTATTATTATTATTATTATTATAAAATAACTGTAATTGATATTTACGGTTGGGTAGATGGGTCACAGAAAGTTAAGATACACATATGAGCCTATTGTTGCGAAAATGTAGCAATAGTGTCAGTGATTCCTTTTTAGGCAAAAGAAGCAATATTATTTTATAATTTATATATATATATATATATATATATATATATATATATATATATATATATATATATATATATATATATATATATATATAACTGCTCGTCCTGTCAGGTCAACCATTCAAATTCAAAAATATGAATGAGGTATCTTGAGTAGGCCCGGGACAAATTGCCTCACACAGCCGTTGCAATAAAGGATATCCAGATCCTTAACAAAGATGTTGGATCATGGAATGGTGAGAATTGAACAACCAAGTAGGAAAATCTGTCTGACTGGAGTCATCAACATGATCAAGCCTAAAAGCAAACAAACCACAGATAAATTCCCCGAAGAAACAATTGTGAAAACAATAACAAGGGAAAAGATAGAAGCAAACAAGCTTGACAAGACCATCTAAATCTTGAAAAGTACAAAGAAGCAATGACAGAGAAACTCATCAAACAACGTAATGATTTCAAAATAATCATCAAAATAGAAAACAAAAAAAAAGTCAGGAAAATCACAAATTACTGAAGTTCTAGGAATAAATTGATCTAACCACGGAGAGAGACCAAATTTTCAACCGTGGGCAAAATTTATACCAGAACCTTTATTGCTCCAACCAATGACGATAAATCGAAGAGCAAGACGTTACAGACAAGAGCGATCCATTTGAAGACTTCCCAGGAGTCACTTCGTGGGAAGTGGGACCAAGAAAGAAGGTAAAGGTACCTGGGCTGGATAACATCACCATCGACCCTCTTGAAGTCGCTGGTGATGTGATCATCAGGAAATTGACTTTTCAGTGAGTGCTTCGAACGAGAAATTTCAAGAAGACTTGAACTGTGCAATCATTATTATTATCATCATCAGTCTTTTAATGTCTGTTGTTGGACATAGACCTTCCCCAAGATCTGCCACATTTCTCCATCATGGCTGTCGTGGAGCCAGTATTTTCTGAATTCGTCTTGTTCATCTCTCCATCTTATTTTTTGTCGGCCTCGATTTCGCATGTGGTCTCTTGGGATCCATGTTGTGAGTCGTGTTGTCCACCGGTTGTCTTTCATTCTCGCAGTATGACCAGCCCATTGCCATTTGAGTTTTTTAATGGATTCTCTGATGTCTCTGACACCGTTTTCTTTCTGATATATTGTTCTGTCTTATGAGCTCTCCATGTGAGGTTGAGCATCATTCTCTCATGCGCACATTGCATGCTTGTCATTTTGTGGGTCTGTCTCTTGGTTAGGTTCCATGTTTCAGCTCCAGAAGTGACTATCGGCTGGATGCATTGGTTGTATACTTTTCTTGTCAGACGACCTTGACAATTACAAACAAATGTCTACTCACCAGTATATACAAGCTTTTTACTAGTCAAATCACCATTACCTTAGAAGAGAACCAACCACGAGAAAGGATGGCTTCAAAAAAGAATTCTCGGTCATTTACCATCTCCTCTCGGTGAACCAACTCAAAGAGAAAGTAGCAGAATAAAGTGAAGCGCTCAAAATCAGAATTGGCTGTTGGCAGGCTATGTTGCAAGGATATCAAGAACAATGCAGCGAAGTAAGTTCGAATTTCAGCTGAAACTGCTTTTGTTCAGTGCCCGTAGGAAAAGTATGAATCTACTTTTCCTGCGCTTTCTCCCACTGACAAAATGTATATTCACTGGTATGTCAGCTTTGATAGACTCTTCTCTCGTTACTACTTTACTTGTCCAGGTAGTGGCAGCTGAAGGCTGCTACGACTGTATTCACCCCTGACAGTTTTTGACCCGTAGATTTGTATTCTGTTCTAAAAGCCAAGCTAAAGGCTACGATATCTTTGATGTTGGTATTTCTTGCTACCGTTGATGTACTTATGAACATGCTCTCGACTTTTTATCTTCTTCCTTTTCAGCAGGTAGAAGCGCTTTCCGAACTTTGAGAATTATTACCTCCGACAAGTAGAAAGGTCAGCTGCTTCAGTAGTCATTTGATTTTCACCACATTTGACTACTACAACCTTTCTTGTTTTTCTTGTTTGTTTGGGATTTTTTTTTTGGGGGGGGGGTATGTGTTGTTTTTTTGTTTTTGTTGTTATTCTTCGGTTTGGTTTTGTTCCTTCTTTTTTTTCTTTTTCATTTCTTCCTCCCCTGCCATTTACCTCACCTCCGTTGTACGATTGCATCAATTGATTTGTTACTCACGGATTTCCGCTAATTGAAATTTAAAGAATTTTGCTTTTTGTCTATTTTTTCTTTTTGTTTTTTTAATTGAAAGTTCTTTTCCTTTTCTTTGGGTTAAAGTATTCTCTCTCCTTTTTCTTTTCTTCACCCCCCCCCCATTGGCTCAGAGTTATTCCACCTTTTAGCCTGGTTCGTTAACCTTTGCTGCTCTCTCCCTCAATTCTAATTTCTAGTGATTATTAGCTCTCCTTGTCCCTTTCCCTTCCCCTCTCTATATCTCTCCCTCCTTGTATTCTTCCTCTCGTCCTTTCTTTCTCTCAGCCTCACTCTAACCCCTTCCGTTTCCCTCTCTATCACCCCTCTTCCGTCTCATTTCTAGGTGTCATTCCTCCCTTTGTATCCCAGCAACTCCCCTCTTCCTGTCTCAGTCCCGGAAGTGGAATACCCGTCTCTCTTCCCTCTCCCCCTTCCAGTTCTTTCCTAGCGTCTCCTTCCCCTAATCTCTTCCTTTTTCTTTCCAGTATCTCGTCATTTTCTCTCACCCCTCTTCTCACGCTCAGTCTCTTCCCTTCCTCTCCAACTCAACGTTTCGTCTCTAATCTCTATTTTAACTCCCTCTTTCTCTCTCCCTCTCCCTCTCCCTCTCTCTCTCTCTCTCTCTCTCTCTCTCTCTCTCTCTCTCTGCTTCTTGTTACAATCCCTTCTGTCACTGAACATTTCTCTCGCTCTCTTTTCTCCTCTCTCTCTCTCTCTCTCTCTCTCTCTCTCTCTCTGCTTCTTGTTACAATCCTGTCACTGAACATTTCTCTCGCTCTCTTTTCTCCTCTCTCTCTCTCTCTCTCTCTCTCTCTGCTTCTTGTTACAATCCTTTCTGTCACTGAACATTTCTCTCGCTCTCTTTTCTCCCCCCTCTCTCTCTCTCTCTCTCTCTCTCTCTCTCTCTCTCTCTCTCTCTCTCTCTCTCTCTTTCTCAACCCTGATTCAGATATTTCTCCCTGCTTCTCTCTATATTCTTTTTCCAGGTCTCCAATCATTCAATATCTCTTTTATCACCCTATCGTCATCGTATGTGTGTGAACGGGTAAATGTATGCAGATCTTTGTCTCACAGAGTGAAGTTGTCTGTGAACAAATTATGTCCATTGTAATTTTAAGATTCCCGTATAATATTCACTAGTCATAGTTATATTTCGATTTCTATGGTCATTGAGCTGACTCTCTTTGGGAAAGAGTCCACTTTTTCAAATAGTGTGTGGGGGATATTTTTTTATCAGTAAAATTGTTACTTTTAAGTGG
This sequence comes from Thysanoteuthis rhombus, assembly GCA_963457665.1. NCBI lineage: Eukaryota > Metazoa > Mollusca > Cephalopoda > Oegopsida > Thysanoteuthidae > Thysanoteuthis > Thysanoteuthis major. The sequence continues at coordinate 11,344,318 of OY735216.1, read as the reverse complement.
AAGTGTCCATGGTTACGTACATCAAAACAGAAAACACCAAGTTCATTATATAAGTTAATTGCACTCGGGAAACAAAGATCTACGACAGAGTTTGACAAGATATTGATCGATTACGAATGAAGGCTTCTAAAATCTAACTTTGTACCAGATATCTTTTAGACTCTAATGAATTGAGGAAAGGCAAATACAGAGCAGATTCTTTGATTTCAATAGCTTTTGTGGATAAGAACATTGATTTTTATCTACTACCTTCTTCTTCTTCTTCTTCTTCTTCTTCTTCTTCTTCTTCTTCTTCTTCTTTATCTACTACCTTCTTCTTCTTCTTCTTCTTCTTCTTCTTCTTCTTCTTCTTCTTCTTCTTCTTCTTCTTCTTCTTCTTCTTCTTCCATTTTTTTCCGTTGCACATAATACTGGTTTCACTGAAATTCATGTGAAGACCAACCTTTCTGCTTTTTCCATTCAGTTCGTCTGACGTTGCTTGGAGATCGTGAAGGTTAATGTCAGACAAGTGCTAGACATCACGACTCTCAAAATGGACCCCCCAGAGATCATAAGTGAAACTATGGACGGGAAAAAAATAAGCTAGCGTGACGGTTTAGACAAGTTCAGAAGGTATTGGTATCACGACACCCAAATCAAGAGATCTGGCAGACCTTGAGGAAGGCCTGTCAAATGAGAGACATTAAAAGTCTAATCATCACTATCATCATCATCATCATCTTCTCTTTTTTTTTTTCTTTTTTTTTTTTAACTATTCTTACCTTCGATTCTGTCTTCTTTTGGTCCAACTCAAGTCCATGTCTGGAGGAGTTGATTTTGTTTTTCCATCGTAACGATAACAACGACAACGATCCTCATCTAATTTATGAAAAAAAAAACTTTCAGTGTTCGTCAGTCCCGTCACTCTAAACTAAACCGATATATAAAAATAACAATCCCTTATCATGATTTGAAATAAATAAGAAGATCCCATTAATCCTAAAAAGAATGGTATATAACCAATGCATCCTCCCAATAGTCACTTATGAAGCTGAAACATGGAACCAAACCAAGAGACAAACCCTGCAAATTGAGAACTATGAAATGGGCACATGAAAGAATTATGCTGGGCCTCACGTGGAGAGATCACAAGATAGCACAGTACATCCGGGAAAAGAAATGAATCTATCAAAAAGCTCAAATGGCAATGGGCTGGTCATGTTGCAAGAATGGCGGACAACCAATGGACATTGCGACTCACAACATGGATCCCCCGAGATCACATGTGAAACCGAGGTCGGCAGAATATTTGCTGGAGAGACGAGCAAGACAAATTCAGAAAATACTGGCTCCACGACGCCCATGATAGAGAAGTATGGCGAATCCTGGGGAGGGTCTTTGTCCAACAACGACTGCTGATGAACAGTAGGGTACTCTCTTACCTACTAAGCCAAACTGGTAAGTCTAACATATCTTCGAAAACTGATGTCGCAAATATGCAAGGTCTTATTTTATTTTAATAGGTAAATGCTTGTATAGAATGGACATTTCTTTACCATGATTTGATCTCACAACTGGGTGATTAGTAGACGTCTCTCTTCACTACTCAGAATCTTGACATATCTGCGACAGGTCATGTTACAAATATACAAAGGCTTATCTCATTATAACAAAAAAATATACATTCATACTAAAATAACGTATAATTAATCAACCGTACTCATCAAAGATAGCAAAGGATTCTATCCTTTCTAGTATATTTGCATGTGTTTGTTTATGTTGGTGCGTTCCAGCGCTCCTGGTCATACTGTTTCGTCTATAGACTTGAAAATTGACATCAGTGCTCAATTAGACCTCTTCTAAAAAAGCTTTTTAGCTTCCGTTTTGACTGGTACATATTATTGATAACATATAGATTCTCATTAGTTTTTTTGTTTTTGTTTTTTTACTCTATTTCAGCGGTTCTACTGTGGAAAACGCCATTGATACCATTTCTTTTTATTTATTTTTTATATGATATATAAAAGGATATAGCATCACTGGTGTTGGAGTATCATCTTCAGTTGGAGTTTGACCCAGCAGCAGCCAGGCGTGTTCTTCTGGTTTATATTTTATTTTGTCTTTAATTTTGTCTTCATCTATTTTCTCTTTGATCCACTTGCCGGAAGAGACAGTGGCTACCCATCTTTAGAACTCAAAGTAACTTTTTGAATGTTAATCCATCAAAGCTCGGAAGCAGGCTTTCCCACCCCTCAACCCGATTTGCAAGGTAACATTTCTATCTTTTAGCAGCAGGAACATCTGTGTGATTGTAAAATCTGGGATACGAACGAGGTACACTAAAATACCTTCCGGTTTTTCACTTCTTTCTTCCTACTCGTGGCTTTACATCTTCTCACGATTCAACCAGCTTGACAGAACTTCCCATGAGACCGACTTTTGGAACTGCTCGTGTCTTGTGAGTTGTGCCTGGAGACTTTCACTATTTTTCCCATTGATTTGACCTGGATTTTTCTAAACACTGCGACTTCTTGGAATCTGAAATGTGTATACGCATACGTGATGATTATAAACGAATATATATATATATATATATATATATATATATATATATATATATATATGTGTGTGTGTGGTAGAAAGTGGATTCGCTACTCAAGCTAGCTCATGTTTCTGTAGCGTTTGTGCAGCGAATCCCCATTCTACTATTTATTTCCAGCTCTACTCTAAAACAACTTGACTTCATGAGTAAAATGTTGTATGTATCGAGCACTCTGGCTTTTATTAATATTATTGATATATTATTATATTATGTTATACTGCTAGCCTGATTTGTACCACACATACACACATATATATGTATATATATATATGTGTGTGTGTGTGTGTGTGTGTGTATATATATATATATATATATATATATATATATATATATATATATATATATTTCCATGCACATTATTCCGCTGACAAAATGCTCCTTTATAGTTGACGGAGGCAGAGTGGATAAATTAGTACATTGATAGACTTTTCTCCTGATCTTTCGTGGTTTTGAATTGGAAAACAGTTTTGTCCATTCTTTCCGATACTCTGGGAAGGCAAGGTTTCATCATTTCCCAGATCCTTTTTAATGTTGAATACACCTCTGGATAATGCCACTCTTTTTGCATTGTCATTGCATGTTCAAGAGTTATCATTCAGATAAACTTCAATTAGGAAACATTTCTTTCAGCTCAAATCTAAATTCAAACTAGATTCCATGATACCAAAATTGGACAGGAAAGCTACGTAATCACAACTACAAGAGTAACATGTTTGATATGAGACCTATTACTCAAACCTGTGATTATAAATAAGGTTAAATGGACACACGGTAGGGGATAGGTAGTCTTAAAAGGGCATGCTAGTTCACATGAGATCCAACACTATCTTGAGGTAGGATGAGGTCAAGTTCGCTTAAGGCCAACAATTGTTTGAATTCTCATTGTAAAGAATACTAGACTGAATATAGAAATGCATAAGGACTTGTATTACTGTTTGGATCTCAGTAAAACTGTTGTTTTAATAAGGTTTTTAAATGAAATAAATCACTTTTGAAAAGTTGCACAATAATTTTGACAGTACTGTATTTATCTGCCTGTCTCTATCGGTTCATGTGTCGTTAATTTAACCTTCTCTAATTTGTCGGTCATATTTGAACAAATGTATGCATATGTGCATGTCCAAAGGTTCAGCTGGAAGATATCTTGGTGTGCAAACTTTTGATCTCATCTGAGCTTCGATCTCTGACAATTCTTAATCGATCAATTGTGAGCTGGAGATCTCTTCCCTTAAGTAAAGAACCGATTTTGTCAGGTCCGATCAAGAGAGCAAGAAACTTACGGATAAAGCCTACAGAACAATTTAAATACATGACAGAATCAGCTTTCTGGATTCCCACTCTCTTTAGATGAACATCAGGCTGTCTTAATAGATAGACAGATAGATAGATAGGGAGATAGATAGAGAGAGAGAGAGAGAGAGAGAGAGAGAGAGAGAGAGAGAGATGTGTCTCCTATGTATAAGTAAAACTGATTTCGCAAGTATAGGGATTACCCTGCTTCTTGTACAGAAGAGGATTGTGTCGATGAAGATGATATACCTGATTTGAATATTGGTATTTAAGATACTGTTAAGAAAGGTCATTACTGTTCTGCACACCAAGTCCGAGATAGATAGATAGATAGATAGATAGATACATATATGCATAGATAGATAGATAGATAGATAGATAGAGAGATGGATAGATAGATAGATCCACAGGGAGAAGGAGTTGGAAGATAATAAACAGCGGGTGTGTTAAAGTAGAAGTCAAAAGTACATTTTAAACGACAAAACTAGTCAAGTATTTGCTAGCGGGGATCGCAAAAAAGATCATAATTCTAATAGACATATCTCTTTACAATCTGTAGATGCATCGTGAAGGTGTAATGATTAACAAGTTGGTCTTGCAAAGTATTAGTAATAAGTTTCATCCACAGCATGTGCCTCATACACGTGACCTTGCAAGCTAAGCTCGGTAAATAAATGTTCCTACAGTTAGCGAGTTTGTCTCGCAGGTCTCTACTAATGGGTAGTGAGTTCGATTATTTCTATGTACGCTATACTTGCAGCCTTTTGCCAAAAACTAAGCTGAGCTTAGTACATAACGTAGACCAACTTTACATGCGATTTATCATAGCAGAAAATTGAATCGAAGTATATTCGTAATTTTGTGGGAATTTCACACTGTATCCATACGGCAATGAATCTATCGGTCTGGCTATCTACTCATTTCTGAACCTGAAAATGCTCAACCATTTTCCTTTCATTCAAAGCTTCGTCACCAATCGGAGTAAATCATTGCCTCTCATCTTTCGAGACCGATGTATGGCCGACCAGTGACTTCAATTTCTTCTAACAAGTGTTTTTCTTCCATCCACCCGAGTGTAGGTCTTATTAAATCTCGTAGCGGCAAAGACGAAAGAGGAACAGATTGGGGCAATTAGCTTAAATTTCATTTCGTGCAGCATTCGTTTTTTTTTCCGCCCAAGAATGCATCTCGGTGACAAAATAAATTCTGATGGAATATTCCAGAAAAAATTGCGATTGACGAGCAATTTTTTTAGCTCATGGATATAAACCCGACTTCCTGGCCCCCCGCAGAGGTGTGCATTCTGGATGAGCAAACCATGCTTCTCATTTAAGACGAAATCAAAAGGAAATATGCAGAAGATGATAAGAGATTACGTTCAGTGGTTTGTTGTTGTTTTTCCCAGGACTTTCCGTTGCGACTGTTTCTATTTACCTTTTCAAATTCTCAGCAGAGTTTTCTCTCTCTCTCTCTCTCTCTCTCTCTCTCTCTCTCTCTCTCTCTCTCTCTCTCTCTCTCTCACACTCTCTCTCTCTCTCTCTCTCTATCCTTGTTACTTCATTCGCTATTCTCTCGTTTGTATTCATTCAATTCATTCACTGACACAATCTACCACAACCGTTTGCTCTATCTTTAAGCACCTCTTCACCTTTCTTTCAGTTTCTCAATGTTATTCACAATCATTCTTTCTGTTATCATTATTATTATTACTATTATTATTATTATTATTATTATTATTATTGTTGTTGTTATTATTATTGTTGTTGTTGTTGTTGTTAATATCATTATTAGAAACCGTCACACAAAACTGTCAGACGAGATTTCTTCAGTTTTCAAGTGTGTCTGGCTGGCTGGCTTTGTATGGATGGATGAATGGATGTACGTATGTATCACGCGTACAGGCTGTGCCAAATGAGCTAGAGGATTGAAATGTTCAACTTTTGTTCCTTGTTATGTCAAGAGAAAAAACTGTTTTTGCTTTCAAATTTTTCCTTTGATTTCCCCCATAAATACTTCTTAGTGGGGAGGGGGATTCAATTTACAGTGTAAGTTTATGCTAATTTGTCCCCCAGTTTGTACCAGCATTCATGTTTGTTTGGGGGTTTTTGGGGTTTGTTTGTTTTTTGGAAAATTCAGATTTTCTCACGGATCGCTGTCCATGAAAGGAGAGAGAAGTAACTTTTTTTTATTTAAATCGATCGCCCCTCTCTCGGCATGCTGCCAAAATGACGATTTCTATTGAGTGACTAAACACGCCTGTTCTTGTTGTTGTTGTTGTTGTTGTTGTTGTTATTATTATTATTATTATTGTTATTATTATTATTATTATTATTATTATTATTATTATTATTATTATTATTATTATTATTATTATTATCATTATTATTATCCGTGTCCTACATTATATTCTATTGTATGAATTGTGCCAACATCTGCCTTGTATTGATCACCCCAAAGCGGAGGCATTATTTATCAAAGATATTGTATCGTCCTTTTTTCATCGATCATGGCCACCTTCCACATTCCACCGTCCACCCTCCAGCATCTCCCATCTTTTTTTTATTTACTTACAACTCTCCCCCTTCATCCTCCCCCCCATCCCTATTCATACATCCCCACCCACCCACACCTCCCATCTTCTGTATTCGATCTCCTTTTACTCTTTTCAGTCATCTTCTTCAATCTTCAACTCTTTGTAAACGGAACACAAGGGATTCTATTTTAGCTGCATTAACTTTTTACTAATTAGATTATCCTTCATATTAACACTCGGGTAAACAAATCTGCATACAGATGCCAAAACCTGAATACTTCTTTTTCTATCCAGAGAGAGAGACTGACAGAGAATGTATGTGTGTGTCGGGGGGGGGGGTACATATGAGTGATATTATTAACGGTTCTTCAGAGAGATCGATAGATATTTTTTAAAAGTTAGTCAGGCACAAGTCCAAGTGGGGAAAAGTTCTTTTCTCCATTATTATGCCCAAATATTAATGTAAATTGGCTAACACTATATACCGTATCAGACCTCATATTAGGTCCTTATTTTGTCGGTCACAGTTTCGCCTATGATGTTGCGAGTCGTGATCTGCATCGGTTGTCGGACATTTTTTAAACATGGCCTTCCCATTACCATTTGAATTTTCTAACGGATTCTATGATAACCCTGTCTCTGTTTTTTTTTCTCTAATATACTGTGCTGTTTTGTGATCTCTCCGTGTGAGGTTGAGCATGATTTTCTCATGTGCACGTAGCATGGTTCTTGGTATCAGGGTCAATCTTGTTATTAGGTTCAATGTTTCAGCTCTATAGGTGACTATCGGTAGGATGCAATGGTTGTCAATTCTTTTCAAAACTAATGGGAATTTCTTAGTGCTAAAGGTTGAACTTTCTCTACCGAAAACTTGCCATCCTAGAGTGATTCTGTGCTTGATTTCTTCTTCTTTTGAAGGTTTCATAGAGAATTGTTGTCTTAGGCAAGTATAATTGTCTACTTTTTTCAGCTCTGTTTTTTCGAATATGATCTTTGTGCCTTTGCTCACAGCATGTTCGTTGCATAATTGGACGGGGACAACCTTTACACAAGAAGTACACCATGAGGAAAGAAGTTACTTCCAGTAGCTTGCAAGATCAACTCGTCGCCGAAAACACTTTAGCAGATGCTACTAATATGATTAAATCATTTCGCTTTTCCACTGTTTCTCTTAAAGAGTTATCAACGTATGCTTGTAGGGAACTTCCTTTGTCTAAAACAATCATAACTCCCCATCACAGTCAATCGTTCGACAACCGTACCGTCAAATTTCGAATTAATGTAATAAGATTCAATCTAAGAATAAATATGGTCAGAATAAATTCTATTTATGACTTCACAGGCGTCTTCCACCTAAATTATCGTAAAAAAAACCAGAAAGAAATATCTAGATTTTGCAGAGTCTAGAGGTCATTATTAAACCCGTCGAAATAAGGCACCTCAAAAATCAAAAAACCTTTTTTTTCCAAAAATCAAAAAACATAATGAGAGGTGGGTTCTAAGGGAGTACTGATAAAGACAAAACAGGAACGCCTGAACACACAAACAAGCACATGAACAAACAACCACACACACGTATTTGATGGCTATTGTTGTTCAATAATGAAAATAATAATCATCTGGATATCATTAAATATTATCCAATGTTGTGAATCTAAGTCGGCAATAATACGTTTAATACCAAAAAAATATAACTACTATGGGTTCCTATCGTGATGAGGTAGTCATAAAGCTCATTTTTCAGACCATTACTACAGTAAAGTACCCGATTCTCACATGTGTCCAACATTGTGGTCTTTCACTGTACTAAGGTGAGTTTAATAATCATCATTGACAGGCATAGTGAATTCGATTCTCACTGGGTACTTCACTACAATGACCCTGTGCTAGACTCAGCCAAACCTCGAAATGTTGGGAGAGCCGGACAGTTGCAGAATCACACCGTTACCAGTGTTTAGTGTCCAAGTGCAAAATCCATGATTTCGGATACTCGTTTTCAAAGTAGGCAGGTCTTCCCCACTTGGGAGGTTGTGTTGCACTAATCCTCGAACCCTGATTTCCCTCATCGCACCTAGGTAAGTTTAGTAAATATCAATATTCATGATAGCGTCAAATAATATATAAGATTGCAGTTCTAAAGAAAAGGCTGATACGTTTTGGCATCAAAGATAAAAGCTAAATACGATGATCAAATACGATCGATGTCAAAAGACATAATTACAGTAAAGGCCTACCATGACACGATGGTTAACGAACTGAAGTCGAGTCAACTGGCGCACACACGACACTAGCCGTGGGGACAAGAGCCATTTTTTGGCTAGCCAGGACCTTACCCTTAACCCGACTTCATGTCAAACTTTTTATTCGGGGGGCAGAGAGAAAACAACACGAGCCAGAGCTAAAATAGATGAACATACATTCGAAAGCTGAGATTTCGAATACTTATTTTCAAAGCAGTCAAGCAGGCCCTTCAAATTAAAAAAAAAACATATGAAACTCTCTCTCTCTCTTTCTATCTTTCACCCCCCTCTCTCTTTCCCTATCTCTCTCTCTCTCTCTCTCTCTCTCTCTCTCTCTCTCTCTCTCTCTCTCTCTCTCTCTGAGTTTGTGCAGTCATTAGTTACTTTATCATTTCTCTGAAGAGAACACCTTTCAGACGTTTATAGCCAATTTTGAAAAAAAAAAGGCTATGGGGAATAAAGATAACTGACTGCTCTTCCCAGAATCCAGAGTGTAGTTGATTTTCACATTTATTTTCTTGGCTTTGAGTAAAAAGAGTTTTAAAGGGAAAAGTCGAGAGGAATTGATTAAGTGGGGGGAGATGCCTCACCTGATAAGCTGAGATTTTAAAATATTCATTAACTAAAATCTAAAGCCTTATCTTCAGTCATAAAAATAAGATGTCGGTACAAACAAGGAACGTAATATTTTGAGAATTTTTTAACTCCGATGCAATCTTTATGCATCTCTCTCTCTCTCTCTCTCTCTCTATATATATATATATATATATATATATATATATATATCGATCTATTTAGCCAGCTTACCGTATGGTTTTTCAAATACAGGGATAGATAGGTTTATGTCCAATCTATAGAACATAAGTAGAACTGATTTCACAAGTATAAGGATTACTTTGCTTTTCGTAGATAAGAAGCTTGTGTAAAGCCAATGAAGATTGAATTTGAATATTGGCATTTAAAATACTGCTAAGCGAATCCATTACTATATCGCACACCAAGACGGAGACAGATAGATAGATAGATAGATAGATAGATAGATAGATAGATAGATAGATAGATAGATAGATAGATAAATAAAGAGAATTAAATTGACAGATGGATATGATTAAACTTAAATAGGGACAGACAGAGGTAAGAAGATTTGAATAGATACATACATACATACATGCATAGATAGATAGATAGATAGAGAGATAGATAATGTGATTTTATGAGTGCACAACAGGGTTGAATTTGGGGGCTGGAAAAATTGCAAAAATCATTAGTGAGAGGGTATGTCTACCTTAAAAATCAGTTCTCAAGACCCTGGATTTACCTTAAATTGAATAATGTCTACATATGCTGGAGGTAAAGTCTAAATTTGTCTAACAGGTGGATATGTATGTATGTATGTATGTATGTAGGTAGGTAGGTAGGTAGGTAGGTATGTGAATATAGATAAAAAGATTAGATAAGATGAAGGGAGAAATAAAGAGATGTGGTGATATATAGATATTCTATTTAGTAATGTATATAATCTTTCACATACCTACACACATTTATAAGGGCTCATATATGTTTGCATGTATGTACGTCTTTTTCAAATATACGCTTTTGCGTTACTTATAGCAACTTTTTGCTTAATACACTTATTTTTCCCGCCATCCAATATTTTAATGCTAAAACGCATGCGCAGTGCCCATCGAAGCGTGGGTTTTCCGTGCCGCTGCAGGTATCAATATAATGAAGTAGCCAGCTAATAAATTTGTTTAAAAAACATTGAACGAATTTTTTTTCTACTCTTCTAGATTAGGAAGAGAAGATAAATTTCAAGCCATCCAGAAATAAATTCCGGCGTACATATTTTTATCATCGCAAATTTCTGACCGTGTGACGTCAGACTTTCAGAGCTTGGTTGGTGGAATTCTGTCGACCGGAAAGCGGCAATGGATGATGGGTAAAACAAAGGAAATTATAAAATAAAATGGATTCGCAAATGGATATTTTTGCACTTAAAAGCATTGGAAATATTTAAACAAACTCTAAAAATACGAACGAATTCAAATGTAGTATGCATCGTTTTTGTTTTTATGTTTAAATTATATTCGTTCGATCATATTTTTTGTACTTTTCATTTATTCTATCACTTTCTCTTTCTTTCTCCCTCCCTCTCTCTCTCTCTCACACACACACACACACACATACACACACACCTCCCTTCTTTTAATATTCTTGTCTCCCTATTTGTTTTAACCCTTCCAACGAAGTTGGAAAAGATATATGTATTCATTCGTGTCGATCTGTCAGCCCGCCCGATATCATGAAGAGCTCTCTATGAATATCAATATATTTTTTGGAAAACTGCGCTGTGCGATGAGAAATAATCTATCGTATTATGTTGAGGTGGACACAGGCATTTCTTACAGTCACCTCCCCTGCATTGCAACAATATGTCTGTCCACATGATATCTCCAAAAGTTGTCCGAAACGAATTCCAATGAAGTCTTACCGGAATGTGAGCCATGGGGTAAGGAAGAATGGGTTCAATTTAAGGATGGATCCAAGAATGTTTCAAAATTACATCCCCGGCATCGTAGCTATACATGAACTGATTTTCATTTAGTTTTTAGGGATAATGCTTTGAATAGAGGCATTCACTCTCTGGGTACGTTGTAGTTTTCTTTTGTGTTTCTCGATTCTACATTTGTCTGACTGATATAATTCTGTTGAAATAAAACGAGGGACGTATAAATTCACTCCAGTAATTCTGTTAGTACTATACTAATTGGAAGACTATCTTGATTTTTATGTCAGTACTATTTTACCCTTTCCGTGAAAAGTGACGGCAATAATTGAGTAATTTGGTGTCTGCATTGTACTAATAAAATACCATAACATTTTGTTGCGCAGAATTTTTTCTCGTTTATGTTCAATATTTCTCGAATGTTTAACTAATGTAAAGGTAAAATAAAGTATTAGTTTTCGTGGGAATTGTCTACTTCCGGATAACAGGGGAAAACCTCTCATTTCTTATCAAAATCTATGAATTCCAAATATTCTGTATAATTTACTTATCAGAATTAATTCGAAAGTTAAGAATTTATCAAGAATATTTTTTTAATGTTTAATGTAAAAGCGAATATTTCCTTTTTACAGCGATTGCAAAACAAAAAAGTCAACACTGACGTTTTCGACCTTTTCTTCCAGAGTTTAATTACACAGATTGCTCTCTTTCACTCGCTCTCTCTCTCTCTCTCTCTCTCTCTCTCTCTCTTTCCCCTCTCTCTCCTCTTTAATAGTAACGAATATCAACAAATATACTTCATTCCTCTTTCTTTCTGTCTTTCCCTCTCTTCTCAGTTGGCCCTCTCTTTTCTTTACCCCTCTTTCCCCAAAGACCTAGAAATGACAAATATATACAAACTCTCACATATGTCAATATTCTCTCCCACTCCCATCTCTTCCTATATATATATGTATATATATATGTATATATATATATATATATATATATGTGTGTGTGTGTGTGTGTGTGTGTGTGTGTGTGTGCGTATATCGACACATTACGCAATGAATTCATACCCATTCCTTAAAATATCCATAGACATTCAATCATCTTCGGTGGCTATTGTAAGTTTTTACTCAGCCAGGACACGCAGCAAGGCTGAAGTGCTTCAACTACCCTGTTATATATCCATAGCCGGATGGAGAAACGGATTCATACCTTTCCCAAAGGCGTTTCCGTTAATTGAACATCTGTACGCATTTCGCCGATTCCATCCCCCCAAAATCCTTAACGAATATGTAATCCGCACCCCCTGAATACTGATATAGTGATTAGTCATTCTGACGATCTGATCGTACCTGTCTGGAGTAAACATGTATTCAAGAATGAAAAGTCTTTCAAACAACGCAATAAGCAGCACAAAAATCCCTTATCAGATGTCATTTAATGATACAGTTGCCATCAACAGAACTTTTTTTTTGCTGCAGAGAGATGATGTTATCAGCTCTAAACTGAGACGGCTACGGTTAGTCACTCAATAAAAACTGTCACATGACCAACGTATTTTGGTGACATGATGTGTCGGGGGTGATCAATTAAAAAATTGGAAAAAGGAGGAATCAACTGATAAGTTACTTCTCCCATCTTTTGCTAGGTTGGGGATCAATAATAAAAAGTAAAACGGAAAATAAACACGAATGCACACGAACTAAGAGCTCAATTTGACATAAAATTGAACCCCCAATTGAAAATTAGGGAAGGTTTTTTCGCGGGTGATAATTTTTTTCTTGACACAATTAAGAGAAAATTCTGAAGATTTCAGCCCTCTAACTCCATTAGCGCATCCTGAGCGGGAGATACGCCGCCAGCCCGGCAGCCAGTTGGACCAACTTAAAAACTGAAGAAAGCTACGTAGACGGTTTTGGTGACAGTTTGGTTGAAGGTTTCTAACACTGACTTGCCATTTTTCTCAGCTTTTATTTACTTCCGTTGTTGCAAGTCCTGGCGTTAATGTGCGAAATATCACATCACAATCAACTAAATCTGAACGAACAGACGCTAATCGATAGAGAGTAGGTCAACATCTTCTAGGATTTAATTAATGTGCTGATCTCGCAGGACATTAATATGGTGTTTGATGTGCACTGATCACAACAAATATTTGACAGGAGTTTGAAGTGAATTTCTTCCAAAAATCTTGTTTTGTTTTTTTTATTTTGTTTTTTGTTTTTTTCAGATATCAGAAAACATTACCTTATTTGCTAAAAATGACTCGGTACTTAGTAGTAGTCGTGGGTAATCAACAATACAGCGTAGAATAAAGCCGGAAGATAAGAATATAGAAAGATTAGGAATAAAAACGCAGCGTCATCATGGCAGTTTTTGTAGATTAATGGTACAGGATAGTTCAAGAATGATATGTTCTTGAAGTTTGGGATGCCTGTTCGAATCTCCTGCGAGTCTTGCAGTTTAATGAAACGACCGAAGAATCAAAAGATAACAAATTGGTAAATAAATGAGTCGGAACTGATATCAAAATATATGAGTGGCCATGCATGCTACCTATTGCAAAAATAATTTCTTGTTGAATAACATGATTTCAATCCTTCCTATCATCTGCGATCAAAATCGAGACAGTTATCACACATGGGAATCAGAATGCAAAGAATTCAAGCTTCAAAATCGAGAGCATTCTAGCTCTGAATATAACAAAAATATCAACTTTTTAAAAGTGGTTTGTTGGGCAATTATCATCTGAAGTTCCCCGAATGTAACAGTGGAAACAGTTCATCTCAGGATCTCGAAGCTATTCAAATATTTGTATTCATGTTTTCAAGAAGTTCCTGATGCCATTACGTGATGTGTGTCGAATCGAACGAAATTATCCCATGATCCAGTAGATTGTCAAAGTATGATGGATCCTTCATAATGTTCCTCGTGGCTATCTGAATTACTTGGCAGTGAACCTCTCCTTTCGACGTAACATGCGACATGTTGTACTGGGGTAAAAGCAGCAAGGAGTAATCCCTGACCTGTTGGGAGAGTTGGATTGATTGCTGAGTGAACACAAAAGGCCACGGTTGGAATTTGAACTCGGTTCGCCGATTCCATTTTCAGTGCTGTTAACTGGTCAGCCAACTCCTGTCTCCAGTGATGTGTGTGTGTGTTCGCCACTATAATTGTGTCGCCACAACGTAGATCTATCAGAGATCATTTGTGAAATTGTGGACGGCAAAAAAAAAATTAAAAAAAAGGAAGACGCGTACGTGACGATTTGGATAAGTCCAAGAGATTGAAAGGTTTTGCGGACTTTTGGGGAAGGTCTATGTCCAACGACGGGTGTTGAAGGGCTATTACTGTTGCTGCTGCTGCTGCTGATGATGATGATGATGATGATGATGATGATGATGATGATGATGATGATGATGATTGCGAGATCACTATCGTCGATAAATTTCCTGTCTTGCGATTAGAGCGCTAGAGATGCGGACGGCCATTTGTTCTCCCCCTTCACATTTTCTCTTTTCCCTCTTTCTTTTTACCTCCCTCTTTCCTGATTGCAGGCAATGGCGAGTGATACACTCGGGGGAAAATGGCCGAGACAAGAGCACCCGACGACGTATTTCGAAAGTACTTGGCCAACCTCACAATGGCGGGACCAAGCCACTCACACGGATGTCAATAACACTATTACAGACATCGAGTCAGAAATAGATTCACGATAGTCAAATGCAATAGGATTCTGTTCATTGCCAACAAAGTAAGTAGATTGCCCCTTGTCGACATTTTAAACACTATAGACACGATTGCTATTTTGGACGGCGGGATCTGGGTCGTGGCTCGGCCAGTAGTAACTTTGAAAGATTTTGCATTCAAACGTTTTCTGAATTAGAGGTCAATTACAATTGAACCTCTCAAAGCCGGAAACATTGGGACAGACATTTTTTGTCGTATGGCAACCACAGATAATGCCGGAAAACAGAATTTTCTAGCGTAGAATATTATAGTGTGAAAAAGTGAACTACGTACTTTTAATATAATTCATATGGAGAAACCGGGGCCAACAAAATACAAGATGGTGCGAGGAACTAGATAAGTTAAGATAGTAGACACCGTGATACCTATGATAGGAAGGTTAGGCTAATCCTGGGGAAAATCTATGTCCAACGATGGACGTTAAAAAGTGATGGTGATGATGATATAACAGGCCTGGTTCGTCACTCAATAGAAATAGTCATCGACAGCATGCCGTGATGATCAATTAAAGGTTTGAAAAAGGGTAAGCAATGATCACTAACAAAATTGAATTTTTAAAAAAAGAAAATAACAGGTGGACTCATAGGAACATTACAAATTTAACCTCCACCAAATTAAAAACCTATTTTTTTAAAGTTCTTTCTAGATTTAATGAGGATCGAATATTTAAATTTCCATCCCTCTAGCTACATTGATGTAGCCTGTACGCATGATACATATATAGTCAGCCAGCCAGACTGAGTTAAAAACTGATGTCATTTAATGTTGTCATTAAAAGAAGTTTTTTTCTGCAGAGAGGTGATGTTATCAACGCTAAGGAGAGGCATATATGGTTAGACACTCAATAGGAACCGTCACATGACAAACGTTTTTGGCAGCATAATGTGTTGAGGGTGGTCAATTGAAAAAATCAGAAAGTGAGATGATCGACGGATAAGTTACTTCTCTCGCCTTTTATGAGGCAGGGATCATGGATAAAAAGTCTGAATTAAAAAAAAAACATGAATGTATTCGAACTAAGTGATTAGTTTGCCATAAGCTTATATTACAAATTGAATCCCCAACAAAAACCTAGGGTCGGGGTTTTGAGATCTTTTTTTTAGTTATAATTAAAAGTGAATGTTCAAATTTTCAGCCATCTAGCTCCATTTGGGCAGCTTGTACGCGTGATACATATCCAACCAATTGATAGTTTTTGAGTCAGTTTTGGTTGATTGTCTTTAATATAAACTTTATTACAATAAATGAAAAGTATTGATGTTTGCTTATCCTTTCTAATTGGCCATATTGAAAATAACAGTCAAGTTTCAGAAAAAAAAATCAATACAGGTTCAATTTTATGCGAAAATGAACATCGAAAGTTATCAAATTTGAAGTTCTTCGGTCGTGTTCCAAAGCATTGTTAGGTTTTCACTAAGTCGTTTTAACGAGTCAGTTTATATACTTCTAAATTACGGCTCAAACTGAACTTCGATACCGAATCAAGGAGCTATAGAGACAGATCACCAAACTAATGGTGGCAGATTCAAAACATGCCGGACCATTGGAGTTACTGGGCTACAAAAGGCCAGATCAGAGAGGTTCAACTATTCTCCTTCATTTGATCTTTTTTCTTTGTTCGGACAACGTTTCAGCTTGATAGTTCTCAAGTTGTCGACAGGATTTAATACAGCATACAATAAATTGTCTCAACTCCATTGAGCACTTATGGGATATGTTGAAATTAACTCAGGAAAATCTCCACAAAGTAACTTGTAGCTGTTGATCTATCTGCTGTTGACCTACCGGGGCCAGTTCCCAATGGAAACCCTCGGCGTTTTCTCAGGGTTCATGCCTGATTAGGTAAGAGCTGTCTTGCAGACACAATGAGAAACAACACCTTATTAAGCAGGTGGTCATAACGTTTTGGCTCATGTGTAAGTATAAAAGAGACTGCAGAAGAGGATATTTTAAGAGGAATATCAAAGTAACACGGCATAATTTTCCCCAGAAAGGTGGGCCACATGTGTTGGTTAGTGCCTGATAATCCACATACTTGTTGATTGCTGTCGAAAGGTTTGTGATATTTCCAGGCAATGCCAGGAAAGACAGCCTGCTGATAGAACTAATGGTAATCCAAACCTGAGACCTGAACTCTCTGCAAATGCAATCCAAGATTTGGCTCAGGTCCAGAGCCAATATCATTTAAAGATATAGGATTGCAGTGCAGTAGAGAGGATGCTCCGCTTAACAACCTGAGGAAGCGCTGGACATATTGGATGCGGCCAACCTCTGACAGTAGATTTATTATTACTCAGGATACCATCAAAATAAAAGACGGTCATCTGTCAGGGCACGCTAAGCGTTTTAAAAAGACATTCAGATAGAAGCACAACTCCGTCGTGTACCCAAACGTGATGATCTAGCGATGTTAATTTTTTTTAAACTAAGCCTGCCGGAGCAAATATTAACATAAAACGTAATAATTCTTTATTTTGCTGTCTTATGTAGCAATTTGGGAGCATCGCGTGAATAACTAGGTTTAAATGGTTTATTCTTAATTGTACTCGTTGAGTTCTCTCGCCAGTCGTGACTGCTGGTTTTAACTTGAGATCAAGTGGCATAAGATCCGCTCAATTCTACATGACTCATCAGTATTCTACTTGGTTCCAGCAGTGCTTTCGTCTGCATGATCTTCGCTTGATTCTGCAGGACAGTTCCCAGGGTTCCAACCATTATTGGTACAAATGTCACTTTCGTGTTCAACATTATTATTATTATTATTATTATTATTATTATTATTATTATTATTATTATTTTGGAATCTCACACCAGTTGCCTGGGGGTAACCACAGGAGTTTGAGTGACAGCAAGTCTCCTCAAGTCTCCAGCCCTCCTCTCCTAGTACTAGCAGGTCGCAGTAATTCTACGATTTACAGTTTCACACCGGTTGCCCAGTGGTTATCGCTGAAGGCTGAGTGACAATAAGTCTCCTCAGGTCCTCAGCTAACGTCTCCTCTCTCTTTCGCATATCATGACAGAGCTACAATTCGTTGCAGTACTTATATCTCTAGCACCTTCCTCAGTATCCGTGCAGTTCCCAGTAGTGCTGTGGTCTGTACGGTCTCTATCCTTCCCCTAATCCCGATCTCCTCCAGTCTCACCCTCAGCGTTTTGGGGACAGTTCCTAGTGCGCCCACTATGACCGGTACTACCCTGGTTTTCAAGTTCCACATCTTCCTCAACTCTCTTGCTAGGTCCTGGTATTTTTCCTTTTTTTCACCCTCCTTCTTTTTTACTCTATGGTCTGCAGGTACAGCAACGTCTACTATTTGGCAGGCCTTCCTTTTTTTGTCTACTATTACTAAGTCCGGTCTTCTTGCCTGGATGAGGTGGTCAGTTTGGATGTCAAAGTACCAGAGTAGTTTGTGGTTGTCATTCTCCAAAACTGCCTCTGGCTTGTGCTGATACCACTTTTCCACATGGTTGAATCCCATTTCTTTGCTTAGTTCCCAGTGTATCATCGTTGCTACTCTATCGTGTCTATGCTTATACTCCTTCTCAGCGAGTTGACTACATTCACTAGTTATGTGGTTTACTATCTCATCTCTTTCACCGCACATGCAGCATTTGCTGCTTGTCTGTGTTCTGTCGATTTTTGTTTTTATGTAGTTTGTCCTTATGCTTTTGTTTTGGGCTGCCATGATGAGCGATTCTGTTTCTCTCTTAAGGTTTCCTTTTCGTAACCACGTCCATGATTTCTCGTCTGCTACATCTTGTATCTGACTTTTAAAGTCGCCGTACAATTTTTTCCCTTCCCATCTTTCTTTTCTTGTTTGCTGTACTGTTCCATTGTTTTCTACTTTATTGCTTGTTGCACTATCTCTCGTGCTCTTTATGATTTCTTCTCTATTTGTTTGCACATATCTTTCTAGGACTATTTTAGCTCTCTAGACACAATCTTCTATGCTGATGAGCCCCCTGCCACCTTCTTTTCTCTTAACGTATAGTCTATCTGTATCATCTCTAGGGTGTAATGCTTTATGCATCGTCATAAGTTTCCTTGTTCGCCTATCCATTGATTGGAGCTCTTCCTTTGTCCATCCTAGGAATGGTCCTGTATACCTAACTACTGACACAGCTCAGGTATTTGCATTCTCACATCAGTTGCCTTTTGGTCACTGCTGGGGACTGAGCGACAGTAGGTCTTCAGCCCTCCTCTTCACACTCTCACAGTCCAGAGCAATGCTGTGGATTACGGTTTCACACCAACTGTCAGGTGGCTATCGCTGTCATAACCGTAAGTTTCCTCAGATCTCCAACCCTTCTCTCATATTGTCCTCACCTGTCACATCATTGCTGTGATTTTGCCGCCTTCATGTCTTTTTCTTGGCTGTTTGGCTATTGCTACCGGCTGGATTTCGTAGGTCTTAGGTTTAAAGTACTCTCCTCAATATTCGTACGGTCTCCCAGTAGTGCCATGGTCTGTATAGTCTCAATCCTCCTTCTTATCCCCAGTTCCTCCAATCTTGTTTTCAGTGTCTTTGGTACGGTTCCGAGTGCACCTACTATTGCTGGTACCACTGTGACTTTCATGTTCCACACCTTCAGTTCTTTCGCCAGGTTTTTCACTCCCTTTCCTATTTACTCTATGATCTGCAGACACTGTGACATTCTTTATCTATTTTTGAGTTCACAGTATAGTTTCTTCTGTTCCCCTTTTTCTTTCCTTCTTTGTTACTCCTTCGTTTGCTCCTTTCTTGCTGTTGTTCGTTGCACTAGTTCGGGTGCTCTTTATAATGTTTTCACTATTTGCTTTCACATACTTTTTTAATCCTATTTTGGGCCTTTTGAACACAGTCTTCTCTGCTGTAGGGTCTTCAACCACCTTCTTACCTCTTCACATACAGTCTGTCAGTGTCATCTCTAGGATGTAAGGCCTTGTGCATTGTCATAAGCTTTCTTGTTCGCCGATCCATTGATTGGAGTTCTTCCTTTGCCCATCCAAGGAATGGTCCTGTGTACCTTACTTCCGATTCATTCCTGCTACCTAGTTTTGTCCCAAATATTTCCTTATCCTTCTTGGGTATAATCTTCTTATTTCCTCTTTAATTTCTTCCCGTTTTATCGTGTCACATTCGAGAACTCCCAGGTATTTGTATCGGTCCTATGTAGTCAATGTTCTGATCTTTTGTTGTCCGGTAATTCGATTCCTTCAGCTGCTGTGAGCATTCCTTTGTGCATTACCATTAGTGCATATTTTTCTATCCCAAACTCCGTCCCAAAGTCATTGCTGTGTTCTTTCACTCTGTTGAACAACGTTTTGAGCTCTCCTAAGGTTCTTTGCAAATCGTTTTATGTCGTCCATGTACATGAGGTGGTTGAATATTATTATTATTATTATCATTATTATTATAATTATTATTATTATTATTATTATTATTATTATCATTATTGGTGCCTCTGCGGCTGCGGCTGCAGCTGTTGTTGTTGTTTGGGAGGGGTTAATTTTTCCATCTTTATTTTTGCTTTTTTATCATAGTGCTCAAATCAAATTACTTTCTACGACCAGTTTTGATTCTTCATAGAAATTTCCAGTATATTCAATTTGTTTAAACCTTTAACCAAACAGAAAGTGTTTCATGGGATGAAACAAGTGATTTTCTTAAGCTGACAGGTTTGGAGAATACGCAGTATATGGAAAAATTTTCTCATTCCAGCAATATGATAATTTGCTTGGTTGCCTTTTCAACATAAAGACGGGCGTTGTCATGCAAGGAATCAATGATCAGCTTCCTTGCCCAGATAAAATTGTTTTTTTTTAATGTACAACTGCGTCATACAAACAAGCCAATTGCTCAATGTAGCATTGCGCACTTGTAGTTTGTCCTGATTCCAGAAATTTGTGATAAAGAATCTCCTTTGGAAACCCATCAAAATAAAAGAACATTTTCCAATAGATTTCGTTTGGATTGAGTTTTCATAGGTTGGCCTGCGTCTGACCGAGATTTTTTTTCATTTTGGAATCTCATAACAAATTCATTTTTATCGACAGTGACAATCTTCTTGGCTATCATTCGAAATATTTCCGTACGTGTGTGTGTGTACACCGAGATAAGTCTCCAACTGGCCATCGTACGAAGTTGATTTTCGCCAAATATATTGGCCCGATCACGGGACGTTGTAGTACCCGATTTGTAGTTTGGGTCAGCAGTTGTCGATATGAGGGGGTTACTCGATTGGAAAAAAAAACTACACAGAAATTAACACATTTTGTGACCATAAAAAATTACGTGTTTCTGACGAAATGTGTGTCTCTTATCATTTCGAAGTGGTTTGGGAGTAGAATTGAGACAGAGACAATAAGGCTTTTTTTCTGCAGAATTTTTCTATAGAATGATATTAGATTAATTACTGCTGGATGACGCAATGGCATTTTTTAATCTGTTTTGATTATTACGATTAACGACGATATTTCTGTGCTTGAATGTTTAAACGTTGACCAATGTTCACTTCCGTGAGTATATATGTAATCCATTTACTTAGCTCGAGAATTTCCTCTCAGACTACAAAAACACTTCCAACAGTCTGAAAAAAAAGATGGTGCTGGAAACTTTTGCGTCAACCAAATCATACCGAAGTAGAGAGTGCCTACAGTAGAGTGATCGCTATCAAGTTATCAATTGCTGATATAGAGAGTATGTGCCTAATTATTGTCGCCTTGTACCAGACTTACGTCAGCTGAGTGAAAATCTACAAAAGAAAAGGAGAAAGGAAAAATTAATGTGACTGGTTTCAGTCCAGGAGGAGACGTGATAAGATCTGACAAAGGTTATAATTAATTTAAGCTTGGAAGCCTGAGATTCTGTTCAAGATAAACTTCTGTGGGAGTAACTTCAAAGGTTTATCTAATGATTTGGATTTGGATCAAAGTCTGGTGACTTGGCTGATTGGTTGCAATAAGAGCTGAACCCCAAGGGATACTGGGTAACAAAGACCATTCCCACCATGAGCTGGCTCTTCTCTCCGATGAAGTAATCTTATAAAACACACTAAACACTTTTGATTTCAACGCTTACAACTCTCGGATATTTAAAACTGTATAGATAGATAGATAGACAAATTGATAGATAGATAGATAGACTTGCCAATATAGTCCATAAATGATCAACCGTAGCGTCAAATTTTGAAGTCATGTAAAAAGATCCCACCTGAAAATAAATATGGTCAGAATAAATTCTGTTCATGACAGCACTGGAGTTTTTTGTTGGAAAACATCTAAAATAGAATTTTTTAAAAAGCATCTTGATTCTGGAAAATCTCGATATTATTGATAAACTATACCCGTCAAAATAAGGCTCCAAGAGATGAAAAAAAATACTCCAAAAATGATTGTAAAAACATTTTTGGAAGGGGTTTAGTGGAGTACTGATGCCAATTTTCAAATTTGTAAACGAAATGGCATGGCTAAGAGCGCACAGTCACACAAACACATAAACACACACAAATAACATGCAAATGTTTTTGAAAAAGTAAGAATCTTTCCACATCTTTGAAGGCTGTGTTTGTTCGATAGACAGATAGTTTGAAATTCACTTCAACACATTTAAAGATGTAAATACTTATCAATATGCATTTAGAATATAATGATACTTACCCAATCTCCCGAAAAATTAAAATAGCCAGATAGATAATCTATTTATTTATACTAATGAAAGTTTGTGACTGTGTTATTTTCTCGTACCAAACAGTGCATCATAGCCAGAGGTAATATATATAGGATCAGAAAGTGAAAAAATCTGGTTTACTTGTAACATTTTTCAGGTTTTAAAGCAAGGGTTCTAATACTATATAACTGTAATGCTGAACTAGACACTCATCCTGAGTCCACCGAATGAGAACATTGGAACGCTGTAATGTCATAATTACTACATAATAGAAGAATTATTGTGGCTGTGATTAATCTTTTTTCCAAAGCACGAAACTATTACAGGTTGGGTATTTGGAGTGAACATTTGTTTCAAAATGGAGAGAGAACTTTTTTTCATTTTTAGGGATCCAAATTTGAGTGAAAATTTTTTTTTTGTTCACTTTAGTGATAGAAGTCGCTTTTAAGATTTTTTTTTTTTATTCAATTTTATGGATTGAAATCTGGTCAATTCCCTTGATTTTAACCTAAAAAAAGTGAAAACGATTCCCCCTGATTTTTTTACATATATTTATGTATTTTCTCATGTTTTTCCATGCAATATCTCCAATAGTTCTGAATGAATTTCAATGGCATTTTGTGGACTGATTGGCCACGGGCTATGGAAGAATTGATTAAATTTGGGAGCGAATATTTTGCAGTTACCATTTCTGAATCGTGGCTAATATGAACTTATTTTCTGTCTTTTTAGCGACAATGGCGTTAATAGAGGCGCTTTACGAGTACTTTCTAGTTTAGAGGCCGTATAGAATGTCGGTAATTAGGAAAAAAATTCCCTAAATCAGTAACAAATACGCCAAGGGTTAGCAGTGATACTATTTAATGTACTTAAAAGCAACAAGAATATTGTGCTGAAAGGTCAAGGGTGAAATGAAAGGTCAAGTTTAAAGGTTAGATTCGATCCCCCACATCCATAAAAGTTTTTGAAGCTCAAATAACAGAGCAGATGATTACAGTAAGTAGGCTCCCCAAAGCAAGAGGGGTCTGAGTTCATTCTTTATTTCGGAACCACTTTCTTTACTAACGATCGTTGTCTATCACCCTGAGATTTCGCGATGAAAAACAACTGAAATTAGAAAGTACCCAGCGTATTTACCACTGCTAATGCCATTGTCAGGGATATAATTGTGCATTGATCCGCCCCGTATTTTGATCTTCTATGGTCTATTGCCCACTCTCCCACAAAATGTCATCGACATTCATCGAGAACTTTTGGAAAAAATCGTGTAGATAGACATGAACTTGCGGCAATATTATGTTGTTTAAGCATATAACTACGACGTAAGGGGGTTGTATTTGGACCCACCCACAATTGTAGCCAATTGTCCAGCCTTCCACAAAATATCTATGAAAACTTTTAGGGATATCGTATGGACAGTCATGAGCGTATATGTATAATTATGTGAAAATCTCACAAACTCGAATACCCACCAATCCACAGAATTTCATTGAAAGTACTTTTGGAAATACCTTGAAGACAGACAGACATATGGAAAAACAAACAGACAGACAGATAGACAGACGGACGGACAGACGTGACCGAATACACATAACTCTCTAACTTCGTTGACAGAGCTAAGTTAAGATGAAATAAGTACTAGTCAGAAATTAATAACGCCCAGAAATATGTGTCTGAGATCAATATTTCTTTTGAAACAACTAACACTAAGAATGACCAGTATAAGCGAAATAATTTGTTATATTTTTAGAAAATGGCATTCTATATACGTTTATGTATTTATTCATATCTAAAAGAGATCGTAAAGAAACATTGGGGAAAAGCAGATGGTCATCACGCTTACACCAGTTCTGCAAAAATCCAGTTCTCCCCGAGTTTTTTTAAACGTGTCTCAGCAAAAGAAAATATTTTCGTATACGTAAATACCGGATGAGCCACTTACAGAAAAAGGAAGTGTTGGAAGGGTAGAAATTGATAAATGTAATACCAACGGATGTTGCACTGAAGTCTTCCAAATCTACGTTTTTACGCAGTGATATGAGCCTCAGTTTACGATAACAGATGAATTGGCTTTGGTGTCTCTAAAAAAAGGAAGGTAAATCAATATTTTAGACCCTAAATCAGCACGAACAACCATATCTCTCTTGAGCTGTATGTACACCAAACGGCTCTTGAACAAAATTAGACACACAAAGTATCTTTATAGCTGAGCCACGATTTGAATTGTATTATCGTTTCGTGGGATTTTCTTTGATTTGAATTGGGTTTGTTTCGAAGCAGATTCATCTGGGATATTAAGGTCATGCAAGATTATCTTTCTTTTCTCTTGGTAATTCGAAGTATGAATAACATGAAATCCCTCATCAGTACACTAAATATTTGTGTGGGCCCATTGACAACATGCGCATATATATATATATATATAAGATAAAAGTGACTCGAACATCGAGTCAGGCCTGTTGTTATACTTACTGATCCCTCATCGTTAGATACGTTTTGGAGGTGACCTACGTGTCCTGTTTCAAAAAGATAAAATGATATGAAGTATGAAATAACATCCATATAGAATACATAATGATATAGCCCAGTATGAAATAACAAAGTACATGTAGTATGACTTAAGCTCTATATCAAAATCATAGCTGAAAGGGAGGTGCTGTTTGATCAAAACTGCTGGGGTGTCATGCATATATATATATATATATATATATATATATATATATATATATATATATATATATATATATATATATATTGCTGTGTTTTTAAATTCCCGAAACGGTTACATGGTAAACAACAGTTGATCCCAACAAGAGAAATTTTACAGATAATATCATGATATCAAAGTATGAGAAAAATACTACAAAAAACTCTGAATAGAATTACGTACATTGCATTTACGGATATTAGGAAATAAGTAACTGAGTGATACAAAAAAACTTTTGAAAAAGTTTTTATATGTATTTAGTGTTCAAAGCTGTAACGCTTTATATATATATATATATATATTTATATATATATATATATATATATATACGCATATATATATATATATATATATATATATATACATATATATATATATATATATATATACGCATATATATATATATATATATATATATATATATATATATATATATATATATATATATTGGGATAGAGCATGTGCAAATAGATGTTCTTAGAAAATACACTGGCAGGAAACTATCATTTTTTTACCTGCACTAACAAACTATTCATTTTTCACGTACACACGTACACACGCACACACACACACATTCCTGTCGCTTTTTTAACAAGACCATTTTAATTCAATGTTGATTTTCATATTCAATCAGGGTAATATTTTCCTTTATTTTCTGACATAAACCCATCAAGGAATCTATTAATGGCTCTAGCATAAAATCCTCACAGTTTCGAGATAAAAAGATATCTATATATCGTTTTAACCTCTCCATGACTGGTGAAATGTTTCCTGTCCACGGAATGTGTTACAAACGTATGATGAGGTGATAATCTGACGGAGCATGGTCTAGTGAGTACGACCCTCCAGGCAAAACTTTCATATTCTGAACCAGATTCTTTTCTTGCATCCTGCAATATGTGGTCTTGGGTTATCATGCAAGAATGAAACATCTTTTTAATTGACCAGTAAACCTTTTTTCTAAAACAATTGATGCAGCACTTCCAGTTGACGACAATATCTCCCAGGATTGACTGTCTCATAACGATTGGAAACCTCGTGATAAATGACACCCTTCATATCCCACCAAACACAAAGCTTTACCTTTCCAGTATGCAATTCTGGTTTGGTGTGATATTTCCTGTGCTGTCAGTATAGAATTTCCTTCAATTTCAGTTAAGCGAGCTTGATTATCAATCGAAGTCCCATGGGAAGAGGGGTCTCTGATGGAAAAGCTTCCTGATTAGAATTAGACAAAACATCGCTGGCATGTCATGACATTTAAGGCCCTATTTCCCCAGACAGTACAGGTATTAATGGCCATTTCTGAGGCTGATTGGCCTTTTTCGTACTCGTAATACATCAGGTGGTAATTTTTTTTTCAATTTCATATGTGAAAATCGATGGACAATTTTTCTCTTTTACTTTTAGGGGTCGAAATCCAAGGGAATTTTCTTTTAACTTTTAGTGATTAGAATTGAAGCGTAATTGTTCTTTCGCTTTCAGGTGTCAGGATCAAATCTTTTTTTCACTCTTGGGTCAAAATCGAGGGGGAAGATCATTTTTTAATTTTGGGTCAAGAAATTGATGTGAACTTCCATTTTTTTAATTTAATTCTTTTAATTTTTGACAATCGAAAGATTATTTTTTTCTCACTTTTAGGGGTCGAAATAGAAGGGTGATTTTTTCTTTTACTTTTCTGGGTCAAATTCGATGAGAAGATTTTCTTTCAATTTTGCGGGACAAAATCGACAAAACTTTCATTTTTCTCTTTCAGGAATCAAACACGAAGGGGAACTTTTTTTTCTTATGGTATGAAATTTGAGGGGGTCCTTTGGAGCGATTTCAAAATTGAAGACGGGGATTCTTTTTTACTCTTTTGAAAAAAAAGTCCCCCTTTCGTTTGCCACGGTCAATTTATATGGATTCCTCTTCCAGTTCATTAAACGAAAGCAATATGTAAGTGTTTGAAGGTTAGAAAATGTTATCTTGTTGTAGACTTGTCCTGTGAAGTTGTACTCTACAGAAGACGAGAAAAGAGCGGCTCAGTCATTATGAATGAAACAATCTCAAGTTCAATTATTGGCGTTTTACTGCGGACTGAGTGATCTGACTTGGGAATTTCGGTTCATGCATGCGCAGTAAGGTCTCCCCTGATTAGCAGACAAGTTACATCAAAGCCTCAATGGCTCGACATTTTCTGGATAGCTTTCGTATTACTTAACAATCAGTGTAACCGACTCAAAAAAATGTTCCACTCTAAGTCGACTGCGAAGAAGCGTTCAAAAACACCAAAACGCAAACAAAATTATTCCCCAATTCGTGGCAATTTTAAGAGCCAAAATGGCTGGATTTCTCTAAACTTTCCCTAGAATGGCAAAAAATGGCTAATTGATGAAAATGGGGCTAAAATGGGCTGGAACAAGAAATGCATTAAATTTAGCGCGAAAAGCGCTAGATTGGCAACATTGCTTACAAATACACTTGCATACACAAACGCATACATACACAGCGTTATTCACAAGTAATAAAGGAACAAAAAAGTAAAATACAATTGATGATTATATAAATATGTGTGTGTCTTCTGGTCAATACAAAATTTAAATATGGAAATAAACAACTAAAATCAAACAAGGGAAATGCATATAAGTAACTTTGTTTGGATATATATATATACATGTTTTTAATTATCTCTGTACATACTAGCCCTTTAATATATATGAATTCACACATACACACACACACACACATATATATATATATATATATATATATATATATATATATATATATATATATATATATAATCATGTGTGTGCGTGAGTGTATGCGTGGCCCAAGAGTTATGACTTGGGATATGTCGAATTGCGCAGACTGCAATGGGTTCGGATAAACGTACAGTATATATATATATATATATATATATATATATATATATATATATATATATATATATATATATATATGTGTGTGTGTGTGTGTGTGTGTGTGTGTGTGTGTGTACGTATATTCATTCAATATTATGCTGTGGTTGGTGAGGATAAAAGTGCAATATCAATATTCGATATGAAAGCGCCATCTGAACTTTTAACCGACTTTGGCCAGTTGAAAGAACCGTCATGTCTTGAAAGGATTAATTTATGTCAGTCTGCATTGCATCTATTAACCAATGTATCCTCCTTCTCTCTCCCTCTTCCTCTCTCTCTCCCTCTCCCCATGCCTATCTGTTACTGTTTCAGTCTCTTATTATCCATTTATCTGCTTGAGTACGTCCGTCCCCATGTATCTATCTATATACTTATACTTATAGTCCGTTTAATTCTCTTCGGCAATAACCAATGCATTGACCATTTCGACAAACATTTCATTTACCAAATGGCATCGATTTTGAAATTCCAAACCTGACTCAGACCCCTCCACTCTATTCGATTTGCAAAGCTTTGGCGTCTCTTCCAAACACTTATCTTCCGTCCATTAGTATCTTTACACTCTTCTGCTTCAATTTGTTCCACTTAGATAGGCAGAAAATTTCATTTATTACATTTCGACTATGATGTGAATAAACATCGAAACATTAACAAAATTATCTTATGGGAACTTTCCTCGAAGTCACCTGCTTTATTTATGACCTTTTATCTGAGGAATATCTATATGTTCATATCTATGTGTCTGAGTACCCACGCACGTGCTCACACACCCACGTAAATACACATACGTATGTATGTGCGTGTGTGTGTGCATCTTTCCAGGGGACCAAATGAGATCTGTGAATAAGAAGTTTACTCTACTGCACGGCACACTTGCTCACAAAATGAAGGAGATAGAAGACTCGGAATGGACCACCAGAGGTATATCAAACCTCATTCAGAAAGTCACTGACAAAAGATCCATAGTAAGCAATTGCAGACCAATCACATGCATTTTCTTGATATGGAAAATACTTACTGTACACTGTTGAGCGCAGAGGACACTTCCAGAAGACTAGGATATTTTCAGAAGCGGAACCAAACAACAAAATTACCTACTTATGTAATGCTACCTCGTTATCGGGTTGGGCGGTCTTTAGAAATCAACTTCTAGTGCAACAAGTACGACTGAAAAAAGGGGATTGACTAGAATATACGTTTTGAAACCACTGAGATAACTTATTCTATATCCCTGCTACAACACTGAGTCAAACATGAATCATAATTTTTTTCTTTGAAAGAGAGAGAGAGAGAGATTGAGAGGCTCTTATTTTTTCAAAACACAGACAAACAATGGAGCTAACAGATAGAAGTTGCGTGGTAGTCAAGCTTAGCCCCGGTTAGATGTATTTTTGCTACTCTCTGTATCACCTTTCTGTTTCTCTTCCGTTGTATCTGGGCAGATCAGCCCGAATAAATAGGATTCCCATATCTTTTGTCCTATCAATCTTGATTTAGTTACAAGATCCAACATTATCATTCCATTCGATATCTCATCTTGTTACACTATACAACGACTAAATGATTTTTAAGGCAGTTAAATCGAGCCAGAAACATCACGAGGGGATGTATTGACTTTTTTTTTTAAACATAAGACTTGCATAAAAGATAAGAAAAAAAACTTTATTGAAGATCGACCCGTTTCCCTTTCTTGTCTGATGTTGTGGTGGGTCTGAGACGAGACTATCATGTAGGTGATTGGATCCATTTTGTTTTTCTTCCCCAGGGACTCAATTAAAAATAATTTGAGCTGTAGCCAAACGTAAAATCGCATTTGTTTTCCCTGGTTCTGGTTATTAAAAGATATTTTGAATACAGTGACAAGAGAGGTACAGGTCAAAGGGAATTGATTGATAGGCAAGACCGAAATAGATTGGTACGGACAGTTTGACTGGGAGAGTGTGAGATGTAATACCAGCACACTTAGATGGATGGATATCCGTACCTTGAAGAAATGAATCACCGTATCCTGCACGTGTACCGGAATCAGTTATCTAAAGAATTACGCGAAATTGTCTAAAAAAATAGATTCTCTATCTAAAATTATCTTTAAAAATAGATATTTTACCTTAAATTATCAGAAGAAATAACAGCATAAGATTTGGACATTATTAACAAAATGAACATAAAGACCCAAAAAGACAGTTCTTTGAAAAAAAATTTTTTTTAAGGATTCTTTTGATGTTGGTTTGTCGTGTACTTTTCAAAATTGTAGTTCCCTATGTGGCCAGGCGTGCCCAGAGACATACTCACACATAGATATATGCACTCAGAGAGAGAAGAATGTGTAGCCATCTTGTCTGATTGGTCCGGCCATTTTGGTTGGGTTGCAGTGATTCATTCATGATCATCAGTCTTTTAGCGTCCGTCGTTGGACATAAACCTTCCCTGGGATTTGCCACACTTCCCTATCATGGGCGTCACGGAGCCAGTACTTCCTGAACTTGTCTAGCTCGTCTCTCCATCTAATATTCTTCCGGCCTCGGTTGCGCATGTGGTCTCAGGGGATCAATGTCGTGAGTCGCGATGTCCATCGATTGTCTGCCATTCTTGCAACATGGCCAGCCCACCGCCATTTGAGATTTTTAATGGATTCTATGATGTCCCTGACTCTTGTCTTTTCTCGGATGTACTGTGCTGTCTTGTGGTCTCTCCGTGTGAGGCACAGCATAATTCTTTCATGTGCACGTTGCATGGTTCTCAATTTTTGGGTCTGTCTCTTGGTTAGGTTCGATGTTTCAGCTCCATAAGTGACTATTGGGAGGATGCATTGGTTATACACCTTTTCTTTTTAGGATTAATGGGATCTTATTATTTTTGAAGGTTGAGCTACCTCTGCCAAAGGCTTGCCATCCTTAGCAAGTTTATATCGCACTGATCTTTTACTTAACTTTTACTCAGGATTGAATGTTTCCAACTGGCGTATCCCTATCTTCCTCCAAATGCATGTCTCCTTAAACACATATACACTAACATACTTCATTCACTTTCTTTGGAGCGCTGACCGTTATCCCGGTTCATTAAAACATATATTTAGATACTGACCAGCCTGTAACTCTTGTCAGATTATCTTCTCAATGATTACATCGTCTGAAACTGAAGCTATGGAAATGTCAACCAGCTTGACATCTTTAGGCCAATTGCTCTGACCCATTTTCTAACCCGGGAACAATAGAAACTAGCACACATAAAATCATTATATTGGTGCCTAACCTTTCGATGAATAAAAGAAACCCCCAAATAGCTGGCCTTGTACCTCACTTTCTTAGACACAATACACAGATCGATAGACTGGGGTGGATAGATTGACAGATATGAAGAGAAGTATATCTGCTTGGTTTTGTTTAGTACAGCTAAGTGTAGAAGGATTGTCTTGCGCCAGTCGTCCAAGTTAAGGGACCTGCCTGTCTGCCTTGAAAATCAACCTTCGAAATTCTGGGTTTTTTCTATTTTGTCCCGAACACTTGCTACCATTGCAGGTTGGGAAAGGATGATATTCATCGATGAACAAACATGAAAAGAATTAGATAGATAGATAGATAGATAGATAGATAGATAATGGACGGAGATAGTGAGTAACAACTGAGAAAAATAGCCACTGTTGCCATAGCACCCACCCGAGTTACTATTTTGGTCAACAGTGATTTGTTTCTTCTTTTGTTCTCTAATATAGACGCAGTTCTATGTTTGAATTTTTGATCTCCTGTTATAAGATTGGGGAAACATGAAAGACCGTCTGATTAAAAACCGGTCGGCCAAAAAATATCAGGAAATGAATCCAAAACTCTTAACCTAAGAGCAGGCAGTTTAATCTGTTTCCTGTGCTAATTTTAGCGCTTGTGCTGTCCATGTTTATAGTATACGGTGCACTTTCTTTTTTTTTTTTTCGGTTTATTCCTCTGAGCAAAAGGAATCAGAATTATTTCACAAATCAACGCACAAGCGAGAACTTATACTAAAGCATACAAAAGAATGAAGTGCGCATGCGCTGACGAGCGTGTTGGGTATTTTTTTGTGAGTGTGTTTAAGGTTCAAACTAATAATAGCCGAGAATCGCAGATAATCAATTAGAAGAGAAAAAATTGAAATAATTCATTGAAGCAGGTGTTTGATTAACAGGCCGTCGTATTGAAAACAGCCTGTGGGCTTCGCAAACTGAATTATTTGTTTGTTTGTTGTTGTTTTTTTCTAGAGAATTAAAAAGAATTTGAAAGGATTCTTCCGTGTTCAGGCAAATATTACCAGGAATAATTCTAGAGGTTTCTGTTCAGTTTTTCAAAGAGGCAAAGGCAATGGTACTTTATATACATACGTAGGGGAGATCAGGGCTTGTTAATACATTTTCTGCTTAGATGACTGTAACTTTCCGTTAAACTAAATTTATGACGAAAAGTTACTATGAAAAACAGACTTTCTTTGGATGGGTTTCAAGAGACAAACCCACAAACTGAAAATCATGCAGCGTGTGCATGAGATAAGCAACGAGGTAACCGATGGTGATCTTGAAAGAGAAATTTTCAGACTGCTATGAAAAGTTGAAGGGGTGTTTGGATAAGTGTGTGAGGTCTCAAGGAGAGTACATTCTTTGAGGTGGACTCAGGTGCCATTGCCCTAGGTATGCTATTTTTTCGTTGATCTAAAATGGCTGGATACATTTCGGTTAGAACTTGTATGTTCCAGATTATCTCGGCAGGCGAAATGGTGACAAGATTGCCAGTAATGGGTGTTCGAATCTCGGTGAAGGCAAAAATCTCGAATTCATTTTTTTTCAAGTTTGGTTCCATGCAACTTATGGATTTTTTAGCAGTAAGTGGGGACAACAGACTTGGGTGATACAATTTTTATGCACGAGACATGAAGAATGGATATTATTTCAATCATTGCGAATGCAAGGGTCACACGGTACACAGTCTCATTCAAGGGTGTTTTACTGCCGACTGCCTCACGTAAGAGTTTTCGTTCGCTCATGCACAATGATATCTCTTCTGTTGACTGGTTATATTAAGGACGTGAAACCGGTTCACAAGATATCCAAAATGGCTGGATATTTCCCTGGCAGATTTCGTACATACATACATACATACATACATACATACAAACAAACAAACGAATTTGAGAGATAGAGACACACGCATGTGTGTGAAAAGATTTTGATACACGTATCTTCCCACGCAACAAAAAGGTGCAAATATTTTCTCAATCGGAATTGGTTATTACATGAAAGTTAATTAAAAACTTTCATAATGAAATATAAAAGCAATAAAAAGCTTTAAATGCCACTAACGTCTCAAATTTCTTTTTTAAAGTGCGTTACCGTGCTTAGAGGGAATTATCACATAATTACTGGAGATGTGTCAGATGATGTTTATTTTAATATTCGTTCTTTATCATGAGTGTTTAATTAGCTTCCCGGGTATAATTATAGCTATTATTAACGAAAAATGTTTTTGTTTTGTTTTTTTGCTATAAGATAGATAAGGCGATTCAGGTATCCTGGATTATAAAACTACGTGAATGGATATACTTATTCTCGAAAGTTGAAATGCAGTAATGAGAATGCATCATAAGGGCCAATAAAGGAGTGACATAGAGACTATTGTTGCATCTTCCTGACCCTTAGAGAAAGAAAGTGTTGTGTACAGCAAATACTGAATGTGTATTCATGTGAGAGATTAACATTTAGGGCTCTCTCATCCTTTTGCTATTGAACGGGCAGTCGTAAAAATAACAACAAACTGATGAACAGTTACGAGAAATTAGATTAAAGAAGATCAGTTTCAGAACTTATCAAAGATCAGTTTCAGATCTTATCAAAGATCAGTTCTGGAGTAATAAATTAGATTTCTACAGCTTCCAGATCTAGACTGTAGAGATCGATATAAACAATGATACGGGTGGACCAAACATGATATTTGACTTCTACTTCATAACTCAGAATACAGATAAAACCTCTGGGTGAATACCACAATGCCACCGAAGAAAAATTTACGAATTCACACAAACATTCAACAGAAAGAGAGGAAGAAAGAAAGAATGAGATAAAGAAACTTGAGGTTGATAGAAAGATAGATATGAATAGAGGGAAAGAGATAGATACAGGATGGGTGTTAGAAAAAGAGATGTAAATAAATGATAATGTATTTCCCAACCAAGATATATCATTTTTCTTTTCAATTAGTCAAGTATGTTGATGATAATTATGTATAGAAATTGATGGCAAATGCTTCTTCACTTCACGCCATTTTGGCTTACAAAAGTTTTTTTAGATGCTTCCACCCACTCCTATTAGATACTTTTCTGTCGGTCTGTCGGTCAGTTGGTCCTACTCACGTTAAACGACAGAAATATGAAAGATTAGGCGTGATATCATTAATGCTATGATTTAATTATAGAATGTATTTCTATACATAAAAAACATTCACGGTTTTTATTGAGAATAATACTCTCAGAATATTTCCGTATTGTGATATTTCACAAGTATGAAAATATATTGACCCAAAGAAAGACTACTTGCTCTTCTCCCCCCCCTCCTGCTTCTACCACTACAGATGTTGAACGTATCGAGGAACTTATGGTTCTTGTTAAAGGAACACATTACTTTTGAATTGCGGAGAAAACCTGTATTTCTTGATCGTAAAATGAAAACTCTATCCCAAGGTATGATAACATAACCCAAGCCAGAGTTTGATACAGGCTGTTTCGTAGTTTCTTCAAATGAATGAAGCCTGCATTTATACTATATTGTTCATTGATCGAGATAGAAATAGATTTTTCCCCTGTAGAAACTATGAAAGAAAGGAGTTATGATACATTTATATTCACTTTAGTGGCGATGGAATGGTCGATAAACTCGTGAAAATAGATTTGGACCTGACTCAATCTTCTCGAAAATGTTACCTCAGTAAAAGGGTTCAATTGGACTAATTCCCTGGTGCGGGAAAGGTGATTGAATTCGCTACAAGGTAAGTGACCCAAGGTTAGAAAAAAGTGTCCTTCCGGTTCATGAATTATGCCCTTCTATTCCATCTTTGAAACATGCTGTAGATTATCCAATTCCACGGCCTGCTTAAACACATAGCATTTTATATCATAATTAAAAAGCAACTTTTTTTACAATCGATGTGTCAGAAGATATTATGTGTCAGTCTATTCTTCTATTTGCTAGCATTTGATCATCGAAGCCTGGAAACAAATTGATTCTGCGCAAAAACTAAAGCAAATAGAAAGAAGATTTTATATAGAAATTTATTCCAAATTATGCGGTTTATTGTATCTCATTGATTCGTAATATACTTGTCCATTTATTCAGGCTAAAAATTGGGGTCTACCTATGCCTATACTTTCCATTACACTGACATCTATGAACAAGGGAAAGGCTGAAGGAAAAAGATAGTTGTCGTTTACAAAGAATAACTCAATGCACAATCCATCCTGTTAGTCTAATTCTACATTTTTATATACTTTTGTCAGATAGTAAAGTAGTAGGAGGATGACGTCAGCTATGATAGTAGTCGCTACCCAACTATCCAACAACTGACTAATCTGCAAAGTAAGCCAAATGTTTAGTAGATGTGAAGAAGGAAATATTATGAATCATCTTGGATTTTTCTAATCTATTTGTAGTCTCGAAGCGAGCATGTGTCGTGTTACTATGGCAACGGAATTTTATGAGAATAAAGACGATCGTCATGAATTTTCTAAATCCGAAGAGTTCCGATAATATTGAATAAGATTCAACTAAGCAATTGAATTTTCCTATATACTTGCTGGAATACCCTGCGTTGTCAGAAGAAAAAAACTTTAATTCCAACAGCCCTGGAAAGCAAATGATGTATTATCGACATTCCATGAAATCAAGCACTTCCTACACACCAGTCGAATCGGCACACACTCCTGGACAGTCATATACAGGCAAGCATCTGAACATCTCCTGAAACCTCAAAATTGAGAAAATTTCTCAAAACGAAGCATTCATCTTCTCTCTTATTGTGTTTGTAGTTTGCACGTTAAAGCAGAATATGGAACTTAAATTGCACCTTTTTTTTATTGATTCACATTTGTTTAGATTAAGATTAGAGGGTGGGTTAGTTTTCTTTTGCTGTAATAAAATAGTGTCTTATCGTCAGGTTAGGGTAAGATTCCCTAGAAGTATACTGACAACCTGTCATAAGCACTGAAAGAAAGAGAAATTCACATCCATGGTTACCTTTGAAGAATTGGATTTAAGGGTACAGTTTAGCATGATAGTTACATTGCAAATAGATTCACCTCATATAAAATGCTCAAATTTCTATTCTCAAAACTGACAAATTTCCGAAACGTTTGAAAGTTCAATTGATTGGAAGCACGTGAAATTGAAAGGAAAAACATTAAAATTATCTCCATCGGGTTTTGAACTTGGTCAGCAGATTGTATTTAACTTCTTTCTTAACACTGGTGTATTGTTGCTCCCACTGACTTCTACCGTAAAAATATTAGTTCTTTTTTATCATGTTAATGCGAACGCAAACTCCATAGAA
Organism: Thysanoteuthis rhombus; assembly: GCA_963457665.1. Lineage (NCBI taxonomy): Eukaryota > Metazoa > Mollusca > Cephalopoda > Oegopsida > Thysanoteuthidae > Thysanoteuthis > Thysanoteuthis major. The sequence continues at coordinate 11,307,613 of OY735216.1, read as the reverse complement.
ATTCTTTGTTTTTTTTATGAATATAATAATAATTTGACGGAACAATGTGTGCTGTATGTTAATTGAAACTTGCTGATTTCGAATATGTTTTTCTTCGTGACACATTGTTCTCGACTTATGGGTTCAACAACACATAAACAATAACTTTATAACATATCGTGCCGAGATAACATTAGCACTGGAAGTAAGAACATTTTTTGTAAATAATCCCTTCAGAGACGTGGAAAAAATCAATCAAAACTGACAAATTTCCCAATGGTTTGAATGTCAAATAGACTGAAAGCATGAAAAATGGAAAGGAAAAAAAACTCATTCGAATTCGGTCCACCAACCATATTTCCTTATCTCTAACCATTCCGCCACCATGATTTTAATGCCCAAAAAAAGAAGTGTAAAAAATGCATTACCCCTTAACACGAGTGCAGCTTAAAATAAAAGCTGTTTCAATTCATATAATTTTGTTAATTGCTAATATAATTCAAATATATTTTGAGAAAATCATGGAAAAGAATTTTCTCTAATTTTTCAAACGAACCCTTTTTCAGAGAGCGCGAACCCAGGCACGAAAGAAATCGAAAATGTCTTTGTTAATTTTTTTTAGACCTGTTGATTTCGAATATGCTTTTATCTTTTATGAAGCGTAGTCTCCGACATCTTAGAGTACGAAAATATATACACACCTTACTATTTTATGTGTAGATATTCCTTGCATTAAAATATTTTAAGTATTTTGCTCTTCCTTCATGGATTTCCGTTTAATACTTAGGATACACTATATGCGGTAAAATATGGTACGTAATTGGGCTTTACATATTTTCAAGTTACAGCAAATGTTATTGAATATATGTTGGCATTCAGAGAGAGTTGGTACGGGTACGCTAAAAGAGATAGCATTCAGAGGAAGCTGCTTATTGCGACCATCTTAGGGAAGGTTTTTTTTTAGATAACAATAACCAGCAGTTGACATTGAACAAAGGATATAAAGAATTAGAACAATTCACCCTCATTGGTATAAATTCAGTGTTATGTTATTAAATTCAATGTTATAAACAACTTCATATCATAAAAAATTATATCAAATTTAATTTTCAATCTTTGGTACTTGATTCTTTTGAAATAATGTGTTGGAACCGACTCGCTTCGATGATAACTGTTTGATAATATTGTCTGTGATTATTATAAACGGCTTCTTTTGTAATTGATTCGATTGACTGTGGACTTGGAAGGCTTGTTTTCAGAGTTGAGTATCCAAACAATTTGAGATGAAAAGTAAGGAATGCTGAGGATACGAACGTATAAAAAAATGAGTATATGCAACAGAGATCAGAGATGAAAATTATGGCTCCAGTAATGATAATACGCCCAAGACAGCATGGAAAAAATGTTATTTTTAATGTTCCATGGTGATTTTATAATCATAATTTTCAGCTGTCCCTAAGTCCTTCTTTGGTGAGGGGATTTACAATGTATCTCTTGATGGCTTCTGTGGATATACGCATATGGGTGTGATATCGATCAAAAGGTTTATACGAGTAAAGTCGTTATGTTGCAGCATTCATCTACTGTACGACCTCTTCTGCCCACTGCCAAATAAATACCGTGACGTTTGCAAATGTTATCGAAAACAAACAATGAATACGTTGGAAATGTTACAGAAATATTTATCAACATTTATTTGATTTTCTAACCAATAAAGTTTGCTATGATTACTACCCAAACGAAATGTTAAAATGGCAGGGGAAACATGTTGGTTTAAATCAATTTTTTTTAACGTCTGCAACCAGAACAGTTTTTCTTTTCAAACTGTTACGGAGTTGAAAGTTACGGAACAATAAGGCGTTAATCTAATTTTGCCATATTAGGTCTCTGCAAAGAATTTATACAATAGTTTGGGGTTTTTTTTTCTTTGTGATAAAATTGTTTCCGATTTACCATTTTACATTCAACTCGATTGGAGTCTGCTTTCGCCTGTTATTAAGCTCGGTGTCAAATCACTTCCTTTGTGTCAAATTAATGTTATAATCATTTGAAATTAAATAGATAAAGGAAGCTACTCAATAATTAGTATTTTCCAAAAAATTGCAAAAAAGTTCCCACTCATTTTTTTTACCACTAAAAGGGACAAAATACGTTTCTCCTCAATTTTGACACGTAAAAGGAGAAGAAGCGTTATCAGAATATCAGCTCAGGTAAAAAAAAAAATTCCATATAATGCATTATCAGGATATGAACTCAGGTGAAAAAAAAATGACTTCGAAAAAAGTGTCATCAGAATATGAAGTCAGGTGGAAGAAAAAAACAAAGTAAAAAAAATTATCAACATATGAGGTTAGGCTAAAAATCAACTTCCCAAAAATGAGTTATCAGAGTATGAGTTTTGGTAAATAAACGAATTCCAACAAATGTTATTGGATTATTTTGTTTATATGATTACTATACTATATAGTTAAAATGTCATATGATGTCTTGTGACATCATAATATCCTTTTATACCTCATAATTGTTGAACATGAAATAACATTCTATTTCAGCATTGTAATTGTATGATATATTGAACTTCTCTGCTAAAATATCATTTCCAGTGTTAAATCATCTGCATTTGTTTTATCACCCAAATTAGAGCATCCTTAAAGGACTATGGACTATATATATATATATATATATATATATATATATATATATATATATATATATATATATATATATATATATATATATATATATATATATATATAGTTTATATATAGTTTTAGACATTACTTAAGCTATTGAATTAACGGTCAATGTTTTATAATTTCAAAATGGAGCGTAAATAGACAACATTGATTGCAAAGCCTGTGTGAAAGTAATCGGTTACAACAAAGACAATAAATCTCTTTCTTTCTCTCTCTCTCTCTCTCTCTCTCTATATATATATATATATATATATATATATATAGAGAGAGAGAGAGAGAGAGAGAGAGAGAGAGAGAGAGATTCTAATGGCCAGAAGTGATCTCCAGCCTAACAAAATAGCTTACTATCGCCCTTTATTTGAACCTATCGTTCAAGATATTGCATGCATACAGGGCAGTTGTGCTTGGAATGTAAAACTTTTCATGACGTTTGTCATGACGCAATGAAACATGCCCAGCTACGCAAACATGAGTGTTCTTGAGGAGTTATGGAAGGGATCAACCCCCAATGCCTCAAGTCGGGTTTCTATTTCATCATATCAAATGGCTGGATACATTACCGATAGACCTCGTATATTGAACTAAATGAGTGGAAACTTTTGATCTATGGATAGTATTTACAATCATCCACCGCATATCGTGTATAGTCGTTTAGAAGTCGACTTAGTTTATTGTGAAAAAGTCAATAATTTACGATAAGCGTCGTTCATTGGTCGATGCAGTTTTCAAGGTAAATGAAAGCATTATGTTTTATGGCTTATGAAATAATTTCAGTGATTCTAATGAAAACCTAAGTTTTGCATCGTCCTGTGCTATCACACTATGAATTAGCATATATCTCACTACTTTTGGTGAGCTATTATGAAGCAAGAGGCCTTGTCTTGGCAACGGCGCCAATACACAACAGCTGCTGTTGATGCATTGTATAACAGGATCAACAATATAAGATCGATGAGGATAATAAATTAAGTGCAAAAATGTTGAAAGGGGTTTTAATTAATTTCCTTGGATCCATAGGTATTGCATGATGAGCCAACCTGACCTGAGAACTTTTTCATTGACTACTGAAAAAAAGGTTATATGGTAAGTTGACCGTGCATACTTTAGCGAAATTGATCTGCATAACTTTCCTTTACAGCTACATATTTTATGCTTCCATAGTTCTAGATAGTAAATAGTTTTCACGTCAGGGGATAAGAGACTGAATGGATAAGTTGATTGCGTCACACGTGGTTTTTAGCTGGAGTTTAATCTGAAATTGAAAGAGATAAATCTGGATATTCTGTTGATCATCAATCATAGAATTTTCTGTCAAAATCATGAAAGAGGATCAGCAACCAGAGAAATTAAATCTGGAATTACAAAAAGCCCTCAAATCAAGAGACGGGGAAAAAATTGATAAAAATGTTTTTTACTGAGAGAAAGCTGACACTCATTTCTTTGTCCAAGAATTTTAATTCCAGTGGAAGAAAAGGTATGTCCAGATACACAATCAGGAAGTCTCTCTTGGCATTTCCAATCGTGAGTGTACAAGAAAGCCTCAAAAGTCAGAGAAGACCGTTGTTAACGAAAAGGAAATTTATCGACATCTCCATGAACAAGGGTTCGTATTTCTTCCATAATACCATTCCTCTGACAGGTAAAAAAAAAATTCCCCTGCTTCCAGATGGAAAGCATAAATGCCTCGGTAGACCAACTGAAAGATTCTGAGAAAATTGTCTTCGGTCAGCAAGATGATTTAAGGTTTGTGATACAATGGCGTCAGACTGTTTTAACAATCAATGCGTTCGATCTATGATTTTCTCCATTGAAAATGTTGCTGCTTGATACTGCAAGGAAGAAATTCTGAAGAGGCATCTCATTCCCTTCATCCGATGTCTTCATCACTCCCCAGCAATACACCAACGGGATGAAGTTCTTGCGCTTTCTACTATCAATCGAAATATTTTTTGCTAGATTACGAACCTGAAAATTCGGAAAAGGTGTCTCGCTTGCCCCTATCCGAATAGATAGTAGCAAACGAAAGATGAATCTTCAGCTTGCCTCCGACTACCAGCGGAATACATGTCTTTGACTTTGACTGACATGTATCAACTTGCATGCATACGATATAGACTTTGAGACATCAACTTTATAGAGTATTTGTGGGGAATAATCAATCATTTGAAACTGTTCAACAACAATAGATCAAATGCCAACTCACCCTGATAGAAAAGCTTTCTTTTAGTAAGATCAGCAGAATTGAAAGTGGATAGGATGGCAAGCCTTTGGCAGAGCTAGCTCAACCTTCAAAAATAATAAGATCCCATTAATCCTAAAGAGAAGGGTGTATAACCAATGCATCCTCCCAATAGTCACTTATGAAGCTGAAACATGGAACCTAACCAAGAGACAGACCCGAAAATTGAGAGCCATGCAACGTGCACATGAAAGAATAATGCTGGGCCTCACATGGAGAGACCACAAGACAGCACAGTACATCCGAGAAAAGACAAGACTTAGGGACATCATAGAATCCATTAAAAATCTCAAATGGCAGTGGGCCGGCCATGTTGCAAGAATGGCAGATAATCGATGGATATCGCGACTCACAACATGGATCCCTCGAGACCACACACGCAACTGAGGCCGACAAAGTGTTAGATGGAGAGACGAGCTAGACAAGTTCAGGAAAAACTGGCTCCGTGACGCCCATGATAGGGAAGTGTGGCAAATCCTGGGGGAGGTCTATGTCCAACGACGGACGCTAAAAGACTGATGATGATGATGATGATGATGATATGTTAACTGGAGGAGATTGTCATTCCAAGCAATAGCTCGGGTTTACGGTCGACTTTGCGACAGATGAGTTCGAAAAAAACTCCGATTACGATTGAAAATCATATTCTTTATGATGTTGTATATCGGAGCTAAGAAACTGTATTCCCGATACATTATTGGAACTTGAAAGAAAAGAGGAAAACCCCGATAGTTAGACGGAGGTTGATGAAAAAAGCCAAAAAAAAAGCAAGAGTCTGGTTTCGAGATGTGCCTTGTGCTTAGAGGAAAAACTGAAAATAGTAGCATATAAAAATAGATAAGCTATTGCATCGTAGATAGGAAATAGGTATGGAATATGGACACAAAAAAATTTTTACAACAATATCTAAACAGAATATTGAATGATGAAAAGCATTCGGTTGGCTTGAGTTATGACGCAGTTGTTTCACTTCATGAACTTTCGATAATTGTACGAAAATTTGTGAGGTGACGTATTGGTGATAAGATTTATGTTGGTCGATGTTGTTAGCAATTAAACTTTCTTTTCTATTTTTCTATTTTTATGTGTTTTACTCACTCTACGTTCGACCAAAATTTGACATCTTAGACATGGTAAGTAGACCTGGAGCGGGAATGAACCAACAAACATAACCCAAAGTTGGAATCACACACACAGTAGAGTAAGGAAGTGTACAGCGTTGACTTGGATTAAATAGCACACACACACCAGCAGGCGTTAGAAAAGACCTTAACCTGAGGTCATACTTATAGAAAGTGATATTTAGGTGGGCACTCAAGTTTAACTTACATAACAATAGTAAAAACTAAATCTAAAATTGAAAAAGAGTATACAAAATAACAACAAATTAAAAAGTTATTTCATAAAGAATATAAATGCAAATATATAAAAATAAGTTGTAAAAATCCAAATAACTGTAAGAATTCCTTTAAAACAAAAACAGAAAATGATTTAGCCAAACAGAAAAATTTACAAAGAATTAATAAATTAAATTCATTAAGAAAAATAGAATATGTTGAATTATATTAACATCTCAATAGAAGAAAAACATCTGACTTTCCTTTCCCATTTCCCCTTTCTAAATCCCATTGCATGCTACAGGGCAGTCAGGCTAGACTGACCAATAACATAACACTGTGGGTTAGCCCCAGAAAAGGTGGGGAGAGTTGGAATTCCTGAAGGGTATAAACTTTAAAGAGAAATGTTCATTTGAAAATCCTTTTCAAGTGAAACAGAATATACATTATGTAATGAACATATGAAAAAATCTCTACTCGGGTTATAACCGCTGTACCAAGGGTAACGAGTACTATTTTGAGATGAAGGTCTATCTAATACATATATATACATGCTTGTTGTATATTTATTAGTGTTCACACATGCACACATATGTGCAATGCCCGAAACGGTTGCATGGTAGATAACTGATGATCCCCACAAGAATAATTCACATATTGTACTATGATATCTAATTCTGCGTGCAACGTAAACCATTTTGAATACCTCACATTATTTGAATCAACGGATGTATGTAAATAATTGACTGAAATGACATAATTTTTCAAAAAATTCTATTACATCTTTAGAGTTTGAAATTCTAAAGATTTCCAGACTATATATATATTGACATAAGTGAAGGAAAGATTAATCTTTGGCAAACAGCCTACAAAAGAAATGCATAGCTTGACTGTTTTGGCAAGCATAAAGTGGTTGGCACATTTTTTTCCTGCTAAATACATGATGGGCGCTGTCTCTTCTGATTATTTTGAAGGAGGCCGTGTGTCTCTTTTGATAAATGAGCGATGTAAACTGGCTCTTTGAGTCATGGAAGTTGAAAGAGGGTCATCTTCTTCATCAATGACAGTTCTCTTTGCCAGCTAGAGATGAAAAAATATGAAAGAAAGAAATAATGGAAGTAATTTTAATGAAACTTTGGAAGAAAAATGGTAGTTTCTAGAATGTAAGAGCATGGATTATCTTTCATGAATTGGTAGATTGACGCAACACTATCTAGTTGTTCCCCCATCCGAATTGTCTGCCCAACTCTGTACTAAGCTCGGCTTTGTAAATATGAAGAAGGCTAGGATCGATGAAGGAGATGATAGTCTGAAAATCTAGTTCTTGTTCTCAACAGTCGTGATGTAAAATCGATGCACAAATTCTATGCTGTTGCGATGAATAATCGACGCTTATATCGTCATTGATGGTCAAATCGGACAAAGATGGCGACTTTCTTTTTGATCTGTTCCGATTTACTTGTCACTCTGTTATGTGCATGATAGCTCTATTCTGTCAGCAACATTTGCGTCGATTCCTGACCTTGGCAATACATTTCATACTAATTTTCAATGCATTTCTATTGTAAGATCGTTAGCAAAACATTGTATAGTAAAATCCATCAGCAGTACAATACATTGTATTTAATAGCTGCATTCGATTATTACCATCTGCATTGATTCCTGGTCACATAATCCCTATCCATATATATATATATATATATATATATATGTGTATATATATATAGTCTACAAAGCTTCCCTTATATATATACATATATATTTAATAGCTGTATTCGGTCATTACTATCTGCATTGATTCCTGGTCACATAATCCCTATCCATATATATATATATATATATATATATATATATGTGTGTATATATATATAGTCTACAAAGCTTCCCTTATATATATACATATATATTTAATAGCTGTATTCGGTCATTACTATCTGCATTGATTCCTGGTCACATAATCCCTATCCATATATATATATATATATATAGTCTACAAAGCTTTCCCTATATATATATATATATATATATATATATATATATATATATATGTATATATATATAGTCTAAAAAGCTTCCCTTATATATATACATATATATTTAATAGCTGTATTCGGTCATTACCATCTGCATTGATTCCTGGCCAAATAATCCCTATCCATATATATATATATATATATATATATATATATATATATATATATTCTACAAAGCTTTCCTTTTATTTCTCAGTCAACAATTCCTTGTGCTTAGGTTTTTCCAGACTATTCTCATTTTGGCTGTTCTTCTTTTGAACATTACGTTTTGGCTGATGTGATCTACGGCCTTCTTTAGGTCGGAGTCGTAAAGAGAGGAAGTTGGAATGTTAAAGAAAGCCGTAAGGTACAACGGCCAAAACCTAGTGTTAGAAGAAAAGAACACTTAAGGTGAGGGCAATAGTCCGATAATACTTACGTACATTGGTAATACCTCATCTCAAAAATTCAGGCAGGAAATTCCTTGTGCTATTTGCACCACTTTGCAGACGTTATACATTCTCTATTTACGTATTGGTCGATTTGTGGCTGCTGAGTTGAGAGAAACAAAGTGTTTATCTCTTGAATAAAGGTAATCATAAATTTTTATGGAAGTGCAAATGTTTTGAATGTATAGATATTCCATGACTTCTTCGGACCGTCGAACGTATACTTTGTGTTGCTTTTGTTATTATTTCAACGTTTCGACCTGTCCATTCTACAACCTCCTTCAAGAGTATAATCTGCAAGGGAAGAGCATCCTTTGCAAAGAAAAAGTTGATGAATAGAAAATGAATTGTAGCTATATACCTACCGGCTCAGCTCATTCCCAGCAACACAAGCCACATGGACGATACCATCGTAAGCTTATGTGTAACATAGGCTATTCCATATTAGGTACTTATACTTTTTTTAAGTAATTGATTGTTTGAATAATCTTGTGAGATATATCGATGTCTGACAGATACTCTGCACTTTCGGTAAAATGATTCGCCAAACTGGATGTGGGACAAGAATTGGTCTGGTCTATCGTCATGAAAAGTGTCTCTTCTCAAAATTATAGAAAATTTCAGCCTTGTAGTCATCGACACTCAAGTGCAGAGCTGACATTAGAATCTTAGTAAATAGTAAGGTGAGTAGTTGTAACCTTTTTGTGGATCACCAGTTCATAAAAGCAGAACAAATTCAGCACTTGAAGACTACTTCTCATTAGGCTTCGAAGACGAACACCAAAGTTACTATCACAGTATGCTTTATTTGACTTAATCAAGTTTAGTACAGTGCATACAATGTTATATTCTGCATTCCAAGACCGAACGTAAGTGGGAACAGGTCTGCTTAATCAGTCAATAGAAACCCTCGCATGGCTAACATTTTTGACAACATGTCATGTTGGGGGTAATCAATTAAAAATTTGAAAAAGGGGTGATCCAAGTTACTGCTCCCACCTTTTGATGAATCACTAAAGAGTCCGAATTACCGGGTCATTAACGCAGCTGGGCACAAAATTGTGACTAATTAAGCATAAACTTGAATTACAAATCGAACCCCCAATCAGAACTTTAGCACCCAAGCATGCTTTCAGAAAGTTTTTTCCTATACATAAGGCGTAATTGTTTGAATTTTCGGCTGTCTAGCTCCAATGTTGCAGTTTGTGCGTGTGATGCATACATACATTACCCGCCAGACTAACTTGAAAAACTGAAGAAGCCCATCTTGACAGTTTTGGTGACAGATTTGGTTTATGGTTTCTAATACCTATATTTGGTACAGAAAGCAAACATGCTTCTGATATACAATTGTGTGTATACTTGCGTGGGTGGGAATTGAAATTGCATGATGGATAAGATATCAGAAATTCGGATCAATGAAACCTTTACAATCTTGGTTGTCGGTTATTTGAGTTCTTTCTATTCATTATGGAAAGTTCTAGCCTTGAAGCTCAGGCTCTTAATACACGAATACGCACCGAGTGGGCCCATTTTTGAGGCCGGGGAGTCTTTCCTAACCCTCGCTTTCTATGAATCTATCAATCAGTTTTCTCTCTCGCTCTCAGCCGTAGAGAGAACGAGAATGAAATGAAATAGCGGCATTCTAATTCTTGTTTAAGCCAAATGCAAAACTCGGCAACGAAATGAAAACGCATTATTCTACGCAAAAAATAAATTGAAAGCTACGAATAAAAAATTCTTTTTTTCTGAATTCTGATGTGTCAGTCAATTTATTTCTCCCATTTTTACCAGACGTCACGTGTTGCCAATTTTCTTTTGATGATAATCGCATAGAAGCGAGAAAAGCCGATCATGCTATACACTGTTATTGCTAGACCGCGGTAAGTGGTGCCGGGTGTAGAATAAAAACCTGTGCTGTGGATTTACTTTTTATTACACCTTTATTGCACATTTATTACGTATTTATTGTCATATTAGCAGTGAAGAACATGTCTGAATCTTATTAAAATGGCGTCGGTTTTTATTCTTTTCTTTTTCTTTTTCAATTCTGTACATTGAATTATCTCCCTTCTCTGCTGACTTTTTTTTATTCGATTTATGGCACCTTTGTATTTCATGTAACTGGAAGATTGCTCGTTGATATATATTGCATTAAAAAAAGAGGAAAAAAGTAAATAGAGAAGGGGTGGTGAGGAATAAGAGCAGGGTGAGTAGGACGAATGAAACAGAAAAGAAGAATAGAATGAGAATGAAAGATGACGGTAGAAATAATGAATGAAGAAAAATAAGATAGTCGAAGGTGGGGTGAGTGAAAAAAAAGTTACAAAACGTGAAAAAGAAAGAAAGAAAAAGAAACCTAGCTGCTGCAGGGTCAAACTTTACATATACTTCTATTTCGACTCTGAAGAGCAACCTTTCATCGTATATATAATGAATTCTTTTTAAATATTAAATATATATTTGTTTAGCATAAATGTATTTATTCATTTGAATGAAAGAAGTCCTTGCATATCTACGAGATACATAATTGTAGATATGTAAGACTTGTCAGTTTTGCTCAGTCGGTAAGAGAAACATCTACCACTCACTTAGTCATGATTTTCCAATCATGGTTGGGAAATGTTAATTTTATAGATGTATTCGTTTATTACGAAAAAAAAAACATAAAATTTGGTAAGTACTTAAGACTCGACAAATTAGTTCAATCGGTAAGAGACACAACTACTTATTAGTGGGTAGAGGTTTCAAATCTTGGTGGGGGAATATTAATTTTGACTCCCCTAAATTTGGTAAGGATTGTTCTTTGTGTTCTTGTTACGGAAGAAAAACAAGATAACTCGTGTGACGGTTTCCATTGAGTGACTAACCAGACCTGTTTCATAAGAATCAATTGCGAGCTTCTCAGAGTCAGATCGGTGATTAGATCGTATCTTGAAAGGGCATTTCCACCCGTTCTGTCTATGGCATTAGACACGAAAGATGGAAAGGCTCGATGCAGAAAAATCTTTATGATAATGAAATTCGTGAAGTTTTGATTTATTCATGTTCGTAATATGAGAAGCTTATGATCGCTTAAGAGAGTTGAGATACAAAGAGAGAGGTACCAAGAAAAGATCTTTCAGACAAACGATTTTTTCTTTTATGTGAATAATGAGTTATAGACGGGAAGAGCGACTGAAAATTACACGTAGATTAATCGATAGATAGGACTGGAATAGTGGAATAGATATCAAGATATCAAGAGATATACGAACATAGATAAATAGATACATGAATACATGCATACATAGAAAACTGAGAAAGAAAGAAAGAAAGAAAGAAAGAAAGAAAGAAAGAAAGAAAACTCGGATAAATAGATATGATCAGATTGAGAGAGAGTGGGTAGCAATTATTCTACATAGATAGATAGATAGATAGATAGATAGTGGCTGTCAACTTGGTAATGAGCAAGACCAGACCTTGCATTCCGTCCCTCTTTAACCCTTTGTTAGTTTCAGGGTGTTTTGTTTTGTTTGTTTTTTCATCATAAATTTCACTTTGTAGATAACATTTCTCCCTCTTGTAGGTCCCGAGAGAGCTTTTAAGGCCTGCGGCTGATTAGCAGGTTTTATGGCAAATCACACAGGTATCCACTACCACCATAGCTTTTCCTTAATATGCATTGTAACAGGCACGTGCTGTATCAATTTATCTAGTTACACCTGGCTGCGACCGACGGTCTTTGTTTCAAAGTGGGCATGACAAGATGTCTGTCTTCTATGGGATTTTAAATGGATTACCAAGGCATAGGGATGTGTTGTAAGGATACAAGCCTCATATAACTTCAACTCCATGCTTAAATGAATGTTCCTCTGCGCCCAAACTCGAGGCTCTATCCCCCCCCCCAAAAAAAAACACACTTTAGCACTCTCAGCTCTCTGCTGGATCTCATTATCCATTTTTCCAAATCGGTACTAGATAGAATACTAACAAGGTAAACAAACATATCTACGACGGGCAGTTTTATTCAGCGTACAAGAATGGATGGTTCGTACCAGAGATTCCAAAGAAAAGGGGCTAACATCACCTTCGTTTTTGATAAACTAATTGTGAGGCCAATTATGGTACAAGCCTCTTGGAGTTGTCGGTTCCTTGAAGATCGGTCTCCGAATGTGTCAACAGCATATTATACAATAGATCTTTAACCAGCGAAAACAAAAATTGATTTTGCTTTTGAACAATGCAACTCAAAAAACCTGTTGGTTGTGTGGTAATGAAAATATACACTCGTATCGCAATCCCGGAAAGCACTTGAAAGAGTCAAAGCAAAGTAGATCGGGAACAGAGTTCGTACAGGAACTTCGATCTGAGCTCACAGTGCAAAGTGAATTTCACTGTAGCAAACTGCACCTTCAACGCATTTTTCTTTCGAACAGGGCTGTCTGGCTGGAAGAGCTTTGCAAACAGGGTTCTTGTCTTTGAGCAATGCTTCTATCTTAACGTCATTCTCATCAAACCAGTCTTGGTGAGTTTGCTTCTTTTAATGAAGCAGCAGATCTTATCCTTAAAATCCTTCCAAGTGCCATCCAATTCCAGATTGTCCAGGCTTTTCTTTAGCTCATTAGCAACCTTTCTAATTTTGAGCTTGCATACATCAATGCGTTTGATAAACTTACTGCCTCAAAAACGCCTCATGCCTGACAGCAAATTCAAACTGTGCGCTAACAATTTGATGGGGTATTCTGCTCCTCAAAATGCACCGACCTTGCATATCACGACGACATAGATCTACAAAGTCGATTAAATACAGATGTTTAGATCTTGGGTGCATCAAAGTTGCTTTGTTTGTGATCTCAAATCCCTGGAAAATGTGATTGTACTGACCAGCTCCTGCTCTGTACAAAATAATGGCCTAAAAAGTACAAATGTCAACCCCAACCCTCGCCTTGAAATCACCAAGAAGACTAATTTTTTGCTACTTCGGGACACCCAAGACACCATCACTCTGTGACTCATAGACAGATGCATTCATCTCAGCAAGATTATTGAGTGTAGGAGCATACACGGATGACAATAACAGTGGTATGTTGCACTCAGCCCAATGAGAATCTCAAACCCATACTCAACAGGGTAACTCCTCCAACTATGCAACAATATCATGTCGAATGGCAAAAAAAGCTTTTCCAACACGAGTGCCACTCTCTGACCAGGAACTGTGCAAGGCAAGGAGGGGTGTTCAGCTCCCAAAAATATTTCTACGTACCCTCATTTCCCAAATGTACATATATAAATACATACATGCACATAAAACTATAATAGATGTGAACTGAGTAAGAGAGAGAGAGAGAGAAAGAGGAAGAAAGGGGTGGGGAGAGAAAAGAAAGAAGTAGCAATTATTCTTATCATAACGTCAATAACTAATGAAGCTGGTGCAATCAAAAGTCGAGAGCATTTTAATTAATGAGTTCATGAAGTATGTAAATCAATTCAAATTATTAAAAAAAATACTCGAAATCATGAAGCTAATGCTTCTATGTTCAACTTGACCTTTTCATAGCGTGTTCCCGTACATAATACACTTATGTTGATAATTAAATACCTCGTCTGTATTTCCCACTCTTTATTCCCTTTGTATTCACCTCTCTCCCTCTTATCAGATTTCGAATTGATTGATAGATATGAACATAGATAAATGGGAGCAGACTGGGTTGAATACGAAAAAGATAGGCAAATCATATACGTATATGTAATATAATGAATTGCTAAAACGTTTATTAGGTTTATTAATTGAAGAATAAAAAAACACAGAAAACCAACAAAAGAAGAAATCAAGCAAAGAATCACTCTAAGATGGCAAGCCTTCAGTAGAATAAGCTCATCCTTCAAAAACAAGATCCCATTAATCCTAAAAGGAAAAGTATACAACCAATGCATCCTCCCGAAAGCCACTTACGAAGCTGAAACATGAAACCTAATCAAGAGATAGACCCACAAACTGGGAAGCATGCAAAGCATACATGAGAGAATCGAGCTCGACCTCACATGGAGAGATCACGACAGCATAGTATAAAAGGGAGAAAACAGGAGTCCGAGATATCATAGAATCCACTAGAAAATTTGAATGGCAATGGGCTGATCATGTTGCAAGAATAGCAGACAACCGATGGACATCATGACTCACATCATGGATCCTCGGAGATCACATGCAGAACTGAGGCTGGAAGAATACAAGATGGAGAGACGAACTAGATGAATTCAGAAAGTATCCGCTCCGCGACACCCACGATAGAGAGGTGAGACAAATCCTGGAAAAGATTTATGTCCAAAGACGGACGATATAAGACTAATGATGACAATGATTTATTCATTGTACAAACTGTCTTATGTTATCTTTCAGTCAACTTCATAATTTCATGTTACCAATGAAAAAAAAAAATCAAGCGACAGCAGCAGCTTTTTGACGCCTGCTGTCAGACATAGATTGTCCCCAAGTTCCACCAGACCTCGTTGGCGTCGCGACAATTTTCGTATTTGATCTCTGGGAATCCACATTGTGAGTCGTGATGTCCAGCGGTTGTGGCCTTCCCTTTACCACTTGAGTTTTCAAATGGATTTTATGATATTATATCTTGACAGCTTCCGAAAAAAAATACACTCATATGACACCTTTTCATATACAATCAAGTGACATTTTTGAATGAACTTACTCAAAACAAAATCCTCTAAATTCATTTCGATGTAAGTAGGCGTAAATGCATCCACACTGATTAGTCCAAGAACTCTAACATGAATACTGTTGTCAACTTTTCAATTAATTCTAACCATCTGATGGTTTCCTTAACGATAGTTAATGTAAAATAACGTACTAAAATCCCCCCAAATCATGATAGAATTTCCTGAAATGTTTACGAAACAAGATGAGATTTGGTGACGGCAGCGGGCGTTATGAATTTAGGTCCAAACATTCAAATTAATTCTAACAAGCTGATTTTTGCAGGATAGTAGTAATAAGAACTCCCTGGAATTGCAATAGAGCTCCCCAAGGAATTCAACATGGCGTCCAAGGTGGCTACTGTATTCAAACAAAATATTGAAAATAGCCATACGATTCCCACCAAAACTGATACGAATATGATTTTGGGGGCTAATTTTATGTTTTAGAGATTGGAAAATTGATTTAAAAAATCTTGATGTCATATTTTTGCAGGACAGGGTCGTAAATTCAACATGGCTTCCAAGATGACTGCCATTTCTTGGCAAAATAGCAAGGAAAGCCACAACTTTGCAACCAAAACAGATAGAAAGTTGATTTTAGAATAAATGACTGTTCCAATGGTCGGGCAATCGATTTCAACCTATCATATTAAGGCTATATTCATGATTAGTCTCCAAAACCAAATACAGCTCCTGAAATGGCTATCGGGTAAGTAACCATATTTTTTAGAATTCCAGCCAGAAAAGGGTGGCAGGGTGATTTCGGTAAACACATACAGTTGAGGAAACGGGCAGTTTGATCAAATAGATTTGACAAGGGTTTAAGAAGCATTCCATGGTTAAAATGCTATTAATTCTCACTATTTGTAACAATCGGGTGAATATTTCTCCATATCTACACGTTGAAAAATGTTGTAATCCTGCTTTTGGCAACTACATAATTTCAGACAACTTGTTTAGGGCTAATATTTTTGTCTTTCCGGATTCACTTTAATCTTGTGAGTGCTATGGTTATTTGTTCAGTGCAGAAAAGAACTCCTTTGTTTGTGACGATGGTCCCAAGATATTTGAATTTGCTGACTGTTGAGAGTGTTTGTTCGCTGACCCCAATGTTATTGGCAATGTTACTCGTAATGGTCATAAGTTTGTTGCATTTGGCACTGATCTCCATGCCGTAGATCTTTGATGCCTCGTAAAGGTATTCAACGAGGCTTGTCAGCTCTTGTCCATTCCCTGCCACGCCGTCGATGTCATCAGCAAAATAGGGGTTGGTGATTGTTATCCTACCAATAATGATGATCGTTCCTTCATGGTCTTCTAGCACGTCATTATCATCTCCAGGAAGATTTTGAGGGTAGTGAGTGAAAGCAAGAAAAACCTTGACGGTCGCCTACTATAGAGCAGATCAAGCTTCCAATCACCCCGTTGTAGTACACTCTGCTTTGTCATATGGTTATTCAATGACACGTATAAGGTTTGGGTTGATGTTTTTTGTCTCATGGTGGCCCATAATGCCTCATACCAAACTCTGTCAGGCGCTTTTTTTAAAATCAATGGAGACGTGGTAGAGTTATGGTTGGTGTTGTAGGTATTTTCACACTGAATTCTAAGGTTGAAAATTTACTCTATGGCACTTCTGCCCTCTAGTATCTAGCAGCGATATATAAGGTTTATATGAATTCCCGTAGGCTAGAAGATTCGGTATTATAAGTTCATAAGAATGTTAAATATAATGACGTGGAGTTACTTTTATGTAAATGCTGAATTTCTAATAATGTTAGGATGATGTTTGGTGCAAAAATTTCAAAATCTCAAAAATAATATCCATGTAACAAAATGTTGCTTTGGTTGACGTTCAGTAGTCAAAGATGCAAAACTGGGGGAAGTAGGCCATTACATCTACCTAGGAGAATGAATCTCCACGAGACCCTCAAAAGCAATCAAGCGAAGAATCACTCTAGGGTGGCAAGCCCTCGGCAGAGCAAGCTCAACCTTAAAAAACAAGAAGATCCCAACAATCCCAAAAAGAAGAGTTTACAACCAATGCATCCTCCTGATAAATTATAACTTAGTCACTCAATAGGGGCCACTACGTGACCAACGTCTTTTCGCTGCATGCTATGTTCGGCATGATCAATGGAAAAACTTTTTTTAAAAGGGGTGATCAATAAATATGTTACCTTTCTTACCTTTCGTTGGGCGACGGCCAATAAAAGTCTTAATTTTCATGAACAATCGTGAATTCTGTCGGACATAATTTAGAGACCAATTCAGTACAAAATTACATTGTAAAACTGAACATCCGACTGAAAACCCTATTGGGAGGATTTTTTTTGTTGACATAATAAGAGATTCTGAATTTTCTGCCTCTAACTCCTTTAGTGCAGCCTGCATGCGTGATACATATTTACATAGCCAGCCAGACCAACTGAAAAACTGAAGAGACCTATATTGACAGTTTAGAATGACGGTTTCTAATGAGTAGCTGAACCCAGGGAAATTCCACGGGTGTTGACTACGAAGATCATACATTATATCACGCCTCTGCTCTTCTGGCACCCCTTGTTCTAATCTCCTCGTTATCACCCTTTTCTTTTCTATTCTTTGTCAACGTTTTAACCAAGTGTTATACAAACATGGATTAGTTCCAAATCTTTCCATCCCCAAGTAAACTACCGAACTTTATCTTATCTCTTCTCCTTTCCTTGCCTCAAAGTAAACCACCTAACTTTCTTTACTGCCCTATCCCTTCTGACCCTTCTATTGAACTCCCCAAGCTCCCATTCTGTTTTTACTGAAAGTGTTACATTCGAAGGCAGGTAGGAATAAACTGAATATCATTGATATCTTCAAATTTTCTCGTCGCCAATTGTTGCGTCAGTAAATGCTGGTCGCCTACTCAATCGGTAATGATATCAGGTTGGTGCAAAAATGGTTGCAGTTTTTGTCATTTGAAACCCTGGTGCTTATTTTTGGAATGAACTATTCTGAAGCGTCAATTTTGTTCTATTTATTTAGGCTGAATGATTTCTTTTCGCTATTTATTCTGGTTCAATTGAGGCTGTCAATTCAGAGATGGAAAAAGAACGATTTCGAGCAATTTTGTTATATGAGTTCAAAATGGGACTCAAAGCAATATCAACCAAGTATTTTGAGCAGAAAATTTTCGCTTTGGAAATCTGCATACGAGTAGATTTTGTTATGTTCATTCACATAAAAACAGAACACAACCGATCTGACTATTATAGCGACCGTCATTTTCATTTCAAAATGGCTACCAAAAAAATTGCAATTTTTATATTGGATCATTCCGTTGAGCAACCCTCGACTCAAAAATGGTGATGAAGGTATGTTAGGATAAGCCATCGCAGGTTGGGCAGAGGAAGTTATAGAAGAGAGGGTAGGTAGTGCGTGCTGCCTCTATAATGGCTCGTAAAGTGAATTTTCGAAAAGTGGAGAACGGCTTCGTTCACTAATGTTAGGATACCTCCTTGTAAGTGTTTCAAAGCAATTAACTGAACATTGCAATCGTGCAGGAATACGTCATCGTACAGAGTAATAGTTAATACTCAATGACAATGTACAAAACAGTCAGTTTTTTAATCTTTCTGTCTGTTTGCATTGTTTTATGTACTGTGCATAAAATCTGTCTCAGTATTGTAAGCAACCTTGTATTTTCATGCGTATATACTATTGTAATGCGGTCGGGTGAAACATAGCAGCGTCATGATTTGCATTTGATTTCTTGTGATTATACATTGTATCCATAGATAGATTGATCAGATCAGCTAAAGTACGCCTGGATTTTTTCATGGCAGCCATTTTGAAATAAAAATGGTGTCTTTTTTTATACGAAAGAACATTGTAAAATCTACCAGGATTAAAGTTTTCACACTTTTTTCTTATTTGGGGAAAATCAGATTGAAATGTCAGCTAATCTATTGTGCTATATTGAAAATATTTGTGTTTTCTCCTTTTTTTATGAAAACCATTTTTATACCGAATGGCAGCCACAGTTTTGGCTAGATCGTTCGCGTATAGAATTTTATATGGAAGAGCATCAGAAAATCTACCGGAAAGGAAAGTTTCAGTCGTCGATGTTGTCATTCTTTCCTCATTATTCATTTTCATTTTCTACTTTATTACAATGCATCATTGAGGTCCACTCTCGTGTGATTTCATTTGTCCTACTTGGTGGTCATCCCCAAAATCTTACTTTTTACTCAAATACATTTTCCTGTCTATTTCTAAAAATGTATATTATATTGTCATAACCTTGGAAAGTACAAGTTAATTCCTAGTGACCAAATTAATCTCTTTTGGTTTTTTCCAAACATCCGTTTGATACTCTAATTTATTAGTGTTGCACTAAGCTCTTATAAGTCGATATATCCGAATTGCTAAGTTCATCTCTTGTTCTCAATACGGGCTATTCCAATGTTATGGTTCTCAATGGATAACTTAAAAATCTTGTAGGTGATATCGTACCAACCTGTATCCCATGAATAGTACACAATACACAATGCACCGAGTTTCTCTCGCTCTACATCTAAAAAAGGTAGACGAAGTTATTTCCATTAATATTCGGACCATCCTCATCTTTGTTGTTTTTCATACAACGTTTCGGCCATATAGCGCAGTGGTTACAGCATCAGACAATTTACTGTTAAGTAATCTGATGGTACTAGGTTCAATCCTAGTGTGAGACAGTATAACAATACTACTAACGCTAAAAGAGGGGAGTACGGTCAATATAAATAAAGGGTCCAGTTCGTTACTTCCCAATAATCTCCCAGATGATACCTGACGAAGGCCGTAGAGTGCAACGGCCGAAACGTTGTATGAAAAGCAACAAAGATGAGGATGGTCCGATTATTAATGGAAATAATAATAATACCTCATCTCAAAAATTCTGAGATTTACTAAGGTAGACGAAGGTTGAAATTGGCAGTGGTAGAATTTCATATTCAATCCCCTAATAGTAACAAAATGAATAAATAAAACTCCATATAATAAATTCAAATATATGTCAATAGAACATATCGACAATATAACTGCTGTATTTTTATCCTTAATAGCTTTGCAGGATTGGCTTCTTTTGTAGCCAAGGGAGTTTGTGTGTAACCCACTCTAGGTTTAATCCTAATAGTTGAAAAAATGACTTTTACACAAGTATATAAAGAATGTAGGAGTAAACACACATGCATGAATTTATGCATGTATTTCGTGAATTGTTGTGCAAATATATTTACGCGTACCACTGTAAGTATATCATCATGGTTTTTAATGTACCTCTGGGTATTTGAATATAAATAAGATTGAAGAAAATAGGATCAAAGGCATGAAACCATTGACATGCTTATTCCATTTACCTCTATTTATCTCTATTCATGCTGCTCGCTTTTCCCTTGTTACTTCTACGCAGATCCTAAAATGTAGACCTTTGATGTTAGAATATTGATTAACGCCTATTTCTGAGGAAAATCTATGCCAACCAGACTGGCTGTTCTTCGAGCCAGATGGACGTTGCTTGTAATGGTAAGTAGTGCACACGATTTCACCTGCCCACCCGGCTGTGTCCATCCAAGGTGACATTCGACCGGTCTAAAAACAGCCGGGGACAGTTTGAGTTGAGCCCGATCAAATCATCATTGAATCAGACAAGTCGTTCCGAATTCAAGGCAATTCTTTTGTAGTTTAATAATCGAGACAAATCTGTCTGCTAATTTCTTCTGGTCTGCTAATTTCTTCTGGTTAGCTAATTTCTTCTGTTTTATCTGCGAGTATCTTAGAATGGTAAGTAGCCACACACATACACTCACATATGTATATACTGTCATTATTTTTAATGTATATATCCTCTGAACCACACTCTGATTAAACCACATTTTTTTCTCTTTTAGTTGATATGGATTTTAGAGAGTATAGTTTAGGTACAGGAATATAATGCTCATCTGTCAAAAATACTGCTCTCGCGTAGTTTAATGTCACACACAAGGACACACAAACAAATTAAGAGTCGATAAAAATAAGATAATAAATACTCAGACTTGATAAAGTAACCAAAATGTTTTAATACATCATCAAATCTACACAGCATCGTTGTAATCAAATGCCTTACGACCACTGATAGGATGTTTCCCATCATCTTACCATATTGTTGTTGAGATTCGCGTTCGTGGTATCATTGAGTCAAATTATGAGCTTTCGACGTTGTTGAGGTGAGATAGGAGGGATGACCATGACAGCACAATGATGTAGTATTGTTTCAATGTAGATAGTCTGGTGGTATGTTTCATGTCGTTATGATAAAAATCCAAGCTCAACCCATATAGTTTTGATCGCATCGTATCATAATCATGCTTAATATTCCTAAATAAGATTCACTAATCCTAATTCTTCTAATTTAATACAAATGGGGAAAGTAGACCACAACATCTACCTAGGACAACTAATCTCCATGAAACCCAGGAAAGAGGAAGATATCAAGCGAAGAATCACCCTAGGATGGCAAGCCTTTGGCGATGTAACTATAATGCCAAATGAGAGAATTATTCTCCTCGCGTCATAGGAAATCTGCGGGTGTGAATTTCTTTAGAAGTAGAACCCTAACCCGGCTAAAACATTTTTTTTTCTTTGAGCAAATCACCTAATCCTTCACCTTACCCTAACGCAAACATGACGATGAAATATTGACACGATTCAAATCGATGTTTGGCTTTGACATGTAAACAACTAAAGTCAGAAATGAGCACAAGAGTTATATATTATATATATATATATATATATATATATATATATATATATATATATATATATATATGCATGCACAGTAGCTGCTTCAACATAGCGATGTTTTTACTATTGAGCTGGAAATGCAAAGGCCTAAATAACTGTTCTCATACCAAATTCTCATCTCGTTTATTCTCAGTCTATTCGCTTCTCTCAATTCAGTAGTTACGTATCAGAAAATGCATATATATATGATATGACAGAAGGATTATGAATTGCGTTATATCATATAGAAACTTATTTGAAATGATCTCCAGTCATTACACGATTAATTCATCCTAGACAACGTAAATAAAATAAACAATCAAAGAAAATGGGTCTGCTGCAGGATCATTGAAACTTGGTCTCTTAATTTTGACTTTTTTGATCAAAACAAAACCTTTGTCCAAGGAGAAAGTAGTTATCCATTATGACTTTGATAAAACCGTAAAAAAAATAGTAATTGTCTCAATTATGACTTTTGCAAACAAAACCAATTTCGATTCTTTTTTTCATTCTCTTCTTTTAAAATCTGAATGCATTTATTGTCCTCTTGCTCGTTACACACCCAGAATTGCTTCTTCCGGTCTTTGAGCTCTTGGCTGTTTTGATGAAGATGTAATATTGCATATGTGTTCCGTCTTTTGATAGCTTTGTGAATCCATTGATGTCATCCGCTGGTATTTTATGGGCTTAGTTAATTTCTCCGACCAACCACTGAGAATCGTTCAATGCCTTCTGAACACAGGCCATAAAATATTTCCTATTTGTCTTGAAATGAATTCTGAAGCTATTGGCCAGGAAAATGTAAGATAAAAGTAACGAACTTTTGAAAACGTCATCGTTATCACTAACTTTTATAACTATCTCTTTATGTGAACTTTCAGTTTCACGGATATGACTTATTAAACAAATATATCGAAACTTTCATTCACCCCAATCATCACATATACTGTAAGTGTAAAAAGTATCCAATAAATTTCGAAAGATCTCTTTCAACATCCTTATACACCTTAAAGATTAACAGAATTTGAAGCGAAAACTTCTGATTTTTGTACAAAACTATGTTTAATCTTGTTCCAGTACTTTTTGGGTTTTTGTATACTTTAACCTTTGATACAAATTCTGTCGATTTTGTAAGAATGTCAAAATTAACTTTTTTGAAATTTATCGGGTATTGGGTATCACTCAGTGATACTGCAAATTCGAGTGGTAAGATTTTTTGGAGGAAATGAGACAATAATTACGATTGTATTTAAGAATGTGTACCCTGTGTATGTGGGCAAAGTTTCAACCTCTTGCATCGCTCCCCACTGACTTTACTACTACGCCACAACTCCCCCGCTAAGCTTCCATTATTGTGTACACTAGCGTACTAAATATTCCTTGTGGTAGAGAAAATATTGATTAAATAAACATCGAATTTTGAAATTTTTTCAAAACAATTTTTCTGTTAGCGAGTTCTGCTCTCAATCTGGAAAACAGAGAGAAGGGGATTTTTCCATAGTCAGGAACTTATTGAAGTCTTGCTGACAGAAAAGAGTTAAGTATATTATTATCATTCTTGGTATTTTCTCCCTTTCTTCTATTCTATTATTATCACAATTATTATTATTGTTATTATTATTATAATCATCATTATCATTATTATCATCATTATTATCATTTTTACTATCATCATTATCATCATTATCATTATCATAATTATTATCATTATTTTTACTATTATTATTATTGATATTATCATCATTATCATTATTATCATCATCATAATTATCATTATTTTTACTATTATTATTATT
Organism: Thysanoteuthis rhombus; assembly: GCA_963457665.1. Taxonomy (NCBI): domain Eukaryota; kingdom Metazoa; phylum Mollusca; class Cephalopoda; order Oegopsida; family Thysanoteuthidae; genus Thysanoteuthis; species Thysanoteuthis major. Next base: position 11,283,632 of record OY735216.1, on the reverse strand, counting down.
ATAATCATTATTTCTGTGGTTCGCACATTCTCATCCGATATCCAGTGTTCATCGCTGGAGGCTGAGTGACTGCAAGTCTTCTCGGGTCTCCAGTCCTCTTTTCAGCGTCATACCAGCGCTGTGTTTAGTATTGTCCAAACGTTCATCCACTTTCCTGACACCTATGCCATGTTCGTTCCAGCTACTTGGCCATTGCTGACAACTGGATGTAATTAATCTTTTCTTTCCAGAACCCTCCTCAGTCGTGCTTTGATCTGTATAGCCTCAATACTTCCTCTTGTCACCTTCAGACTTGACTTCAATGTATTTGGCACTGTTCCAAGTGCACCTATTATTATTAGCACAACCCTGACTTTTTTTTTATTTTACACCTCTCTCAGCTCCCAGGCCTTGTAATTTTCCCAATAGTTCACTCTCTTTGGTGTTTCCTCTGTGATTCGCAAGTACAGCCGCGTCTATGATTTGACAGGTTCTCTTTTCCTTATGAACAACAACCAAATCTGGTCTTCTTCCTTCGATGGGCTGGTCAGTTTTGATGTCGAAGTCACAGTTTTTTTCTGGATTCGGCTCTCAATAACATCGATGTATTCTTTAACTTTGCATAACAAACTTTCCGGTCACCCCCTATCCTTTACAAATAGTTTTATGTCATTCATGTACATGAGCTGGTTGATTTTTATTTTCATTTTTGATAATTGATATCTTTTGTTATTTTTCAAGGTCATGTTTTATGATATCATGGTTGATACAAATAGTTGTGGAAAATGTCTGCTTTTTATATTTACCTGTGCTAAGTTTGCTAAGTTTATTGTCTATCCACCCCGTTGCAACATTCTTTTTTTCTTTTTCTGTCTACTTTCAGAATCATTTGGTCAACGGAGAGCGGGTCAATCGGTCTTTTGGTTCCTTTTTTGCTTCCTTTCTGATTTTCTGGTAAGAGTCCCCTTCCTTCCTTGGAAATATATATTATCTCTGCAATCAGTTCTGGCAGAAAATTCTACATTAGTGGAAGGCACGTAATCGGTCTATAGTTGCCTGGTGTCCTTTTGTGTCAGGGTTGTTCTGTCTCTGATAATCCATTCTTAGACCTCACCCCCACCCCTTCCACCTGAAGTTGGTAAAACAGTCTGTTATGTATAGTGGGGAATACTTTTAGCAATTTCTGTTGATACTTTCATGTCCTAGGGCTTTCCTGTTTTCTGTTTTCCGAAGAGCGTTTTCTAGAGTGCTTGTATTCAATTTTGTTTTCTCCTTTCTTCATATCGTGGAGTTACTTTTTTGATATCATCTAACCAATCAGATTGTTCCTCCTTTGACGTCCCCGTATGTCATTCCAGAAGTTTGTTTTTGTGTGTGTCAGTGGTGTCTGGTTTTATCTTTTGTTTTCTTTCTGTATCTCAATAGTCTTACTTCTTTGGCTAGTCTTCTTCGGTGTATTCCTTCCACCGCAATGGGTATCCCATTTTTATCTTATATTTGTCCCGTTGTATAACTTACGGTTGTTCATGTGCGATGTGTTTTTCAGTAATCCTTCGTCTCTTTGTAGTTGAGAGGTCTATTTTTCTAATCTCTTTTTTTCGGGAATTTTTTTTTTTATTATTCCTATTGTTTTTCTCAAGTGGTAAAGATATCTATTGTCATTTTTCTCTAGTAGAGATGGCGATGCTAAGCTCTGTTATGTTATTAGTTCCAGTATACTGTAATAGCCGATTGATATGTTCAGCTCAATCTTAGATTTTTTCCCAATCCTTGCCTCTTTGGGATGACAGTGGCTTCTTCTCTTCTTACAACAATTCTTTCATGGTTTGTGCCAGGGCTTTTTCTTCTCCAGTTAGGTAGTCGACGCTCTCTTCTCATCTTTGATTTGTATTTTGGTCAGGGGTTTTGTTTAAATACGTTTCTACTTTGTCGTTAATTATGTAAGTTGTGTGAAGAATACGATGATTATTAATCATACACTGATTTGATCAGACTAGTGTCCTCGTCTTAGTTTTGTTAGTCACAACATCTCCATGGGGGTGAGTCAATTCTTTTTGTTTTCTATATCTTGTGGATTTCCTAGGGTTATACCTCTGTTACCAGATTCTTTTCAGAATTGTTTCGCTTGGCCAGAAAGGCACAGATCTGACGTCTCTTGATGTCTCTGTGGATTTTCTCTCTATATTGTGAACATATATTGCCTTTAACACCTAACAAATGATTCACTTTTTCATCATCATCATCATCATCATCATTAGTCTTTTAAGGTCCGTCGTTGGACATAGACCTTCCCCAAGATTTGTCACACCTCTCTATCATGGGCGTCGCGGGGCCAGTACTTCCTGAACTTGTCTTGCTCGTCTCTCCATCTGATATTCTGCCGGCCTCGGTTGCGCATGTGGTCTCAGGGGATCCATGCCGTGAGTCGTGATGTCCATCGATTGTCTGCCATTCTTGCAACTAATTCGTTATCTCTTTTCTTCCATTTTTTCTTATTTGGGCCAACAATCACCCCGTGACGACTGTGTCCTTCCTGTAGGCTATCAAGGGAACACAAGCCAGAACTGTGGCCAGCAGTTACATGATGACGACCTGGTCCCTTGCATCAGCTGACACAGTTATGTTGGCAGCTGGGTAAGAGTTCAAATTCTTAGTGCAGTCACCGGATATGTTTCCACACTAGGCAGTGCCTATAATAAAGGCACGAAATTAGTCACCCATTTCCAGTTAACTTGAGAAGATAATCCTTTTTTATATGTCGCAATAACATTACAAAAACAGAGAGAGAGAGCGATAGCGATGCTGAGCCAAACCCGCTTATTTTGACACGATGTTAGCCTAAACATCAGAGGGCGAATTTTTTTACTTGAGATTTAGAAACAAATCAAAGTTTACCAACACGATTATTCATGAGCAATCTTCCTAGATATACCTAACAACTTACTTTCTTCGCTGATGAAACGCGAAACGAACTTTTTTAAATTAGATTCATCATTTTTGTTTATCGTTTTTCTTTTCTCCTTTCTCTTCTTCTTTCTTTCCTACTTCCTTTTTTTCTTGTCCTCTTCCTTTTCATTTCTTTCGTTCCGTCTTTCTTTCTACTTTCCTCCTTTTGTTTTTCTCTTTCACTACTTTTTTTATCATTTGCTTTCAACTAATTTTCCGTGTTCCATCCAACCCCATCGTCTACCTGATTTCTTCATTCGTTTTTTTTTTAACCGCTACCCGAGACACAGTCGCTGTTTGGGTCATTCGCATGTTCTTATATTTATATCTAGCTAGCTATTTATGAATCAATCTGGACTTAGCCCAGCCATCACTGCTCATAGTAGAAACTTGAAAATCTGTACACGCACTCCTGTCAATGAAGGGAGATGTTTTTTGTTTTGTTTTTTAAACCCTCCCTCCAAAAAAAAGGTTTTCAGTGGGGTTTCACTATGCAATTTATATATATACTAAATAGGTTACAAGTTCATACCCACTTATTTTTTGAAATTCAGATATTTTTAGTGATCACAGACCAGCAAAGGAAGAGAAGAAGTAATTCATTCATTTACCCCCACTTTTTACAACTTTTTAATTGAATACTAGTTTTCTCCTTTATTCCTTTCTTTTCTCTTTCTTTTTCCTTTCTTTCTTTTCTCGCATCTTCTTTGCATTTCATTCCCTCTCTCTTTTTTCTCTCTTTCTTGTCTTCCTTTGGTTCAGTCATCTTTTTTCCCTTTTCCCCCTTTTACCCTCCATTTTCTCCGTTTTTTTTTTCTTCACTTTTTCCTTATTTTTTTTCCTTCTTGAATAATTCCTTCGTTTTATCGAAGGAATACATGGCACCGAGAATTTCCTCAGTTTCTGAACTTTCTTAGATTTTCTGATTGAATCACAGGTGTCTAAAAAAGATTGATTTTTGAATAAGACTCTGACAAAAGATTAAGCTCTACTGGTTCTCGATCACAAAAGTGAAATAAAAAATTAATCCTGAAAGTGCATCGTCACGGACCGAGACTTAGATTTTATAAAAATTGTTGCAGGTAGCAATTCTATCATGAATTTCACAGATATCAGCAGATAGGTCATTTGGAGAAAGCTTTTATTATCTATCATTTTTTTATTCGTTAAACTACAGCAAAATTTTCGGGACACACAGTGCTCCATATGTATGAGGTACGACCCAAAAGTTCGGACAAATTGACCATGAAGAAATAACTTACACAAACACTTAGTTTCCATCGTCCCCTTCGATGTTGCCTACCATTTGCACACTGGTTAAAGAAAGTGTTGCCCACGAAGGGTGCTGGCAAAAGTCTATGTTCTATTCGCGTACTATTCAAATTCTCAAAACTTTTGAGTGGCACTTTGGGTTGTATGACCTCAATCTCTTAATGATAAACTATTATCCAGAAAAACAAAAAAGGGGCCCTTTTTTTTAAACGTTTCAAACAGAATAGAAAATTACAGACGAAAAAAAGTGAGCAAACGAAATAAAAAAGAATATATTACGCATATATTCGACAGCAGGGCTTGACCTCATAAGGCACATGTCAATGTTACATGTAATCCAATAAAAACAGGGCGTGATCACGTCACATGAATTTAAGTATGCGTTTAATTCAAGGATTTTGATTATTAGTGCATATCAAAGACGATATTCGGCCATAGTAACGATAGAGAGGATTCGATATTCAGCTAAGCGGATTTGAAGATTTAGTGGGGCAATCGTAAGTCGACCAGAGAGAGAGAGAGAGAGAGAGCAGTGTCATGTTGGGGTAAGTATATATTTATGGTTTATGTGATTTTAGGTCGTCAGACGATTTGACTGAAGAACAAACCTCATCCCTCGTTCAACCACTCATTCTCTCTGAATTGAGTGAGAACTCAACAACCATAAACTAAACATGGTTGAGTGGTATTTTGGCGATCTTACTACTAAGACAATGATCACCGGCCAACAGTGAAGAACGAACGTAAAGCAGTTTATTACTCTGGTATCCTGAGAAAGAATGATAAGATGAATAAGTTTATGAACTGACGATGTGTTTTAAAAAAGTATTACATTATTTTTGTCTGAATTTCTGAGGTGGGTAATTATGATGATGATTATCCATCCACTGGTTTGATCGGACAAGTGTCTTCATCTTGGTTGTTATAGTCACAACCTATCAGCCATTGTACCTTTTTGCTTTCTCCTGATGCCTACTGCAGTTTGGGAATTTGAATCCAACCCTTTATTCAAACCACAGAGCTAGATTGTTCTAATTCTTTTTTTCATGCCAGAGGATGTCTCATATCAGTTAATTTTTCCGTGTTAATTCGTACTTGCGGTGCTGCTTGTTCACCTTTTCCCTGAACCAGAGTATACAGGACACTGAGCTAGCAGATAAAAGAGTTGGTAAGCCTATCTAGTAACCTGCCTGACGGTCTCAGGTTCAATCTTTAGATTGGATGATGTAAAAAAGAAAATATATATATATATATATAATATTAGTTTTTGAAAAAAATATTTAAGAGTTATTGTATGTTATAAGGAAGGAATAATGAATCGAGAGGATATCGAGAAACAAATAGTGTTTACCCTTTCAATGCTACCCGATTTTTTGAGTTATTCTCTCTATTATGCTACTCGTTTCCTTGAGATCAACGATGAGACAAGAAACTGAGTCATACACATATATCTAGTTACATTGAGGAAATACAGGAAGTAAATATCTCTAAAAAAACAAGAAGTTTAGTGAGTTGTGTTGTCGACCACCCTATATTTAATAGGACAATCCTATATTTAAATCATTGTCCTATGTCCAATTATAACTTGTCAATGTCTTATATTCCGATAACTTGTCATAAATTGACTTGTAAATGTCCTTTATCCAGATGCATATCCTATATTGACTTGAAATGTCCTATATTCAAATACCTTGTCACATAATGACTTGCAAATGTCCTGTATTCCAATAACTTACCCAATATCAACTCGAAAATGTCCTTTATTCAGATCCATTGTCCTATATCAACTTGTAAATGTCCTATATTCCAATAACCTATCCTATATTAACTCGCAATATCCTATATCAAGATAACTTGTCCTATGTTGACTTGTAAATGTAGTTCTCTGTTAAGATTTTATACAATATCATTTTTTATTTTATTCGTGTCACAAACTACCTCAATCAACAAAACTTTTTTGTTTAAAAATGGCAATTTTTCAGATATGTTTACATTATTGCTAATTATTCAACCATGCTCTTATATTTCTTTTTAAAACTAAAAGGAAGGGCAAAAAATTAAAGCTTCTTTTAAGCCATTATCCGGATCCCCCCAAACCCACCCTCCCTGTGCTATACTCTAATTTCCGAACGTTGGCAACCCTAGTTGTGACCCAAGGATTCTATCTAAGAAGATATTCATAGATTGCGCTTGAGGTATCAAAATGATACTTGCAGATTGGTTTGCTGTTCTGATTGAATATTAAAATGACTTGTTTGAAAAACATCCAGCATCCAAATTTTCACTCCTGTCTTACTCGTCCTCGAATTCTTCTTCCCCAAAATGTTTTTTTTTCCAAGCCAGCAAATGAAATCAAATCCTTTCTGTATGACTTGTCTCAAAAGAATGAAGTCATGCGTGGGAAGAGGATAATCCGTGCTCGCTTATGGATAGGAGGAGAAAAGCAGAACCTCCGTGTCAGATTACAATAGATTAATAGAGAAAAGACCAACGATCAAACTAAAGCTTTTTTTTTTTTAGTGTTTTGTTCTTGCTTTTAGTTTGTTTTTTTAGGGGGAGAGGTTTTTGTGTGTTTTGTTGTAGATTGTTTGTTTTGTTTGTTTGGGGGAGGGGTTGGAGGCATCTTTTGTTTTTTTGTTTGTTTGTTGGGGGGCATTTTTTTTTTGTTTTGTTTTTTTCGTTTTTTTTCGTTTGTTTTTCCTCTGCTTTAACACACCACTTGACTAAACAATTCTTTCTTCTTTTTCTCATTGTTCTTCTGATTCCTGTTGCTGAACGGTAGAAGGTAGCGAATCGGATTCACTCAGGTCGGCCAGGTCGAAGAAAGAATAAACCAATGAAAAAATCTGATGGATCCACTGGAAAACCCACCAGACATTTGTTATTGATTTGTTTTCTTTTTATTTGTTTTTTGTTTTTTGTTTTTTGTTGTTTTGTTTGTTTGTTTTTTCGTATTCTTTCTGTCTTCACAAATTCTTTCCTTTCGAAAAATCTGGTCACAACTGAGTTTTGTGAGAATTTATTTTCTTTGCACCGCTTGAAATCACATCTCTAACTTTATATAGATAGATAGATAGATAGATAGATAGATAGATAGATAGATAGTTATGAACAGACCGAGACAGATAGATGGATACATAGATTATGAACATTATGAGATAGATAGATAGATAGATAGATAGATAGATAGATAGATAGATAGATAGATAGATAGATATGAACAGACCGAGACAGATAGATTATGAACATTATGAGATAGATAGATAGATAGATAGATAGATAGATAGATAGATGCTTAATCCCCGTGGAAAAATACGGATATATCCTAATTTCTATACGACATTTCTTTAGAAAAGATACTACTACTACTCAAATGGAACAGTCCATTGTTTCAAATAGTGGATAGGGTCAGCAAAATTTTAAGCTTCAAGTTAAAGAGTCTATTGGTACGGACAGAAAAACAGAAAAGCACACTTTATTATGTATATGTAGGTATTTTCAAAACCTGGTCACGTCAGCAACAAGGTCATCATAGGAGAGCACTTGAAACTCACTAACAATAACCTGGATTAGCCTACTATCAACGCACTATGACAGGCTATTGCTGTATCTTGAAATATCTAACAAGTATAACTAAGTCTTGGACAAGGCCAGTATAATTCAATGCTTTGCTAATGATCCTACTACAAGAGGCTCCTAGGAATGGATACTTACAAAGGTTAGCCAAGTCTGACACAAAGCCACAGTAGTGGGCACCCAGTGAAATTCAAATTCATTAGCAATAGTCTGTGAGATTAACCTGCAAACCATGGACAATAATTGTTTTCACTGCTTTCAACACCATCTACGAATTGTGTTGAATCACTGTCCGATTCAATCCCGAAGTAGGAAGACCAAAGACAGAATGAATTTTCACGAAATATCTCATTTCCTCCAAGGAAGTTGTTTCACGACAAAAAAAAGATCCTCACGAGATATCTCGTCTGTTGATTCCAATTAGTTAATGACTGACTTTTGTCTCGGTTTTAATTCCATTTTTTTTTTCTTTTTCAAACTTGACAGCACTTTGAAATGGCATAACTGACTTGAAGTTGACAAGTTTGAAGGCATCTGAAGCGCATATAAATCTGTGTATTGCTCTTAAAATTGAAGCGAAAGTTCAGTATTTTCTTAGTGCATTCCACCATTTTCAGTTAACGAATCTCCGGATTAGAGAGCTTGTCTAATCTCAGAAATTACGCTTCGATTATTTGATTGGGATTAGACGCAGAGCTCCATAATTACTTTTAGGTTCGTGATTGTCGTGCCATCCCCAACCCCACATAATAATTTTGGAAAAATGCCGCCCTCCGTTTTTATTGAGACACACCCGCCACTTAATTTTCGAGAGTCAATCAATTCTTTCTCCTTATTAATAGTTGGAGAGGGGACTACAGATTTGTCAAAATTTTCCCATCAAAAAAATTAAACAGTGAAAGGGGGAGAACTTGGTTAAACTAATTGTATATAGAAACACAAATCTAATTGTATCTGCGAATTTCAGAGATTTTTTTTAAATTTACCACAATAGACTTTTCAGTTCAATTTTTCTTCGAAAAAAAGGATTTTCTTTTTACTGTCAATACTGTGCGTTTTTACTTTCCACGTGCCTACCCCATCATTTCTACACATACTTCAAATTGTGTCATAGCTTATCAAATTGTGACAGATTTTCCAACCCCTGCTCATTCTGACAGTCCCTGCTTATCATATTGTCACGTATTTTCCACCATCCCCTGCAATTAAATAATTAGATACCCAAGAATAGGTGAATACGACTTCTAAAATTTCCGACACAGTTGTTCTCAGTAGGCTTAATCAGGCTATTTCCCTTCGCACCATTTATTCATGTTTTCAGAAGATTGAGTAGTGCCAAACTCCAAAAGCATGGACTAAGAAGTGAGACTCTCACGAGATTCCATATCTGAACGCTAATGATAAGCTCAACTCGACATCCAATATCCTGAACTTCTATTCGTTTATTTCAAAAATGCATATAGTTCAGCGTCATTCGCACAACTCCTTGCTAGTGTGTCAACAAAGCGCACCAAATAGTTCGTGTGAACATATCTGATCCAGTACGGAATGACGTTTACAAGCAAAAAAAATGTAAATCAGGGAATATATATGCAAATTGATCATTCTTCATCCAATGGAAAATTGTGGTTGGCTGAGTCCATGATTTTGTTGGGTCGTAAAACAAGAACAATTTTTCCATCTGTTTTATTTTAGCGATTACGTGGAGGCGGAATAAATGAGTTCGAATGGCGCCAGTGAACAAAAGCAGAATAATTAAACGAATGAGTTTCAACTACATAAACGCAACGAGGCATTTTCCATTGAAGTCCATCTCAGCTGTGCAACCTACCTTTGATGGAGAAGTTACACAGGCTGGTCTCGACATCCATTGTGTCAAATTCTTTCCTATACTTTCCAAAACAGTGACCAACTATTTATAGCACGACTACCACAAGTCCAAATAGACTACTGGAATAGACGACAAGGTGCATACTGTGTCATAAACATCGCTTGGGTGTAATAAAATCAAGAGAGACGATGGCGCCTCAGTAACGAATTAATCAGGCCTACCGTTAAGTTATACATGTAAAATGCCAATAATCGTTAAGTGATTAGGTAGAAATTTTCTCAAGTGTACTATCATAAATATCATAGATGCTTTTAATGCCTCGTTGATTTAACGGCTTTATGGTTATGTATATGTATGGGGTGAAGGATGAGGGTGGTCTAACCATAAACAGCTTGGAGGATGGGGTCAGCGAACTGAATTCAAACTCCGGTTGGGACAGTTTGCGTTCACTTGAACTAATGCCCTTGGAGAGGCCACTATACTATTATTGATCTTCTTCTGTGCATGCATTTTAATCATATATATATATATATATATATATATACATATATATATATATACATATATATAAATATATACATATATATATGTATATATAAATATATACATATACATATATATAAATATATACATATATATATATAAATATATACATATATATATATAAATATATACATATATATATATATATATATATATATATATATATATATATATATATATGATTATGGAATAATGGTCGATCTGACAATGAGAGACGAAAAAGACTATCTCGGAAGACTTTAAGACACAGGATCTATCAAAACACTACCCCCTTACCCACTACACATCACGAGCCAACCATTTGAACATCCGGTATTTGTAGCTCATTAAATCTCGTTTATCGATCGTTACAAACCCTTTGTACTAACAAACACACATGGCTATCAGGAAAAAATTCACCCTTTTTTTTACATAATTTCTCCCATGAATCATATTCTAAATTAACCCTGCACTTGACTACATCTCACATCTTATTAATTTCATCAGCGCACTGTGTGTGTGTGTGTGTGTGTGTGCTTACCTTCATCATATATTTGATAAGGAAAAATGAGTGGATGTCAGCAATAGGTTTGTGCTGCACCAGACCTACAAGTAAACGTGTTCTACTTGCTGGTCTTGAAAATCAGCATTCGAAATTCAGGCTTTTTACCTCGCTTGAACACTGGCCATTGGCACCGATGGGGAATATGCAACTCCCTCAACCACCACAGCCGTCATATGTAGTCTGCATATTATATGACTATTCTGTCTGTATGGCTTACATCAATTACTGATTACTGACAATTTCTCTTTTCTGATTTTCAATGTAGAATATACAGATTGAGTGCTAAAGCTTGCTCAAGCAAATCTCAGGTCAGATATGGCGAACTTCAGAACTTAATCATCAATTATTCAAAAGTTAAAGATATGTAGTTAGTGCAAAAATAATAAACTAAAGCGGATGAGTCCTGGGGTGAGTGTGATGAACAGTAAGGAAAGCCAAAACTTTAATTAAATCCAATTTTGTTATTATTACTACTACTACTACTACTACTATTATTATTATTATTATTATTATTATTATTATTATTATTATTATTATTATTATTATTATTATTATGCAATCTCAAACCAGTTGCCTGGTGGTTACTGCTGGAGGTTGAGTGACAGTAAGTCTCCTCAAGTCTCCAAACCTCTCCTCATTCTCATAGACCACAGTAATACTGTGGTTTGCAGTTTCACACCGGTTGCCCGGTGGTCATTGCTGAAGGCTGAGTGACAATAAGTCTCCTCAGGTCTTTAGCAAACATCTCTTCTCTCCCTCGCTTATTATACCAGTGCTGTGGTTCACATTTCTGCTTTCATTTCCCCTCCTCTGTTAGGCCACTGCAAACATTTAGTGTTGCAGTCTTTATATTTCTAGCACTTTCCTCAGTATCCGTGCAGTTCCAAGCAGTGCTGTGGTCTGTACAGTCTCAATCCTTCCTTTTATTCTGAGTCCCTCCAATCTCACCCTCAGTGCCTTTGGGACAGTTCCCAGTGCGCCAACTATGACTGGCATTACCCTGACTTTCATGTTCCACATCTTCTTCAGTTATCTTGCTAGATCTTGGTATTTTTCAAGTTTTTCACTCTCCTTCTTTACTCTATGATCTACTGGTACAGTCACGTCTATTATTTGGCAGGTTTTCCTCTTCTTGTCTACGATTACTTGGTCTGGTTTTCTTGCCTGGATGAGGTGGTCGGTTTGGATGTCAAAGTCCCAGAGTAATTTGTAGTTTCCATTCTCCAGGGTTGCCTCTGGTTTGTGCTGGTACCACTTTTCCGTATGGTTGAATCCCATTCGTTTACTCAGTTCCCAGTGTATCACAGTTGCTACTATATCATGTCTGTGTGTATACTCCTTCATTAGTTATGTGGTTTACAGTCTCATCTCTTTCACCATACAGGCAGCACTTGCAGTTTGTCTATGTTCTGTTGATTTTTGTTTTGATATAGTTTATTCTGATGCATTTGTTTCGAGCTGCCATGATGAGCGATTCCGTTTTTCTCTTCTGGTTTCCTTTTCGTAACAATGTCCATAATCTCTCGTCTGTCACATCCTGTATCTGTCTTTTAAAATCTCCGTACAAATTTTTCCTTTCCCATTTTTCTTTCCTTGTTTGCTGTGCTGTTCCACTGTTTTCCACTTTGTTGTTTGTTGCGCTGTTTCGTGCACTCTTTATGATGTCTTTGCTGTTTGCTTGCACGTACTTTTCTAGATCTGCTTTAGCTCTCTGGACACATTCCTCGATGCTGATGAACCCCTGCCACCTTCTTTTCTTGACGTATTATTATTATTATTATCATTATTATTATTATTATTATTATTATTATTATTATTATTGAATCTCACACCAGTTGCCTGGTGGTAACCGCTGGAGTTTGAGTGACAGCAAGTCTCCTCAAGTCTCCAGCCCTCCTCTCCAAGTACTCATAGGTCGCAGTAATTCTGCGATTTACAGTTTCACATCGGTTGCCCAGTGGTTATCGCTGAAGGCTGAGACAATAAGTCTCCTCAGGTCTTCAGCTAACGTCTCCTCTCTCTTTCGCATATCATGACAGAGCTACGATTCGTTGCAGTACTTATATCTCTAGTACCTTCCTCAGTATCCGTGCAGTTCCCAGTAGTGCTGTGGTCTGCACGGTCTCTATCCTTCCCCTAATCCCGATCTCCTCCAGTCTCTCCCTCAGCGTTTTGGGGACAGTTCCTAGTGCGCCCACTATGACCGGTACTACCCTGGTTTTCATGTTCCACATCTTCCTTAACTCTCTTGCTAGGTCCTGGTATTATTATTATTATTATTATTATTATTATTATTATTATTATTATTATTATTATTATTATTATTAATAATAATAATAATAATAATAATAATAATAATAATAATAATAATAATAATATATGGAAGTAATTCATGTTTATCCATTTGTATTTTGTCTTATTTATTTTATTCGATGAAGTACTGTCAATGATTATAATCAATATTTGGCTACTGTTTTCCTTCATCTTTATTGTTGATTTTATCGCAGCTAAACTCAGCCGGTTTCCCTTCAGTAGTTAGTAAATGAATTAATAAACTGAACAATAAGTTTCCGGTCAGAAACGTACTCACGACCCCCCATGCCAGAGGGTGGATCACTTAACGCGCAACCACACTTACAGTTGTGTGACAGGAGCGCAAGTCTAAATAAAACCCTTAAACTCATCCCCTATCCTGATCTCTTCTGCACCATATTTGTTATTAATTTATAGTTCAATATCGGTAACAATTCAGATGAAGGTGAATAGTAGCAAAATATTAATTACAATAATAATAATTTCAAACACTTTATCAAGTACAATGAATTCAAAATAGGTGTGCATATACCACGGTGATCGTTGTTTCATTTCCCCTTCGACCAGAATTCAGGGGTGCCTAATCGTAGTACATTGGTTTTCAAGCTGTTCTTGCATGTATAATTACTGAGAAATGAGAGTGATCCTCACTAAGCGTTCCATATTTGGTGCCCAAACTAAGTTAAGCTCAGCAAAATTTAAGGTTCCTCGTCTAGGTGTATGGTCAGTTAGATGGTCCCGTACATCTTTATTAGCAGATGTGGATTTGATCCTCACTGGGTGCCAATTGCTAAAACGCTTAGTAAGTTATTATAAATCGAATCCGTTGCACAAATGAGAGTTTTCATCTTTTATGGCTGGAGGTGTAAATTCAATCATTATCTGCAACGAGAGATTTGATCAAAAGACAGACATTTCAGTGAACATCAAACGATATTATAGTGGTGCCAAACTACTTTAAGATGTTCACATTTACACTTTAAACGGTTTGACTGGCGTCTCCTGGATAATCACCAGAACTGCAGGCTCTTCGTAATGAACATGGTGAAAAAGGGCGGGAAAGCAGATGCGTTGTATATGTCTATGCTCTTTTTAGTATATATATATATATATATATATATATATATATATATGTGTGTGTGTGTGTGTGTGTGTGTGTGTATTATTGGATATGAACATACATATATATATATATATATATATATATATATATATATATATATATATATGTATATATAGTGAGAGACTGTGTATGTATGTGTGTTTATTGTAGACCTATGTATATTTCTGTTTAATAAGATACTGTGTACACTCATACGATTGTGAGAGAGTGTAAGATTTCGAGTGAAAAATATTGGTGCTTACGTGTGTTTGTACAGATAGATAGATAGATAGATAGATAGATAGATAGATAGATAGATAGATAGATAGGCAAATGGCGGTCCACTATTCTTCATAAGCCTGTCCAATACCATCCAGGATTATGTCTCTTTCAATTACCTTTTCAGTAAAAGAAGCCATCAAAGACATTGGCAATATATTCCATACAATTCACATATTGCTTACTCTTCGTGACTTGATTATAAAATATGTATCGACTCTGGTGAAAATGTCGGGATTGTGAGGAGGAAATTGATTCCATGGAAATATCCAGAAATGTTGTTAAAATATCAACGACAAGAACTTGAAGAAGCTGGAATCTTCATACGTGTGCACACTTCACACCCTTGCGTGTCGGGTGAGGGGAGAGTCAAAAAATACACAGATTGTCCCCAAAATCACGAAGTGAAACTCACAGGAACTGAACCTGTTGTAGTGACTCCTTTATTAGTTTTAGAACTTTTGCATTTTAATAGTTTTGTACTCATTGAGTTAATACATCAGTATATGAAACCGAACAAAGAGACTGACCCGCAAACTGAGAAGCATGAAACGTGCAATTGAAAGAATTATGCTCACATGGAAAGATCATAAGACAGCACACTATATACAGCAGAAAACAGTAATCTAAGACTTCAAAGAATCCAATAGAAAACTCTAGTGGAAATGGGCTGGACATGTTGCAAGAACGGCAGACAATCGATTGACATCACGATTCACAACATGCACAACCGAGACCGGCAGAATACTAGATGGAGAGACGAACTAGACAAGATCAGAAAGTATTAGCTTCTTCTAAAATAGTTTCCCCGCAGCTAGACTGAGTAATAATAAATGATGATAAATCTAAGGTTCCCAACGCACTTAACATTTTGCAGCCTCATTGCTTGTGGCATTTCACCTGTCATTGGTCTTGAACACACTTGCCCAACCAGTGTCTGGCCCATTTGGTTGTCAAGTGTCAGTATCGACGCCTCTGGCAAAGCCGTGGTGCAGATACTACACTTCGAGCAAAGCCAAAAAAGCCAGAAAAAGGTTTTGTGGGTCTGCCCGATTCACTCACGCTCGTACAAGAGCGTGATGTGACGCAAGGTCGAGTTTGGCATGGGATGGAGAACCCTCGAAAATAGCTCCAGCCGTCGCAATCGAAGTCGCGTAGGGGTCAGGACTCGCCTGACTCGTCCCTCTTAGTGCAATGGGACGCTGCCTCAAGGCGAACTGCTTTCCCGTAACTGGGCTGAGTTTATTTACTTGCATTCCCATGACTACAAATATGACACAAAGTCGGATTATGGTGGGGTCCCGCACGTTCGAAAACGTTCAGGCACAGGGTACAATGAACCCGAGTCCTTGTGGATAATACGAAGCGGATTAGCTTCAGCACAAATCCTTACTTCATGATCCTCAATGCTCTGGAAGGAGCCTCTCGGAATGACTCATTCCGATTTGGAAAGCCCATGAGCAGCTTTCAAGCAATGGAGTTAGTAATCTCACCTTTACAAAACACTGAATATATTCTACGGACTGCTTTTGTTCCAAATTCAAATCCAAACAATAGACAAGGTTTAACTGTCGAATTCTGGCTGCTATGCTGATTTTTATTCATTTCGAGAAGCTATACCATATTAAAGGCTATTTGATGGTAAATAATGGGAATACGTTCTGCTTCATGTAACTGAAAATACTTAGTATAGTGAGTTCGATTCTAAGATGTGTCTTTTTATTGTATATTGCAAGATTGAACCAAGCTTGATCAATATCTGCATCAATCTTTTCAGGGCCATTCCCCACTTTTTTTATTGGTTTTTTCCCCACTTTCATTCGAGTAAGATGTTACAAAGAATAATTTCAAATAGTTATTTTATTTTATGTATAGTTAGACAGCCTTATCATAAGAATATCCGTACCTTGCATAAATGAATTACCGGAGCCTGCGCGTGTGCCAGAGATAATTATCTAAAAAGAAATATCTAGAATGATCTAAAAGGAAATAGATCTTCTATCTGAAATTATCCAAAAAGCACCAGCGCAACATCTGGACATTGTTGGTCCAAAATGACCATAGAGGACCCAAAAATACTCTTTTGGGAAATGCAAAAAACATCGTTTTACACGGTGCTTAGTGGTGAACTCATTATTAAGGTTGTATCCCCAAAAATGTGACCAGGAACGCCTGGACACACATGTATACTCACACAGACAAAGAGAGAAGAATCTATAGTCCACAGGCTGGTTGGTCGGGCGGACGATTTTGTGGGGTCTTGAGTGATTTGATTAGTTTAAATTTTATGATTGTACAGTTGCTGCTATGTACTTATTACTCACAGAAGGCAAGCGAAAATAATTAAGAATAGTTCGAAAATTCAAATGTATTACAATTCCTCATTTTGCCTCCCACCCCTGGAGGAATTTCTCAACCCTTCCAGTCGGGAACCACTGATCTATACAGTTTTTCATCCTGTGTGTCTTTGCGAACGCTTACAACTGTCCTGAACGTATTTTGTAAATTTAAACGCCTTCGAGTATGCGACTTAATGATTTTCTTGACGTGCGTAAACTATCAACCATCGACAGGAGAAGCTGAGTTGCCGTGTTCTGAATGCGACAATGCATTGGGTGTACAAGGCTCTACAACCAATGCACCCATCCAATAGTCACCTATGGGGGATGATACATGGAACCTAAAAAAAATATTGACCCCAAAACTAAAAACTGAGCAACGAGTAGAAGAGAGAATCACGCTCAACATCAGTTGGAGAGATCACAAAATAATAAAGTATATAAGAGAAAAGACGGGAGATATCATAGAAGTCCTTAGAAATACCCAAATGGCAATGGGCTGGTCATGTTGCAAAAATATCAGACAATTGCTTGACATCATGATTCACGGTGTGGATCCCCAACGATCATACGCGATAGTGTAATCGGTAAAATATAAAATGACATGAATGTCTTGAAAGTCCTGAAAGTATTGGCTCTGCAAAGCGCATGACAGAGAGGTCTAGTGTCCAACGATGGACGATAAAAAGGTGATGATGGTGGTGGGTGATGATAAGGAAGAGGACGATGAAATGCAGCAATGATAAACTGAATAGTTTGTTTTCTCTGCAAACAATGGACTCTTCCATTTACGGACGGAAGAAGATGGAAACAAGTAGGAAAGGTTGGGTATAACTTCAAATGGAAGGGTTCATTGTGTGAATGGTGGAAATTTTTGCCATCCACAATTGATCCATAGGTGAGCGATGATTGAAAGTCCAGTCATCTGCAGTTGATGGGTTAACAGATGTTTGCTGTTAAACGGAGTTGGGGTCACCCGTTGTAATGGTTCTTGTCTGCAATCCGTTCTCGCTTGCAATTAATGAATTGATGTGTTTCCATTCATTGTTCTTCAATCTTTTCATCTGCTGCATTTTATGTTTGCTTTTCTAGTTTGTTTATTCTTCTGGTCTGCTGAGTCTCTTCCTGCTACGTCCTCTATGATTGCTTACACTTTCTCTCTTTCTTCATTTCCGCCTCTTCTGTTACTCCTTTTCCTTCCTTCTCCGCTTCCTTTCACTCTGTCCGTTTTTCCCTCCACTTTTTCTCTTTCTCCCTTTCCTCCTCTCCAATCACTCCTTCCCTTTCCTTCTTCCCTTTCTTTCACTCTCTTCTTTTCTCCTTCTTCCCTTTCTTTCACTCTCTTCTTTTCTCCTTCTTCCCTTTTTCTCTTCCTCTCTTTTTCCTTCTCCTTCCTCCAGACCTCAATACTCCTCCCACCATCCCCGTTTCGTTTCTCCCCTTCAAGAGGAGGAAAATAGGGGAACAG
>OY735216.1:11241680-11261680 GCA_963457665.1 Thysanoteuthis rhombus | reverse complement strand
CAGAAAGAAAGTAAACAGACTATACAGAGTTTATAACTAATGTATACCCCCCATACATATATTTATAACTTTTTCATTTGCCAATGAATTAGATTCCATTTTAGGCAATACTCTCTCGTTTTACTTTTTATGCAATAATTATTTTTGCTTCAGACGTTTTAACGGGGCTCAATTTGAAAACCTAATCGGAAGCAAATAGTTTTATTACAAAAACAAATGTAGACAAACAGTGGCAAAAATGTTTTACACAATGTCGCAGTTTTGGAAGAGAGTATTTTGTTTTGTTTTTTCTGGTTCTTGTTTTTTTTTCTTTTCGTTTTTTTTGTTTCCTTTTATTCGTAGTTTTTTTTTCTTTTAATTCATATATTACTCGCTTTCCTTTATTTCCCGTCTTTCACTACGATTTCTTTCTCTCATCCTTTTTCTATTCATTCTCACTCATTTTCCTTGATTCTCTATCTCTCTTTCTCTTCTTGTTTTCTGTTCTCTCTCTCTCTCCCTCTCTCTCCTACTCTTTCATTTCCTCATCGGTCTCTCTCTTTCACTCCCCCTCCTGTTTGTTTCTCACATTCTTTCTTAGAAATTTAATGCTGATTTTTAAGGCAGACAGACAAGCCCATATCATTTGAAAAATTATTATGAAAATGTTCCTTACAAAGTTATTCTATTCTGTGATTATACGGTCTATGGTCCGACTGCTGCGGAGAACTCTTCCAGGGATTCTTCGTTGGTGAAGCTTATATATATGTATATATATATATATATATATATATATATATATATATATATATATATATTTAGATATATATATAGAGAGAGAGAGAGATTGGTGAAGCTTTTATATATATATATATATATATATATATATATATATATATATATATATATATATATATATATATATATATATATATATATATATATATATATATATATATATATATATATATATATATATATATATATATATATATATATAAGCTTCACCAACGAAGAATCGTTAGAAAGCTTTACAGCTTTAAACACTAAACAAAAAAAAATTTCAAATATTTTGTATATCATTTCAGTCACTTATTTCCCAATATCTGTTAATATCAGTCAATATTTATGTAGTAATTATCGATTATATTTCCTTAACACATGCACTCATTGATCCCATGTGATTGATATATTTATTTTCTAGTTCTTTTTCCTCTTCCTTTCTTTCTTTTTTTGTATCTACCTCCTCAGTTGCTCTCCCTTTTTTTCTGCTTCTTCCTTCTCAGCTTTTCGCTCCAGCATTGGAAGGGTTGCGGGTTCTAATATTTTTTCTAGTATATTTATATATGGTCTACAAGAGTGTCTCTCGGGCTATCGCTCACTGCAACTCATTCAAATCTCCTAACTGTTCATATCGAGCCTCAGTAGAGGGTACCTCCAGTCATTATACCAGCACATTGGACACAGCGTAATATTTGAATAGTTTGTTTCATTTTCAAGTTTTTTACACCGAGATGTACGGTAGTTTTCCTCTTTCTACCCCTCATCTTTCGTCTCTCCTCTTCTCTTCTTTCTCTCCTTCCTTTTCTTTTTCTTCTTCTTCTCCATTTCCCCGCTCCTTATTTTTCACAGTATTTAAATGATTCATTTATTAATTCATTCTTTATTTTCTTTTGGAAACCGTCATCTAAAACTGTCACCATACCTGTCACCATAGGTTTCTCTCAGTTTTAAAGCTGGTCTGACTGGTTATATATTCATCACGTGGACAGGCCACGCCACTTAAACTTCTCATCATTTCTAGAAAAAGACTTTTTTTTTGTTTTACTTTTAATCATCCCCATTCCTAAAGTAGGGAGATTCAATTTGCGATGTGAGTTTATGTTAAATTGATTCCTTAGTTTGTGCCGGCCAGTTTTTGTTTTTGTTTTTTAATCAAGACCATTTTAGTGATCACTACCCAAAAAACTTGAGAGAATTAACTTATTCATTCCTTTTTTCCGTTCTTTCAATTGATCATCCCCAACACGGCATATTGCCAAAAGACATTGGTCGCGTGACGGTTTCTATTGAGTGACTAACCAGACCTGTCTTCTGTTCCTTCCCCCCCCCTTTTTACAGTATTTGAACGATTTATGTATAATGCTGAAGTTCTATTTTTCTCTAAGCAATGTTTCTCTTTTTTTTTTTTCCTCGATTCTAACGGAAGTTTTTGTCTCCACATCCGTTTTATAATTAATGTATTTATCTAATTGATTTTTCTATTATTTTTTCCTGCCTTTTTCTATTTTGATATCGGCTTTTTTTTTTTGTTCATTCTTTCCGCAAGATGATTTCCAATTTCCAATCAAGTAAATTATATTTCATCCTCGCATTTTGTACACAATTCAATGATCACATTTTTCATACAAAATGCACAATATTTGCTTACTCTTTTTTAATCGCAACAAGGATTTTCACAGAAAAACAATTTATCTAATTAATTTCATGTTTCCATATATTATCATTATTGTTGTTGTTTTTGTCGTTGTTGTTGTTGTTGTCGTTGTCATTGTTGTTGTTGCTGTTCCTGATATCATTACACTGCCTCTGTTTCTTCTTTTCCTTCTTTTTTCAATTTTGTTATCGATCAGAAACTCAGGGGAATCAAATTTCCAATACCAAGTTTCAATATTTCATGGTGTAAAAACGACATCTGAAATTATTTATTTATATATTCATTTGTACACGAGGGAATTGTTAAGACAATAACACTAGAGAATTTTTTTTTCAAATCTCACATAGATTTGTAATAGGATACGTCGTGGCATCGAAGTAAGTCGGCGTGGGTGGCGTCAAATAATGCTGGAATCTGAAGTAGCCTCGCGATAAGACTGAAATCGGTAATGCCCTGTCAAGTGAGGTAAATTGAGATGAGAAATTTAAATGTACTTGGGACTCACAGGACAAAGGAAATCAAGTAGCTATTTATTTAGGTAGTTCGACTGAAAATGGGAGAAGGGTCCAGGAGATAGTGGCGAAAGGCTGCAGATAGCAGCAGAGATAGTAGAGCCGGGGAAGAGGATGGAGAAAATCTGAAGAATACCGGTGACACATCCACCCGGGGCCAAGCTGTTATCCACGCATTTTCTTGCGGCTCATACTATTAAGGTTCCGTGTTTTGAAAACAAATGGGTTCCTCGCATCCGTCGATATAAAGAAATAAGATGCAGGGTGTTTTGTTTTCACAGTGGGCTTTACATTGTTGTTCAAGCTCGGCAGTATTCGCAGCGTGTGCATTTTCATTCACGACACTTCTTTTTCGTAGCAGCAACTGAATCCCCAAAAGGTTGTCTCAGAAGGAAGAAACCACACAAATAAACACGATAAAGGCTTGAGGGAGAGGCAGTCTTATTTATATTTGTCCCATTGCAGTTATAAGTATTTACTCTCAGCTTAGCTAAGTCTGGCATAAGGTCACAAGTGTGGTACACTCAGTGCGGATCAAACTCACAATGCAAGCTAATCTTTTCTCCCCCCGAAAGAGAAAGAAATTTTTTTTTAAAACTGATGCTCTCAAACTGTTTTTCATTCAATTATTGATCAAACTTATCGCCTTTTAGCGTACCACGTTGGACATAGACCTTCATCAAAATTCGCCAGACCTGTCCATCATGGACGTTGTGAACTTATCAAGTCCGTTACGCCATTTTATATTTTGCCGGCTACATTTCCGCATATGATCACTGGGGATTTTCTTGTTCATGAAAGTTGAGCTGGCTCTACCGAAAGCTGACCAATCTAGAATGATTGTTCGTTTGATTTCTTCCTCTTTTGAAGATTTTATGGAGATTCGTTGTCTGAGGTAAATGTAGTGGTCTGTTTTCTTCAGCTATACATTTTCTATTTTGATCGTTGTGTCTTTACCTATATTGATAGAAAATATTAAATTTAAACAAAAAATAATTACGAACATATATATTTTTTATCTATTTTATTTTTTTATTGCTAGTTTTTCTCTCTCATTTTTTTTATGTTTGTTCGCTTTTAAAAGCCTCTAATGACAGTTATTTTCCTGAATTTCATGTGAAGGCCGACTTTCTCGTCGCCGCTCAACTTCAGAAACCGCTACTTTAACCGTGTTTTGACCCCAAGTCTCTTAGTATGGCACTATTTTTCTAGTTTATCTACTTATATAACATTTTTCTTGTGTGGCAACAAACTCAAAAAGAAATATCATTATTAAAGATGCTGAAAAACAAAAAACGCATGATAAGTAGACGTCGAAAAATGTACACACGATTTATCAGATATTCCATAGAGATGACCCAATGACGTGCTCTGCCGTGATGTAATGATTAGGTAGGTACTCGCAGTAAAGGATTTCCTTTGTCTGATAAATTCAATTCTTTGACTGGGAGATGTCTGTTTACATACCAGACCGTGTTCTTCCATTGCACTGAAAGATGAGTATTAAATGAAAGTTTTTTGCGAGAACTCTTCGTTCGGTGTACCCCTTATCCTTATAATCTTGTGCTTTGCAAGAATTGTGACTCGCTCACATTAGGGCGGTCGGGTGAATTTTAGTTGTGAGAGTAGTGTAAATGAAAGTTATTGTAAAGGATAGTAGGCATTTTACTGAGCACAAAGAACTTTATTTGACCCAAAGCTGCTCATTAGATCAAAAGTTATGAAAGTTTAAAGTAACAATTTTTGAAAAAAAAAAATTGGAAATTTATGTTATGGAATCTAGTCTTTCCACATGGTCCAAAAGAGAAAAATGAGGTGCAAAGAAAATCCTTTTACTGCGAAATTTGTACACTTTCTGAGATAATATTTGGGAGAAATGGATTAATCACGATGGGGAATCCATATTTTACATTTTTAGTTTCGGAGGCAATCGTTTTTATGGCTAATCAGTCGAATAGTTTTAGTTCAGCAGAACATGAGTTTTGAACTGTGTTGCCAAATTAGCTGTTTTAGAACTAGATTTAGTTATTTTTTCTTGTTTACCACTAATTCTGAATTTTGCTTTTAGCTACTAATCTTATATCAATTGATATTTACGTTAATTTTACAGTCTAAATATTGGACCCAGTCAAGTGTAATAGCAGTGGTAATATCATTGCAGGTTGGGTAACTGCTAATGTTTACAGACGATTAAGCTATCATAACTATAGGGGCTAAATTTTGATTGGAAAAAAAGTTAAATTGGTATCACTCGAATGGGGCAGTAAGATTCAAAGTTAGCGTACGCAAAAGTCTCTGATCCAAAATTTCTCAAATAAGTTTATGTATAAAACATTAAATTCCGATGCAATCGGTTACGCAATTCTGTGAGTTCAATTAATCATCGATTATTTATTTGACTTTATTATTTATTTCACTCATGAAATATTAATTCCACTGACATTTTGACATTAATTCGACATAATAAAATACCCAGGAGACAGAAGTGCAACCTGAGGCAATTAAGAATAAAGCATGAAGAATTCAGATCAGAAGATATTTTCATTACTTTAACATGGGCGACCCCGTACGATAGCTGAACAAACCGAGGTGTCTTAGCGTACCTTTTGCGTCCAGTGCAATGAGGCAATCTTTGCTCGCGGAAACAACATTATCTACCATACTTTGGTTTAAGAAATATATTGATCAATGCAGAATTAATCAATAGGCAAGTAACGATCATGTAATACTGGGAAAAGTTTCACGGAAAGAGAATCTCAATTGATTTCAATTATATGGTAGCGATCTGGTTGTTTTTCGATCATATTGTGACAAATATGTTCCTTATTTAAGGAGTTCGCTTTGATATAAGTAAATACATGACAAACTTATATCAAAGCGAACTCCTTATATAAGCAATACAAAGAAAACTCTTTACTATTTTGTACTAAGCAATATCTGTAATTCCCTTATATCAAAGCAAGCTATAAATTTTTGCAAATACAGTGGTTTACAGGTATGGTTATTCGCTCGATCGGAACCGTCACGGGATCAACGATTTTTTGCGGCATAACGTTTTTGGGGTGATTAATTGAAAAAATTGTAAAATAATGATTAATGAATACGTTACTTCTCTTACCTTTTGTTGAAAAAAAATCTGAATTTTCGAAAAGCAAGCGTGAATGCTGCCGGACACAAACTAAGGGTTCATTTTAGCATACACTTACAAATTTGCAAATTGACCCCCCCCCCAAAAAAAAAACAATTGTTGGTCAAATGCAAAACAAAATTTCTTTTTTTTTTGCTAGATATAATGAGAAGTAAATGTGTAAATTTTCAGCCCTCTAGCTCCATCAGCACAACCAGTGCATGTGATGTATACACACATGCAAAGCCACTTGAAAACTAAAGAAACCAATACTGACAGTTTTGATAATAGTTTTGATTTTGATTTGATTTTGTGACTAAATAAAGAATTAAAATTATTTTCTAAAATTGGAGTTTTTTGTTTGTCTCCATCGAGAAGTAACATTCATATTTTTAAAGTACGGAAGCCAACAGTGGAAAAAAAAGATTATATTGCATTCATAAGGCAATCAGCATTGATTACCTAAAAAGGATGTATTGTTGCCCGCCCAGTGTATACATCCGGCGAAGACTGTTGTAGACAAGTAGGGGCGACAGATTATTTCGTGGTTCAGCGAAGAGTGAAATGGTATATCTTCAAGAGTAAATAAGATAAATTGAGAGTCGGTACATACCTTCACTTTTTTAACGAGGTAAACAGAAAACAAAGTCGAGCCTTCTTAATGCAGCTTTCAGCGTCAACAACTTGAAGCCAACGTTTTGGGGAAACGCAATTTTTTTGTCTTTTCACATTTCTGCAGAACAACCTCACCTCTTGTGGATTATCAGCGCTTAATTTCTCACCGTCACGTGGGCCTCACAGCGAACCATTTATCCCAGGACTCAGTCGATTCACTAGAGCCTTGCATTTGTCGGCTTCATCATCATTAGTCTTCCAACGTCCGTCGTTGGACATAGACCTTCCCCAGGATTCGCCACACTTCTCTATCATGGGCGTCGCGGAGCCAGTACTCTCTGAATTTGTCTAGCTTGTTTCCCCATCTAATATTCTGCCTGTCTCGGTTGCGCATGTGATCTCGGAGGATCCATGTCGTGAGTCGTGATGTCCATCGGTTGTCTGCCATTCTTGCAACATGGCCAGCCCACCGCCATTTGAGATGTTTAATGGACTCTATGATATCCCTGACTCCTGTCTTTTTCCGGATGTACTGTGCTATCTTGTGGCCTCTCCATATGAGGCCAAGCATTATTCTTTCATGTGCACGTTGCATGGTTCTCAATTTGCGGATCTGTCTCTTGATTAGGTTCAATGTTTCAGCTCCATAAGTGACTATTGGGAGGATGCATTGGTTATACAACCTTCTCTTTAGGATCAATGGGATCTTCTTATTTTTGAAGGTTGAGCTTTTTCTGCTAAAGGCTTGCCATCCAAGTGTGATTCTTTGCTTGATTGCTTCTTCTTTTGAGGGTCTCATGGAGATTCGTTGTCCTAGGTAGATGTAGTGATCTACTTTCTCCATATCTGTCTGTGTCCTCGATTTTGATCTTGATGTTTTCATCTCTGATGTGGTTGTTGCACGTGATCTTCGTCTTGCTGAAGTTCATGTGTAGGCCAACTTTCTTGCTCTCTTCATTTAGTTTATCTATCATTAGTTCGAGGTCGCGTAGCTTCTCTGTGAAAAGAGCAATGTCGTCTGCAAATCTGAGGTTGCTCAGATACTCGCCGTCCATTCTGATTCCTGTACTCTCCCAGTCTAGTCTTCTCAATATCATCTCATGGAAAGCTGTGAAGAGCTTGGGTCAGCTGGTATCCCCTTGTCTCACTCCTATCTGGTAATGGACACAAAAACACCATCCACTCTCCATTACGTGTCATGGTGGCCTTCCATCATGCCAACGAAACAGTATATTTTTCAGGCGATTGAACTTCTTGTTGTTATTTATGTTGTTAACATGGCGTTTCGACCTTCTTCGGGCGCACTCATCCGAATGCGATGGTGGTAAATAGAATTCACTGACCAGAAACTATACTTCTTACAAATAGTGACTAAAAACAGCAGCTACTAATTGTCTTTTGCAAATAGATATCTGCTTGGAATTCAAGGGAGATTACTGGGTTTTCGTAGCTACAGCTTTATAAAAAAAATACTCAACATTACAGCACATGAATATATATGGAGAGAATGGTTTATCAAAAAATAAAGAACAAACTGGTCTGGTCAATCAATCAATAGAAACCGTCACATGATTGAAGACTTTTGTCAATATCTCGTGTCGGGGATGATCAATCAAAATTTGGGAAAAGGGGTATCAGATTAATAAATTGGTCATGTGACGGTTTATATTGAGTGACGAACCAGACATGTTTTCTCTTGCCTTTCTCGACACAATTTCTTGATTACAAAAAAAAAAAAGAAAATTTCAACACCTGGAGTACGCCTTTTCTCCTTAGCACACACTTCCTCTGTCCCCTGCACCCCAGTGTCCAGTACCTCTCACCACCCTGACCTCCGATGATTCAGTCTAACATATCATCAACACTAGTTTGTTTTTCGTTTTTGTTTTTTCGTTTTTGTTTTTTGTTGTTTTGTTTTTTTTGTCTTAGGTGTTAGATGCTAATATTTTCCCATATAAATTGATGGAAAAATCTTTTTGCTTTACGGCATTAGGACTTAAGAAAAATCTTTACAGGAACGCTGTATTTTCAGATAGCGATGAAAGCCTGTATATCGCATTTAAGCTAGCACAGCTAGTATTGCGTGCATTATTCTTGCTTCGTCGGCTACGGCAGATTTCCTGAGCTGACAATAATTTATGCTTTTTCTAATGTGTTCACACACATTTCTGTACGAAGGTTAGTCGGTTTACTGACGTCATCAAAAAACAATCATTCATTATTTTCTCTTTTAATCGATTCCCGTGACAGATACAAAATTACGTCATCAGCGTTCGTAAGCATAGGAATATTGATTAAAATTGTTTTTTTCTTTTTTTAATATAATTCATGTTATAGTTTCCCCAGTAGCGATTCCCAGTTTCTCTTTCAGTGCTCCCCCCTTATCTGCAGTTTCCTTTTCAATGTCCCCTATATCCACGCTTTACCTTTTAGAGAATCCCCCCCCTCATCCACAGTTTCCCTTTCAGTGGAAAGTGGACAAATAATTAGAATTCCGTTCTTGTTATACAATACAAGCGAATGAAATTACAGACTAAAAATAATGGAGCCGAATATCGCTTTTATTTTTCTGAATAAAAATCAGATTCTGCGTTCACAATTTACGAACTTAAGCTACTGTCATAGAAACAGCAGTGTAAGTATTTATTCCTTCATTTTATTGTCACTACTGTAGATGCCGATGTAGTAGTCTTGATTATTGTTGAGCTGACGCCAACAGTGTAAGACCTACTCAAATTTTATACCTACTTGTTGGTGCTTAATCGCCGGGGGTCGGAATAAGCAGGGAGGGGTGGAAAGCTTGTCACAATTTAATAGGTGATGGGGTCGGAATCAGCGGTGATGGGAATCTGTCACAATTTTAAAATGGTTGATGGAATAAGCCAGGGAGTTAGAAACTATGACCACCGACAAATTTAGTAGGATCTGAACAAAACAAAGTCGTTTGAGAAAGATTTATTGAAAAGATGAGGCACACGGGACGTAAAAAAAACATTAAGTATTGACAGGAACAAGAAGTTTATTTTGTTTTCAAAGAAAAATCGAATTAAAAAGTCTCTTAGTGGCACAACATTTAGAAATAGCTGAAATCAGCGGAGTAACCAAGCTCCCCAACCCTTGCATTGTTCAATAGTCGTCTTTTGATGGGAAAATTCCGGGCATTATTTGACGGCACCCCCAGTGGTCTGCAGACCCCAGTTTCGGAAATCCTGGCCTAGAGAAGAAGCAAAAAAATCACATAAGCTCAGGCCCAATGTATATGTGTATATGTATTTCAATTTTTTGTTTTTTTATTGTCTTTTTATGGGGGCAACTAATGTATCAATGCACTAAATGCTTGAACTTTTATTCAATTGTTTAAGAAAACTACTCTTTTATCAAATGAAAAAAATTTCCACATTTTGAAGAATCGAAATTTTGACGGGACACATTTGTCCCATTAGATAAATATCGGGGGACTGATGAAAAACGCGAAATCAACAGATCACCTCGCCTACAAATCAAACCTGTTCACTCATAACTAATATCTGCGTGGGTTTCATACTTTGATGATGTTATTTCCTGTGGGTGTAAAGGCCTGGATAATCTAACTTACTTCCCAGCAGACTTTTAAGAGTGATCTGCGGGACGTATGAATTCCAGCAGTCATAAAAATCTCGAGATAAATATATATATATATATATATATATATATATATATATATATATATATATATATATATATATATTTGCTCTCCATAAATCGTGCTAATGGATTCCTGCATGACGGTAAAAGTGGTTATTAGTAACACTCGTGCACATAAACATTGTTGATGACATCTGTCTTTCAGTGGAAATTGGCCACTCTCTTTGTACTAACACGAGCCCTGATGAGAGGTCACATTTTTCCTGCTAAATTCATCCTAAATCATGTCTAGCGCCTGATAACAGAATTTGCCAAAGCCTTATCTGACTCACTGTATTATGTATCATTTGAAGTGTTGAACAGAAAATCGATACGTAGGGAGCTATCTTAAGATTTGGAATGACGACTGATGATAAATCAACTTTACTCGCGTAAAAAAAAAACACTTGATTTATAGTCATTCCTTCACTAATGATCAATGACGTTTTAAGAAATAATACAGGAATGAAAATCAATCCAATGCTTAAGAGTCTTTATCATCGTTATCATTACCAACCAAGTCAGATCAATTGCTTAAAAAGGGCCTCTCCTTATTCCTCCAATGATGTTTTTATGGTGCTGATGATTTTTGGGATGGTGGCTAATTAAGCTCACCCGTTGCCACTATTCAGAGTCGTCCTATTCCTAGATTGATAGTCTCCCAAAGAGGCAAGAGAACCCAATCAGCCCTGCTATTCTATCCATAATTAAGGGAGAAGAGTTGGAATCAGAACTTTGTTAAAAGAAACTATCGACATTTTTTATTCCTTTTACACTTAACCAGTTAGATGATAACACTTATTACTCGTGAAAAAATAATTGAAATATGTTGCTATTCCAAGCTCGAGGGCCAAGTCTGTCCTGATATTTTACCCATAGCTAGGGAAAGAAAAGATAGACAGTAACAAGAGCCATAGTGCAGAGTGAACGACCTCGACCGGATTTTGAACTCGGGTCAGCGATTCCAATGTCCCAAGCCGTGAACCGTTACACCACTTGCATCTTTATAAATCAAGTATAAAATCAGGGTACCCTTGCATAAAATGCATGTCCGCTATGAAGTCATGAAGAAATGCGGGAGATTCTATGAAATAATATAGATAGACCGATTAGTCACTATATAAAAACTGTCACTCCATCAATGTCTTCTAGTAGTATGTTGTGTTGGGGTGATCAATTAAAAAACTTTAGAAAGGGGGTGAATAAGTTACTTTTCTCGTCTTTGCTGGGCAGTGGTCGCTAAAAAAAAACTAATTTTCGAAGAACAGGAGGACGCAAACTAAATGATCAATTTAGCGTAAATCTACATTGCAAATTGGACCCCCATTAAAAACCTGCTTGGAATTTGGAAAAAAAAAAGAAATCGTTTTCCTAGACGTAATAAGGAATGAAGATTTAAATTGTCAGCCTCCTAGCTCAATTGATGTGGCAATTGTGCGTGATATATACAAAACCAGCTCGCCAGACAGACCAGTTCAAAAAAGCCGAGTGAAACTTATGTTGACAGTTTTGGTTGACAGTTTCTAATAGATAGATCGATAAATAAACACAAGGATGGATTATTAAGTTTGTATCCTGATACTGTTATACACTAGATTTGAGGTGAAATATCAACTTTATAATGTTCGAACAATGTAATTAATGGTAAAGCGTTGGTTAAGTGCAATGTCAAGAACTGAGATAATTTGAGAAATGAATATTTGTTGTGTAAAATGATTTTTTTTCTTCATCATTAGACCACAGACCTATTAGTGTACCTACATAGATAGATAGATAGATAGATAGATAGATAGATAGATAGATAGATAGATAGACATAATCAGGTTTAGATTGATAGATAGATAGATAGATAGATAGATAGATAGATAGACATAATCAGGTTTAGATAGATAGATAGATAGATAGATAGATAGACATAATCAGGTTTAGATAGATAGATAGATAGATAGATAGATAGATCATAATAAAACCAATAAAATATCAGCATCAAACTCTACTGTAGTCAATAGATGTTTCAATAATACAGTTACACACATAGCATTGGGGGATTCGTCTTTTTCTGTGTTACCAGGCTGTGCGAAGTGGGGGTGTATTTATTTGCCTTCCCATGTGTGTAAATGTGATACATAGGTAATGTGGGGTCACACAGACGAAGTCCTAGCCCCGCTGCCTTTTGCCACATGTATCTGAGCGCGTCCCCTAGCCCTACCTCGTTAATGCAATGGTGAGGTATTGCCAGAGATACGGATCCCCATGGATCAGTCACATTTTATGTGTACCGTATCTTGTTCGAAGACTGAACGTGACAGATCCAAACCAAAAAGTCGAAAAGCATTAGAAGCGTGAGAGATGATCTGAAAGTATCAGATTCAGAAAGTAATTTCACGTACTCTAGGAAGACTGGTATTGTGATATTTTGAAGATAAAATGAACGAGCCTCATAAAGCATCGAAATTGGGAGTTCCACTTTTCAGCTTCAGAACACGTGATCATACGATTCACTCATGAAGGAAAGGAAACCCCTGTGTCTCGTTCAAGTCGACTTGGAACTATCGGGTTGGGGGTTCACAGAAAATTCAAATAAATCCTCATTGCAAGGCGACAACTGTAACATAGTGAATCGAAGTAAGATCAAGCCTGGCAACAAATATCGTCGCAACATGGGTTAAGGTAGAATCATCATCATCATCATCATCAGTCTTTTAACGTCTGTAGTTGGACATAGACTGTCCCCAGGATTCGCCACATTTCTCTATCATGGGCGTCGCGAAGACAGTACTTTCTAGCTCGTCTCTCCATCTAATATTCTGCCTGCCTCGTTTGCGTGTGTGGTCTCAGGGGATCCATGTCGTGAGTCGTAATGTCCATCGGTTGTCCGCCATTCTTGCAACATGGCCGGCCCACTACCATTTGAGATTTTTAATGGATTCTATGATGTCCCTGGCTCTTGTCTTTTCCCAGATGTACTGTGCTGTCTTGCAATTTGTGGATGGTGGACAGACCATCAGAGCATTATCACATTGTCATCTTTTAAGAGAAGCTCTCGTTTGCCCAATCTTCGAACGAAGGACGAGTATGGGTTTCAAAATTGTCTAAAACATTGATTGTCACAGTCCCAGGTCACATTCTTCATCATGTGATTCCGAGTTTCCACACTTTAAATCGCCATTTCGTATTTTTCCCAATTCTTCCTTTCATTATACGTTCCTCTCCTGACTGAAATTCCTCCCCTATTCCTTCCCTGGATAGAATTATTCCCCTGGGAGCCAAGTGCCAACCATTTGAGAATCACTGGCAAAGAATTTTGTTTGAATCATTCGCAGCTGACTAATCTTATGGAAGATACAGAAATCTCAATCCACGGAGAAATTCCGATCCAACAAGAGAAAAGATCGGAGCAACTGAACTAAACAAAACAATCCAAAAGGAACATAAAAGATACTTGACAGCAATCACAGAAAACGTTCCCCAAAAATGTAGGGGTCTCAAACTGTTAACAAAACGCTCAGTACAGGAAGAATGCGAATAACTAAGAAGAAAATGAAGACCTAACAAAAGATACGGACCGATTTATCGAATGCGTACAAAACAAAAACTCTATTTCCCCAAACAAGAGACACAGCACGATGAACAAATTACAAAACTGACGAGTTACAAGTTCGAAGAGTTTCTACAAGTTACTCCGATGGAGGTGGAGAAAACTATCAAACAAACAAAAAAGTGAAAAGGCACCCGAACCAGATAACATAATTGATCTGAAAAAAGTTGGTAAATTCATCACTAAGAAACTAGCCAATCTTCTCAAATTCTGCCGGAAATAGAGGAAATTCAAAGAAGATTTAGGACATTAGAATCATAATGCTGTAATATAAAAGAAGAGACAAGAAAGATCTGCACAACTACAGGTCAATAAGCCTACTCAGCTACATCTACACACGTTTTACAGAAATGAACACCAACTGAATAACCAAAACGCTGGATGGAAACTAACAACAGGAACAGGTTGGCTTCAGAAGAAGCTACTTGACCATTGGCTATCTCCATTCGGTAAGTCAACTAAACGAGAAAACACCAGAATATAAAATGACACTCGCTGTAGTATTTGTTGACTTCAGGAAGGCTGTTGACTCATTGATATCACCATAAAATAATGCATAGACCCCGTATATGTCTGAGTTGTATACATATATCAACCAACAAAGCAGATCCTATATCACGCTACGTAATGACTGAGCTCTTTCAGCTCGATAGATTTGTTAGACGTGGTGACGCCAGCTCACCCAAACTCTTCACAGCCTGTCTCAGGGTGATCTTCCGAAATCTAGACTGAGGAAAACCATGCAACTCACATAAGAAAGAATACCCATGTTCAATAGCACGTGGACAGATCACAATACAGAAAGGTATATTGGAGAAAATAGGACTTGGAGATATCATAGAATACATCAGAAAACCTGAATGGCAATAAGCTGAGCATGTTGCAATAATGTCAGACAACGACTGGCTATCAGGACTCACAATGTTGATCCCCCAGAGATCATATGCGAAACTGTGACTGGCAAAAAATAAGATGGCTTGATGCTCATGATAAAGATGTCTAGCGAATCTTGAAGGAGGGAAATAGAGTGAAGAAGCGTATAGAAACATCTAGATGTTATTTCCACTAGACAACAATTTGGAAATATATAATCATGGAGAAAATAGATGTTATCATTAAGCCCGTCAAAATAAGGCTCAGAAAGGTTTTTTAAAAATCTGACAACCAAAAAAACTCATTTTCAGGAGGGATCTGGTGGAGTACTGCTGCCAATTTTTAAGTCCTTTTACAAAACCGTATGCCTGGGTGCGCTGGAACACATGTATACACGCACAGAATGTATTGAGCGAATCATTACTTACTCGGTCTTCTGAAATATATATATTCAATTGTGAAATATAAGGAGAATATCCAGAAAAAATGGTAGAGATAGTTTTAAGTGTTTTTATACAACCAGGGTGTATATCCAGGAATAGAAGATATCAGATCAGATACATTCGGTGCTGGTAACAGTAAATATTTTAGTGTGCATCATAAGATGTTCCAGAATCGTTTAGATCATTTAAGGCACTTGTTTGAAAACATAGGAATGAATCATAAACGAAGCATTGGTCACATATATATTTATATATATATATATATATATATATATATATATATATATATATATATATACATATATATATATATATATGTGTGTGTGTGTGTGTGTGTGTTTTCGTCTATGTGCCTATGTGCCTGTGTATGCGTGTGTCTGTGCGGAGGTGTATTAGAGTGAAGAGACAATTCGGAAGGCCATTTCGTGTGCAAAAGAAAATTCCGAATTCCATTTGACGTTTCGTTAATTTTTAATTTCTTCAAAAAATTGTTAGGGATACAAACAGGTTTCTGTTTTATAAAGCCCATGTCCAGTTTGTTGTGCAATCCCCCAGATGTGGGCGGGTATTTAAATAAACCACACGATTATGTATGAAGAATATTGTTTTGAAACGCGATAAGCGCCATTTAAAAAATAGATGTGTTTAATTTATTTTAGGGTGTGAATATTTTCTACAACTATAATATATTTTATACACTCTACGGGGTTTTAATAGAATAAAAAGTTCAAGTTAAGAATTTGATTTTAATTTGATTAAACAGATTTATTTTCTAAAGGGCGCTTATCGCATTTTGGAATCACTATCTCCATATATTTCTCCAAAACCAACTTTCGTTTTCAAAGCTCTGACGGACTGGTGAAACGCACGTAAACTATTACATTCATTAATAACAAACATTTAGAGATATTAAGTATTAATATATATATATATATATATGTATATATATATATATATATATATATATTTATATATATATATATATATATATATGTATATATATATATATATATATATGTGTGTGTGTGTGTGTGTGTGTGCAGCTTTGTACTGTGTAAAACATTTGTTTCTATTTATTAAATTTAGGTTAGTTTGGCGAAAATCGTGGTGCACCCAGTGAGGATTGACCTCACTTCAGTAGTAATAATCTACAAGACTAGCGTGCTAACTACTAGTCGAAGCCGGTGCCATTTGTTGTATTTTTCTTCCTCATCAGAAGAGAGTGTCAACGAATGATAGTCGATTTCTGTAGAATTTTTTGATTCATTGTCAAGTGATGATGAAGCTCCCCAATAAATATCTAGTCTAATGATCGTAATTAAAGCTAACGATGCGTTATGAAACACATAAGTATTTGCTTTCAGACTTTACGTATTAGTCATCGGCTTGGGTTTCATGTGTTGTTTAAATGCTGCCTTGTCCCGACGGATTAATGCTCACTGATAAGCGATTACCAAAATATTTTGAATTTGTCTCTTTTGGTCTCCTGATAGCTATGTCTTGATGGTTATCTTTGATTAATGTTTGGAGATAAATTGATTGGATAGATTAGTATTTTGATATATATATATATATATATATATATATATATATATATATATATATATATATATATATATATATGTATGTATGTATGTGTGTGTGTGTGTGTGTGTGTCACAAATCAGCTTTGCAATATAGCATAATATAATGTAATATAAAGCTATGACTTATATGTGACAGATTAATTCACCTGAAGAGACCCAAAGAGGATAGGAACTGAAACTTGTTTGTGTAGCCAATCCACATCCTTTTATATGTGTGTGTGTGTGTGTGTGCATGTTTGTATGTAAATCGATAGATAGATAGGGAGATCATCATTGAGAGTGCTCGATGACTTTTTTCTGACATTCTCCTGTCACATACTTTGAAATGCAGTATCTAGTTTTTCTCCTAAGATATTTTGTCTTTTAATATATATATATATATATATATATATATATATATATATATATATATATATATATATATATATATATATGAGCGTGTGTGTGTGTCACTGCTTGTGCTATTGAAAAGTCTGTGCTTGTGATAGCTGAACATTTTTTTTTAAATTAGTTCCAACATAATATAACGCAATTCATAATTCATTCTGTCGGACCAAAAATGTCCAAGTGTGTATGGTAAAAATCCTCACAATTATAGCGAGAGACATACGCACAATTACACATTTACATACAAGATTGTATGGGTTTCCCACTGGGCATCATCCGAAAATATCTTTTGTTTCTTCTAAAAGATTGCTCTTTGCAATCTTTATAGTAACTTTAGACCAACGATGAACCAATCTTGTGCTGGTATTTTTTAGACAATTTTATCTAAAATTCGTATTTTTCAGGTAATTAGTTCTGGTACACGCATGAGCTACGATATTCATTTATGCAAAGTACGCATATCACTTATATATTTATGTGTGTGTTCGTAGTTAACAGCATATTCATGTATATATGCATAAAAATCCAATCATCCATATATATATATATATATATATATATATATATATATATATATATATATATATAATATAATTTTAGTTATTATTTGCGTTTATTTCTTCTTTCTTGATAAGTTGCAGTGTGAATTAATTTATTAACAAAAGATTGGTAAAAAAAACGACTGAAGCCAATTTGGAACCAAACATTTGGTAAACAAATCTAATAAAATCATTATTTGTTCTACACAAAGCCCATTTTATAATTTGGTTATATAATTCCTACCTTTTTGTTTGTTTGTTTTTTTTCATTTGCCAAGTTACATTTTATTGCGTGTTTTTGTACAGCCGAAGTTTTCTAGACAAAATATTCAAATCCTGAAGTCAGGAAATTACCCAATAACTTTCTCAGTCGTTAATGAATCTTGGTATTTTTATTAAGTAAATGTCTATTTGAGTAAATTATAGTCAGAAGCAAGATCATAAATAATGCTTCCAATATAATGAAGTAATGTAATTTTGTCTGGGGGAGGAATTGCTGATACAAAATGAAAATTATCACCCAGAAAAAGAGAGATATTTGGTAATATTAGTGAATTGAACAGACGGCCGCAGTTTTCTTGAAATCGGGGTTCTCGACATCTTTTCAAAAGTGCTGGGTTTTCGATGGAACTCAAAAACCAAATTACCAAATAAAAAAACCCAAGTACAAATCCTCTTTATTTCTTAGAAAAGATGTATGAAATGTTAGAACAGCATGCCAACATATTATAATTCCGAGCGATGGTTCAGGTTCACGGTCGACTTTGTGACGGATGAGCTCGAAAAAAAAACGTCCCAACTACGATTGAGAACTTTGCACTTTTTTAAGACGTCATAAAGAATGGTCAACGGTCGAGACGGACAAGCTCAAAAAAATGTCCCGACTACAATGTACTATAAATTTTTTATGGCGTCATAGAAAATGTCCATTAAAGAACAATGCGAAAGAGGATAAAAGACTTGAAGAATGTACAAGAATCTTCACAAATAGCCAATTTTGTTTTGCTAGGGCCAATAAGTTATAATAGTACAAGGGAGCTTGAAATTTGAAAAAAAAGGGTTTGCTGCTAAACAAAGAAATGCATAGGTGTGATTCGATTCTAGACAAGTGGTCGTAAATCTTGTCTTCACATAAAATTCTATTTTAGGCGGTGTTTTTCATTAGAGAGAACTTTTAGCCGATCCTGAACAAATGGTTTTCGTTCCTTTCAGAAGAGGAGACATAGAAAGAAAGGCGCTTATAGTCATGGGCAAATGATTGTTTCTAAATCAATCAGATTAACCCAAGCGAAAGAGAAGCGACCACAGATTTTCTTTCTGTTTTTTGTTGTTTTAGCTTTTGTCAAACTAAAGTCCAATACTGTAATATGGAAAAACCTACTCAATGTGTTGGAGCCAATTTTGAGAAAATATATAAAAACTGTTGGGCTTCTGAATTGAGAAAGAAAAAATTACTACACTGAAAAAGTGTTTCTTTGGACCAGCTTGGAAAAATTACATTGTTGAAATTTTTTTACCTTAATATAGTAGTTTGTCCCGAAGAAAAATTCTGATTCGATATGATTAATATTACTCGAGATAAACTAATAATTTTACATGTAATAAATTAGAATAATATTTTCAAGTTGGCCTATGTAACACTTTTTTTCAGTGCGGGTTCTTCTAGAGCTAAATCTCTCAATAAGGAAGAGTTTTTTCTTATCTTATCATGTAAACATATAAAGAGATCGACTAATTAAACCAAAATACCGGTCTGTCTGATATTTGACCAAAAATTAACTCACAAGGTTTTTCCATTCAACAGTCTGGGTTTGCTTTGTCTTTCTACAGTAATAAAAATCAGAAAAACAAAATCAATCTTCATAAAATTTTGAGGAGTAAAAACTAGCATTTTCCTGTCGTCAAATGAAATCAAGACCAACTGATTCATAGTTGTGAGTACTTTTCCCAAGATGGTCTAAATAAACACCTTATTTAGAGTAGTGATTCTGTTATTCTCAATCCTGAATCTTTTACTGACTGAGCTACTTTGACAAATCTAGTAAACTCTATATAATTCTAATACATTTTTATATATTTCTAATTTATCATATATACAATATAAAAGCTACAGTAATCATCTTCAGTCGTAATAGATATGGAAGTGAAGTTTGTACCTGCAGTAGTCTAACTTATTTTAGATGATTTTATCTGATTTACAGCTTAGATTCTCACTGTTTTGTGCTATCCATTTAATTTTGG
>OY735216.1:11229180-11236680 GCA_963457665.1 Thysanoteuthis rhombus | reverse complement strand
CCCGCTATCCATACTTTATACTAAAATAGCGTATTTGAATTGTTAGCACATTGCTTAGCATAACTACAACAGCTG
The DNA here is from genome assembly GCA_963457665.1 of Thysanoteuthis rhombus. NCBI lineage: Eukaryota > Metazoa > Mollusca > Cephalopoda > Oegopsida > Thysanoteuthidae > Thysanoteuthis > Thysanoteuthis major. The sequence goes on along the minus strand of OY735216.1, from coordinate 11,236,605 downwards.
CCTAATCGGGCAAAATCGGTCTATTTCCATTGTATCCTTATTAACAGAATATGCTGTATATGATCTGGGTTTGGTACGTTTTTGCCGTTTGGACGCTGGCGTTTTGTTTTTGGTTCTCTTGTTTGTTTGTTTGTTTGTTTGTTTGTTTGTTTGTTATTTTGGTGGGGTTACTGTTTTGTTTTTTGTTGTTGTTTTTTGCTTTTTGTTTCGTTTTTTTTAATTTTTGGTTTATCTTATTTTTTTTATTTGTTGTTTTGTTTGTTTTGTTTATTTTTATCTTTTTTTATTTTTTTGCTGGGCGATTTGGGCGACAAACCTATTTTGGCACTAGCCAATTCGGCAAGAGACCTTTTGGTGCTAAAAAACATCCTTTATTTTAAGTCTGTTTATATTTATCCCTTACCTTAACCCTAATCCTAACCCTATCATAAGCCTTGCTCATAATTTCCATTGAATCTGTTAATCATTAAAAGAAATATAATGTAGCTTTATTCAGTTATTTTCATGAAATAAAGCTGCATGACAGTTTTTTAATGATTTACTGATTTAAGGTTTTGTTTGTTTGCTTTTTAAACTTACATTACAGTTTTAAAGCTTTGAATGGTTTTTCCATAGCACCTAAAAGTCTGACACCAAATCAGATGGCACTCAAAGAGCCGTGCCAAACGGCTTTGCCAAACGCCGATGTCCAATCGTCCCATTCAGGAAGAATACGGCGTTGATATCTCTCATGTACCGCATCTTCTTCCTCCTGACGTGTCTAGTGATGTCTGCTCGATATTGGTTCCAAGTCCATGCACATTTCCGTGATCAACCCAGCCTTTCAGCAGAACTTCACATGTCCTCTTTGACAACCCATTAACAACATTCTGGCACAACCAATCTCCTTACAGACAGGCTGGGATCATTAACTTGTTCGCATCCACGGATGAGATAATCCGCCTTAGAAAGTCTTCAATCCAGTTGCCACGGACGAGATGTTTACAAAATGCGAAAGAGTAGATACGAATGCATTGAACACAGGGTGGTCAGGTGCGTAGATTCGTGTTATGAGATATTCTGTACTCGTTTCAATTATTAAAATATTTCATTTTAACGAAATTATGCATATATTTCATCTACCAGATATTCTGTTGAACATCTTAGTTGATTTATTTGGAAAAAAAATGTTTTTTCTGGCCTTTTCGGCAAGGATCAAATTGTAATATCTCTTCCCTGACAGAGACCGAGGCGCCGGTACTGAAACTTGTCTGTCGAATGGCTTGGAGATTGTGTTGTGGTTGGCATCAAAGACCGAATGCACCAGTGCAATGCGCCAGCCAATGAGGTTATTCTGAGGCTGTGCATTGCTACGCGCATTGGGAGTCTTCGGATTCGTCTTTGGGCTATCCTATTATTACTCGGCCCAGCTGCAGGGAATATGGCGCCCGAGGCAGCACTATTCCATTGCACTTAACGGAACAGGTCGGGATTATCCTGACGCTTTCGTGACTGCGGTTGCTTTGGTTACTTAGCAAGCAGAGTCGTGTCAGCTGGAGTTATTTATCAAGGGTTGCTCCTATTTTCCCCACGTAAAGCCCAGACCTTGCGTCACATTTTGCTCTGGTGGGAGAGTAGATAGATAGCATGAAGACTTTCTGTTTTCATTCATTTTTCAACAAGAAAACGCAGCACGGGTGTTTCAAGGTTAAAAGAATATACTTGGCAGTAAACTGGAAAAAACGTTAAAAATATCTTTTTAAGCTAACCTACATTGATACGTGAATATAATTGGATCCCATCTTTCTATGCATTCAATTAACTGATAGGGAGTGAAATAAAATTACCAATCGTTTCATTAAAAGGTCTAAGTCCTCTGATCTGACCTTCATAGTTTCAGAACGAAATAAGGTTAATAGTGAAGACTCAACAAAACACTTCTGTCTCATTTGTTATACACTTAAGAGTTGTTGTTTAAAGTGGAGTGGATTGATAGACACCTAAACAAACAATAAATTTGGAAGCTTTTCATCAAAATTTGTCCAAATTGAAATATCAGATTCTTGAAGGTCGGACAAAAGGATTCATACAACTTATCTATTGTGCACTAAACTAACGAAAAACAACTCTATTCTCCCGTTTGAAAAATGTAATATTGATCATCACTTTGCGACTTTCCGATGTTATTTCGATCCTTTGTGGAATTTATTAATTCCAAGAAATTGAAGAACTAATACTGCTCATTAGTTTGTCTTGTTTTCGTAAATGGCGTCTTGTGACGAAGTTTTATAGAATGGGGTTGGTCGATTGAAGGAGTGAAGTTGTTTTGACAGTTAAATTAAGTATTCGACCCAGTTTGTATGTAGTCCGTTACAATTCTCTCTGTTTCTTCCCGTTGCGTATTTTCCTTGCTAGGTTAACGACCTCAGGGACGACCTCAGCTTTGTTTAATGCAAAAAGAAAGCTGATGAGACAGAATTGTTGCCATCTTTTTTGTACGCGCATGCGTACACGAGGAGAATGTACAGATCAACAGGATTCTATCTATGTAATGAACAGTGTGATTTTTCTTCTGTTTCTCTGTCCATTTAAAGATAAGATATTTGCTTATAAGATTATCTCTTAACCACAATTTGAAACAATGGACTCTTCAACTGGAAACGAGTTTAGTAATTTATTTTCTATGAAAAAGAAATTCAAATATATCCACGATTTTTCTTTCGCGTGGATAGTAATTTAAACGTTTGTCTAATTTTTCATGCGTCCCATAATATTGCAAAATATTGAAATCTGCTGTTCTCTAAAATATTACTAACCCTGGCACCTTCTTTCCTTGGAGGAAGTCCCTTTCTTGTTGTTTCAGAAAGGGTACAGCTCACAAAGGGCAGCGGTTAAAGTGCTACATTCGGTTCGAACGCGATGTTCAAATACACCGAACACTAGTGCTCCTAGGTAATACCTTGGATATATATATATATATATATATATATATATATATATATATATATGGGGTGAGAACTCTCAAGTATGTTACCCATCTGCAAAAAGCAATCATGCAACGCCCTTCTAATTAAATTAAGTACCCTGGTTGATAGTGAATTATGACGCATGCGTAAAAAATAGATCGCTTAATTTGGTCGTACCATCCTTTCATTTCTCGTAGAGGGGAGGTAGAATACCGGACTTCTGGTCTGGAGTTATGGTTTCAATCCCACCTGGCAACACTGGAGTAGATATCGAGTCTATAGCTACTCTGACGGAGTCGTAATACGACAAAACAGATGTCTATGGCTGACGCTATATATATATATATATATATATATATATATATATATTGTGTGTGTTAGTTTTTCCTGCATGAAATTACCTACTTCAGTATCTGTCTTAATCATTGTGATTTCGTCAAATTCTGAAGTTACATATTTTGGTTGATTATACATCAGGTATCTTTTGAATTTTTAACTTGTTATCATATCAGTTTTCAAAGGATAATACCTCTCTCTTACAGGTTGTATCCTCAAATGAAATCAGACTGTTGTTCATACAAAAACAACAGTCTGATTTCATTCAAGGATACAACCTGTAAGAGCGAGAAAGATATCAGAAATTGTCAAAAGATAGTGAAAGATACTGTTCAAGCTCTCAAGAACATCAGTTTCGTATTTGGAATGGGAACTTACTCAGAAAGATCTGGGCGACGTTGGTTCCATAAATCTTGTTCCATAGATATGAGCCTGAATAATGACCTTCAAGGAAGCCCTCAATCAGTTGTTGATGAGAAATTAAGGGATATTATGGAAACTGATACAAGCACAAATGTTCGAGTACTTGCTCGAAATTAGCAGATTTCGGGAACAACTGTATGATATCGCTAAAATATTTTTCTTACATATATAAATATATTCTTAGTTTAGTCTGGCACAAGGCCTTATATATTTTCCTTCAGTTATATGTATAAGCAGACATTATCGTACGTAAATCTAATATACTTTCTGCACACACACATATATATATATATATATATATATATATATATATATATATATATATATATATATATATATATATATATATATATATATATATATCGCTTAAATTCAGACTTACTGACCGTCCGGTTCCGTAGCTCAGAGGTTGGATATCGGCCTGAAGCGAAGATTTCAATCCTGCGTCGTGGTACTGGATGGGATAATGGAAAGTCTATACCCACACTGAAGAGATGTAATTCATCGAAACAGCTGTCTGTGGGTGACACTATAATTAATGCTCCTCTGTTTAGGGTTGAGCATTCTTTAAGCGAGATAACTCATCCATTGTAAGCTTATGCAATGGAAAGTCTATAGCCACACTGAAGAGATGTAATACATCTAAACAGCTGACACAATATATATATATATATATATATATATATATATATATATATATATATATATATATATATATAGGGCGGTTGGGTGTCAGGTAAAAGCCAGCCAGAAGCGACGAAAGTGAAACAGATGAAATTCGAACTCAACTGAACTCATTTCTTTACTAACAGATGGCCTGAAATGGAATTAGTTTTCAAATTTTTTCGTTCACATTGGTACCTGCCAAGGTTGACTATGGGGGAAACAGCATTTTATTGCTACTGCCTTGTCAGGTGAGGTAGTTATCGATAGTCCCCTCTCAAGTGCCAACTCACACCTTCTCTTTTTTGTCAGCCATCGTGGTATATCAGTGACGAGATATCTTGCGATGAGAGCAGACCCATGCTTTCCCCAAGGGTATGAGTGGGAAGTCATCATAAGCGACATCAGTTGCTATTAGAAATTAATTTTCTGGTTCTGCTTTCAGTGATACTAACAAATACCCCCCCCATCCCACCCAACACACGCGTCTAGGGGGGGGGTCAACAGAGAAAACTGGAACTATTGGAAACTGGGAGTCATCATCATCATCATCTACCTTTTAGCATCCGTCGTTGGATGTTCTCCAAGATTGTCAGACCTCTCTATCATGGGCATCGCGGACCCAGTAAATTTGTCTTACTCGTCACGCCAGCTTACTTTCTGTTGTCTACAGTTTCATATATGATCTCTAGGGATCCACGTTGTTAGTTGTGATGTCCAATGGTTTTCTAACATTCTTGCAACATGTCCAGCCCATTGCCATTTGAGTTTTCTAATGGTTTCTCTGAATTCTGTCTTTTTTTTTTCGAGTATACTGGTCTGTGTCTGTGTGTTTGTGTGTAAGTTTCTGATAGTGTGTTTATTTTTGTGTTCATTTTGATGTACGTGAGTTTCTATGGGTTGATCGCATGCATGTGTATATATGTGCGTTTACACCTCCGTTTGAATATATGTGAGTATTTGTGTGCTTTCAAATGTGTGAGTTTCTCTGTGTATGTATTGATTGACAGTTTGTGTACGCATATACGTCAGTGTGTATTTGTGTGCTTTTCCGTGTACATGAGAGCCTGTTTGTGTGCCTACGTGAGAGTATACTTGTAGGTGTGTGTATTCCTTCGTATGTATTGTTTGCATGTGTGTATGGCGTATTCCTATGTGTGAGTTTTCTTGTGTTTACTTGCATCCAGCGTGTGAGAATATGTGCGCATGTATCTGTATGCTTGTTTGTAGAGCGTATATCTATGTAAGAGTGCGTGTATGCATATGTATTTTCGTGTGTACTTGTGTTTGTGCTTGTGCATGTGTGCACACATGCGTGTATATGTATCTCCAGGTGCCTCTGAACAGATTTTTCGGGCTATTACCTTGAAAATATGTATGAATTACCACTAAGCACCATCTGAAAATACCTTTTTTGTTTTTGTTTTTTTAAGAAAAAGGTGCCTTTTGGCTTATTTATGGTCATTTTTGGAACAAGCTATGCCAAACTCCAATGCTGGTATTTTTTTTTTTTTTAAGATCATTTTAGATGAGAGATCAATTTATTTTAGATAATTTTAGATAATATTTGTGTATGCCTGTTTTCATATCATTTCGTACGTGCTCATAGTTAATCGAACAGGAGAGAGGAAAAAAATCTTATGTTTGTTTAGATTGGATGCCTGGATGACCTTTCATTTGTTGATCATATGTTTGGGTGTGAATAATCAAGTAAACGAGAGAGAGAGGGGGAGGGAGAGAGAAAGGGGGAGAGAGATGAGGAGGAGGCAATGCGTAGACAGCAAGAAACAAGAGAACCGATAGAGAGGGAGTAAGTACAGCGGGTTGTACAAACACTTCCAGCGCGTTCAAGATAAGTAAACAGACAGATAGACAGACAGAGCAAGCACTCGGAGAAACAGAAAACATCCTCTTTCGAGATCCCTGTATCATTAACCCATTAACTGCGGCAGGTCGCGAAGAGCAGTGGTGATCCATTGCAATATAAAAGTCCCTGTCCATTGCAAAACATCAATAGCAAGATAAAAGCCCCGACTCACAGATAGTACTGGGCGACCATCAATCACAATAAAACGGAAATTATATTGATTCAGCCGTAGGAACGCAATGGTGGAAATTTCAGTTAATGGGTTTCCCTTTAGCTGAAGACAGTTGCAATAACACGGCTTCGTTTCAGCTTGATTCTATCTCAAGTCTGACAAATTACCTCAGGTTCCTAAATACCAGAGCCCGCTATAGTGTCACTCTCTCCTCGCCTATGTGAAGATATTTCTGTTAAAACGTCTGCAGCACAGAACAAAAGAAAAGCACCAGTAGGACTATCGAGCAGACAAATCGTCTTTTAACTACCGCAATACCACTTCTGATTCGCCAGTAACTTATCTCACTTCACAAGATCCGGGTTATTTTGTTTGAAAATCGACCAAGATCTACCAATGATCCCTCTTATCCATTACGCAACAGCTCCGTCTACTGTACATCGGCGCCGATGCCACGTTTTTTTATGTTCAGGGCTGACAGACTGTTTAAAGTCCACAAATCCCCTCATACATACTACAGCAATTGTCATAAGAGCAAGCCTATCTCAAAATTGAGCACTGAAATAGATGGAGAGACTTTAGATTATATAACTGCATGCGGTTTTTTTTTTGGGGGGGGGGGTTAATGGCTTATCTGATCATAGAAGAAAATTATTGAAATTATTTCAAATGATGATTTTACCTTGCTCAATATAGGACCTAAGGCATGAAATAGGTTTACTTCGCCTGACATCTCTACGTTTTTTTTATCTTCCATTTGTAATCGGGGCGCCATGGGATGGTGGAAACAGTAATCATGTTATTTCGTCTGTCTGTTTTTATTCTCCTTTATTTTATTCGGGCAATTTATCATAATCCACTTCCAGCTTGGTGGGCACGCCAAGGCTTCATCAGAGGTCTGTTTACAGTACATATCGAGAAAATGTTACCCACTCTGTCAGTTTCCAATCTCTCACGACGGTGGATGTGGAGTCGGACTTTCCCGATTTGGAAGTAGGATTGTTCGTCTCTTAGACTGG
>OY735216.1:11131680-11224180 GCA_963457665.1 Thysanoteuthis rhombus | reverse complement strand
GGGGACTATGATTTTAAAATCGACGTCTACTATTTGCCCGTCAAGTCGACGCCACACTCGGGGCGGCCTGCAAGCGGAGATTGGGGTCGGGCCAATTGTATCTATCAGTTGTTAAATACATTTAATTCTACTTCCAAAACTGAAAAGGATCATGACAAACCACTACTATTGAGTTTTGACTTGATTTTTTCTTGTAACAATTGTGACAATGATGATCGACCCTAAAAACAGTGACATTATGCAAAAACAGCGATGACGAATTCACTCCCACTTCTGGAGGAGTGGAAATTTTGGAATAATATTGTATGGAAAAGTAAATTCTGTTTTCTTTACCTTTTAGATTTTAATGAATCAAGCGACTTTGACCCTAGCGCAGGCAAGCTTGTTTAGTTCGTTTGTTTTTATTTTGTTTTTGTTTTTTGTGTGTGTTTTTTTTTTCTTATATTAATTGTATAGATATATTAGCCACATGAACTAATGGATTGGATCCTACAGGATTGCTTCTGTACTTGTTTGCTAAGGTAGGAATCCAAACTTCCCTGAGCACGATCCTCTATCTATTGTCTTGAGGTTTTATTACATGGGGTACACGAAAAAAGAAAGCAAGTAACAGTGTGTATGTGCGTGTGAGAGGTACAGTGAATGTTGAATGAAGGGCGAAGACGAATTACAAAATACAGGCTGGGGGTTAGATGTTTACTTTTAATGTATACACAGTAAGCTAGTTTGGGTAAATACCCATTCATACAATTCTGAACAGATTCATAGGCTCAATCATCAGCCTGAAGCTACAGTCATGATGCTTTCAACGGAGATTTAGAGTGATATTTACTGAGCTTAACGTTTCTCACTTGTTGTTCTACTATTGTGGTCTTGTGTCTGACTAAATTGGGCCTTGTAAATATCTCTCTGTTACTAGTGTTGTCCTTGAAAACACCATGACCACAGCTTTTGGCTGATAATCAAGTATTGCCATGTGTCAGACTAAGTTGAGCATTATAAACATTTGATAAGAATGACAATTCCTCATCTAAGACATTCGTGAACTACAACATTTAATTAGATTTTACTCATGTCAAAAGATAGCCTGCTAGTCTCTTTCTTTCAAGTCAGAATCCAAGATATTCAAAAACATCTCGGGTAACCAGGGTGAAGGGGGAATGATATCAATAATTTATCTAATGTCTGATTAAAACACTTGCTGTGCATTTCTTTGACATTAAATGAAAATCAATGGGTTATAAAACCACTCTTACGACTGGTAATTTATCATTAGTAAAGCTACATATGTCTCTTGTTGCCAAAAGTCATCACGTGTCTCTGTTTTATTGGAGATAAATTAATTCTTCTCTCTACATGAATGTATACAAAAAGTTGAACTCGGCTACCGACCCTGTCAAAGGCTGGACAGAGAAACATTATCTACATAGAAAGCCTTGATAAACTGCTTCATGTATTATTTATAAAAATCGATCCCATGGATTGGCTCGACGGATGAGTTTTGATAAAATAGACAATTTGCTCTGTACCCAGCTCGTTTCTGCTGTACGTATCCAACAATAACACTTCATTAACTCATTGCATCTTTGCAATTCATAGATAAAGACAAAGTAATTCCCACATTCTGAGAACATCTTTAAGATATCCTATCATTTTCAATTGCAAATAGCTGCTCATCCAAATTTGGCTATCTATAATATGGGAAAATACATCGTTGTTCTTAATATTCAAGAATCTAATCAGGAATTGTCGTTGCACACTCTACCAATCTCCATTGCATGCGTGTTCTACCAACCGACTACCTTACCTACATACTTTTCTTGATAAGTGATTATTTCTCGCCAAACACGGTCTAATCGAGTCTGGTCTTTGCTACCCTTTCTTCCGTTAATACAGCAGAACTTTCAATCGACCTCTGAACTCCATCGACGTTTTATGTGCATTACTTCTTGAAATTAATTCACTGTTAGAATATGATTTCAGTATTCATCTTTTTTTAATTTCAACACCAATACTTTCCAGTGAAATGGCCGTTCAATCACTATGGACTGATTTCTCAACAAAGTGGTGACCCAAGTGAAACTTTTACGTCGTATACTACAGCAAACGCTTTATAGTGGACCGTAGTTGAAACTGGAGAAAGATTACTACTGTATGAACTTAATGGTAGATTGCTTATTACAGTAGATACTTGGTGATATACAGCAAACTGCAATAGAATCTTGATGCTAGGTCGCGTACTAATGAAGAAATTTAATGGTAGACAGCATACTACAGAGGAAATCTAATGGTAGACAGCACAGTAATGTAGAAATTCAATGATAAACTGTATTCTACAGTGGAAATTTAATGGTAAACAGCTTAGTTCTGTAGAAACTTGATGGTAGGCTGCATCGTACAGTAGAAATTTAAAGGTAAACAGCTTAATTCTGTAGAAATTTAATGGTGGACTGCATAGTACTGTAGAAATCAAATGGTAAGCTGCATATCACAGTAGCACCGAATTATATTCTAGATAAAAAACGATCTTTATCCGCCCTGCTATTCTTTTCCCCTTTATGCAGTTATTCTAATATTTTGCTCTGAAGAAGTATCATGAAACTGTCGGTGGCTAAAGACTGGGTGTGGAAAGTAGTTTTCACAAAGATTCACCTAGTCTTGCTAAGCACCATATTAATAGGACACCTACTTAGGATCGAACACTCTTCATGTGAACTACGGGAGGTCTTTGCAAACCACTGTGCTACAACATACACCTTCATGTTGTACCAATTATATTACAAGTCCTTCGAAATTTTTGTCTTGAGTCTAATTCATTCCCGTGCATAAGACTATAATGCACATATATGGGTAAGCGGGCTTTTAACACATATCTGTTAGACATATGAGGTTCAGTGTTTCCATTGCAGATATTAATTGCGATTACACATGTAAGCAAATCCATTACAGATGTAATTAAGTGCATGTTATCACACTATTTGCGCGTATTCCTTTCACTTTGCAACTGTAACGTTATTTCAATTTCATTTATCTATATGCAAATTGGCCATTTTAGTCACTTTCGGCAATCTACGTCTGATGACAATGCGAATTGATATCGAAATATTAACAATGTTTGTTAATCATGTATCAATTACATTGAGGTGTATCCTCCGGGGTTAATGAAAGCATAAGTATTCTTTAGCCATAAATAAGTACAGAAGTCAGGCCTCTGATCACTCCCTGCAACTGATAACAAGTAGCCCCGAACCACCGTGTTACTTGGAGAGGAGATGGACATACGCGTGTGCGCGCAACACCATTCACAGTCATCCACATCACAGTCATCAAAACAGGTGATTCTGATTTATATACGGTGGTGCTCTCCAATGCCTTCCCTACTGAACAAAGAAAGACACATCGCACATGAACAATACAAAGAATGATTTTGACGGTCCAAACAAACCTTGGAACGATAATGACTCTTCTCAAAATTGTGGCCAATGTGCTTCATAAAGGGAGTATTGCTCCTTTCTGCTTATTATTTTCTCACTGCAAAATTGAACAGACGATATTGCAATCTGCAGATTTGAAGCACATTAGATGCAGGCAAGTATGAAATAGAGACCCAAATAATGAAAATAATAACGATAATAATGATGATGATAATAACAAAAATAACGATAATAATAATGATGATAATAACAATGATAATGATGATAATAATAATGATGATGATGATGATGATGATGATGATGATTTGAGATGGATAGGTATAGATCTGACTGAGATAGTAAGGTGTGTAGGCATTTACGTGAGATAACCCAAAATTTGAAAAGCGTCCTCTAACGGAATGTAGTATGGACTTTTGTGAGCGGTAGCCTATGTGTGTCAGTCTGCAAACGGCATGCAAAGGGTTACTACGGTGGAAACAGGGCACCAGGGCAAGTAATTGTCTTCGTGGTCAAATTACCAGAGCTTTTCAGTAGCACCTCATAATGCACAGGGTCTTGTCACTGTACTGAATGTTGGGAGATAGGAAGACTGTGATTCTCTAACCACGCTGAGATGGGTTGGGTACGATTCGGTACGGCCGATTCGATGTGAAAACAAACCGACATGTTCATAGTTGAAAAGCACAAACCTTGTGAATTATTAATGGCAACAGAGAGGAGAAAGACCGGAGAGAAACCTAATATAAAAATCATTTATCTAAACTATACGGACGGTGATATATTAGTGTGTGAAAACTTGCCTTGCGTGAAAACTGTAAGCCATTGTACTACAGATTTATACGTAAACGTTGTTTTGCAGTGTAAGCACAATTTTTAAATGGTTATATCTCTGTTTTTATACAGTTCATTCACATAAGGTTTTTTTGCATATTTTTCGTCAATCTTTCCCCACTCCAATGACATTAAAAAAAAACATCTATGAATGAAAGGTTTTGTGCGTTTATTTACGAACATGCTGGTCTGCCCCCCGGCTTACGACATGGGTGAAATCTAGCAACAGGCTCAGAGTTACAGGAAGGACATCTCCGGAATGTTTACGAGTAGTAGCTTATAATTAAAAATATATTAATTTCACTGTCGAAGTAATGCTTACTCATCATTCTTTCATTGGATCTCCTTCATGTTGGATATCCACATCAAGTTGGGTTGCGTTGAGTCAGTCGCATTATATCGTACCTTCCCCACTAAGATAGATATGAAAATTGATACCATTTTGCCATTGTAGATTTCTTCAAGTACACATATTCACCAAGTACTGAAAAAAAATAGGAAGATTGTGTTGCGTGTGGTAGCGAAATAATGGTACTGCCCACCAACTTCTAACTCCGATAGTCCATGCCTAGACCTTGCACCCAAGTCACGTGTCCTTACGTGAAACTATCTCAATATTTTTCCTTTCTTGAATTTTGCGTTACTTTAAATTCATTTTTCCAATGATATTTTGATTGTGTGTGTCTGTATCCAATGGATGCAAGGCAAGCGAATGATATAAAAGAAAGAAAGGAAGTAAAGGGAGAAGAGGGGGGAGAGAAAGAGGGGGGAAAGGAAAGGCAGAGACGGAAAAAATGAGTGAAAACAATTGAAAGGGGAAGGAAAAAAACTTCTTGAGAAAACCCTTCATTTACCTTAGGTCTCAAGTGAAAGGCTTAGTAAATTATCGTATCAAATAGCAAATCAAGGAAAAAAAAATAAAAGCGGGGAAAAATACCAGGACCTAGCAAGAGAATTGAGGAAGATGTGGAACATGAAAGCCAGGGTAGTACCGGCCATAGTGGGCGCACTAGGAACTGTCCCAAAAACGCTGAGGGTGAGACTGGAGGAGATTGGGATTAGAGGAAGGATTGCGACCGTACAGACCACAGCACTACTGGGAACTGCACGGATACTGAGGAAGGTGCTAGAGATATAAGGACTGCAACGAATTGTAGCTTTGACATGATAGGTGAAAGAGAAAGGAGACGTTAGCTGAAGACCTGAGGAGACTTATTGTCACTCAGCCTTCGGTGATAACCACTGGGCAACCGGTGTGAAACTGTAAATCGCAGAATTACTGCGACGTATGAGTACTAGGAGAGGAGGGCTGGAGACTTGAGGAGACTTGCTGTCACTCAAATTCGAGCAGTTACCACCAGGCAACTGGTGTGAGATTGCAAATAATAATAATAATAATAATAATAATAATAATAATAATAATAATAATAATAATAATAATGATAATAATAATAATAATAATAATAATAATAATAATAATAATAATAATAATAATAATAATAATAATGATAATGTCTATTATCATTTATCATTCCTTGGTGTCTGTGGTAAGTGCTACAGGTGTTTGTTTTTTTTTTTTCTAAGGCCCGTGTGACAAAGATCTCTTGTCTTTCCATTATGTCATGAGGATATAAATAAATACCCCCACCTTGAAACCGCCTCCTACAATCACGCTACCAGATGTCACAGGTTAGATAGTTTGCTTCGTACGCAATGAAATGGTTGATGACCCTATAACCGAAATGTTCCGTCAAGCGTTGTAACCTGTCGCAATGCGAAATTTGCCTACGATGCCATAGACATCGAATCAAATAAGCAAAAACGCAAAATAGATCGATCGTTGGAAAACAATAAACAATGTCACCTAAATATTCATGAATAAGCAAATAAGGAATCTAAATATTCATTCACGATAAATAATTGAACGGCTAGATTATTTCAAATCCAAGATATGTCTATGTGCATGATACATTTATTAACATAAAAAGTATCAAATATTTCACCTTAATACATATAGAAAGGGAGGGAGTCACTGGTTAAGTTTTGCTTATTAACCATAAAGCCACATGAATGGGTAACCCAGTGAGGTTGAAGACACTCATCCCCAGTAAGAATGGTATTTGACACCGTGACACCAGCCGGCTAACCATTGCCAGATTACAAGTTGATTTTAGACCCAGAATGAACATAGGCTAAGTTGTCCTGACCTTTGGTGGCAACTAAATGTCAATTTACGGCCAGGTTAGTTTTTGCATTTTTTAAATCTAACGGAGGCAACTGTACCCTAAAGGCTTCAAATTTGAATACAATGATAACTTGGTCCCAGGATGAACGTAGGATATGTCATGCTGGCCTCTAGTGACCTCTGAAATTCAATTTCAGGTCAAGTCAATATTGGCAGGCATTTCAAAATCAAACGGAGACGGCTGCTTCATACAGGCTGCAAATTTTGGACCTAGTGTAACTTGACTTCTTAGGAAAGATAGTCACAACCTCTGGTGACCAATGAAGGTAAATTATTGGTCAGGTCAATTTTGGCATTTTGAAATCTAACGGATACGCCCTACAGGCTGCAAATCTGTGACCATAGGATAGATGACCTCTCAAAGTCAATTTTAGGTTAGATCAATTTTGACATTTTCCAAAAAGGTCAACTTTGGTATTTTTAGATCTGATGAAGACTACTGCACTCTACGTGCTACAAATTTGTGTACAAAGAGAACTTGACGCCAAGATGAAGACAGAATGAGTGAAAAAGACCTTTGGTTATCTCTGGAGGTCAATTTGGGTTCAGGTCAATTTCAAAAAATAAAGATGGCTGCACCCGGAGGGTAGCAAATTTGTGTACATGGCTAACCTGACCCCATGACGAACATACAATATGTGGTAATGACATCTGGTACATAAAAGTCAATTCAAGGTCAGATGAACTTCAGTATTTCCAATAAAAAGTTGATTTTGGCTTTTTCAAATATGATGGAAACAGGTGCTATGGGCTCCAAATTTTTGCATACCAGTAACGACCACAGTATAAAGATAGGCTAGGTGGTGTCGATCTCTGTTGTTCCCTCGGGATCAAATTAGGTTCAGGTCAGGTTAGGTCAGGTTTCTTCTAACCTGAGTGACACTTCTACATCTGCACCCTACAGGCTGCAAATTTGTGTACATGGGTAACTTGAGCCTCCGATGAATATGGAACATTAAAGGCCAATTCAAGTTCAGGTGAATTTCGGCATTTTCAATAAAGGATCGATTTTGGCATGTTCTAATCTTTCAGAGACAGCTGCACCCTATAGATACAAGGGTAATTAGACAACTGTGTGAACACAGGATCGGAAGCATTTTTTTTTTTTAGAAAAAGGGCCAATTTAGGCATTTTCGACCCACTTTAAGGTTTGCAATCCCTACTAGGAGAAGCTCTAAGTTAGAATTTACTACATTACCTCTCAGTATTGATTATCTTTTTCACAGGACAACGTCAGATATCCCTGCTAATATTCATATATACTTCGTCGAGTGTTCCTGATTCTAAAAAATGTTATCACTTTCTAAAGTGAATACTCGTATTTGACGGTACACGTCATATCTGTTTTTCCTTCATATATTACTATATATCAGTTCTATGTTTCGGTATCAATTTTCGAGTTGCTTCCCTTTCATTGGATGACCCGTTTTCTCTTTCCGAAATGGCCTTTTTGATAAGACGTTCCCATTTTGGGCGTCTGGGAGTTAGGTTTTTAATGATGTTAATTCTTATATAGACTATATACATGAAACGTGTAAGATATATATATACAAATACCATATTACCTTACATAGATACAGAGGGACGTTTGCCAAAGAGTGATAGGGGGTTAGTCTCACAGGCCATTACTAGTGGTTTCGATCCTAACTGGTGGGTAGTACACAACTATGTTATTTAGCAGGCAGGCCTGATATATACCAAGTCTAGTTTAGTCTGACTCCAGACCATAATTGTAGGGCATCTTGAATCCAGTACATCCTACAGGGACGTCTCTTTGAACGATTCAAACACATTGACTTTCATACTGTCCTACTAATGATGTTAGTGCCAGTATTTCGAAACAGGCAGGCCTGCTCCATTTGTAATATTGGCGCAGTATAATCTTCATGCTGGGACTTTTTCTGTTAACTTTTATCCACACTAAGGTAAGCTGGTTGATAATTCTCGAGGAATACATAGATAGACATTAACAGACTGAAATAGATATATTGATAAGAATTGGGTCAGATAGAAGAAAGTACGAAGAGAATATCTCCTAACAGTGTGAGAGAGAAATAAAAACTCCTCGTAATCTTAGATATTGGGCTACTTCAGTCCGAGATTTCACCGAGGAGGTTCCCCGGAAGCTTGACAAATGACAAGGCAGATATTGATGCTTACCCAGTCGACCGAGAAAAGATTTTCTCAAGGGATTTAACCACCAAAATTATTACCATCGTTTTGCGTTGCTTTATCGGTTTCTGGAGTAGAGTGCTTCTCTAATGCTGTACATTTCTCCCAAATGACACGTAATGTAACCTACGTTTTTATTTCGGATATTAATGGATTTACAACGAGGAACGGCGATCTCGGAAGGTTTTGTTCTGCTTTCTCTCTTGAGGAAATGATAAATCATTTTCAGGTTAGATTTTGTCGATTAAATAAGATGCACTTTATTTCTTTGCGTCTTATTGGTTCCTCGATTTGCTGGATAAGACGTAAAAGTATAAGAGTTCAATTTGCATTTATAGAATGCGTAATGAATAGAGTTAGTTTAGAAAGATATGGTATTTGATGCGATGAATTGATTGGGCAAAAACTAGAATACGGATCTTTGTGTTCTTCGGAAGTCTGTGCGCGTATTATTTACCTCTTTCAATGAAGACGAAAAGAGGTATATATATATATATATATATATATATATATATATATATATATATATATATATATATATATATATATATATATAAACCTCTTTTGTATTTATTTATATATATATATATATATATATATATATATATATATATATATATATATATATATATATATGTATATACCAAAATACAAATCATGGATGCAATATGATATAATGCAATATCCGATGCATGATGGGTTTATTTCATAGAGTGCTCGATGCATTCAACTTTGAACGTTTGGTTGATTCGCCAAACGGGTCAGAAACATAAACGTGTTTGTGAAGCGAATCTTCTCTCTCTCTCTCTCTCTCTCTCTCTCTCTCTCTCTCTCTCTCTCTCTCTGTTCGTTCGTCTCTCCATACCACATCTCCAAATGTACTAAATGAATTTCAATGACAGTTTGTGGAAGGGTGGGTAACAGAGAAAGAAGGGGTAGTAGCGCCTTGTGGTGAATCCAGGATTTTTTTTTGTCTCAGATTGAGAGATATTTCCCAGGTCTATATTTTTAATTATGATTATATGGAGATTAGCTTACAAACAACTATTGCAACACAAGCGAAGCGTCCATCATCAATAATAACTTATTGCATGGGAACACCACTAATTCTAAAGCGTTTGTTATAAACTTGATAAATAAACATGCATAAATAAACATGCATATTCTTGCATGGGAAATAAAAGCCTAAAAAGACATAGCCTCCCCGGCGGGGAATCGAACCCCGGTCTCCCGCGTGACAGGCGGGGATACTTACCACTATACTACCGAGGATACAGCTGCAATACGAGGACTCGTCGTAGTACTAAAAATTACTAAGTGCAGTTAAACTGACCTATTTTGTCTCGGACTGAGAAATGGGTGTTATATTACATACAACAAACAAAGCTACTCATCGTCTGAATTTCAAACCCACGTATCTAACAACTTGCCAATAAAGAAAGTTGATCTATTATTTACCTCTGTCAACAAAGTTAAAAGGGGGTATACGCATTCAGTCGCGTCTGTTCGTACCTCTGCCCATAGAATATCTCCGAAAATACAAAAGGAATTTCAAAGAAATTGTGTGGGAGTGTGGACAACGCTGTAAGAAAGAGGTGATAAATTTGGGGAATGGATCCAGAGATATTTTTCTGATTAAGAGATATTTTTCTGGTTTTCTATTTTGTTTGTTTTTGTTTTGTTTTGTTTTGTTTTTTGTTTAGTTTTTGTTTGTTGTTGTTGTTTTTCGTTTGTTTTGTTTTGTTTTCGTTTTTCGTTTTTTTTTCTCGATTTCATCTATGTATGCGCTCAGATCTGTCGATATCTCCGAAAGTTATCAATGAATTTCTATGAACTTCACTGGAGGGGTGGGAAATAGGTTACAGGAGAATTGACTCGATTTTTGAGCGGATCCATGCACAATTATCTTCCCTGAATCATAGTTTTATATATATATATATATATATATATATATATATATATATATATATATATATATATATATATCAAAACCACAGCATATAGCCGTAATTACATGTCAGTCAATACGATGTCTCCTAACTCCCTTCCGTTGGAGGAAGGGACAACTAGATGTGGCCCACTTGATGTGACCCAAGACAATGTGGCCGAGTCGATGCCTGGACGACTCGATTCATCATGTTTCATTATCTTTTAAGAATATCTTAAGACGATAAAGTGAAGTATATGATATAATTAATTCATTATACATTTATTACACGTTCATTAAATGACAATAAAAGAAGGACATTCAATAAAAGAACAATTAATAAGCATTACTTTGACTGTGAAATTAGATGTATTTATAATTACAAGCTATTCCTCTTGAATATACCAAAAGATTTTCTATTGTAGTAGCTGCACGTACTTTAAATTTGGTTGTCGCTTTCGCTGCCTCCACATTTGCTGTTGTAGCGCCCCCTATCCCTTTAGTTTGGAATTTAACACGAAACTCTCCTCATTTAGCTAGATATCGAAAACGTCACTTCCGACGACGGCCCCAATAAGACACCTGGACGACAATGGCAATAAGACAATGGCATTCCTAGCTGGACACGCTTTAGGCCCCGGCACTTTTCGATATCTAACTGAAAGTAGAGTTTCGTATGTAATTCGTAACTAAAAGATTGGGCGGGGGGCGCTTCACTATGTTTGTTTGAATGACTATCAGGCACTTTGACAACATCTGATGTATTCTGACACGGCATCTTCGTACGTGGCCATTCCTCCAAAGTGATAAATCTTGTGCACTTTAAACATTTATTTCAAACACAAATAAATAAAAAAAATTTTAAAAAGCTCTCTGGCTTGAAATTTCTCCTGTGGGTCAATCATAAGGGCTATCATTTTAGGAAGCGAATAAAATAATTGTAAAACAGAATAGGTTAAGTATTTTTTTGTTTTGTTTTTTTTTTTCTCTTTTTTTCTATACCGTTTGTACGCGCGTTTACCGTTGATCGACTGTTCGCTATGGAATTAAAGAATGATTTAATTTTTATTCGTAATATAGTTTCAAACATTGAAGAAAGGACACCTTTGGAATATTTACGCAGGAAAGCTTATAGTTATGAATGAATTTAATTATTACATAAATATAGAATTAATACAAATATTCTTTATTGATAAATAAATGCTAACGATTTTTTTTATAAATACGATATGATAGAAATGTAAAAATGTATACCTTCCAAATGTTTTCAGTCCTTCGATATCGACTTGGTTTGACTTTCTCCTTCATTGATTCGTACCTAATCCCCTGTGTCGTACTTATCTATTCAAACTACGGAATATCATCATGATTTCATGTCAGTCCAAGGGATATCTCCAAATGCTCTCCAAGAATTTCTGTGTCAATTTTTGTAAGGGTGGACAATAAACGACGTAAGAACTGTCTAAATTTTCATTTCGGATCCTTGCACAATTACCTCGCCAACGTCGCAGTCATAATTCAAAACCACATGATATTGCCAATTTGTTTTCCTGTTCGCAAGCTATTTCCAAAAGTTATGAATGAATTCCAATCATATTTTATGGAAAAGCGAAAATAAGGCTATGGAAGGACTGATTACATTTTTAGGGCGGATCCATACGCAATTATTTCCCCAATGTCATATTTATACGTCCAAACTACGTGATGTCGCAAATAACATTATGTCTGTCCATTCAATATCTCCAAAAATACCGAATGGATTTCAATTAAATTTAGTGGAAAGGTTGGAAATTGAACGAGAAGGGAAAGGCTCCTGGGGCGGATCCAGGAATCTTCTTTTGATTGGGAGATATTTTTCAGTTTTTGTTTTGTTCTGTTTTTTCCAATCACATTTATGTATACGCCCACACGATATCTGAAACAGTTATCGATGGATTTCAGTGATATTTTGTGAAAGGATAGACAATAGACTATGGAAGAAGTGACTAATTTTGGGTGAGGATCCATGCACAATTACTCTCCCCTGACAATGACGATATCAGAAGTATGTGCTCTCTGAGTACTTCTAGCTTACTTCCGTTAACAATTGTTTTCCTTAACAGATAGTTTTTCCTTCGTCAAGTACAAAAGAGATTACATAAAGGAGAAATAAATGAAAGTCGGACACAACATCAGTAAGTAAAGTAATAATAGATATTAAATAACGAAAAAAAAGGAATAGTCAAGGTACTAATGTCTATGCATGTTTAATACAAATAGTAAGAGAGACTGTGTGCAACGAGAGAATGCAAGTTGATATTAATATTTGCACAATATTCTGTAAGGGAAGAATAAGAGAAGAGAAGAGCCTCGAAGCGTGTTCATAGGAAACTCTAGCAGCGACTTAATATCATTTGTCTGACATCCTTATCTCATTTGTTTTCGTCACAACATTTCAACCAATCAACGCTCAAGTCTTAGTTTAAATGTCGGTCGGATCCGATTAGTTTTAGGGAATGTTTGAATGGCACTAGAGAGTGATGAGTACATAGTACTCATCTTTAGCCTTTTGTCATACATGGCATTTATCCTAGAGATCATCAGACTTGGTAATTTTTCTCTCTGCCTTTAACTAAAATGGAGGTGCTATTCTGTCATCATGTAATTATATCGCGAGTGTATGTGAATGAACTTACGTGTGTGAACAAGAATATAAGTGTATAGTTGTCAATAACGAAGTGTTACTGAAAGTACATACATATATATATATATATATATATATGTGTGTGTGTGTGTGTGTGTGTGTACAACCATTGCATCCTCCTGATAGTCACTTATGGAGCTGAAACATGGAACTTAACCAAGAGACAAACCTGCAAACTGAGAATCATGCTATGTGCGGACCAAAGAATTATGCTCAGCTTCCCATGGAGAGACTACCAGACAGAACAATATACCCGGGGGAAAAAACAGGAGTCTGAGACATCACAGAATCTACAAGAAAACTTAAATGGCAATGGGTTGGTCATGTTGTAAGAATGACAGACAACCGATGGACATCACGACTAACAACATGGATCTCCAGAGATCACATACGAAACCGAGGCCAGCAGAATGTTAGATGGAGAGACAAGCTAGACAAGTTCAGAAAGCACTGGCTCTGCGACGCCCACTTTAGAGGGATTTGGCAAGTCCATGGGAAGAACTACGGACAATTAAAGACTGATGATGATGTCTATGACGTAGAGTTACTGAAAGGAAAGTTATGGGTGCGTCGTCATCATCATCATCATCATCATCAGTCTTTCAACGTCCGTCGTTGGATATAGACCTTCCCCAGGATTTGCCACACTTCTCAATCATGGGCGTCGCAGAGTTACGTGTTATTAATTCTGTCTCTGGCTGTGGCATCTCGTATAGAAATATGTCCATATGCACGAGTACAGAAATATAAATTGAACATTTTGCATGTTGTCTTCTCGCATCGATGCGCGTGAGAATACAGCGAGGCGGCAGTATTCTTTGCGTGTGAGTTCGCGCATGCGTGATGCCTCACTATAAAATCCTACGCAAAAGCCGAGAGTAGAATCATTTCTGACAGTAGGAAATCACTCGTGCGTGTGTGCAATTAAAATTTTTATCAAAAGTTCGCGCTGCTGCTTAGCCACGGGCACGAACCTTGCACTGGAGTTCCGTGTGCCGGAGGCGATTGAAGACAACCAAGATGAAGGGCGATGCAACCTAAATATGTTGTCAAATGTAATTAGACATTTATGATCGATTGAGCCTTCGTGTCGTAAACGCTTGATCGTATCTTCATTGTTAATTAACTGATGCGAATTACGACAGTTTTCTTTTCTACTTTCTCTTTTTTTCTATTCTTTCTTTCTTTTTTTCTATTCTTTCTTTTTTTTCTATTCTTTCTTTCTTTTTTTCTATTCTTTCTTTCTTTTTTTCTATTCTTTCTTTCTTTTTTTATTCTTTCTTTCTTTTTTTTCCATTCTTTCTTTCTTGTCTTCTTTCTGACTTACTCAGCATTCCTTTAGTCTTTCTCTCTCCTCACCCCCTCTCTCTCCCTCTCTCTTACTTACTAACTTTTATTTATTTATTTCTTCTGCGCTTTTTCTTCTTTTTCTCTCTTTCAATCGAATTTTGTTTTCACTTCTTTCTATTTTTCTTTCTCTATCTCTCTTTCCCTTTCTCTTTCCTTCTTTCTTTTACTCGTTACTTCTTATTCTTATATACTTTCTTATTTCCATGTGTTCCTCTCTGTTTATATCTATCTCTGTTTATATCTATCTATCCATCTATCTATCTACCCATCTATCTCAATGCCCATATCTATCGATCTATCTATCTATCTATCTATCTATCTATCTATCCATTTGTTCATATCTGTCTAAGACCGTCTATATCTATCGATTTCTGTTTATATCTATCTATCTGTCTGTCTATCTATCTATCTATCTATCTATCTATCTATCTATCTATCTATCTATCTATCTATCTATCTATCTATCTATCTATCTATCTATCTATCCCAGTCTGTCCATATCTAAGACCTTCCATCTCTATCTATCTCAGACCGTTCATATCTATCTATCTATCTATCTATCTATCTATCTATCTATCTATCTCAATCTGTTCGTGTGTATCTTTCCTTCTCTTCTCTTCGATAACTTTTTCTTCACTTCGTACTTTCTTTTATTCCTTGATCATGTTTTTCATTCCTTACATTCTAAAATTCTATATAATATCTCCGTAACTTCGCCCAAAATATGTCCTTTAGAATTGAAAAAAATCATTCTATGGAAACACTTACGTCTCCGTTCTTAGTGGGTTGTAAGTTCAAAGAGAAGAAAGCCTACGATTGTACATAAATATGAGTACATTCTTGGATTTTTTATTGGCTTCCCGAAAAGATATTTACAAGCACACGAACTCTTTCTTCTCACTCTTAAGTGAATCCTTTCTTAGCCTTTCAACCATCGAAAGATCGCAGCTTATTGCCGACGAAGAGAGAAAGAAAACTAAATAATTTCAAGTAATTGATAGCAAGAACACAAAAATATCGTTCCGCAAATTTTGTTTGCCATCTCAGGCATCTGCAAAATAACACCGGCCATTTATTCTTCTGACAGTGGGCGGAGAAGAAAGCGTTTGGCTTCGAATGAATGTTTCCATTAAATTAAGCTTAGGCATCGATGTAGAAGGGGAAAATAAAGCAGGTAAAAATGTAAGCATTTCAGAAAAGGGGACAAATTAGAAGATGGAAGCACTTAGACTTTGGGGGGAAAAAAAAAAGAAGAACTAGCTCGGCTTTCTCAAGGGAGGTAATGCAACTTCGGTTCAGTTGAAGAAAAAACAAACTTGAATAAAAGCAGTAATGCGACGTTTTAGAGAAAATGGTTAACGCGACAAGAAAGAGTTCGGTGAAAACATATCAAAGAAATCTTACGAAAAAGGAATTTGCAGGAAAAAGAAAACACCCTTAACTCTTTTCGGGATTTTCTTCACAAAACTTTTAAAACCAATAGCTTACTGTACTGAAATGATTGATTCTTCTCCGGCTTGGATGATTCTATGTGCCGGGCCGTACAGAGGGTGGGCTATTTGGTCAGCGTCTACGATTTTGAGGAGGCCAACTCCGGACACCTTGATCATGTTCTTTGAATGGAAGACTCAAGGGTACGAGGGGGTTGTAAATATGTACATCCATTTTGAATTATAAACAATATTGCTTCATCTACGTACAAACGCTCCATTATCTGTGACCATCTACCCAACCAAACTCTCCGGACAGTGATCAAAAAGGTCTACATGCGGTGGTTTGAGTTGTCCATTTCAAACGGGGGACGGATGTTGGAGTGAGGATATTTTTTATTTTTTGATAAAACATCAAACCATATACATACTTGCCCACCCCTCTCTCTCTCTCTCCCCCCCTCTCTAATAATTTATTGTGAATAATAATAATAATGATAATAATGATAATAATAATAATAGTAATTAGAAAATTTTACAAGCTTATATTTTTGTAATGAAGTTTGTAGTAATTTAAGAAAAAAGAAAAGAATACCTATTTTTAATGTCGAGAAAGACGAAAGAGAGACAAAGAACGAGGATTTTGTTAACAGTAAAGGTGTAAAGGCTTGCCTTGTATAAACAAAACAGATGATCATCAGACATGAGCTGGCCAAATTTAGGATTTGGGATGGATAACAGATACGTAACATTGGCTAGAAGGTCAGTCACTGATTAGGCCTTCATATGTAAGGAGTGAATGTTCAAATGTTCAACCCTAGCTCCGTTGGAGCGGTCTGTACGCGTGATAATACATAGATGTGTAGCCGGACAGACCAACTTGGAAACTGAAGAGACCTATGTTGAAAATTATGGTGACAGTTTTAATTGACGGTTTCTAATGATTGATTCAAAGTCAAGAGCGCCAAATATCGCTCGTATGACTTAATGGATCTGATTTAATGAAAATCTATACAGCTATGACAGTAAGCGTTAATTACAGTTATTCTTATCTGTTCTAAAAAAACTAAAAGAGCAAATCAAATGCAGCCATTTCAATCCGAAAAAAAAGATAGTCGCCAACATCAGGACACATCTCAGTCAAGTTTTGCTTCACTCGGAGGTAGAACTTCTATTCAAAACATCAATAATCGATTAGTTTTCTCAATGAAAACTGGGAATGTAGAAAAAAGAGGCGAACTTATTCACTCATGCAAATTTTCACAATTGCAAAAATTACATGCTGGGAAACAAGCATTTTTTTTTATTCAAATTTCTCAAGCACCAACACTATTAAATCAAGTGGCCGATATTCGTCAGTTCAGACTTAGTTACTAAACTGTCAGCTGATTGCAACAAGGTTTCACACATCGTTCTGTTCGCTACTTCTATCGTCACACACATGCACGAACTTTCATAAAGGTGCTCATAAAGGCTTGAGATTGCTTCTCGTCACAAATAGACGGACTTTTACAAACACTTTTACTGTGTCATACTTTTTATCAACGAATGTTGTGCCATGTTTGCATTTTTGTACATTGAATTCTTTACATGTTGTCGATTATGCTTGTAATCAATATTTTACCGTGGCTGAATTGATCAAAACTAAGATTTCATATAATTTGCTCCAAGTTTTGATGTATGAAACTCACAGTGTATTCAGAAAAAATGTAGATGAGTTTTCTCACAAAGTTACAACTAAATAAGTACCTAAAATATTCAAGCAAAGGTTATAAGAATTGGGACAATTTCGACTTCATCGTTATGAATTTACCTTCATTGCTATGAATAGCTTTAGATTATAATTTTTTTTGTTTAAAATCAACATGGAATTTATATCAAATTCACTTTAATAAACTGTTCGAGACAATAAAATGTTTTGATAACAATAACCATTTGATGATATTATCTGTGATTATAATAAACGACCTTCTCTGTATTATAATAATTAGGATTAACATCAACAAGTTATCCAAAGCGTAGGTTCAACGTCCTGGCGAAGGCTAGATTGTATTATGACACCCATATCTCAGGGACAAAATAGACTCAACTGAGCAATTTTAAGTACTGTGGGAGTCTCAGGTAGCATCAGCTGTTTCCTCGGTAGTATAGTGGTAAGTATCCCCGCCTGTCACGCGGGAGACCGGGGTTCGATTCCCCGCCGGGGAGGCTGACAATTTTGTACTCTGTATCCTTTATCGTCTGTGTCTTCTGAGGTATTCATGCAAAAAAATAATATGGATGAGTTGATTTAATAAGACTTTTCAGTACGAAGGTTGGTTTTGTTTGTTAGTCATACGAACATAGAAAGTAAGGATCTAAAAATATACAGCCTCCCCGGCGGGGAATCGAACCCCGGTCTCCCGCGTGACAGGCGGGGATACTTACCACTATACTACCGAGGATTCGGCTGAAAACGAGTGTCTGCTTTTGGTACTTGACACCGCTTAGCTGATTTGCATCGACCTAATATGTCACTAGAAAATTGGTTGAGTTACAATCGGTCGGCAAAAGTCGACAAGACGTTGAACATTTGATTTTAATAAGTCGCCAAATTAAGTTAAACTAGTCATTATATTACAGAGGAAGCTGTTAATTATAACCATAGTAGTATCAAATGGTTATTGTTATCAAATCGGTCGGGTTCAAACTGCATCTAAAAATTGATTACGCCGACATTGCATGTTGAGACCAGATTTGAATTGGCTAGCAGCGTTTGTTCGGAATTAAGTGTCCCGATGAGAGTGTGGTTGGAGAGAGATAGACAGCGTCCCTAATAAAGAAAGAAAGCTGAGAACTATAATTCGAGAAACTGATCTGAAAAGAATGATAGAACAATCTACCTCTTATATAGGCTTTCATCATAGACTAGATTGCATTATGACACCCATTTCCTGGAGATAAAATAGACTCATTTGACTGATTTTGACTACTGCAGAGGTTTTATAGCCGTGATCTCGGTAGAATTGTGATAAGTATCCCCCGCTTGTCACTCGGTAGACCGGGGTTTAATTCCCCACCAGGGAGGCTTCTAAATCTTCATTCTTTATCTTTCATTGTCCGTATGTCCGTTTAGTGTGTGCGAGCAAAAAAACATGAATGTGTTGATTTAATAAGATTTAACCTCACACCAAGCAAAGAAGAATTAGAAAGAAACAGATTCAAATTCATTTTGGTCGAAATTTGTTTGAGTGTTTCAGCTCTGAACAATTCTGAGCGTTCCATATAAATTCAAGAACGTGGACACGACTTCAACGTGCAATATTCTGTGTCAGCCCATCAACATAAAGTATCATTACTTCGAGGCTAATTTCTTTACGTGCACATTCTAATATTCAAATTCTCATCAATACTTACAGTATGTTTTTTTAAATTAGCTTTATCACTTTTGATATTGCCTTCAAATATGTTGTATCGTTTTTTGTTCTGCAACTAACATGCATTATATTCTTATTGGCATCTCTTTTGTACGTGATTAAATACGTATATTTTATTTCTGTTTGGATTGTATTTCTCTTCCAAGTATTTTCTACTGTTATATTTGACCAAAGCATTATCAAAACAGTACCTAAATGTATGTATGTTAACTATTAAGACGTTGCACCATTTCTTTAGTCAGATGATCATTTGATTATCTCCAAGCAAATAACTCTTCATTACAATGGTGACCTCAGCCTACACAATTTCTACAGCGAAATATTTCTCAGATAAATTCTTCTTTTATGTAATATCTTTGGTTGTCATCAGTTATAAGATATAGGCGTTGTTCTTATGTGGTTATCGTTAAGGAATGGGTGGCACGAAGATGTTGTGGTTGACAAAGGATTCTACTTCCACGTGGTTTGGTGTTAGCGTCGACGTCACTGGAAATGTTGAAGAAGGAAGGGAGATGAACGGAGAGAATGCGCGCCAAGTATGAACATAGACGCGGAGATGAAACAAAGTGAAAAGACACATACAAATATTTGGATGGACAAATAAAACGTACATTTAATACTGGAACATTAATGTCAAATAACGAATGAAAATGAAATGCATATAATGATAACATTTATACGATCGATCCTGTAAAGAGGAGAGAGGAGATATCGAAATGTGGGAGTTTTATCGTCATTGATAGTATAGTTGTTGGAATCAAAGCGGAAGTGTCTGAACTGCTCCTGAATCCATAAAGCTTGGTAAGTTCAAAGAAATGGTTATGGAGACCGGGTTCAGTGTGTGTGCCAAACTGCCAAGTTGTGTGTGCAACTTGGGGGCTATTCTCTGACGCTGGTAGACAATTGACGGACAGACCATGAAAAATAGCGAGCACGTGGTGTTTAATCCATGCATGTTTCCCGAAGTAAAGAGAATTAGGAGAGATCATCGTGACTATCGGGTAGTAAAAAAGCATTGCCATTTCATTCATCCGAGTTAGATGTGTATATGTTTGGATCACATGGTGTATTTTCTACTGTTATATTTGACTAAAGCATTATCAAAACAGTACCTAAATGTATATGTGTTAACTATTCAAAAGATGTTGCATGATTTTTACAGTCAGTTGATCATTCAATCATCTCCAAGAAAAAAATATTCATTACAATGGTGACCTCGGCCCAAACAATTTTTACTAGGAAATATTTCTCGGAGAAATTCTTCGTCTAAACAAACCGCATTTCATTCTCAACAAATCGCTGACTCAACGTTGAAAGAAGCATCCATGTAATAATGTAGTTGCAAATACAGCACATCATATACACTGTATGTAGATGTATATATCTAAACGATACATAAATCATGTGTATTTAGCAACGATTGCAAAAATAGCGGGGAAGCTATTTTTCCCACCTGGCCTGCACGGCCCTGTCTATAGGCTATCTCAAAATAGCGAAATTTATATTCATACGATAAAATTATGTACAATTCTGCTTTTGGGGGCGGTTCTATATATGAGGGTCCGTCTCGTGTAGATTCAGCATTGAAATGACGTCAAGTACATTAATTAATCAGAGGTGCTGGTGACCTAACGGTTAGTAGCTAAAAATGGAATCAGGGATCTGAGCTCAAACTCCAACTGGGACAGTTTGTGTTCACTGCACATTAATACCCTTGGGAAAAGCATGAATTCGCCCCGCTGGTAACGAGTGTAGAAGACTGAGAAGTCTGAATTCTGATCAGGAGAGTCCAACACCACGACCATCGTCTTTTGATAAAAAGGATGTTTTCCAGAAATATATGGTTTACAGGACTCTGATGGAATTTTGGTAGACCTAACTAGTCAGAGGCAGATTATAGTAAAAATCAATTATTATAATAGATTCCAGTAAAATAAGAGGATGAAAATAGGTGAATGGAATAGGGCTACCGCCGTCTCCACTTCCCCACGACACCGTATGTAGATTTGGAAGATTTTAAGATTCCGTTTAAAAAAGATTCATTGAGAAATTTTATGTATTAGTATTTATGCATACCAACAGAAAAGATTTACATCTTAGTTGTCAGGCAATCATTTAATTCCCGCTGCGTGACTAAAATATTCACATTAGTCATTATTTCCCTGTTAAACTTATGTGTACTAAAGAAATGTAAAAGAGGAAACAATTGTCTGCATGCAGGAGTGAATCAGTTGGATTTTATGTCGTTATCCAATTAGCTGAACTTAGTCTGACAAAAGACCATCACAGTGGAGCACCCAATGAGGATTGAACTCACTAGCAATCGCTTACAAGATTTATCTGCTAATCAGCGCTCTACAGAACGCGCTCTCGACGTTGATTGCATTTAATTAAGCTATGTCTGGCACAAAGTCAAAATAGTGGGCATCCGATGAGAATTGAACTCACTAGCAATAGTTTACAAGACTCATCCATCACTGCTCCACAGTTCACGTTACAGGGCGACAATAGTAGGTCACCTGGCCATAGGCCTACGAGCTAGGGAGCCAGGAGGTAGTTGACGCCCTCCCCCGATATTCGGGCAAAACCTTGATAGATTTTGAGCAAGGCAATGTAATTCGGAAAAATAAAGCCCCCGCCCTGCTTAGAAGGAGTTCCTCTGCACCTATGCATACATACAAGAATGTGTATGTATATACGTTTGTATACAAATATGTAGGCATACTTTTTGTAGTGCTATGATTATTGTGTTACTTTTGCAAATCAAAGATAGTGATTTCTTTTTTCACTTGATACTTCAAACCTTGTACGGACCAATAAATGATATCTTGCATGGCTCAGAATGGAGTCAAAGCCCAAGTTAGGATGCTTCTGTTTTGGTACAGGTTTCCCTAACTCTATCAAAAGTAGAAAGTTTCCTATGAAACCTTTCGCACGCCTAAATGGCGTTGACCCAAGAAGCAATTACCATTAATTTACGTGAGAAAATATTGCTGAGCGTTCCCAGGCCCTCGAGTAACCTTGCATGATACTGTGCTAACTTCGTTACAGCTGCAATGATTGTTGAAATGTATGAAAGGGCACGTAAGTTTAGGGGAGGCTTGGAGGATTTTTTGAGTGTTTACAAAGATGGAAAAATACGTGAGGCTAAGCAGTCTAGCATACCGTCGTATTTCATGCCTTGCACATGAGCATCAGCTGGCGACAAATCTCGACCTTTGACACCATGACAGGCAGACATAGAAGAACTTTATTTTGGGGAGGGGGGGGCTCAAAAATATTTCCCATTTAAATTGATGCTAATTGCTTCTTCCCTTTACGACATTTCGGGGTGAGGATCTGTACAAATATTATGTTTTTCGTGAAAGCGAAATGGCGTGAAGTGAACTTTAAAAGAGCGAGGAATAACTGGGTTTTTTTTATATTTGTTTGACTAGATCAACGTTGGTTTCCAGTCACTTAAATGCAGCCGCCAGTGAAGAACCTTTTACGGTCGGATCACATTGAATACGCCGTTTATTGTACGATTACCGAAGTTAAGCAACACCTGGTCAATACCTAGATGGGTGGCTGCTTGGAAATACCAGGTACATAAACGAGAACGGTGAAGTGAGTGGTGCCTCTGAGTCTCCTCTGAGTCTTTTTCACGTACGACAAACTTTATCAAGAAATTTTAAATGGGGAAGCCCGGACAGGGACCACTGATGCCGTAGTAGTCAAGCATTAGAACAATAGCTAGCTAAGAGCGATGAATGAATGCTCTGCTTTGAGAGACTCAATTTCCGGGAATTTTAGCGAACACAGATTGAAAGTGGGAATGAATGAGACTCGTATTTTGGCCCTTGGGATTCGCGTATTTGCTACGACTATGATAAAAGATTGAACTTCTTTTTTTTTCTTCGTCGTATGGTATCTTTCGATTCAAACCGAAGAGCGCATAAAAAAATTCTTTGTTGCATCGTAGTTTATTGCTTTCTAGAAACGAATACTCTAATGGCATGACATGAAGGTAAACAAGTTGCTTTTTTTTTTTACTCTCTTTGAAGTACGCATCTTCTGTCAGTAAAATTACAGGAAACAAGAACATGGCTTCAGTAGGTTCGAAATCAATTGGAAACCAAAGAACTTAAAGGACAAATTGAGGCCTGCTTCGTGTCTGACATTGTTATATATTTGCCACCGGTGCTAGCGGTCGATGTTCAATTCGAGCTAAAAGTCAATTCGAATGCTGATTTACAAGGTAGGTAGACAGATAGATGCTCCTTGTTTTGGAAGATTGACGTAATGCTATTTTTCTACGTCCACTTTCCGACCATCTAACTTTGTATTGTACTAAGCAAAACTCAGTAAATATAAAGAATAGCCAAGACAAAGACCCACCTGGTGGCTGAGGTGGTTGCATATTTCCTGTTAGTTTTAGTGATCAGTATTCAAGCCCTGATTGAGGCCAGTGTTTTGAATGCTTATTTCCATGTTAGCTATGATTGAAAGATAGAAGCAATACGATCTTCCCATTCCTGTTCTCAAAGACACATATGAATAATTTTGTGTTGTACTGAAGCTAAGTAAATACTCACCATCACAGTCCATAGTTAAACAACTGTAGCGTAAAAATTTGAAATCATTTAAAAAATTCTATCTCAGAATTAATTCTATTTATGACATCATTGGGGTTTTCCATTGAAAAAACATCTAAAATAGAGTAAAAGGCATCTAGATTTTATTAATAAACCTGTCGGAAAAAAGCCCTCAAAGTGGTCAAAAATGCTTCTTTTTTTTTTTTTCAAAAATAGAAAAAAAAATTCTCAGAGGAGGCTAATGGAATACCTATGTCAAATCTCAAGTCTGTAGACAAAACGGTATGACCACGAGCAGTGGAGCAAACAAGCAAGCAAACAAACTCATGAATAAACACTTTGAAAAAGAATAGAACTCTTTTCCATCTTTGATGACCAAAGTTGTTCGATTGAAGACAGTTTGGACAAATGTGCAACTTAACGCAGAACTCTCCAAACTGTGTTTCGTGACACTCTAGAGTGTCTCCGATAATTTCTAGGTGTGCCGTGAGATAGGGTATAATTTTGCAGATCTTTCAAAAGATACTTCTCATGAATCAATTGAACTGCTGGGATGACATTATATATTTGGCTTGGCTAACAAAACTTGTGTTATGCCTGACCAAACATTTATTCTCAAAAAAGTGTGTCGCTTAAGTTCTGAAAGCCATGCCTTAAGGGAACAGAAATTGCACCGTATGGAATAGTCAGAGAGGTTGAATTTCGTTTATATCTTTTTTTTTTAATTCCTGTCTTTATGCCTATTTTGCCAGGGTTTTTGCACCTGGTGAGTCTTGTGCCCTATATTCAGCAACGTAGCGTGATAAAATTGGATTATGGCTATCAGTGGGTTCTCAACCATTTAAGCGTCACCACCCTCTTTCACGTGGAATTTTTTTCCACCGCCCACCAGTATGATGAATATTCAAAAGGTTATCAAAACATTCTTAACACTTAAAAAACAATAAAAATGAATAGCTTTTGCATTACAAGATTCTTTGATGAAATTAATGTAAAACAGTAGCATTAAAAGTTTGGCACACACTTATCATTCTTCAATATCATCAATGCAATCTGTCTGGTAATCTTTCAAAAGGTTAACATACATATGTACCACGTACCTATCAACAGAGACGTATGCGCACATACACAAGCGTTTACACATTTCTCTATGCATCTACATAATGTTCGATGTCACAATGCTGATTGGTAAATTAATAATAGAAAATGTATCTGTTGACTCATTTTTTTTTTCTATTGTCAATTACTGACTTTAATACTCAAAATCAAAATAACTGCCCATCAGAATTCTAAAACGTCCACCATTTTCTGTTCAGCTGCTCAACGCCCACCCAAGAGTTGAAAACGCCCACCAGTGGGTAATATCGCCCAGGTTGAGAAACCCTGGGTTAGGGTAATCAAATAACAATTTTTTCCTATTCGTTAACATGGAGTGATTGAAGTAGGACACGAACCGTCGCGGAATCACGGTCGAAAGTCACGCGGTCGGTCTCACGTCTACTGGATACGCCCAGACCGCGTTGGATATACTAGTTCTTGTACGATCATCGACGTTAAGCAACATCGAGCAAGGTCGTTACCAAAATGGGTGACCTAACTGGATATACCAATTGCTGTAAGAGAGCCTTCGAGGTGATCGATCTCTAGATTACGCTCAATAATGCAAGCCAAAGGATCCCTGCCTCCAAACCTTTAGACTTGCCTAGCTCCAAGCGACAAGAAATGCATGAAAGCTAGATAGCTTAGTCTAGTCTTACACAGGACCATGATACCGAAACACCCAGTGAGAACCAAACTCATCACACTTGCGAATGGTCTAATAGACTACACCTCTCTAGCTTCAAATTTGTTAAAAGTTAAACTTCAATTTAAAACAATATATAAGTAAATAAGTAATTTACAAAAGTTATTTTTTAGTCGAACAGTTTGACAGAAATAGATTTTTAAAATTACTTGGGTATATTTTTCAAGTGGGAATCGAAAACAATCGTCAAAGTATTTTTAGAATACGTAGCATCCATTGTCAAGTATCTTTATTATGTGTACAGTGCTTGTCACTGTTGAAAGATCTACACTACTCAATAAGCTCACAGACCCCCACAAATACGATTGTGGACCTCTCCTTCCACATCCTAGGGAGGGGGATCAGCAGCCCCCAGTTTTGGGACCGTTGATGAGAGGGTGGTTCGACATTGTTTTATCTGTGATTATAATAATCGTTAGTTAATATTTGGGGGCCAATACTGTATCTCTCCGCATTTATAAACTCATATTATTATATCTTATAAAAGATAGTTCATGGTTTTAGATTAAAGTTCAACTTTTTTTAATTTGAGGCTTAAAGGGAGTAGCTCACTAATTATAGTTCTGGGGCAGGTGCTCAGACAGGCGCTTTGTATTCTTTTTAAGTCTAGGTTTGGGGAATATATACATACTAAGCTCAGCTTAGTCTGACAAAAAAAAAGAGAGGAATACTTAAAAGCCGTATTCTCGTACGACGGACGGAAAATAAGGGCTCAGTTATATCATTATATTATTGTTACATGCTGAATAGAATGACCCCCATCCCTCCCCCCAAACAACTTTTTTTTTCCAAAACTGATGCTTTTTCGTAATCAAACTAATCTCAACGAGTTTAGTATTTTGAATTCAAATCTTTCTTACTGTAGAAAGTGGTCAGACGATTTTTAAAAAAAGGAAAATTTAGGTTACGTTCGATTACTTTTTCTCTCATTCATCCAGCATGCATAAAGCGGGGGCTGTGGGTGTGGGGAGGGAGGGAAAGAGAGAGAGGGAGAGAGAGTAAGGATAGAAATAAAGGCCATATGATTGAATACCTACAACAGTTACTGGTTTTCAACTTCTTCTCGTTAAAGCTGAAGCGCGCGACTGCATCGTTATGAAGAAGCAACTGTAATTCAATATCTCTACGCGCTACTGCATATCAACGTGTGTATGTGCGTCTGCGCATGCGTTGAGTGATGAACGAATGTGTGCTTCTTCAGGATCGGTGGGTTCAGGGTAAAAGGGTATCTTGCTCTCCATTTTTATTGATAATTCTTTGGTCAAGCGTGTGATATCTACTTCTCATAATCTGGCTTGTAAGCGCGCGTCAGAAAGGGCTGACCGGCTCGATGATTTGCTTGCGTAATCGACCAATTTCGTCGATCACTTTTGACAATTATTACGAATAAATGATGACATAGAATATCTCCTGGTACACATTAATTAACCATCCTTCATGTATAATTTCGTTGCTGCACGAATCGCCTAACATGCCAACCAAGTGGGCTACAGATTCTTCTTTCTTAGCTCGTGTGTGTGGGGGGGGGGTCCGGGTACTCCTTGTCATATTTTTTAGCAACAACTCCGAAAACTTGCATGAGTACACCATACAATTTTTTTTGCTCAAAATAATGCTTTTGGAGTCTCTATGGTTATTTTGGGACCAACAATACCCAAATCTTGCTCTAATATTTTTTTCTGCACTTTGGGTGAAAGATCCGTTTTCTTGAGATGAATTTTTTTTAAAAATATCAATTTTCTTTGGATAATTTTAGGTACAAGATCTACTTTTTAAGGTAATACCTTCGAAATTCTTTCAGATGATTAATTCTTGTGCACACTTGCACTACGGTGATTCATTTATGCGACGTACAGATATCATATTTTCCTTTCAAATTACAATGATGGACACCGAAAAGGCAAAATCGAACCTGAGCTGTAAATATGTATTTTCAATAAAACACAAGATTTGTTTGTTAAGCTCTGCTATTCCATTGGTGCTCAGAAGGCGATGTTCAAATACAGTGGAAGCGGCTTATAGCTATCACTTTAGGTCATGATAATACTTTCGATGGGAATAATCAGTTGATAACATTAAGCAAAGGATATACAAATTGGGACAATTCATATTCATCGTTATAAATTTACTTTCATACTAATGAACAACTCTATCATATAGAATTACTTTTTTTTAAATTATCGTGAAATCTATACCAAATTAATTTGAATAAACTGTTCGGGACAAAAGAGTATTTTTATAACTATAACCATTTGATAATATCATCGGTGATTATAATAAACAACCTCTTCTGTTTAATGATAAAAAGGATTAACATCAACAAGTTATCAAAAGGGAAGGTTTATCATCTTGACGAAGGCTAGATTGTATTATGACACCAATTTCTCAGAGATAGACTCAAGTGAGCAATTTTAACTAGTGTGGGAGTGTCTTCTTTTATCAGTTGTATCCTCGGTAGTATAGTGGTAAGTATCCCCGCCTGTCACGCGGGAGACCGGGGTTCGATTCCCCGCCGGGGAGGCTTGAAATCTTTTTATTCTGTATCTTTCATTGTTGAGATACTCGTGCAAAAAACATAGACGTGTCGAATAAATAAGATTTCTCGGTTCAACGCAAGGAAGCTTTTCTACATGTTTTGTTTGTTGGTCATACGAACGTAGAGATCTAAAAATGTACAACCTCCCCGGCGGGGAATCGAACCCCGGTCTCCCGCGTGACAGGCGGGGATACTTACCACTATACTACCGAGGATTCGGCTGTTGACGAGCCTCTGTTTTCAGTACTGAAAACCGCTCATTTTCAAGTTCATACTATCATATAGGCTTTTATTATAGACTAGATTGTATCATGACGCCCATTTCCTGTAGACAAAATAGACTCAACTGAGCGATTCTGACTACTATGGAAGTAAGACCTGCAGCTGTATCCACGGTAGCAAAGTGGTAATAATCTCTGCCTGTCATGTACGAGACCAACGGTCGATTTCCCGTCAGGGAGGCGTATAGTTTTTTTTAAAATATCTATATTCTACAAAAAATATGCATTCATTGATTCGATAAGATTGGGGGGGGTCAGTATTTTACCATGTATATAAGGTGAAATACGTTCAGTTTGCTTTCCACGACTCTACGGCGAGATACGCCTAGGAAAAGGGGTTTGAACTCTTCGGCAATTTTGAAAGTGTCAATTTGAAGTCATCCAGATGGAAGGAATACATGTCAAATATTAACAATGGGGGGCAATATTTCATCAAATAAAATGTAAGTTTAATATTGCATAAGAGTCCAAACCCCTTTCCCTTGGAGTATCTTGCCGTAGAGTTATGTGAAGGAAGCTAAACCTATTTACCTTGCATGATCAGCTATCATAAAAATTACGCTATTCAGATTTGAGCTTCAATTTTGAATGAAAAACGCATTTCTTCGTGTATGCAATTACAAATACAAGTACGTATAAAAATTATGTTTCCATTAATAATACGTACTTGGAATTTTTAGCTCAAAATTTTCGGAAAAAATCCTGGTTATACATGAGACCAAAAAAATCTTTTTAAATCAATATAATAATTTTTTTTAATTTTTTTTTTGCAGCAGAGAGACGTTAAGAAACCATACATCACTACGGCAAGGAATCGAACCCCGGTCTCTCGCGCGATAGGTGGGGGATACTTACCACTATGTACCGAGGATACAGATGTAGAGATAGACACTTCAACAGTAGTCAGAATCGCTCAAATCTATTTTATCTCCGAGGAGCGGGTGTCATAATGTAATCTAATCTATGATAAAAGCCTACGTAAGAGGTAGATTTTTCTATTATGCATTAACTCATTCTCTCGGATCAGTTTCTTGAATTCTAGTTCTCAACTTTCTTTCTTTATTAGGAACGCTGTCCATCTCTCTCCAACCACACTCTCATCGGGCTACATTATTCCTAACAAACGCTGTTAGTCTATTCAAATCTTGTCTTCACATGATAATCAATTTTTGAACGCAGTTTGGACCCGACCGATTTGATAACACTAACCAATAGATACTATTATAGTTATGATTAACGGCTCCCTCTGTAATACAATAACTAGTTTAGCTTAATTTGTTGACATATTAAAAGCAAATGTTCAACGTCTTGTCGACCTTTGCCGACCGATTGTAACTCAACACCAATTTTCACGTGATTAGAGTCGACGCAAATCAATAAAGCCGTTTCAAGTACTGAAAACAAGAACATATTGTCAGCCGAATCCTCGGTAGTATAGTGGTGAGTATCCCCGCCTGTCACGCGGGAGACCGGGGTTCGATTCCCCGCCGGGGAGGCAGTATGTTTTTAGATCTCCCCTTTCTACGTTTGTATGACCAACAAAACTCACAGTAAATTGTGTGACATTGCATTGAACCGAGTAAACTTATTATATCAAAAAGACCTTGTTCTTTGTACGAGTACCTCAACAATGGAAATTACAGAATAAAAATATCAAGCCTCCCCGTCAGGGAATCGAACCACGGTCTCTCGCGTGACAGGCGGGGACACTTACCACTATAATAGTAGACACTCCCCACAGTACTTAAAATCGCTCAGTTGAATCAATTTTGTCACTCCGAAATCGGTGTCATAATACAATCTAGCCTTCGCCAAGATGATGATCCTACCCTTTTGATAACTTATTGATGTTAATCCTTTTTATCATTAAACAGACGAGGTCTTTTATTATAATCACCGATGATATTATCAAATGGTTATAGTTATAAAAATACTTTATTGTCCTGAACAGTTTATTCAAATGAATTTGGAATTTGTATACATGGTAAAATACTGCCCCCCCCCCCAAATCTTATCAAATCAATAAATCCATATTTTTTGTAGAATACAGATATTAAAAAAAACTATACGCCTCCCTGACGGGAAATCAACCGTTGGTCTCGTACATGACAGGCAGAGATTATTACCACTTTGCTACCGTGGATACAGCTGCAGGTCTTACTTCCATAGTAGTCAGAATCGCTCAGTTGAGTCTATTTTGTCTACAGGAAATGGGCGTCATGATACAATCTAGTCTATAATAAAAGCCTATATGATAGTATGAACTTGAAAATGAGCGGTTTTCAGTACTGAAAACAGAGGCTCGTCAACAGCCGAATCCTCGGTAGTATAGTGGTAAGTATCCCCGCCTGTCACGCGGGAGACCGGGGTTCGATTCCCCGCCGGGGAGGTTGTACATTTTTAGATCTCTACGTTCGTATGACCAACAAACAAAACTTATGGAGAAGCTTCCTTGCGTTGAACCGAGAAATCTTATTTATTCGACACGTCCATGTTTTTTGCACGAGTATCCCAACAATGAGAGATACAGAATAAAAAGATTTCAAGCCTCCCCGGCGGGGAATCGAACCCCGGTCTCCCGCGTGACAGGCGGGGATACTTACCACTATACTACCGAGGATACAGCTGATAAAAGAAGACACTCCTACACTACTTAAAATCGCTCAGTTGAGTCTATCTTTTCTCTGAGAAATCGGTATCATAATACAATCTAGCCTTCGCCAAGATGATGATCCTACCCTTTTGATAACTTGTTGATGTTAATCCTTATTATCATTAAACAGAAGAGGTTGTTTATTATAATCACCGATGATATTATCAAATGGTTATAGTTATAAAAATACTCTTTTGTCCCGAACAGTTTATTCAAATTAATTTGGTATAGATTTCACGATAATTTAAAAAAAAGTAATTCTATATGATAGAGTTGTTCATTAGTATGAAAGTAAATTTATAACGATGAATGTGAATTGTCCCAATTTGTATATCCTTTGCTTAATGTTACCAACCGATTATTCCCATCGAAAATATTATCATGACATAAAGTGATCGCTATAAGCGGCTTCGACTCTATTTGAACATCGCCTTCTGAGCACCAATGGAATAGCAGAGCTTAACAAACAAATCTTGTGTTTTATTGAAAATACATATTTACAGCTCAGGTTCGATTTTGCCTTTTCGGTGTCCATCATTGTAATTTGAAAGGAAAATATGATATCTGTACGTCGTATAAATGAATCACCGTAGTGCAAGTGTGCACAAGAATCAATCATCTGAAAGAATTTCGAAGGTATTATCTTAAAAAGTAGATCTTGTACCTAAAATTATTCAAAGAAAAGAGATCTTCCCTCCTGAATTAAAGGCAAATATGATATTCGTACCTTGCAATTGGAAAGTGTCATTATCTCTCATTCGAATCGCTGCATGTTTAGATTTCACTTGTATAAACACTTATTTTGTAAGACAATGTCACTTGGTCCAAGAACTTTCTACTGAACTCATTGTTTGCGTTGCTTTTGGAGTTACTATAACATTTCAGTGGATCCATTAAAGAGACCTCTTCAATTGTATAATCCATATGTAAATACAAAGGTTTCTTTTTTTTCTTTCCGACAATTTGTTCCAGTAAAAAAAGGAGACCTTTCTATTTTCTATAACTATTGTACAACTGAAGAAGTCTATACCAAAATATTGTGGTCATAGCCTAAGCAATTCTAAGAATGAGTTCAACGGTCTGAACAAGTCTTTGAATGATGTCTCTTCTCAAAAACTATAAACAGTGTGAAACAGAAACGCTTCTGCTTTTACATATTTCTTTGAAGTAACTCCTCAAAATTGTTTTGATATTTGACACCATTCAAAAATTATCATCTTCTAGATTTCTATTCATTAGAGTTAGGAGATATGATTGCATTGTTCTTAGTTACTTCATTTTAGAGTTATTAATTCACATACATAAAAAGCAAGACATATATATATATATATGATTATTATCATTATTATTAAGAAATTAATATATGATCCAACCGAATGATTACAAATTGCATTATTTTATATTGAAACTCTATTTGAAATGATCTCCCGATTTTACACGCTGAATGTATCATTTGGCCAAGTCAACGCAAATAGGATGAACAATTAAAGAAAATGGGGCCGCTACAGGAATCGAATCAGCGACATATGTGTGTGTGTCTGTGTGTGTGTGTGTGCGTGCGCGCGCGCATATACTGCGAGCAACACTTTCTAATTGGCAAACAGATACTACTTTCTGATCGATGTGTCTTCATTCGGCTGAATAAGAAGAGATAAAATTGAAATAGAAAGTTTCAACATCGTATCAACCACTTTGGCCTCAGTAGTTTTGCATAATAATAATAATAATAATAATAATAATGGTAGTAGAAGAAGAAGAAGAAGAATCTATTGAAGGTTTTAATACTGTATTGCCCGAGAGCGACGCATTGATCCTAGGCAGAGTAAACGGATATCCATTAGGTGGGTTGTCTTATTAATGTGAGATCAAATATGGAACCTAACCAAGAGACAGACCTGCAAACTGAGAGGCTTACAACGCGTGCATGAGAGAATCATGCTTAACCTTAGATATATATCATATATTATATTATATTCAGACCCTTGGCAGAGGGCCAGGGAGAGATATTTTGATCCTTGGCAGATCGTACAGATACTCTAATCCTGGGATAATCTACCAATCATGCGTAAATAATCCCATCTTTTTTATGCTATTAGTAAATAAATCAATTTTAATAGATGCTTATAAATTGTAACTTCCGTACACCAACGGCGAATTTATTCCCGTTCAAAATCTTCATATTTGTGTTATCTTACTTCCATACTTGGTTATCATATAAAGAAGGTGAAGATAAGCTACTTTATATATTGAAGCCATTCAGTTTAACACTTGGAGAAAAGAAAAACTTAGTTAACAAGATACTGACTTGATATCTTTTTTTAACGTTTGTACTCAGAGTAGATATTCTCAGTAAGCAAATTATTTTTCAAGTTCTAACTTTCATATTTTAAACCAAAAAGATTTCGAAATGTTAACTCTACATTCGAACGTAATTCTTTCAAGTTTTCACACGGTAAATTGTGATAATATTCAACACACGTTTACTATTCACGCCAATCTTTATTAATCAAGAGTTTCTCATCTGCTTTTTTTAAATGGGAAAAAGTATTATTTTTTGATGAACCACTGATAAAATGCAACCTTGAATCGTCTGTCGTATAAAATGGATATATGGATTCCTCTTCCTTACAAAAATGGTCCTACGTCGCATTCTGCCTTCGTGGCAAATAAATAGCAAGAAATAAGGTAAAATCTAAACAAATCCCTCCATAATAGAAGCGACTTAAAGAAATAAGAAATTGAGGGATTTTATTTTCAAAAGAATTTTACGGGCGTTTTCTGTATTGAAATATTATAGACATACAATAGATTAGTAAAAGAACGGTGTTTCAATTGATCGTATCATGGATTAAAGGGTTCCATACTTGTAAAATCCAAAATACCCTATGGTATTTTTATACATCATGAGAGAAAGGTCGTTTCATTGATGGGATCGAGTCATCCTTTGTTGACGAAATCATTAGGGTTGTAAATATGCTCAATATCACATGGAGAGATCACAAGACAGTACAACATATCAGGGAGAAAATAGGAGTCCGAGGCTTCATAGAATCCATTAGAGAGCTCAAATGGTAATGGGCTAGTCATGTTGCAACAATGGCAGACAACCGATGGTAAATTACGACTCATGGATCCCCAGGCCGGCAGAATACAAGATGGAGAGACGAACTAGACAAGTTCAGAAAGTATTGGCTCTGCAATGCCCATGACAGAGAGGTCTGGCAAATCTTGGTGAGTCAAATGGCGGGCGATGAAAGACTGATGATGATGATGGTGGTGGTGATGAAATGTCACATATTCTCTCTCATATAAGGTGAGTGCCATCTAGAGGAGTTAAAGGGAGACAACTGAAATTGTAATAGTACTCAAGGGGGACAACTTCCTCTATTTGCATTAATTTCCTATCTACGCTGTTTACTTACCGCAGTAGCCACTGTGTCTGAGTGCGTTGCGATATAACAAACAACCAAGAGATTTAATATGAGAGAAAATACTGAGATATCTCAACAATGTTTACCCATCGACTCTGACAAGAGGAGCTCAGTTGCCATGTTCTAAGAGTTCACGGTGGTCCAACATAAGCTGAAAATTTTCTCTTCTATATATATAATGGACCCCCTCACTTGAAGTTACAGACAAAGAAACCCAGAGACAAATACAAAGAAAATAAGCTTATTTTGTGCTGCCCTGAATGTGTGACTGTCATTTGCAGTTGATCCATAGAACTCCAATTACTGGAATTTCAGTCATTCGTAGTTGTTCCATAGAACTGCAATGACTGAAATTTTTTAGTCATCTAGAGTTAGGGGATTAAGGGGAAAAATAGTCATTTTTAAGTGAATTTTTTTTTTTTAAGGAAAAAAAAGAAAACATTGCCAGTTTGAGAAATTATGAAAATTTATTTGTACAAAAATAAAAGCTGAGAGAAGGATGAAAAAGATTTGTTTTCAAAGTCAGTATTTCTGAGAGAGTGGATGAATCAAATGAAGAGATGAAGAATTGAGTGAATATTTAATGTCATTTAGTGCCATTCAAGGGTCAGGAGTAAAAGAAGCAGTTGAACAAAATGATTAGGATCAACCTAGGTTAAATATTGATAATAAAATCTATTAAGTCCTTTTAACAAATTTCCTCATTGAATTTTGATCATCTTTTTCACCCACATTTACACTAGAATATTCATAACAATCCATTAATGTATACAGAAAAGTCTGGACTCACCACTGAGGCCTCAAATGGATTTTCACTTTTACTTTCAAAGCCTGACATTCGATGCTAAATCTGTTTTCTATAGAAACTTAACCTTTTAACCAGTAAAACGTATAAACATGCTTACTGGAGAAATTACCCAGGCAAGAAATAATGAACTGTATTTTCTATCACTTTTCTCTATCTTAAGATAGGCTGCTCCACACCTTATGTTCACCGAACGTTTTGTGTAGCCCCTTGTGAGTACAGACATCAATGTTTGGGCCAAATGTGTACAACATAGAACCATATATTTTTTAATATGTTAACCTTGAGTATAAGACAAGTTCAGAATAGAGCATAAAATTTCAGAAAATCAACTGACAGAAATACAAGCCAAGTCTATTATTTTGCCATAACATCATCATAAGAGATATCCACTTATGAATTCACCGTTTATGGCACTTGGTCAGCTGTTACCTATACAGCTCTATCCTCAAAATACCGATCGATTGTTTTCAAGTAGTAATGATTACGAACCTACTTGAAAAGATAATTCTAAAAAGATATTATATAATGTGCACTGTAAAATAACTACATAGCATTCCATACAAAACTATGGTGATGGATAGAGTTAAAACAATGGGCATTATCACTCACTAATATGCATTGTATCCTTCGCCACAGAATCCACACAGGCAAAAGTATTGGCCATTTTTTAAATGAAAAAATCTCATCTTATATTCAAAAATATACGGTAT
The DNA here is from genome assembly GCA_963457665.1 of Thysanoteuthis rhombus. Classification (NCBI taxonomy): domain Eukaryota; kingdom Metazoa; phylum Mollusca; class Cephalopoda; order Oegopsida; family Thysanoteuthidae; genus Thysanoteuthis; species Thysanoteuthis major. Next base: position 11,187,892 of record OY735216.1, on the reverse strand, counting down.
CTTCGTCTGTTTTTTTAAAACTACCTGATTTAGGAAAACTACCAAGATTTACCTCCCTTGTTACGTCAGCGCTAATATTTACTTGTTAAACTCTGTTACTATTGTTGAGTGTGAATATTTCAAAGTCAAGATTGCCTCATCCAGACCCCAAAATATGGCACCAGATGACATCATGCAGAAGACAGGGGACTAAAATTTGGAGAGACATTTGAGTAATGTGTCTCTCAGTTTCACTCGAATGGCTTCATTCCCTTCACAAATGATGTGTGTAGAGTCAGGCTCAACTTGTATTAATGTGTCTTCACTTGGCTAGAAGGGAAAAGAAAAATATTGAATTAGAAAGTTTCAGCAACTTATCAATCCCTTTGGTCTCAATAGTTTTACATGAAAATACAAATAATAAAATTGGTAGAAATACATTAATCCATTAGAGGTTTTAATATTGTATAGATAAATAGATTATATATATATATATATATATATCATAAATTTATACCACACATAAATAGATCCTTGTAACCAGCATGTGAACTAGAATTAATTTTCTGAAATTATCAGGGAAAAAAATATCAGTAGAGGATTTGGGCAATGTTGGTCCAAAATGACCATACAAAAAACTTTTTCATATATATATATATATGCATATATATATGTGTGTGTGTGTGTGTGTGTATGTATGAATGTTTGAGGTTATTGTTATTGGGAGGATTATGATTTTTATATATATACATACATAGATCTTTAAATCATAATCCTCCCACAATTAGATGTGGATGTGAGGTTATTCTTAGTGGGAGGATTATGATTTATATGATATATATATATATATATATATATATATATATATACACACACACAGATCTCTAAATCATAAAACTCTTATTAACAATAACCTTACATCCACATCTAACCCCTCTCAGATACATGTAATATTGGGAACTTCAAAGTCACTCAGTCCCATAACAACAACCACCTCAGTAAGACGTCTCACTCGTACAAATCATAGCCAACATATTTCCGATGACCTGTAAGCCTAATATCTATGAAGTTCCTGAACCTCATCACCCCTCCATATATACCATTCCTAACCTACCTACACGATCTAACAACAAAGCACTTCCCTCCTACCCTGACACCCTATGCCCTCTCCAAGACCTACTACTACTGCTGCTACACCACAAACTTCATCACTGACTGAACTTTGTCTCACACAACAGGATGATCCTAGCTGAGGGGATACCATTTTTTCACTCACAAAGCAAAGCTCCTGATGGTGGATTTATGTTATAACCTCTAAAAAGGTACACAAATACAGCATACACTACTGAAGATGGGAATACCTCCCGAAACATGTCTAGACCATCAATGAAAACATTTACAGATAAATAAACACTTTCACTTCTGAACCTGTCTCACTCTCTATAGTTCAAATTATATATATATGTGTGTGTGTATGTATATACAGTGGGTTAATAAAATATGATACATTGCAAAAAGTTTATTCTAATATACTTACACAGCATCAAAATTAACAGAATTTGGTCAATGATTTAAATTGATACAACATATACAAAAAACAAGCAAATATTGAAACAAAACTGAACAATGTCTACTCACCAAATGTATTATGGATCCTTCTCCGGAATCGGCAACTTTTACATCAGTGATGCCTTCCTATAGAATAGAAAATTTTTCATTATATTTTCTCAATTCTATTCCCAACATCAAAAACTATTCAACCCGTTTATTCTATTCTGACAAAAAGAACATCCTCCTTTCACGTCATTTTTTCCACAATTAAAGACACTGTTTAGCGATGCTGTCAAAAATGGCGCCATATATATAAAATATATTAAATTTTATATATGTAAATAATAGAGATTTACAACACAGTGAGCTTCAAGAATAGCGTTCCTTTGACCACAAATGGATTTTTTTTTTCTTGTTCCATTTCATACTATTCTTTAGATTTAGAATTTTTATTACGTCATTAGAACATGAATGAAATTCTATTTTACAACATCAGTTGCATCCTTTAGCATAACAGATGACATCTGCACATTGTTAATCATTATATGTGGGGATTCTCATGATTGAATTCCCATAAGTGAAATAAAAATAATTCATCATCATCAGATTATTCTCACTCACAAATGTTGGACCCATATGGTTCTCTACCTTTTCAATGGTTGGCCCCTAAAGGGCCTTGAGCAGTATGTTGACATTGTGGTTTTTGACAAAAATCATTAGAATCAGTAATGAAGAATGTAGCAGCATGCTGGAGCATACCTATAAAATATAGAATAAAATTGCAGTTTTGTTCAAAGATTTGTTCAGATCTCATTCATTTCGCCATTCATTTCAACCAATCCATTGTACAGACTTTCTCAAGGGAACAATCTATATAGGAAGGAATCTTTTGTTCTTGGTAGGGTCTATCAAAAGCCCCCCAAAAAGGGACATTTTTTATTTGTTCTTGTTTTTTCTAAATGGATTTGTACACCTGAGGAAGGCTGTAGAATAGATTGGTCAAAAACATTGTGGTAAAAACAAAAAAAAATGAGATCTATATCCATACCTGGCATAAATGAATGACCATAGCCCGTGTATGTACCAGAACTAATTATCTAAAAGAAATAGATCTTTTATTCAAAGAATCAATCTAAAAAGATGCCAGCACAAGATTTGGGCATTGTTGGTCCAAAATGACTACAGACACTTCAAAAAAGCACCTCTTTGAAAAAACAAAAAATATGTACTTTGATGGTGCCTCGTGGCGTATTTGAACAGATTTTCAAGGTGTAGCCCCCCAAAATGTGACCAGGAACAGAAATGATAATGACTCCAAATTACCAAATGTAAAATAGTAGTTCACTTTCCTTGAAAAACACAGGAGTAAAAACCAAAGCTCTTAACACAAAACTGCAACTCTTCTTTACGCATTCAAAGGTGAGATATGCAAGCAATAAATCTTCTTACCTCAGCCAAAGCATCAACAAATTGCCGAATTTGAAGTGTGCCCCAAATGTACGAACGAATTGCCCCATCCGCCTTCAGTTTGCGTTTCAAAGGTACGTCATCAGGAATTGGCTGGATAACAGACAAAAAAGTGGAAAAATAAAATTTATAACGTAAAGATATACATGGATGAATTAGGAAGAGAATTCATTTTCATTGCAGTTGAATTAGGAAAATTTTATAAACAAATATTCATGAATATATTTCATTTGGGTGATACTTTTTTAGATATTAGGACAATAGTCCAAAATATGGAAATCACTCTTGTTTATCCATACAATTTCTCCGAAGGTTCTAAATGAATTTCAATGACATTTTTTGGATGGCTGGACCATGGGCACAGAGGAATTCATTAAATTTGGGGACAGATTCTGCAATTTTTTCGATTGAGATATTATTTTACCATTGCCAATAAAGTAGCCATTCCAATTCCATCTTTCATGAGCAATGTATTTAGAAGAATCTTTGGAGGAGGTTATGAATTAGTAAACACCAGTCATATCAGAATTTGGACGGGGGAGGGTTTTGTACTATGACTTGTTTAGATTTCATTCAACCAGTCATATTAAAGTAGGGGGTGGGGTACCATGACAATGAATACAAGTCATATTAGAATTGGGGCAGGGGTACTATGACTTAATTATTATTCATATTCATTAACATCAGTCTTATTAGAATAGGAAGAAGGGGGAATACTATGATTTGATAGATACCAATCATATTAGAATTGGTGGAGGAGTACTATGACTTTTCAAGCTCTATTCGTATTAGAATTGAAGCTCTAAACATTTCAACAAGCACCATTCATATTAGAATTGAAGCTCTAAACATTTCTGTTGTACAAATTAAGTTGAACTAGGCCTAGGGCAGTGCCCATTCCCAGGGTGCATGTTTGGACTTAATTGGGTGTTGAGCAGTCTGCCATAATAGTAATGTAAAATGATTTTCAAGATGGCTTCAAAGAATTTCGGTTACTTCTCTTCAGTGTTGCCAAGATCTATAACTTTATAAAAAAGATCTAAAAGCTGTAATTTTTTTTATTCATTTTCCTCAAAAACTGCTGATCCAAATAAACTTCAAACTGAACACTGAACTGCCTTGTGCTCTGTCTAATATATCTGGCAAATATCAACTTTGTACAATGGCCAGTTGTCAAGTAATTGCTCTGCATACAAGCATGCACATACAGAGATTTCTTCAATCGTAGTTGAATCTATAAAGAGAGAAAGAAACAATAAGACTTACCTCAAGAACAAATTTGTTGTCCTTGCCTGTTACACAGCCGGTCACCATCGTGATGAGAGAACCAGGTTTTACTTCTACGGGCTCCAAAGTTGCTGCCAACTATCAGAGAACAAGAAGGGAAATATTTGCACATCAATCCAATATCCTTCAAGTCCAAATCTGACATTTCCAATTGTAAGATAAAGTCATTGTACTCGGGCAAATGAATCAAGGAAATTACTGGATTTCTTGCTGTCAAAGCAACATCCCAATTACAATGGGCTACATTATAGAAAGAGATTTATTTACCTTTGGGTGAATTTCAATTTTTTCAAATTGGCGTTTGACGGGCAAAGACAGGATCTTTCCTCTTTTGTAGGTTCTAGTTCGAGTAAGGTTTAAATCCTACAAAAAGAAAATTGGAAAAATTCATCCACATGTTAATAAATAAAAATATGAATGCAAATAATAACCATGGATTAATTTATGCTGGTCATTGAATATTACAGTGTACAACTGTGTATATAAAACAGCCCTACAAATTTCCATTTAAAATTTAGGTTCTGAATACTCGCTATAAAAGATGTCTATAAATCTAGTAATTACCCCTCAGCTTTTACTAACCCAATGGACACACTTTCTAAAGACACTAATTACTAAAGTATCATATCATTGGAGGTGTAGGTGGCCCAACTACTCAGAAAATGGAATCAACGAACCAAGTTCAAACACTGATTGAGACAGTTTGAGTTCACTTAGCACTAATGCCCTTGAAAAAGGTATGAATCCATCTTTTCTCCAACCTCAGCTGTAGGTGAATAGCAGGACAGACTAGGCTCTAACCATGGTTGACAACCTGTCTAAGAGACAAACTACACCAATTCAAAACCCTTTAAGACATCTAGATAAAAATTTTAAGAGTGAAAACATTGTCTTAGAAATTCCGATAGAAAGGAGGCTAGAGGGTATACATCAGCCAAAACAGAAAGAAATCGGTGTCACTATATATGTAATCAATGAGAGTTTTGTCATTTGTTTAATAAATCTTACCCATTATACCATTGGTTACATAAACAGCTTCTGATTTTAATAAATTCTTCCTTGAATATTCTAAGTTTTAGCGAAAAATTTGTAACCCCCTGCCCCAATATTGTTAATTATAAAACCATAAAACTCGAAAAACTAATAAGGAAATTTAAGGAAAACATATTAAAGTGATCCCTGCAAAATACAAGAAGCAACAAGAGATAAACGGAATGTAATTTAAGCTTTCTACAGAGGTTTGCAGAGATTAATTATATAATTCAGTGGTAGGATTAAGGTTATTCATTGACCAAAGCAAACTTTGAAGGTAATCGGTCTGGTTATTTACTCAATAGAAAATGTCATGTGACCAATATATTTTGTGTTGTGGGGGGGGGTGATCAATGAAAAAGTTACTTCTCTCACCTTTTGTCTGGCAGTAAACACTAAAAAGACTGAATTTCCAAAAAACAAGCGGGCACAAACTAGGGACCAATTTGGCAAAAACTTACATGGCAAACCGAACCCCCACATGAAACATGGGGGGTAGCTTAGAAATAAACGTTTTTAAGGAGTAAATGTTTAATTTTTCATCTTTCTAGTTCCATTGGTGCTGCGTATATGTGTGATACATACATTGCCAGCCAAACCAACTTGAAAACTAAAGAAACCTATTTTGACCTATTTTGGTGACAGTTTTGGATGATGGTTTCTAGTAAATGATATCTTTTCTTCACATTCCAACTAAACTGGATTTTTTTCAATTTTAAAAAAGATGGAGTAATATTTTCAGCGAAATCCTAAAAATGAAATTTCAACTGTTCCTTCTATTTTTCCTTCACTTTTGTATACTCTCCTTCATGTTGGATTTTTTGTTTTTCTGTACACGGGAGATTCTTGAAATACATACCCAGTCAATAGTCAAGTCAGCTCTATGGGGGGCCATAAGTGGGGGGTTTAAATAGTCTTCAGCAATAACCAAATGACGCGGCCTTAAATCCTTGATCAACTTGTTCGCCTGGCTGAAGCTGAGACTGGTGTCAATTGGGCAGTAGCAAATCTGGAAGACAAAATGATGAGAGAAACCTTGGTTTTTTTTTTTTATAAAAAAGAGGTTTATTTCTATTATCATCTTTGAAATAACTTGAAAGATTATATCTCTCCAAATGAGTTTACATGCAATAAATGATGAATAATACTGTCTGGAAGTATCCAGCCATTTTGAATATCTTGAGAACTGGTTGCACAGTCTCAATGTAACTTGGTAGCCAATCAGAGGGAACCTTCCTTCGAATGTGTGAACAGACACTCTCTTTTGAGATTTCCTAGTTTGGTAGTGGGACATCATTAAGTGAGCTTGTGTACTGTGTGACCGTCACATTCGCATACTTATCATACAGGATTTTTTGGCAAAACAATACATCATCAAGGTCCGACAGCTCCACTACAATCCAGATGTAGATTTTCAAGACTTTTGGCTTTTCCGCAATGAGATTTCAAACTGTGGACAAGATTAGGGAGAATGCAGCAATGCAGCCAATTGCGATCCTGGAAGAGGACTTTCCTGACTGTTTTGAAAAGTGGAAGGGGTGCTGGGATAAGTATGTGATATCCCAAGGGGATACTTTGTAGGGATTAAGGTGCCATTGCTCTAGGTAAGCTTTTTTAATATGAGATGGCTTGATACTCTCCAGATAGACTTCGTATCTATAATCTCTCTTTGGTAAACTAAATAAACAAAGTTTATTACAGTTCCCAAGTCTGAATCAAATCACTTATATAATTTATATACGTCATAAGCAAATAAAGAATGAGTAGGAATTCTCTTCTAATATCAAAGTCTTCTAATATCAATAACATGCTGACAATCATCACACAACATTATTATATTACATGAAATGGTAATTAAATATTTTGTCATATATTTTAGATATTTTTTCCATAACTTATTATTGCATCAACAATTTTTATGGGTAAGAACATCATAATGATATAAGAGTATTAAGACATTATTAACTATACAAAAATAAACATTATCTTCAGAAATATGTTTTTTTACAAGTCTGAGCAAATACTATGAGGTGATTGAGGTGAACAAATTGAAAATGTTATAATCAGATCCACTTACCCTCAAAGATAACGGCTGATAAGGGGCTAATGCTTCCAAATAGGGAAAATCAGGTTCTGCAGATTTTAAGAAAATCAATTAAAATCATACTTCAATATGCTTATTCAATGATAAATATTTGTCAAAAATAAATAGATAAAAAAAAATTTTAAATACTTATTGTTATTTTTACATCTATTTCAGTCCAAGTCAGCAAAATAGAAATCCATGCTGACAAGTGAAAAATTCTTTGTCTGTCTCTTTAGGATTTGAACCTGTCTGCAGTGGTATTCATTTCCTAACCTCAACCACTGCCCAGTAGAAGGACACAATCTTACATTTTAAACCTGAAGAATCAAGCACAGGACAACCTTCACATCTGTTGGTGTTTTTTTTTAGCTAAAAATAATACTCAGCATAAACAAGTTTCACAAAATTAGCTCCATACAAATTGAAGCAGTTATCTCAATGTTAACATATAATATGTGCAAGGTTCTAAAAACAAAATTAGTACAGAAATTTCCCAGTAATAATCTATATATTAAAATGCCAATTCTTCGAACAGGCATACCTCAAAGATATTGCAGGTTTGGTTCTAGACGATTGCAATAAAGCGTGTCACAAATTTTAAAAGTTATGTTCATATCATACTATCAAGCATGCAATAATGTTGTCTAAAAAAGAATGAACATACCATAATTGTAAAAATACTCTTTAAAAAATGCTAATCATTATATGAGCCTTCAGTGAAGCCATTGTATGCTTATCAATTGGCTAAATTTTATTAAAATGATATTGAAAAAAATTGAATCATTGAATGATATCTGCAAAGTGCAATAAAATGATGTGTGCCTGTACATACCATCAATACATGTATATATATATATAACTCTTCCCATACTCCTTCCAAAACGCACTAATCATTGTCACAGCTTATCTTACCAATCATGGATCTATTAATGATTCAGAAGAGGAAAAATCTTTCCCAAACAACAATTTTTTGTTGGAAATAATAGGGTTTGGGATTATTTTAATCAAGAATATATAAGTTTATGAATGTATAAACTACAAAAGATGTAAGTAATGACTTTTTTCTCTAAAGAATTTAAATATCTGAATTACTTTCTATTCTTTCAAAGTTGTTTGGACTATTGAGCTCATCCTTGAGCTGATACTTTCAGAGTTACCACAATGTTTTGGCCAATCCATTCAACAGCCTTCTTCAGAATGGATTGGTAGAAACAATAAAAGAAACGTAATTAATAAGTCATACAGTCAAAACTACTCTTAGAATGACAAGTCTGGTTAGTCATTCAAAAGAAACTGTCACATAACCAACGCCTTTTGGGCAGCATGCCACGTTGGGGATAATCAATCGAAAATATTAGAAAAGTGTGTGATCAATTAACAAGCTACTTTTCTCACCTTTTGTGAAACAGGGATCACAAAAAAATCTGAATGTTCAAAAAACAAGCGGACACAAACTAAGGGAGCAATTCAGCATAAACTTACATTGCAAACTGAATTCTCTACTAAAAAGGTGGGAGCGGATATTTCTTTAGAGATGATAAGGAGTAACTCCATTGGTACGGTCTTTTTACATTACTGTGCAAACATACTGACACAGCTTTGAATATACCATTAGAAAAGCAACAGACGTTTTCCTTAAGTATTCCAGTGGGGAGATCCAAGTTAAGTTTGATCTTTATGGAGGATGAAACTTAGACTGCCTTCAAGAAAATTCAACACCATGACATCACTTCACAACAAACTCACATCCACGCGTTAAAATATTTCCATGTCTAAATGTTTGAATTGAACATTATGTTTGAACTGAATGTTATCTAATAAACAGGGTTTTGGTTGTCCTAGTTAACAGGTTTGTTTACTTCTCACTTTTTCTGTCTACCTTATAGTAATAAAGTTATACTTGTATTTATTCTACAGTTTACACAAACTGCTGAGTATTTGTCTATGCCGATTGTTGTCTTTTGGATTTATATAAAATAGGCCCTCTGTTGAGGTTGGCGCAAAATGAATCTTTACCAGCTTTTGAGGAAATCAACATGATTGAAATACAAACAATAAAATGAAAATGAAATCAAATAATTTGGTAACCAACCTGTGAACATTATGGCATTTGCAGAAGATTTCCCCCAGAGTTTCAGGAAATGCACAACATCCCCCATTCGTAATGAGGGGTGCCCAGCAAACACAATGCATGGAGTTTTGAAGCCACTGCTGAGCCCACCTATGAAAGAGATGAAAAAACATTGATCACAACACAGGGAAAACAAAGAGATTTTCACACAAAATCATCTTCATTAACACAGACCAAGAACCAACTTCAAGTTCTTATCTGTCATACTGCAATGGTTAGCAGGTTGTCCTTACTGATCATTACTGCCGAGTAGTATGTTCGATTCTCATAATAATAACTTCACATTCCTACTCTTCTTTGACCTTCTCTCTATGTCTCCTGCAACAATATTCAGTATTTAGACCTGTTGCCGCCTTGATTCATTTACCTCTCCCACTACACTTTCCCGATCACTCTTTCCTCCTCAAGATCACTCAGTACAGACAAAGAAATGTGAAGACATAGAATCTCTTATCAGGAATCTTTGGAACCAGGAGCTGAATTTTTTTTTAGATTTTGGAATAATAATGATTAGCATAATTGAATTTAAAAGTAATTCACTCGGGTAGAGAATTCAATCATCACTGAGTGTCTTATTATTCTAGCCTTGTTCCAGACTAGAGGTAAGTTTGGCAAATACCGTATTTGCTGCTGGCAAATAAGACCTGCATTTAAAAATGAAAAAGAGCTCAATTTTTGAGCTTCAGACTTGCAAGGGAGGAGTAATCAATGAACAACAGTTATAGTGAAGGACAAACTCCCTTCTTTCTTCGCATCTTTCCATCAACCAAATCTTTTTTTTGGTTACAACTGCCTGACTGGTTCCCCATATACACACCTGTCAGGGCCTCCTTGATGGATGAGAGAGTTACATATTCCCTACAAACACCAGTGGTAAAAAAAATAAGGATTTTAAATGCTGGCTTTCAAGACAGGTAAGCTCTATCCACTTAAAATATTGGTGCAATACAATCTTCCCAACCCTTTGGCCTTGACCAAATAAAACTAGACTTAGAAATTATCCAAACACACAAAATTTGAAGGTGATTCCTACATGATTCATTGCACACATAGTCAGGCATCTAACTCAGAGCGATGGTTAACAAGCTAATTTGGTAGACTATTAGCTAGAAAAGTGAGTTCGGTACTCATGAGAGTTCCAAACTTGTGCCAGACTAAGCTAAGCTTAATATACATTGATCATGTAGCTATAACATTGATAAAAAGAAAATCAGATGAAAATCACTTACTGTGTATATTGCTGTAATTCTGCAGTCGGCCAGAATTTAACAACTGAAATTATGATTAAAAAATTAAGTCTTTTGTAAGAAAATATACATCTTTAATTAAGAGCAATTCCTTCTTCTTGCATGTTTGTATATAAGTGTGTGTATGAGTTTTTATATATGTATGGGTCATTAGTCCAAAAGTTACAGACTTCTTATGCCATTTCGAACCTGGTTTTCACTTATAGTCAAACACTGGGTAACATAAGAAGGAAAAAGAGTCAGCATTTAAATCTGTAAAAACTTATAAGTCTTTATAAAAGAAATAGATAGGATTAAATAGAAACACTTATAAAATACAGATAAAAGTTTATTTTGATATTAATGATCATTGTTTATTAACATAGACTCCTTGTGGAGCATAGGGTCACTTTGCTGTTTCAGTAACAAGTAAATTTTCACAAGGTGGAGTTGCTAGCCCCATGCCCAAGCTATAGGGATTTTTTTTCTGTCAGAGCAACTATCTCTAAGCTAGACTGCCTTACAGGGATAAAGGGCTCTAACTGCTCAGCCATTTACCCATAGGCAGGGTGTGGGGTATTCATGCCTTTCCCAATGATATTAGCGTGAAGTGAATGCAAGCAGCTTCATCTGAAACTGAAATTCAGTTTGCCCATTCCATTTTCCATCCCTGTAACTGTTACATCACTCAGCACCTCCTTGGATACTAGGTTCAGTTGATTAAAAATATAAGGGCTATACTAACTGAAATTTCGAATATATAACTAATTGTTCGTGTATGAAGGCTGATGTATTGATTGAAAAAAGGAAAAGGTCAACCTCTTGATGTGAAGCTGAAAAGTTATCAAAAACCTTTAGTATCCAGTTGACCAATCAGCAATCTGCTATGAAATGATCCATAAAACTGACGTCTATATAAATAGTGTATTTATTAAAGTGAAATAGAGGGATAGTAATGTGAGGAATCACTAGATTCAGCTGAGCTGGGTTGGTGGAACTGATTAGTAACATAGTTTCCTCAAACCTCAAATTCTTCTCTTCACCCCATCTAGGAATATTTCTCACGCACACACAGCCATACACACACACACACACATATTTGCAGCATATCTAATGACAGTATAAATGATTTCCAGTGCACTTTTAAAATTTTTCTCCTCTCTGCAAAAGCTATTTTTAAAATGGTGGTAGCAGAAAACAGTCGTTAAAGGTTTAATAGATAAATTGGTTGTATTTTTACCTCAGCGTGTGGAAATGGTGGCTCTGGTAGGTAGACTTTGTTTTGTTTGGCAGTTGATAACCTGAAATAAAACAGAATCAAATCTTTTAATCGTCATTCATTAATTTCTCATCATTTTATGAACTAGAAAAAGCATAATTGAATTTGAAGAATCAAAGCATAAAGTCACCTTAATGAGAAAAATCTTAAATTAAGAAATTAACTTCTAAACTTGTAGAATACATAAAAAAGACACATTATTACAAAATTAACTTTGCATTTTTTTTACTTAATTATTGATAAGAGATATATATTTTAAATAGATATACAACACAGTTACAAAAACTATTTTGATACATGATCTACCTTTATTGAATTACACATATTGCTTTAAACCTACAAAAAAAATAATGCTTGTGAAATCCACTACCTCTTGTCATTTTAATACACTTTGCCCAATGTCACAATGAATGTGAAAAAATAATGTTGAATCTTCCTCATTACACAGTCTTTATATAAGGACAATATAAAATGAAATTATAACATGAAATTTAATTTAAACATTAAGTTGATAAAATTTATTGTAAAATATAAGACATATCTCCCTACATCCAAAATAAAACTCCCAAAATAAAAATCACTTGTAGGTGATAAATAATATACCAATGTACATTATTTATCACCCAACAGCACCTTTTGGCTTCCATCAACAATTATTCAAACCCCATTTTTACTATTATTATCATCTTGTGACTAATTTTAAGTAATCTTATTATTGTTGTTTTCTTCTCCCAACACTCTGGGTCAATATAACTTTATCTAATAGAGCAAACAGCTTGAAATTGAAAAATAACAAAGTTGTTTCCAACAAGACTTGAACTCATCATCCCACACTTGGGAGCTCATCTTTCATAGATGTCACCTTAATCAATTTGGTCATGGAAGCGTAAGAGTTATAAGGCACGATATATGTACATATGAAGAAACAAAAAAATTGTTGCTAGGTCTTTCTTTACATAACCCATGAAAATCAATTTTGTTTTGTTTTTCATAGTTGAGAAAGTTCTGCAATACACAAACTAAATACTAATACTGAAACACACACACAGTAGGTAGGTATTAAGAAGTGCACTAATCTTTGATAAGTAGTATACACAGATTTAGATAGGGATACACAAAAGCAGAGAAGGAAGAATCAATTGAAATACTCACCACTCAGAAAAGATGTTAGCATAAGCGAGGGCACTGTCCGAAACGGGAGAGAGGAAATACATTGGTACATTGGGTAATAAGCAATTATCCAGGTGAATAGACATACATTCAAAGAGATCGTAGGTAATTCCTGAGGGATAACATGGAACAAGTACATTGCCACCATTTCGAATTGTAGAAGCTGTACAATAAAGAGAAAATAAAGAAAACTGATGAAGAGTTGAGAAAAGGTTTTAATAGACAACAAATTTATCAACAAAACCAAAAGTAAAAACATTGACATTTTGTAGACACTTTCTTTTATTGATTTTGAACTTGGGTGTTTTTTAATTGGAAAAATTTAAATGTGATAATTTTCAATTGTTTTTTTTTTTATGAATTCAGAAAATTTCACAAGCTAATTCAGTTTCTGGTCAGAGCACACCATTAAGAAAAAACTTGGTTTAGTTTTTACACTAATATGAAATCTGATCTTATGGCTTGACTGTGTTCAAAAAGTATGACCTCTGAAAATTTTGATTGTTCATATAGTTTTCTTATCTATTCTAATGAGCAAACAAATAAATTATAATTCAAATTCTCTCACATAAATCTTTTGCTTATCATTTTTTCCAAATTGTATACATGGTAACATATTATTTAGTGAAGTAAAAGTCTTGCAATTATGCTAATGTTCAAAAACCTATCAAAAGCAACACTTTAAAAAATTGTAAGTCATAATTTCTTTTCAAATTTGTATAAAGTTCTCAACTACAGAACTGTAGACAAAATTCTCCAAAAGGTGATTAGAATAAAGAGTGAGAGAGAAATATTAATAACAATAATATTAGGACTGAGAAAGAATAACAACAATGATGATGATGATGATATAAGAGTTAATAACATAAGTGTTTCATTTATTTTCAATCTTTAAGCTATAAAATTGTTCAAGAGACAAAAAATAATTAGAACATGAAAAATACAGTGGATCGGTATGCAGAAATTTTTTTTTTCAACTCAATGCCAGGATTCTAGGATTTTGTGAAACTAAATGAGAAAAATTCTTGAGCAGCAACAGACCTGCTTTCATGCAGAATTCACCAATCATTGAATCTGGATTTGCCAAAGGTCTTTGAGATAAGCAACTCAAAATTAGTACATCGGCATCTTTTAAGGGACTGGTCTCCATTGGCTGTAAAAGAAGAATAAACAAAACAGTGACAAAACAATTTGTTGCATGAAAATCCATACCTTGCATAAATAGATAACTGTAGCCCAGATATGTACAGGACAAATTATCTAAAAAATCAATGGATCTTTTATCTAAAATTATCTTTGAAAAAAATAGCAGCAATTATTCTAAAATTAAAAATAGATAAAGCATATGAGATATAAGTAAGATTTTGAATGGACCTTTTTTTCCTTCTTTCCCTTCAATGTGAAAAAATACAGAAGAAAAAGCAAGGATATAATTTGATTAAAAAAACACCCACTTACTTTGGGATGTGTGGTTAGTGTTGAAGAGCCAGCAATATAGACAATCTGAAAATAGACATTCATATTTTACACAGATACAGAACACCTCAAAAAGCCCCAAAATGCACTAAAAGCACAATTAGCCATTTCATGGCTATTTTTAACAGATGAAAATTGCTAGATTAACTACAATAGCTAAAAATTTGCTAAAGTTACTAAATGTTGCACAAAATGTTAAATGTTCATGCTGCTTACGCAAGAAGCATAAAAAGCACATTCAACATTGGTGTGAGTCTACTTATCACAACAAAGAAACCTTCTAGGATATCAATAATTCACACAAAGGAATGTAGAGAACTTTATGAATGGAGGCATTTGTCATTAATTATTAGGCATTCTCTTTCCTGCTCACTTGCTGTTGTGTTGGTTGGCATCTTTTATATCCCATTAACTTGATGATACCAAGTTTGTTTGTGAGCGTGAGTGCAGGACACAGATCATATTCATGTGTTGGTATGCAGCTCATTTACAAACAAATAAAATCTTTTTTTTAATACTCTTTAGTAAATGGAAATGACCTTTAACTTACCAGAACTGTTTGCTAAGTACGCCGTCAAAGTAAAATGAACAGTAGCATTATTTGATTCAATGGCTTGGGAAAGATGTTAAATTCCCAATGTCACAGTTTAAACATACAATACTACTATGATGTTTGGAAAATACCCAAGAGAAATCTAAAAGTAAAAACACTTCATGGGAATAAGTTATCAAAACTCATACACCTTCCCTTGTGAAAAATGATACCTTGAATACATGCAAACAAACACTTGCTCCATTATGTTAAGATTATTATGAAAAACACTTTGCACCATTTAATCAATCATGTAATATCAAGTGATGCCAACTGCAAACATTTTTGCTTCTGTGTCTTGCCTTCTGAATCAAATCTTTGCAACATTTTTTTCCTCCTCAACATCCACTACCAAGTTGATTACTCATCGTTGAAGATCTCTATTCTTCAAAGCAAATTTTCTACATTCAAACAAGTCACCCACCTTTTCAAATCCAGAAGTGATAATCCAGTTGCTGCTTCCGAGGCAGACCCCAGAACTAGTTGCCATTGCAGTCAAAGCACCAAAGAATTCCTGAAAGAAAAGAAAGGACATTTTTTTCAAAGATTTTAAAAGGTGAAATGAATTGAAGGATTAATAAAACTGGCAGAATCAGTTATAGAACTATTGTAAGCTTCCGAAGAAAAATTGGTGACAGAAAAAAAGAACTCATACTACATTAGGTTATTATGTATTGTTGTTTTTTGGATAGTAAGATGGTGGATGACATAAAAAAAATAACAATAAACATCAGTAAATATTTGTAGTTTATTGTTGAATTTAAGACAAGTTTTCTTTTCCTAAAAATTGGCCCCAAATCAGTAGTTCAAAGTGTCAATAGACAAAATGTGTACCAGCAAGTGATAATGCTCATTGTTTTAACTCAATTAATCATCATGGTTTTCTATGAAATGCTATGTAGGTAGTATTTTGAATCATTTTTCAGGTATATTCAAATGATGTGATATAGTTGCTGTTGAAGTGCTCATGTTTCCAAAAAGTGTTTCAACTGCTGTTTGTGAGTCATTGGCCATTGCTATTGATAATTCTTCAAGATGAACAGGTAGGGGCTTTCTTCCAGGTTTATTATCGGTATCCATATTTGCAGGCCTAACCATATTGAACCAATGCTGAACAGTTTGCATTGTAGTAGTGTTCACTCAAAATGCCTTTTTGATGTTATCAGTAGCTTGAGCAGCATCATGTCCTCATTTGAAATCATACTTGAAAACTAGTCTAACTTCTTGAGCAGTTAAGTATCCAATACGCTCCAATAATAACAAATTATACTGAATCACTATAGCCCCACAAATGGTCTGCCCAACCAACCAGTCAGCCAAGTGAGCTACAGATTCTTCTCACTTTCCATGTATGTTTTACTTTTACTTTTAGCATTATTATCTACGATACAAAAAAAAAATTCCCACAAATAACTTTATACACTGAATGCTAAGCACAGATTTCACCAATTGAAACTAAGAACTAGCAAGATATCAGAAAATCTCTTCACTTTTAATTAGAAACTGTCAACTTAGATTTCTTCAGTTCTTCAGTTGGTCTTGCTGGTTAAGTATGCATGTATGTATGGCATATGCTGGCCACACCAATGGAGCTAGAGGGTTGTAAATTCAAACATTTACTCTTTATTAAGTCTAGAAAAAAACGTTTCATTTATTTTGTTAAATTTCTCCCCTAAATAGGTTTTCAGTGGGGGGGTTCAATTTACAATGTATGCGTGTGCTAAATTGGTCCCTCTGTTTGTGCCTAGTAGGATTCATGCTATTTTAGTGATCATCACCCAAAAAAAGGCAAAAGAAGTAACTTCTACATTGATCAGATTTTTCAATTGATCACCTTCTGCAATTTGTTCATTGAGTGAAATTTAATAACACAATTACCACACAGCTTTCATACTTCACAAAGTTAAGGAATACAGTATTAGTCACTATTGAATCTATAGTAAAATTAGTAATTGATAGTACTGTGCAATTAGGATTCAATCAATTAAGCCTTAAGAAGACTAAGTTTCAAGTCGCATAACACATCCTAATTGTAAAAACTAAAAAAATTATTTTTTCTCAAAACTGACAAATTGACAAAAGATATTTTAAATTTTTAAATTTGAATTAAAGATATTATAGATTGAAAGCACAGAAAATTACTTGCAAATTACTTTACTTTTTTTTAATATACGACTTGACCATATTTTTTGATAGATAAATGCTCGATTTAATCTAAAATTTCAAATAAAGTAAAGTTCATTCCTCACCAATTTCTCATTAAATCCAATAATTTGGACTCGAGAGAGACAAGAATTAACATCGTGCAAAGTGTAGCATTTTTGCCAGGTCATTGGACGCACTGCATCACACACAGGAGGAGGAAGGGTTCTGTAAGATAGAAAGGAAAAGAGTTTTTTTTGTGACTACAAAGAGTTTTTAGATCTTTTATACATGAGTTTGAGACGATTAATTAAAGTAGGTTTAGGTTAGGGTTAGGGTTAGAGTGGGATTATCCATTGATTAGAGCAGTGGATCCCAAATTTATTTAGTCACAGAATCCATACCTATATTCTAATGACAACCTCTGCCACCCAAACTTTGATAAGACATTAAAATGAAAAACGATTCTGTTTTTAATCATTATAAATTTGTAGTTGTTGAGGAGAAAAAAATGATAAAAGAAGATTAATGCAAAGAATGTGGCAACTTCTTTGATTCCAATTCTATTAAAAGACATCTCATCTCACAGAACCCCAGAATTTTTCAATGAAACCCACTTTGAGAAACACTTGATTAGAGCAATTGTTACTGACAATAAATGATATCTTTGTTTCACTTCCCTTGGCTTCTCGTAACAAAAAGCAAAAGGAATGTAATTTTAAAAACCTCTCAGATACAATGTTTATATTCATATCTCGTATACTACTATATTTACAACCCACATAAATATATTTCATTCACAGAGGACACATTATAATAAAAACAATGTACTCACTTGATTATTTCTTCTGTTTTCCACTTAGAGGCAACTTTAGACTTGGGACTGCGTTCGACATAAGTCACTAATTCTTCCATGTATTGTCTGCCAAATACAACAAATCATACATTATTTTGTTATATACAAAATATACATATATATATATATATATATATATATATATATATATATGATTAGTGTTTGGATAAGAATTATCCAACAATATGATATTGCAAAAGACAACATGGAAGGAAAATTAAAATGTTTATTTCATTAACATGTTTCAACATGAAAAAGCTTCCTCAGAATGTGTGGAAATACAAAGTGTATTGGATTCTTACAGGGAATTTATCATATTAAGATGTAATCATTTGGAGAGGAAGGTCATCAATCTTAAGGTTGTCTTCATCCAAGATAATGTTTATCAGTGTAATAAATTCTGTCAACTTGACTTATCTCTATCGACATTTGGTGTTATCTTTTATGCCTGTTTTAGAGTGTGTGTGTCTTTTCCAATATCATATATATATATATATATATATATATATATATATATATAAGATTAAAAGGCTTGATGAGAAAAAATTTGAAAATTTGACAACTGAAAGAAAGATTAGATACAAGACTAGTGAAATAATGGCTTACCTTCCAATCTGTACTGTTGGGTCAGTAGCATAGATGATGCCTTTAAATCCTGTGTATTCTGTGAGGTAAGGCAGAGCAAGCATACATGTGTAACTGGAGATAAGGATGATGTCAATCTGGGACATATTCACCATCCGAATCTGGAAAACATAAACACAATGGGGAACACTTAAAATAATGAAGATTAATTATTTCATTATCACCACATAAATTCTGAGACTAGTATCTTCAGGTTTGTCATTTTAACATGATATTTTGACTGATACGTTTTTCAGCCTCTCTCAGGTACAAGATATGTCCAGAAAGTAACCAGACATTTTGAATATCCCAAGAACCAGTAGCACAACCTTGATGTAAGTTAGCAACCAGATAGGATCTTACAGCACATGAGTGAATAGGCACTCTCCCATGGATTTACTAAAATGAGATGCTATTTAGTGAGCTTTTGTACAGCATGACCATCACATTTGCAATGACCGAGTCGACCTTTTCTTCACAGAGTTTTTGGCAAAACATCGTATCACCTGGATTGGTCAGCAGTAAATAAATTCCATGTTATTTTATAATTTTAATTTCATAAAAATGAGGATAACCACACCAAAGCTTTTTTTTCTATTAAAATTAATAAACACAGTTTTAGCAATTCAAAAATCTTCAATGAAAATTTTTTCTGGTTTTGTGATACCATTTTTTCACAATATATTTTTGATAAAATGAACAAATCTGCATTCTTCTTGTGCAGTCTCCATTAACTTTCCATCAAATTAAAACATTTTTTTTTAATTACATTTCAATTTTTTCGTCAGAAAATTTTTTGTAAGGAAAAATAGTTTTGATGTAGTCATCAAATCTGGGGAGCTTATTCTATGGATGATTTTTCTTTTTTTTCGCTTATTTCCAAAGGTAATTACAAAAGCTTTTGGCTAAGACGGGAAATACCTCCATCATTAAAAATGGACTACAACAATCATAGGAGACCTAATAGTGTAAATTAGTGATATCTTGAAAATTCTCTGTTCAGTCAGAAATCTTGATAAGTGGATATTCATCTCAACCATAAGTCGAAGGAGAACTCTGACATTTTCAAAACTATATATATATATATATATATATATATATATATATATATATATATATATATATCCACATGCAATTTCTGGCTTTGGACTTTTTTAGTAATCACAACCAACAAAAGATGAGAGAAATCATTTATTACCCCCTATTTTCAATTATTCAATTGATCATAATCAACGCAGCATGCTCCCAGGAGACATTGGTCACATGACGGTTTCTATTGAGTGACTAACCAGACTTGTAGCAATTTACAATCAAAACCTACCACAACAAAATAAAACATACCTCAGGAGGTGAAAATTCTAGAGCACCATCGACATATACACGTCCACCACATTCTATCAATTCTTCACTCTGGAGAAAGAAGAAGAAAGGAAAATTACAGGCTTATCAAGCATTAGATTAAAATCCATGCAATCAGAGCTTATGGTCAAATCTAAATGTCAGTCTGTAAAAACATTTCAAGATTGAATTAAAGGAAAAAAAATCGAGAAACAAAACCGTTTTTGAGTTTTACGTATTTGTTTTTAGTGTTTAATTTTTTTTTTATTTATTGCTTAGATGTAATAATACAGGTTGTACCCCTCTGATCTAGCAGTCAGTGCTCAAGCAACTCCCATGATCCACCATGTTTTAAATCTGCCACTATTAGTTTGTAAACAAAAATACTGTGAGCTGTAATAGCTATAATTATTTTGTCTTGAAGTGACAAATGAAAAGGACCCAAAATGCTTACCACATCTTTCTGTAACTGAGTCGGTTGGCCAGAAGGTGGGCTCCAAGAGGGCAAGTTGTCCAAGTGAGAACTAAAAATAAAAGTGAAAGGAGAAAAAAAATTAGGACTAAATTAAGTTTCACGTTCATCTTTACACAAGTTGAGGATATCACAAGAGTTAAACAACTTTATATTCTTCCAAACATTATCTGAAATACTGAGATGAAATATCATTACCATTCCTGGAAGTATAAAGATGCTGGTCAGAATAGTTGAAGAATTGAAATTTTCTTCCTTGTTAAATGAACTTTCACATTTTCACATTTTCACGAGCATTATCCCTCTCTAAGCAACAATGCCTGGAAGTATATATTTCTCCTCTGAAAACTAAAGCCACCCTATAACTCAGAAACTTCATCCATCGAACAATTTCAATACAAAAAGGATGAAAACAGGAACCGTCCAGGTGACCAATGTCTTCTGCTATGCTGAGTTGTTCAATCAAAAAATTGGAGAAAGGGTGATCAATAAAAAAGTTACTTCTGTTGCCTTTTGTTGGGCAGCGATCTCTAAAAAAGTCTGAATTTTCAAAAAAGCAAGCGTGAATGCCACTGGACAAGAATCGAGGATCAATTTAGGATAAACTTACATTGCGAATTGACCCTCCACTATTAAAAACCTATTTAGAGGTGGATTTTTTTTTTTTTTTAATTTTTTCAGATATAATAAGGAGTAAATGTTGAAACTATCAGTCCTCTAACTCTAGTTGTGCCACCTGCAGAAGTGATACATACAGTCAGCCAGCCAGACCAACTTAAAAACTGAAAAAACCTATGTTGACAGTTTAAGTTGATGGTTTCTAACATATAGATAATAATTATTTGAGTAACAAACAAGAAAGTGTAGTTAATATTGATTCTTATTCACATTAACACAGGTCACCATTGGGCAAGGTGTATCTCCTATCAGCCTCCTATTGGTGTACCAAGGGTTACAATCCAAAACCTTAAATGTTTAAAAAATAGATTTAAAAAAATACAATTTGACTATTTGATTAAGGACTAAAAATGAAGTTCAAAATGTCCAGTATGTCATTAACACAGTATAAGAGTTGATGTATCATAAAAGTATAATCTTTTATTTTGAAAATCAGTTCTTTATGAATAAACATGAATAGAAAAAGGAGATATAGCTACCTCTGTCTGAAAATGAATCACTGAAGCTAAGTTGCTTCATTCTTTTCACAATACCCCCTCTCTATGTAAGTTCTTACCTCTCTCTGTCACCCAAGACTTTACTAATCCACCAACCCCCATCCCAACTCTTCAGACAGTGATACCAAGTTACATAAAGTAATACATGATTTGCTACAATCAAAGGCATCGACCAAACTGGAGTTGTCAGGGACGAAGTGTAACAGAACCAGTGCGACAAAAAAAGATGTAATTTTTATTTTTTTTAAATTGGAATCCAATGATATACTCTCTTATACTTTATCATTCCAGCCAAGTTTTTCTACAAATGCCGGTATGTCATAATGCCACATCATGGCAGTACTGGTAAAAGATGTGTAACAAAGGATTATTATTAAAAATAGATTTTCATGTCTCTATGCCGAAAAATGAACACTGAAATGGACAGACAGACGAGTGAAAAGGGAAGAACACCTAATCGATGTTTTAGTTGTTTGGTTAGGTCAGTGATCGTGGCTACGGTGATTCCATATAAAAACACCTATTATCAATTTTTAACAAATATTTTGTTCATGCCGACACCAACTACTCAGACTGTCAGTCTATTGACACTCCAAAGAAAGGTCAGGGAAGAATTAGCAGTAAGTTTAGATTGATGTCATATATTCTGCCAGCCATGGAGTTTTTGTAGCTCAAGTTGTAGAGTGGCAGTTACAGCAAAATAGGCTTCCCAATGAAGAGGAGAAAGGAGCTTGACTCTTGCCCAGAGATTATTTTTTTGATTCCAATCTGCGCTGTTCGCTAGTGGACATAGACTGATGGTTTGAGTAGTTGTGAAGAAGAGCAGCTTTAGTTGAGATGAAAGTGATACTGATAGAAGAATAGATAAAAGGTTAACAATGCTTCATTTGATAATGAAAAAAAATTAAGATAAAAACACCTGAATTATACAAGTGAATGTGTTTTAATAGAGGTAGGCGAAAAGTTTCTTAGAGAGAGTCAAGATCATATACAGAAAGGGGAGACAACTCATGAAGTGAGTGATGAATAAAAGGAGTTGAAAGAAAAACCAAACTGTCTTACTTTGTAGTTGAGGGCAGAGGAAGGAAGTTCTGTACTTGGGCAATGTCCAAGCCACAGTCCATCATAATAGTCACACCTTTGAACTGCAGGACAAAGCATGGTTTACTGTGATTCCCAGAAAGACAAAGCTGAAATACAAAAAACAATATTAAAAAGTATGTGACAACTTCATAGGATAAAGACATTAATTTGTTTGTTTTTATTCAAATAAATTATTTGTTCAATTGTTGTACCTCACTTCTTAAATTTTTATCTTTTTTAATTGAAAAAAACTAAAAAAAATCACTTTAAACAAGAAATTAAATTGCAAGAAGAACGATTCTGCTGACTTTGTGTAATCTGTGGATAGTGTTCCTGTGTAATGTCATCGAATCATCAGTTAAATTCATATTGGAACCATCACAGGAAAATAGTACCATAATGACAACTGAAAAAAGTAAAGTGTTGAACAAAACAAACTTCTGAATTATTGGTTAAGATTTGTTTTTTTCACAGCATGCAGGTCTTCACTGAGAAAATTTTTTTTTATCTGTCAATTTAGGTGCTTTCAATCTATCAGACCTTTATAAATTTGCTATATTTAGTTATTTGGTTAATTCCAAGCCTACTAACTAAACCTAATTATAACTCTACCTACAAACCTTAATTCCTACCTGACCTACTAACCCTAACCTATTAATCGGGAGGTCAGTCACGTGACAAATATGATCAAAAAGTAATCAGACCGCTACCATGTCATTGAAAGCAATCAAGATTTTCTTCCCGTGAAAGTTTTTCCACTGTTAAAGGATTCTAACTTGTTCCTTGACTAATTCTCCGTCAATTTATGTTTTTTATGCTAAATTATGGCAGAAAATGTTGTTTTGACAAGCAAAGATTGCCTCTTTGCATTACACGCAAATGATCCATTAAGACACCTCAGTCTATTTAGCTCTCATACAGGCCTTCCCAGGTTAAAATAATGAAAAGATCTTATGATCTGACTTATCCATGCTTTGTTCTTGATTATCTTTGGTTACACTTTTGTCTCTTGGGTTTTTACAATGTTACACATTGGAATATTTCATGAGAGAAATAATCAATGTTGAATAAAACTCACAGAATTGCTTAACCAATTGCATTGGAATTTAATGTTTAATGGATCATCATAAACTTATTTGAGCTATTTTGGATCAGAGAGTTTTGCGTACACTAACTTTATATCTTACTGCTTCATTCCAGTGATGCTGTTTTGGGATCAAAATTTAACCACTTTAGTTATGATGGCTAGAGCATCTCTAAACAGCAACAGTGATTTTACCTGCGATGATATTACTACTACTGTTACACTTGACTGGTGCAAAAATTTCGATTGTAAAATTAAGGTAAATATTAATTGATATAAGATTTGGAGCCAAAAGTAAGATTCGGAATCCATAGCTAAACAAAAAAAAATTGGCAACACAGCTCAGAACGTATTTTCTGCTCAACTAAACCTGTTCAACTGATTAGCCATAGGAACGATTGCCTCTGAAACTTGGGTCTTAAGAGAATATAATTATGAAATATGAATTCTCCATAGTGATTCACCTATTTCCCCCAAATGTCATCCCAGAAAGTCAACAAATTATGCAGTTAAAGGATTTTCTTTGTGCCGCATTTTTCTCTTTTTGACCATGTGGAAAGGCTAGATTCTATTACATCGATTTCTAATTTTTTTGCAAAAATTGCAATTTCAAACTTTCATAACTTTTGATATAATGAGGAGATTCTGGTCAAATAAAGTACTTAGTGCTCAGCAAAGTCCCATTTATCTTTTACAATAACTTTCTGTAACACTACTTGCACAACTAAAATTCACCTGACCTCCCTACTACAAATCCCAATTCCAAGCCTGCCAACTAACCCTATCAAAAATAATGTTATCTGAATATCAGTAAAAATCTAGCCACTTTTAGCCATTCAAAATTTTCTCAGCAGTAGTAGCAGCCATAGCATCTCCAAATATTGGCATTTTCTTAAATCTCACCTAATCAAAATAATGGCTAAATAACATGATTACCTGCTGTTATTATTGTTATTCGAACTTGAAATAGTAATGTTAAAAACAGTACCTTAAAATTTCCCCTTTGTTAGTTGCTTCATTATGTGAAAAGAGTAAACTTAAATTATTGAACAAAACAGGAAGGGGGGGGGAATATACTTCCAAAAAGGTTGGGTGTCCCTGCATTAGACCCTACAACCATCCAGAAATTCTTTAGTTTTTAGAAAAAATATATTCTAAGGTTTTACGACGGGGAGGAGAGGTCTATTTACAATATATTCCTAATGATAAAGTGGACACATACTTTCTGCCTTTTTTACGGAGATGCGGCTCACAAGAGTTATCTCATTCCAAATTTTTTGATTTTTGATTCTTTTACTTCTAAATAATTTTAAATCTTCTAGGGTTGGGGTTAGGACACAATGTTGGGAAGATGGTCCCGATTGTAAACTTTCGCAGCTCCACTCAATCTGTTGAATCAGAGCACAAAATAAAAAGGAAAGAAGGGAATTAATGAAAAAATAGAAGTAAATACATAATACTTTGAATGAATGAAATTGTTTTGATGTGTGCGCCGTTTTTAACACCGATTGAGCGAGGGTGTGGAAGTTTACAATCAGGACCTACTTCCTTACATTGTGCCCTAACCCTAATCCAAACCCTAACCATGAAAAATTTCAAAGAAATAACATCTTAAAATTCCACATTGGGATCCGTACCTTTAAGCGTGAAATGTGCCAATTTTACCATTACAATAACCCTAACTCCTAAAACCTTTAGAAACTATTTTTCTGAAATCTGACAAATTTCCAGATAGTTTAGAGATCTAATAAATTTGAAGCACCGAAAATTGAACGTAAAAAAATCATTATGCGTTATGAAAGAAACGAATCTCAATCAAATTATACGCCCGCTTGTATGCGACTGTCAGACCAAACATAGAAATCTATACGTTTCTACTGATAAAAACACTAAAAATCAGTCTGCCAGTTTTAAGAACTTTACGTAGGTAAGTTGCTATCTTATTATAGAAAATAACTGTACAAAAAAAACTATTATTTAAAAAAGGAAAAAGATTAAAATTAACAACATGTGATTTATTTATTTATCTACTGCATTCGTCGTTTAGTTTCATTTTCTCATCACAGGAAATACACAAAGACATTTAGGCAGAAATATACTCACAAGCTTCATGTTTAAGTTCGTCTCAAGGGTTGATAATAATAAAAAATAGTTGATAATTAAATTTTATTTTAATCATGAAAAACAAAAAACCGTCTGCCGTGCATTTACATGGGAGCTGCCATTTTAAATACAGCGCCCTCTATTTACTTCGTTCCATTCAGGGGAGGTCATTCATACGCACTTCCCAAAGTTAAACAAACGCTTTCTTCAGAATTCTTTGCTTAGTGATTCTTTCTGGTAGGGTGTGTATTGCAAGTATTATGATAGGACATATCGTCAGTTAAGCAAACATAAACTGACACTGTAATGTCTGACTAAATTTGGGATACTCCTATCAACTGCGCAGTTCTATACTCCCACGCTGTCTACTGATACCCCCAGCTGTCTGTCTGCTCGGCTTTTGGTCAGTCTATTTGTCCACATGTTATCTCCAAAAGTTCTCCCTGAATTTCAATGACATTTTGTGGGAGGGTGAACCATAGTCCACGGAAGAAGTAACTAGATTTTTCGGTTGATCTTTGAATTTTTCATAGTTACCTTCCCTGCATCGTGGGTATACGTTCACACAATATCTCCTAAAGTTCTCAATGAATTCCTATGGGCCATGGTGTGAGGAAGTATTGGTTAAATTTGGGGACAGCTCCAGGATTCTTTCTTTCGATTAAAAGATACTTTTTCTTTTCTTTCTTTTTTTTTTTTTTCTTTTTTTTTCTTTTTTTTTTTTCATTTATTCATATATTCTCTCATGTTTGTTTATACGATACCTCCAACAGATCTCAATGAATTCCATTGACATTTTAAGGGCAGATCATAAACGAAGGAAGAATTGATTGAATTTGGGGGTGAGTCCAGGAATACCTTTTTTACAAATACTGTTATATCCCAGTTTTGTATTCAGGGAAATTTACGCGGTTAAGAGGATAACTATAAAGATGAAGTGAACGGGAATAACAAGCAGATTTTCACCGCCGTTGGTAGACTGTTTTAATTTGATACCTAAAGATGAGACATGATTTCAACCCGAGATTTTTAAAATTTCCTCTTGATTTTTTTTTTTTATGAAATTGAAAATAAACGTTTCCCCACTGGAAAAAAAGAGAAAGAGAGAAAAATCCCCATCTTCGATTTCGGCCCTTAAATGTGAAAAATGAAAGTTCCTCATTGATTTCGACCCTCAAAAGTGAAAAATAAAGGTTTCCTCCATGTAATTGAGAAAACTTCCGATCCCCAAATTTTGTATTTTGGAAAGCACAAATCAAAACACCGCTATTCAAGATATCCATAAACAAAAAACGAATATCAGGATATGAGATATGTTGAAAAATGTTTTTGCTTCTTTCTGCATGAATAACGCAGTCTACGACACATTTTTATCTCCGAGCATTGTGTTGAGAAAAATGAATAAACAATACCCTTTTATTACATCATCAAATAGTATTTTTACTATTGATGTATGATCATGTAAATAGATTTGAAACCCTGTAGAAATACATTTTGGGGTGAGGTTTACGAGAATTAATTTGCTAAAAACACTTCCTGAGGATCAAATCCGTACCCACAGAAAATTTTACGGATTTATGTCCAGCAGTTTTTGTGGTAGGAGAGTACATACAGACAGACCGATATGGGGCGAATTATAAAGAAATATATTTGAATGTTTTGTTCACTGTACTTTACCTATTATTTCCGTATTGAAGAGAAAAGTAGAGGAGATTAGAGACGGTTAAAACACCTTTTGCATTTCTTGCACTTCCTCAGAGACTTTTGGGATTAGACCAACCAATTTTTTATATATCAAACTTAGATCAGTCTGATAATTGCCCATATCATTCAAAGATGACAGATTGTTCACAATATTCATTTGAATGGAAGAAGTTAGATGTTGCAACTGTCCCCCAATCCTGGGAACGGGTGCATCACTAATTGGGAACGGTTGCAACATGTTAAAAATACATTAAATTTCGCCAATCAACTTTTGCTTTTTGTCTCAATATATGCTGAAAATATGTATTGTTTTATAATAATATTATAGTATCATTTATTTATACACAATAATATTATAGTATCATTTATTTATTTATCAAGTAACAGTTATTGAGATTTGCTTGTTTATGCTTAGGACATAGGCCTACTTTGAATCGATGAGTAGATTTTACAGATGTTACCAATCTTTCCACATTTTATTTTTGGACCGGAAGAATGGGACAATTTCATTTAACCTCTTTAATTGCTTTAAGAACTTATTTTTGTCACACTCTAGTGAATGTGAATTGTGACCTTGAGTTACCCGAAAAACGCACAGAATATCAAAATGACACAGCTCAAAGCCTTGGAATGAACTCCAAAATCAACTCTGTTCAAAAACACCGAAATCCCAAAACGATATGACTAATAAACTTTTATTTTTAAATTTACTTTTCTGCTGACTTTAAGTGTCGGCAAACCATTCCATCAAAAATTAAACAAAAAGAGAAGTTCATTCATTCAAAGCCACAATTATATTATGTGTAAAAATCACCACCAGCAGTGCAATCTTTGTCTACCAGAATTTTCATATCCAGCACTGCAGCCACACTTTCCTAGATTTTGAGCAGCTTTCCAGACACATAATGCTGTATTCTTTTTCCTCTTCAGAGTCCGATTCTTCTCATTTGGGGGGTCTGATTTGTTACTTTCTTCACACTTTTCTCCAAGATTCTTTTGTTTGCTTTCTGTTGCAGAGTTTTTTTTCCATCTTCTTCACAGGAGATAGAAAAAGATGTCCACGGAGCGTTGTTTCCTGACTCTTGTACATATTTTCTGGCTCCTGCTTTTGGGTGTGGCCGTATAGTTTCTGGAGAGAAATCTTCTGTACCTACATCAGAGATGATTTGGGGGGAGATGCATAGAACAGAGGTGCCCCTGTTGGAGGAGACATAACAGACGGTAGACTTGTTGGAGGATTAAGGTCAGTGACCAGAGGCTGTGCAAATTCATATTCCTAGAATATTTCCCCATTAAATGGTCAAATCCTTGTGCATGTAAAACCTGCCTGTCAATTTGTTAGTGTTGCTTCCTGTGGCAAAGCCAACCTGACAAATTATATTTACTTCATAATGACTTGCTAATGTCGAAAATTATTGCTGGGTGGTCTGAGTCTTGCTATCACATGGTGTATGTCTATTGCAACCGTCCCCAATCCTATCTGTCATGACAAAACACCATGTGCAATCTAGACACACCGGCTTCGATACATGCTAACCATGTCACGATTCAGCAAAACAATTATTCAAACTAAGTAAGTTTTGATCAAACACCCAGGACAGTATGTCAAAAATATGACTTATTGAATCAGGTGGATCCTCGGCCTCTTTGACCAATATATTTTCCTAGTAGTTTTGTCATGGCATTAGAGTTCATGATATACGCAACAACCTTTGGTCTTTTGTATTATTCGGTGTTGAGAGCTAGCCGGTTTTTCTCGACGTTCAAAATGCGTGTGCTTCCTCTTGTCTCAGAAACTCCGCATATGACATATTTCTGAAAAACCCAGTTTCCAATAATTACGGCCTTGGTCTTCGAAGTTATCAAGCATTATAAAAACAAAGCATTATAAAAACAAAGCATTATCCTCGGTAGATAGATACACGACAATCTGGTTTAGTCACGTTTTTCTACAAATCTTGCTAAGTACCAAGTTGAGACTAATAACTAATTCTCTCTTTCAAATATCTCCTGATGAATCGGTATTTCTCACCGTCATCCTTATAAATAATGACTGTAATTTTGCCGGTTAAGAGCAATCGTCCAAAATATTTCATATTTTCTTTCAGCGTTAAAAAAAACTCAATTATTTTTTGTTTGTTGTTTCTGTGATTGTCTAAAAACATTTGCATTTTTTTCATTTTCATTTGATAGCATTCTGTTCGTTTCCTTATCAACTCAATCATTTGATATATAGATAAAGGAAGAATACTCGCTTATCTTCCATGTATTATAATCTTTGACAGCAAATGTTGAAATATACACACAGCGTCGTCCGAGAGTAAAATGTCGTCTACTATAATTTTATCGTCGGTGTAGATTCAATTTTTCTCCGGATTCGTACTTCTTCTAAGCTTTTTGTAAGGATTTTTAAGACTGTTCCAAGTGCTCCAATAGTAATGTGCACAACTGTCACATTCATCTTTACACTCTCATTCAATTTCACTCTGTTGTCTGCAGGAACGGTGACATATACTATCTGGCAAATCTTCTTTTCTTTATTCACTATGACTAAACAATATCGTTCGGCCAAGATTGGGCGACGCGTTTGAACTTCAAAATTCCAAGAACTGTAACTTTGCTTTTTCTACTCACTAGGACAGTTTCTGAAAATGGGCGATCAATGGCTAAATTTCTTCTCACGTCTCTTGTTGGGCAGTAATGACTAGAAAAAGTCTGAATCTAAAAAGAAAAAAGAAAAAAAAGCGGGCACAAACTAAGGGATCAATTTAACAGAGACTTACATTGTAGATTGAACCCCCTATAGTCACCTCCTGGGTAGGGGTGGTCAAAACACAAACATGTTTTTTTAGACGTGATAAAGAGTAAATGTTGGAATTTTCAGCCCTCTAGTTCTATTGATGCGGCCTATACGCGTGCTACATACATAGCCAGCCAGACAGCCGGACCAACTTGAAAACTGTAGAAACCTATTTTGACAGTTTTAGTCACAGCAATAGGTAAATATCAGAGCAGATATGATCTCTAGCCTTGGTTAGCAACCAATCTAGGTGATGAACAACATTGATTCCAACCCTTCGCCAAGCATCGTGAGAGACGGGCAACGGATAGAGTAGGGAAAGTATTCCCAAAATATACGATTAATGATGTTCAGCTATATTTTGGTGGGAATTACCTCGTTGATATTTTGTACAACTTTTTTTAAACTAAATTTGTGTGGTCCCTACAAACGGAATGACCACGTCCGACCCCTCGTGCAAATGGGAGATTAAAAAAAGAAGAAGAAACAAAAACATTGATTTTTGCTTTGTTTTATTTACAAAAATAATCAGTCAGTATTTTACAGGTGATGCAGGTAATTTTACAAAGATATGAATAGTACTTCAACAAAAATAATCAGCACATTAAGCAATCGGTCTCCGTCATTAATAAATTATTGAGCGTTAATGGACTCTTTCTGGCTTGTAATGTTCATTCCGTTTCGTTACTGTGAGCAGTTAAAATAATTACTTTTTTACTTCCTTCATTCGTCTTATGTACAAAAAAAATAGATACTTCGATTTGAGCATTCATGAAATAATTCAAGCGTTGAAATATAAGGGAGATCACTTCTACTAGGATTGTTTCAATTTTTAGCTCTATAATTGATACAAGAATAAGGAATTGTTCATTTTTCAAATGTTTTATGCTCAATAAGTTGTAGAAGTAGACACGTGAAATCCTTGTTTTTGCCAAGTGTTAATTTTTCTGCAAGTATTGAGAAAATCACATTGGCATTTACTTTTGAAGGTTATGATAAAGACAAGTTAAGAATCGTGTCTTATATCGCTATAATTAAGCATTGTAGAAATAACCAATCATTTTTTATTAAAGCCCTGGAACCAACTGGATTCATCCTGGGCTTTCGGTGTTCAGGCAATTTTTGACCAGACAGACACAGGTGTGATGCCATTGCCAATAAGGCGTGGTACTGCACTGCGAAGTCAAGTCAGGTGGGCCCAAGATTCGTCCTGAGACACCAAGACAAGCACTTATGTCCTCGTGACAATAGTTGCGAAGACTAAAGACAATTCGCTTGTCTGGTATTTCCACATAAAAACGACCTTTGGTCACATCCTTTTTCTCGTGGGGTTCAGGTAAATAGAAGCACACTCTAGTAAAAGAAATGATACAAAATTTGTTTAACTCATACTCATGTTGTAGATATTACAAATACTCGATGGGTCATTTGGAGGAAAGTTCTTCTTTCGTTTTGTTTTTTTTTATTTTTAGATCATTTAGTGTTCGTCTAAAATATACTCATATCATTTACCTATTTGTTCCAGCAGATGTAAGACTACTTACAAACTCAAAATAATCAAAGTCTCGCCTGTCCATTTCACAAAGTGTATTTTCCACGTCCCTTTTTCTCAGCTGTACGTACACCCGTAATTGCTTTCTGAACGCTTGACACAATCCGATCCGACTAACGCATGTCTATTCTCAGTTTTTATCTCCTCAGGATTAGGCTTTAGCAGAACCGTAAAAAAAACTTTCATCACTTCTTGCAATTCCTTATATAAAGGAAGTTATATCCCGATTTCTTTAGATAGACAGACAACGAACGTTTGTGTTTGTGTGTGTGTGTGTGTGTGTGTGTGTGTGTGTGTGTGTGTGTGTGTGTGTGTGCCTTAAATATAATCCTGGGCTTCTCCTGACTACAAAAACAGTACTCTGACTAAACTCTAACTACAGTTTGGTATGCTCCCTACATGAACATTTTATAACTTTACTGTTTCTTTGGTAACTGACTCTTTTTACAACAAATAGACCACTCGAAATAAACGATTGTTCTTGTCAAGTTCTAAATCCGTCTTCTCGTCATTTCTTGTTCTGGTCTTAACATAAGATAAAAAAATATTCGAATACGTCATTCGACAAAACGACTCGTCATATCGGGAACGTTCATATCCTCGTAGGATATTATCTTCACTGAACTGCATTATGTTCGATAACACCCCTCTCTCTCTCTCTCTCTCTCTCTCTCTCTCTCTCTCTCTCTCTCTCCCTTTTTTTCGTTCACTCTCATTGTGTCTTCCACTCTCTCTCTCTTTCTCTCTCTCAAGTTTTTGTAGAGGACATATTCTAGTCCATAATATCGGATTGGGCCCCTTTTGTAATTCAAATCGCTGCAAGTTCTATGTTTTAACGAACCAGTACAAATGCCACGGTTCAGAGACCAATAATATTCGTTTTCGTTAGCTTTTAGAGGCCATTTTGAATATTCTAACGTTTTCAGTTTTAAAGGTCGCTTCAAACACGTTTAAAATGCCTCTATCCTTCCACAAATCATTTCAAAGCAATTTTCCCCAATCGACACTCAGGCTGTTAAAATCTTTTGCAAAAAAGACTTCTTTCTCATAAATATTGTCCTTAAAGTTTTGATTCTCCTCTGGATGTCAACTGCGTCACGTGATTCGGTGACGCTGAAAGTTCGCGTCATACTTCTTCATCTCCGATTGGAGCACCCATAAAAAATGTGCTGCTATCAATGTTCCTGCAAATAAAGCAGATAATTAAAAATTATTTATACCATTTCAACCTATTATTGTTTTGTTTCGTTTTTTTAATTGTCAGCAGGTAATATTAGACTCGTATACATCTGCATCATAATAAATTACGACGTATGCAGTATAAATAAATAATCATGAATAGTCAGAATGATCTACGATCTAAAGATAGCCTTTCTGTTTAGATTTTTAACCGAATTAAAGAATGACGTAAATAGTTTTACTTCTAAAAGAAAATGATCTCAGTCTCGCCTGTTCCTTTCCTGTTGTGTACATTTGGTGGATTTGACTCGGAGTTGACTTGCTGGACGCTCCCTCAACCAGTACAGCAACCGCCAACCCACTCAATGTACAAGAAACTCCCCCATTTCGCTTTCCCTTTCACATATTTATACATAAGAATACTGAGATCGTTCTAATTTGAATTATTTTCACGAAGAACCCCTTTTATTGTGTCGATTCAATTCGCAAAGATAAATGAAACATGTAATCTAACTTGTATTAGATTTGACTAAACACAATGTATACGAGCAACTTTTTCACCCGTGGAGAACGCAGGCACGACACAATGGAAAAAGACGGTCATGCTTGTTATAGATTAGTCGTTGAAAAAGACTGATGAGCAAGTATCAATATTCAAGAAGAGCATTATTGAAGCTGTGACAAATACGTTCATACCATGAAGTCAATCGACGAAAGTGATTCCGTCATTCGTTTAGAATTGAAATTTCATTTCTCGACAGAACCCTAAAATTAGCAAAAGGCAGACAGAGCAAATCCAAATGTTATTGTTAAATCTTAATCATATCTTTTCGATTCCTCTTGTTGATATCATGTCGTGTTGAATTTTTTTCATTGTAACCAATACTCTTGCCTCTCAACAAAAATGCAGACGCCATCAATGGAAAGACGAAATAAATTGAAATTGTACATATTCACTTCCTCACAGTGTCGAATTGTGTGGAGACTCACACACATGCGCATGGGTAGGGATGAAAATCATCCATTTCCCGAGGGACTCTCCTATATTATGCCTAAGGCACCAGAGATTAACTCTGACCCGGACCCTCTAAGTGCAATGCCAGGGTAGATATCCCCTACTCTGGATTTACTGCTAGATACTTCATTTCAAATTAGCTCAACTTTGGTTCACTACTTTTATTAAAACCAAAAGCTGTAACAGGCTGTGCCATCTTCTACAACTGGAATCAGAAGCGAAGTCAAAATTTCCTTTTACAAAGTAAATAACTAACCTTTTCTTCGTGATGACTACCATCGCTATAGAAAATACGATAACGGCTGGAATTCCTATCACCAAAGATAACACAATTGGCCAGAAATTAGGGTCGTCTTCTTCGATAACGTGCTTACTACCAGTGTGGTGCAGAAGAAACGTTGTCGTCTCGTTTTCCAACGTTGAATTGGTTGACGTGTTAGTTGATGCCGTGGAATTCGAGATCGTTGTGTTCTCTGCGGTGCCAGTCACGGCAGAAGTGGTTACTGTCATCGGCGAACGACTTGAACTTGTCGAAGACACAGATGTCGCCGTCGTGATCCTGCTGGTCATCGTTGGCGTTTTGGGCGTCGCTGATGATAAGGGACGCGTCGTTGTGATTGCCTTCGTTGTCGTCGGAGTCTGGGATGGGTTTGTGATCATCGTCAAACGATGATGATCGGTGCTCTTTTGGTTAAATATGGTGGTTGGTTGCTTTGGGCTGCTTTTCTTTGTCCGTAGAGTGGATCCCCCCGAAGAAGATACAGCCAATTCTACATCGGTGGACATTGTCTTTGTACTTGTATCGGCCACTGAAGTTCTTAATGTTGAAATTATATTCTTGCTTCTTGTAGTCTTAAGACTTGTTATTGAATTTTGAATAATATTTGGCATCAAGTCTATTGTTGTGATTATATGCGTCGGAACCTGTGCTGTAGAAAGTGAAGGTGACTGTCCTGATGTTCTCTTTAGCAGGCCTCTAGTTGTATATGTATTTAATGGTTTTGTCGTTGAGCTTATTGTTTGATAGTTTGGCACAAAGGGTTTTGTATTGAGTGAAGATATCGCTTTTCCTTGTCTTGAGGTTAACTCAGCTCGGGTCGAAGATTCTACTACAGGTAGCTGAGTTGTTTTGTTTGACTTGGAATTTTGCGTCACTGACGTAGACGAAGAAATTGAATTTATTCTATTGTCTGTGGACGTCAGACGAAGAAAAATGGGTGACGCAGAACTAACGTATTTTGTTTTAATTGAAGTCACGATTGAATGGGGATCAATTGTAAGGGAAGGGGTATTTTCCGTAGTATTAAAATTTCCAGAATGATTTTCTTCTCTCTCGCCAAAGGTTTTACTCTGAAACTGAGTTCGTAATCTCGTGTCGTCAGCATTGGGATTTTTCAAAAAGTCTCTGGATAGAGCCATCATGGTTTTGTCTGTTGTTTTATTTATTTTTTTGGTATCATTCGAGAACGCAGCCAGCAAAAACTTTCCGTCCAATTTCGTTGATTCGTGCAATGATCCAAAATGCGTCAAATCAGATTCTGAATTTGACTCTGCGAAAGACTCTTGTGACAATTTGCTGCCTCTCTTTAATACTGATCGTCTCTTGAGATCGTCTGCTTCTTGTAAGATGTCGTCCGAGTGCCGCTTTGAACGCCAAACGACATTTTGAAATAATCCTGATCGGCTCAGCAATATGGCGTCGGTTGGAGCAGTTTGACTGGTATTTTTATCTGTTTGCCTCAGATTTCTTGATTCATTTTCGTAACCAACAAATACCCTGGTGATGAAAAGTAACACTGAATTAGAAATGTGATATATATATATATATATATATATATATATATATATATATATATATATATATATATATATATATATATGTGTGTGTGTGTGTGTGTGTGTGTGTGTGTGTGTGTGTATAAAGAAGACTAAAGTAGATAGATATAGATGGATATGGGAACACTGGTATAGATACATAGATAGATAGAAAGGAGACAGATAAATGAATAGATCGATAGATAGATATGAAGAGACGGGTAGATAGATAGATAGATAGATAGATAGATAGATAGATATGAGGAGAAGGATAGATAGATAGATAGATATGAGGAGAAGAATAGATAGATAGATAGATAGATAGATAGATAGATAGATAGATAGATAGATAGATAGATACATACATACATACATACATACATACATACATACATATGAGGAGACAGATAGATAGATAGATAGATAGATAGATAGATAGATAGATAGATAGATAGATAGAAAGAGTCAGATGGATAGATCGATTTGAAGAGACCGGTATAGACACATAGATTTTTTACACTGGACGAACAGGTTTATAGTTTGACTTAAACATTATTGATACTGGAAGATATAAAAAAATTGAATTTGATTCACGTTACTAAGCGATAAAAACGAGTTTATTTTATTTTAAACTTACGTTAATTTTTTTTCTCTATTTGGATTTGTTTTACTTGATCTGAGCAACAACTGCATTATCGTTCGTGTTTGTTCGGTCAGAAAGCGCTCTCTGTTTTCCTTTTTAATTCATCAGATGTCCAGGCGGACATTGAAAGCTTGCATCGAAAGAGTTTGCAAATTGTTACGCCCAACTCAAATTAGTGGTAAAACAAGAAACGGAAAACAAAGAAAAACATTCAGATCATGAGATTACGTATTCAAATAGAAAAAAATCAAATTTAATACATGTCTTAGACAACATTTATTTGTGTATCGCGTTATAAACCCATTGAATAGTCCACCCAGCTTCAGTGGTAGGGGCCAGCTCATTCCAAACCTTCAAGAACAAACTTGACCAGCATTGTAGGCCAGTCAAAAAAGATTGTGTTGCACTAGTCTCCAAAGTGGAGAAGTCTTTTCTGTCTCGACAAACATCAACCAATGATTTCTGATTTCTGATTTTGAATCATTATCTCAAATCTTCCTGGTGCAACGGGGGGGGGGCTAATCAAACAATTGCTATAATTGTAATCGGACCATACAATACAGTGTCAGATCAGATTTGGCCGAAAGTCTTTGATCTGGTCTTTTGACTAAGTCTATGACTGTTACTTTTAATATATTTCGTGGGAGCGAGTGAATCTTCTGCTAGCCTAAAATTTGCAAAAACAGTTTAACATATAAGGCTATCTGTGATACAGTCACAAACACAATTTTATGTAGATTGACAATACTAAAAGCCCACCACAATACGATTTGGGGGCAAAATCTTTACGGGTAGATATTTTTTTTTTTTTAGTAGAAAAGGTTTCAAGGTTAATGCTGGAATTTAGTTGGGATTTCAAGCAGAATTGTTCCAAATGTGACAAAAGTGTGAAAAACTTGCCTAATGATAGGTTTGTTCATGCTCTCTCATATAGAATCCAAATACATACGATCTGACCAAAATTCTGATTCCCCTATTCTATTCAAAATGGCTGCCATTGAAAAAATGCAATACAGAACAATTGATATTTAAGCCAGTTCAATATATGAAAGAGAGTGTGAAAACCTGCACGCCGATAGATCTTTTAATGCTCTTCCATATAAACCAAGGATACACACGATCTGACCGATACTGCGACCGCCATCTTTATTTCAAAATGGCTGCCATAATAAAACAAAATTTGCATTATTGTGCAGCAGATTAGTTGAAATTTCAACCAGAATTCAAGATGTGAAGAGTGTGTGGAGAATCACACACTGAAAATCTACTAATGCTCTTTTATACGAGAAGAGGGCCCACGTGATCTAGCCATTTTGAAATACAGATGGAGGCTGCAGTTATATATAAATATTTATATATATTGTCGAGATAACCTAAGGTTTTGAGCAACGCCTTGTAGCCTACCTATTGTGTGGTTGTCGAAATCTGAATCGAAGCTTCCGTACGGCGTTTGTGGAGAATAACGTGTCAGGTCTCTGTGAGAGTTCCCGCGGCGAAACAGTCGTCAAGCAAACAGGGCAGTCGAAAACCTGAAATTCAAAACGAAAAGACAGGGGATTGAATTCCGGAAAATGTAGCAAAACTGTCGTTGACTTTATTAATATTTCGATGTTATTCCCATCAACTTCAGAACAATTGACTGTGATGTGTTATAGATAAATTGAGCAAATAATAAAATAAATATAAGTTATTTATATTAGCACGTTTATTTATACCTATCCACACACCTATATTGCTGCTAACACTTTATATGTTCCTACACTTTGTTAAAACAAATTGAATTAAAGACACTGCCCACCGATCCGTTAATGATTCTTTTAGTAAAGGAGAAAATTATATGACATTCAATGGCTACAAAGCATATTGAAAGTTGGATATTGAAAGTTAGGTATTGTGACTTATTTATTGACTGATCGGGGGAAGTATTTAAACATTGATAAAGGAAGCATTCCAAGGGAAATTATGAATTACCACCACTCATATATGCTTCTTTTACTACGCAAATAAAGCAGTGGTTGTGATGCGATCAAATTAAGTTACCTGGATGAGAATGCCATCAGTATGGCTTCAAACATAGATCCATGATTTTTAGAATTAAAAAAAAAACAGGTTTAGTCAGTCATTCGACCAGCGTTTTTTGATGGCATGCTGTGTTGGGATGATCAACTGAAAAAAATGGTCTGAAAGACTGAATTTGAAAAACAAAAAGCAAGCGTGAATGCTGCTGGACTCAAAAAAGATGATCTTTTTAGGATAAGCTTACATTGCAAATTGAACCCCCAACTAAAAACCTATCAACATTTTCCGCACTCATTGAAGCAGGGGTTACAGAATGTCAATATGAAACCCAACACTAGAATACCGTAAGTAAAATTTTAACTCAGAAATAATCTGTTGAAATTTCGATTCCAAAATTCCAGGTAATTTTGCTTTATTTTTTTTCACGATGAAAGGATATGTTATCGTATTTTGAAATCCTTCAAAAGTCTGGATGTGACATAAAGAGGACTGCAGAAGGGTCTGAACTATCTGGAGGTTCCTTCGTTTTCAGTGCTGTTGCTGTCATTCTCCTCGTCACTGTCTTGTCACAATAAATCATCATCTTCCGCACCCATTGCATTTGAAATCTTACATTTATTGAATGATTCTCTGACAGTTTCTACATGAACAGTTTCCCAACACTTTACCACAAAATCGCACAACACATCTAATGTTATAAGTGTTGTCAATTTAGCGCTTCTCGCGCTAAATTTAGCGCGTTTCTTATTTTAGCAGTACGAAAATTCAACATTTACTGCAATTTTTGGAACTGTTCTTCAGCTATAATATCCTTGGTATGCTATTTTTTCAGGCAAATCTGGCCATCTTTAGCTATTAAAATGACCATAGAGGCTAATAGTATTTTAGCGCGTTTTTGCATGTTTTTTTCTTACGTTTTTTCGAGGTCGATTTAGCGGACAAAATGAAATATAGTTGACAACACTGCATGTTACCCCACGTCGCGAACGACTTCTCTCTGTCAACCATTCATTTATTTCACTCTGTAGGCTACTATGTCTACTTGGGATAACGAATCTCCATGAAATCCTCAAAAGAAGAAATCAAGCCAAAATCAATCGGAGTCCCCAACCTGTCAAGAGAGCAAGCTCATCCTCCAAGAACAAGAAAATCCCACTGATCCAAGAAATGAGGATTGACAACCAATGCATTCTTCCGATAGTCACCTATTGAGCTGAAACATGGAACCTAACCAAATGATAGACCCTCGAAATGAGAACAATGCAGCATGCACATGAGAGAATCATGCTCAATCTCACTCTGAGAGATCACAAGACAGAACAGTATATTAGAGGAGAGAAAGGAATCAGAGATATCATAGAAACTATGAGAAAACTCAGATGACAATAGGCAGGCCACGTTGCAAGGATTCCAGACAACCGCTGGACATCACGGCACGCAACGTAAATCCCCCGGAGATCATATGCAAAATCGTGTCCGACAGAAAATAAGACAGTGCGAAGAGCTAAACAAATTCAAAAAATACTGGCTTCCCGACACCCACGATTGGGCAGGTCTATGTCCGACGACGGACGCTAAAAGGGGGAGGAGGAGGATGATAATGATTGGGAGGTCGACATATACGGCGAGTAAAATCCTAAACAAGACTTTTTAGTAAAACATCTTGAGGTTTTAAATGCGGTCGGTGTTAAACTACAACCATGATTATTTTATTATTCCTCCAACAATATTCTGCGATGTCATTACATATATAAAATTTGTAAATATTTTTTTAATGGTTCTTCACAGATTGTACATTACTATTTCATTCGCCGGGAACTTTAGTAATATATACGATTATGAGGAAACGCTGTTCCTCTTTAAAAGTAAGGGAACGCTGTTTCCATGTATTCCCACGGAACTGCGCCATTGAGTAAAGTATTCATCTAAATTCAAGATCGAACCACACCTTAATACCTCTACGAAATATATTTATCCTGTTATTAAAAAAAATAGCATCTTCACAGAATTTTACTGTTGTTATTTTTTTTCTTCTCTTTTTTTTAGGGGGGGGGGGATTAGGTTGTCTTTATAACCACTGTTTGTCAATGGAAGCCTATGTTTGTTCTGTGTTAGATTTTCTTTCACTTGAATGATGGAAGACCAAGTTCTGGGTGGGTCTCTATTGAACCTTTCGAGAAAGACGAAATGTAAACGAAGTACACTTCTCCAGAATAGAGGAAAGAATGCTGTGTGGGAACAAAGATATCTTTACGTTTGTTCGCAACGCGCAGGCGCGTGAGTCTGCGCAGAAAAATAATTTTTGTCCAATGGAAATTCAATTACAATCGTTTTGTAGGTGACAAGTATACACACACACACACACACACACACATATATATATATATATATATATATATATATATATATATATATATATATATATATATATATATATATATATATATATCAATCGTGTCCCTCGTTTTTCAGCTTAAACCTTTGTTTGTCAAATACGCGCGAGCGAGCACAGATACAGGAATAGATATTTTTTGTCCAATGGAAATCCAATTATAATCGTCTTGAAGGTGACCAAGGACAGTATATTTCGGTCATATCCTCACGTTTCTCATACAGAACGTGGAAACGATAGTCTACATAATTTTTAGAATAAAGACCGAGCGACAAAACAAAACATTTAAGTAATTGTAGAAAGGGTTCCTCGTCATTCAAAGGTTAACAAGTGAGTTTGGTCCTCACTGAGTGCTCCATACGTGTGGCCTTGTGCCAGACTATTCTGAGCTTAGTAAATAAATATATCTAGTTACGAGATTATTGGAATAGTCTCGTTAATTTTTTCCATGATTTCAGCCATTATTACTGAAGTCGCTTATAGTACTATATATCTAACCATACTTGCATAAAAGCAGCTTTTGACGGCCGTTAAGCTCGATATAAAGTCACTTCCTCTTAATAGAACTTATAATTTTCCCTAATTCTAGAAAAATTCAGCCCTTTCCTCACTCTTTTTTCTCCCCCTCCTCCTTGCCATTTACCCCTTATTCTGTCCATTTTTCATCTATCTTTTTTTGTCGCCATTTGTTGACCTTTCCCCTTCATTCGGGAGATGTTCAGCTCTTTCCTCTACTATTTCTTCAAACCTCTCCCCTTTTGCTATTTCTATTCTACACGTCTTTTTCGCATCTTCCCTAGTCCAAAAGTCACCACTTTAAATACTATTATGATGAATATGCAAACAGGACTGGAAATTGTTTTATTCTGAGAATTAGAGCATTTAAACTGTATAATGCGAACAAAACTCTGGCTACGATGTGCGTTTTGTTGTGTTACGTACATACAAACAGAAATCGGGCCATTATAACATAAATAGCTTTCATTCATTATTTTCCTCGAACGCCTGATACACAGCTACCTTTGTTTGCATACACTAGTAATATTAGTAGTAATATTATTCGAATTTTTTTTTGTACGAAGTATTGTCAGTTATTATTGATTTTGACTCGTATTACTTTCATCTTAATTCCAGTTGCTTCTTTTTATCGCAACTCCCAGATCTCCATTTCATTATTCGTTAGTTGGCAGCGTGGAATCGGAAATAGATTCTAGTTAAGCGCAAATCATAAATAGAAAATTTTCATTTTAATTCCAGAATAACTTTAGCAATTTCGAGAAAAAAAAGGTGCCAGTATTCTGAGTGATTAAAGAATATCAGAAGCACCTAAAAACCAGGCAGCAAAAATATTTTCGCACTAAATCGGCCTCGAAAAGCGTCAAAAACACTTTTAAAAAAAACACGTGACAGACACTTTTTATGAACATTTTTTAATAGCTGAAAATGGCTAAGTTTGTCTAATATTGCTGAAGATAGAGAAAAGTTAGTTTGATTAGCTGAAAAATAGCGCTAAAAATTGGCAATGAATAATGTTAAATGTTGAATTTCCGCGCAGCCAAAAAAAAAAACAAAATGAGCTAATTTGGCCACACTGGACAGCTACTGAAAAAATGCTATGAAATGTATCTTAAGAGAAGGATGTCTGTTGTCCAAAAATATCAGTTTGGTTAGGTGGAAACCTTACCAAAAATAAAAGTATCTGATTGGTTACTTTTTAAGTGCATCACTGATCCAGTCAAAGTGTGACTCGATCTAAAAGGCTTGCAGCAATTTCACAATAATTTATGTTATTATATATCTATTTGAATGGCAGGGAAAAGTTCAAGTGTAAGGTGATACAGGGTCCATTGGAGAGGGTGGACAAAGAGGGCATTTACCACCCCATCCGCCCTTGGATCAAACCTTCTCACGTAGGGTGTGAGGGTTTCAAAGTTGGAACCTTATAGTCAACTAAGGATAATGGTGATGAACAATTGTTTTATGTAACCCCAACTTAATGTACCCATATAAAAAGATTGTATTATTCTTAGCTTGTAACAGGTTTGTCGCTACGATATGATCTGAATACAAAACTTTTTGCCATCCCAACCCCTGGAAATATATCCTTCTATCCCCAACCTTGGGACAACTGTTAAATGCCCTGGTCGAAGCCAGGATTTCGAACGCTAACTTCCAAGCCAGGTAGGGTTTCCCTACTTGGACGATTGGCGCAATATAATCTATCTATTGTCATTTTCCCGCATCTTCCCTTGTGTTTATAAAGTAAGGTTACAATTAAGAATGGCTACTGATTGAATTTAATGAACCTCAGCGTGTGTAAACGTTAGTATTCAAAATGTTTATGGAAAATGCAGTGAATTTTTTCGTATATCTAATGAAGAAGAAAACTGCTTGATATATATATTTATATATGTGTGTGTGTGTGTGTGTGTGTGTGTGTGTGTGTGTGTGTGTGTGTGTGAACTATTGGGAACGAGACAAACTCCAGGGTAAAAATGTATGGAGACTGTTTTAGATGATTGATTAATTGACAATTTAATTCATTAGTATACTACATATGTTTTTTTTTGGGGGGGGAGGGTCTCATCTTCAGTGCCATGCGTGAATCTTTTAGCGGTTAAAAGGTTAGGTTTCCATAGAAAACGAATTTAGCATCAAATGTTTCGCTTTGAAAGCAAGAACGGAAATCAAAAATTAAAAAAACCATGAGAGGTCATAATGGTGAGTCCGTTGAGTATTAGGATTATTTTCTATACGTGAAGAAATATATAGTAGTTTGGTTGGATCTTTTGGCAGAAGTAGTAGCAGCAGTTATGGGTGTTTTATGGGTTGTTTTGGTCAAGGGGTAGGAATTCTTGAGAATTGGTTGTCACGGTTATTTGAAATCCAAGTCCTGGTTCAATGCCAAGCTACCTGGGCGCATGATAAGGTTATATATGTTTGTATGTTGAATTCCCATAGGTATATACCTGCATGCATAACTTTACAATTACACCCAACCATGTATGCGTGACCATACATACACACATGCATATAACGTATATACAAATATATGCATATGTACATATATACAAATACATACACTTAACTTAACATCACCCAAAAGGAATATATATATATATATATATATATATATATATATATATATATATATGTGTGTGTGTGTGTGTGTGTGTGTGTGTGTGTG
This sequence comes from Thysanoteuthis rhombus, assembly GCA_963457665.1. Lineage (NCBI taxonomy): Eukaryota > Metazoa > Mollusca > Cephalopoda > Oegopsida > Thysanoteuthidae > Thysanoteuthis > Thysanoteuthis major. Next base: position 11,143,433 of record OY735216.1, on the reverse strand, counting down.
TGTGTGTGAACACAACAGTAAGTAGTATGCAATGTTATATCAATGCAGGAAAATGTAATGGATAATGTAAAACATCTGTCTGGGTAAGTATTGTATAATTGTAGAAAGTACCTTGACTTGAGTGTCGGTAAATATTGATAAGAGACGTAGAGGATGTATGTATAGGGATTGGGGTAGGAGTATTTATAAAGGGTAACATCATCACTAAGAACGAAAAATGAGGAGAAAGTATATCAGTATAGATAGATGGATATCAATGGTGGAGCAGAACTATAGGAGTATCCATAATATGCCGTGTATAGGGTGGGGTGCTGGTAATAATAGGGGTGAGGTACTGGTATTGTTCAAGAATATTCTGGTGGTGGACTATCGGGTCGGGGATATCCCTCGTAATAATTGAGGTGATGTAGGATATAAGTTAAAGGAATCTTTGTTATGTATGATCGAGTATAAGTTAGAAAATGTATATTCTCTAACTTCAATGGCCATTGTAGATATCCTGAAAAGCCAGATATCTTTAAATAGTACAAGTAAAATGGACCATACCTAGGTACCAATTGGTAGAGGTCTAAGTGACTATGCGTGACGTTCCTAATGTTTGATATGCATAAAAAAGAGCTATGTATGAATGGGGTAAGATAGGTATGTAACATTACGTATATGTAGGCAGGATCCAGATTGTATGGGTAGGGCTATTGTAGAGGTTAAGAGTGCATGTATATCAAGGTGTGTTATGGTGTATAGGTGCTGTGGTGCATATTTATGGGCCGGGTGGAAGTATAGTATTGGGTGCAGGTATAAAGATAGTGAGTTGGTAAAATAGAGTAATTAGGAGCGAGAGGATCATGGGATTAGAGTCCAGTGTGGTTTGGGTTGTTAACTTTAGTGTCAAGTCTGTCAGGAGAGTTTTAAGTTTATAAATCCACGTATCCTCATGTGGTTCCAGAATTTTAGTCGTGTCGGAAAGCTTATTTTTTCCATTCTTTCGATTATAATAAATATAGTGTCTGTGCCGAAATTATGACCAGGGGCATCGGAGCGTTGTCCTACTGGGAATGAGTTGAGGTGATTGGGTGATTTACTTCTGCGGTCTAATGTTGATTTGTCATTCCAATATTGCAGTTTGCATTTATTACATTTCAGGAGTTAGATGACATTTTTGCTTCGGTAATTGGAATTATGGCAGTTGTAGAAAATCTTGTTTGTGGTAGAGCTAGTGAAGGTATTATTGTGTTTAAGGTGGTTGTAGCATAGACTATATTGTTGCAGAATCTTAGGGTTTTATAGTTGATATGACGGGAGACTTCGTTATTTATGTTGGTGTTACTGCTAATCATATCTTTTATATTTTCAGGTCTGCAGTAGGTATTGATGCATAGTTCTTGGAATATTTTTCTTTGAATTCTGTTTCAAATGTAAGTATATTACATCTTTTATGAATTAAATGTGACAGAGATTGGAGTAAGTTGTAGAAGGTGGTTATGAGTGGTATGCGATTGGGTTTGTTTTTGTTTTAGAGTATGAGGGTTTCTTCTCTGGGTACATCTTTATTTGCTTATTTACATCTTCTTGTGAATATCATCGCCTAGTGAAGTGTTATAGCAAATTGTAGTTATGTTTGTTGAATTCACTATCAGCAGAGTAAATTATCTCAATTCTAAGTGCTTATGAAAATGGTAGTTTTTTTTTCCAGATGTTTGGACTGGGTCGATTCAGAGTGACGGTAGCTGTGTATGTCTATAGACTTAGTATAGATGAAGGTTTCTATTGTTATCTATATCTATGTTTATGCTGGTGTCTAGGAAGGATATGGAATTAGTGTATTCTCCATAGTCAGATTTGATAGAGTCATGTGTAGAGTTTGTGCGTCTAACGAATTTATTTAGTTTGGCTTCAACTCCTGTACATATAAGTAGAGGAAGAAATTATCTGATCACACAATGTTGAGGGAAAAATGTGGAATCATCAACTTCGAAAATCACAATCGGTACTTATTTCCTCATTTGGATTTCATGACGTCTTGAATTCGTTGCAGTATGGACATCACTAACGAAAAACAATATTTCCATCAAGCTGGTTACAACTTTTCCGAATGGCGGTCGAAGGATTAGCTTTGCAGGATGTAGTCTTGTAGTGGACCATTTTTTTTTTAAATTTCCATCCTAAATTTCCAATCTGACTCCAGTCTTGACTGTGTGTCGGTCATTTCATAGAGTTGGTATGCCTTTCCTGGAGAAAAGCTTTAACACTCTTTGCTCTGTGACAAGATGCATTATCACAGTGAAAAATGATTTCATATACACTAAACCTATTTTTTATTGATGAAATGAGAAAAATGTCCATAATTTCAATGCAATGAATATTCTTCAGGCAGTCATCTTTATATGTTCCATTGGAATGACACCTAACAAAAGTTCCAGCATCATCACCTTGGCCAATGCAGATTCGTGATTCATCATTGAATATCACTTGCATCCAATCATCCACAATTCATGATTGCGTCTCTTTAGACCATTGTAACTTTTTTCTACTGTTTAGATATCAATTCTGGTTTTCTCTTTTGTCTATATGTGAATCCCATTCGGCAGTTCCTTACGGTTCTGTTTAAAATATTGACTCTTGTTTCCACGAGTGTGTTTTTTATTTGTTTTGTGGTACATTTTCTATTTTCAAGGCATTTTGCTTTGAATTTTCTCTCCTAACACCCAGGCACCTTCAATAGTCTATCTCTTTGTTTTTTCCTTTTATAATCTTCTCGTTTTGTTTATAATTGCAGCTAATTTTAGACATAGCTGAATAGGAACACCCAACATCTTTTGCCGCGCTCCATCTTGGATTTCCTCTTTTATTCGTTTTATAATCCTTTCTATTGTTTCAATTGATCTTTCCCTTGTTAGAGTTATGTTCCCCTTCAATTAACCAAGTTCAACTGCTCCAAAGCATGTAAGCACTCCGTTTTAAATGCAGACTAATCTGTATAGTGAGACTTGTGCTGCTATTTGTTTAACAAATGCAAATTACAGGATGATTCCTTAATTTCTACTCAATATTAAGTGATTCCATCATTTTTCCCCCAGCATTAAGTGATTCCAACATGTTTTCATCGACTCCATCTGGTTAAATAAATATGCCATCTTAATAATTCAATTTAAGTTGCTTGAGTTGTATTTCATGAAGCCAGAATGTTCAGCTATTAAACGAAAATTGTTTTGTCATTTCAGTGATTTCTCTACTTGCTGCAAAATCTAAATAAAGAAAAGAAAACCCACGTTAATAATCTGCGTTAGCAAAACTCAGAATATCCCCATGAAATTTTCTGTGTGTATTAATTGGACCCCAGAGCGGTTTAGCAAGTTATTTTTTGAAAATTCCAACATCTTTTAATTTCTTTCGTGGGGGGGGGTCAATTTAAAGTGAAAGTATTATGCTAAATTTTTCCCTTATTTTGGGTCCGACGGTTTTCTTACTCACCTAAAAATTTACCTGGTATAATTCACCAAATGTCTGTCCGTCTGTTCGTGTTAGCAAAACTCAGGAACAACACTGCATATCCAAAGCATGTTTAAGAAAGCTTTTTTTTCTAAAGTCCAACACTTTTTAAGTTTTTAGCGGAGTTATATATATATATATTTATATATATACATATATATATATGTGTGTGTGTGTGTGTGTGTGTTAAGATATGGATATATATGATCCGACAAAATTATTATAATTTGCGTTATATCATATAGAAACTTATTTGAAATGATCTCCCGTCATGACATGATTAATGTGTCATTCACCCTACACAACGTAAATAGAATAAACAATTGAAGAAAAAAGGGACTGCTTCGATGGTGGCTGGTTCGATTCCTGCGGCATCCACATTTTCTTTAATTGTTCATTCAATTTACGTTGTCTCGGGTGAGGGATACATTAACCGCGTAATTACAGAAGATCATTTCAAATAAGTTTCTATATAATGTAACGCAATTTATAATCATATATATATATAAGAAGTATTAAATCTGAATTATGATAGAAGATATCAAAACATGCCTATATATTCTGTTGGCTAAAAGGTTCATTCCGTGCTCGTTATTAGATGGCATTAAGAGCGTTTACTTTTAACTGACTTCATCGTAAACTCATTCAACAAGATAATTTTTGATTGCACGGCGACAACTCTCATAAATGTGTGCATTTAGAAAATGTCAGAATTAGCGTGTTTTTATCTATTGCTTCTAACACTGAAGACGGAAGGAAAGAAGCAACATTTTTGGAATGTTGATATATTGTATTATAGTAGGATGGAACCATGAAAGAAGGAAAAAGATAGTGGAACAAGATGGTGTTTTTCATTGAGTTGATACTGAAAAAATTTTTTTACGATACCCAACGTATTGTGTGTGTGTGTGTGTATGCATATATATATATATATATATATATATATATATATATATATATATGTGTGTGTGTGTGTGTGTGTGTGTGTGTGTGTGTGTGTTCGTGTATGTATGTGACTGTGGCCCTGTGTAGAGAGAATAGGATTGTAAATACACCTGCGCAAAAGAGAGAGAAAAGGGGAGAGGAGAGAAATATTGATATTCATTAATTAAACAGTAAGCTTAAAGGGTGTTGAACATAGTGCTCCTGGAATGTATTGATAACACTCGTTAACAGTAGTTAATGTCAGCTATTAAAGCTTTCTCCTCAATGCCTCCTCCTGAAATGGTTGATCAAAAACCTGTTAATTTCTACCGTATTTTACATATCTATAAGTAAGAATAACCAAGAATGATTTGTTTCAGACAAAAACAACATTATCCCTCAACTACTGAAAACTACCTCCTAGCTATACAAGGAATATATTTTGAAATAATGAGCTATCGATTGGTGAAAACCCAATGTTTCTATCTTCATTAGTTTCCGAGTTATTGATATTCAAAAAGCATGGCAAACGGACTTGGTCACTTTTTTTTATCCGATGAATCTTCAAACACATGTAGTCGAATGATGAAAATTGCATGCTCGTTTCTTTGATAGTTCCCGAGATATGGAACAGTTCTGTGACCAATACATTTGATAAGAGCGACTCGGCTTCCGGCTCAGTCACCATAAATACACTCTGGCCTTTTCAGTATACTGGATTTATTTTGCTTTTATCTTTAAGTTTTGATCTGCTGGACAATTCAGAGAAGAGAAGAGGGAATGATGCAACCTTTAAAGGTTACAGGAGATAAATTCAACCGAGGAAAATGGGAAACACATCGGCCCAAGTGGTGTAACTAAAAAAGAAACATTTCTTTCACAAAAAAGTAGGTTTCTTTTTTTCTAAATAATATCAACTAGTTTTCTATTTTACATGATAAAAACAGTCGAACCCAAGAAAAATGGCGGCAAATGTATTAATCAGGACAAACCATTATGATACGAACAAAAGTAAAATCAGCAGAAAACAAGACCAATAATCAGAACAACTCTTTGAATTATAACGATTCAGCTCAAAAGTTCAAAATGTATGAGGATCGTAGTTAGAATCAATAATGGAATAATGATAATGCCCTTCTTTGGAATAACAGACGACGTAAAAAAAAAAGGGCGGAAAACGCGCCGGCCAAAACAGAATGGTCGTTTTGAGAGATGAAGATACTTGTTTTAATCAGTTATGAAATAATGGCTATCCTCTATATCATAATATCTGCCAACATTTAGACAAATCACATGAATATACTCACATTTAGGAGAATAATCCCGATAATCAGCAATTTTCCTGTCATGTTTTTGTTGAGTAAGAAAAACCGTAAAATAAATTGCGACACTTTTTTTTTTTTATTTCTCGCTTTTAACTGAGTTCAAATATTGAGATCTTGATTCCACGTCCTGGTTTTGATTCTCAGAATTCGAAAATGAAATTGTCCAATTTGTCAAAACCGTGAGAAGAAGACGAAATAATTTCGCGCGGAGAGACGACTATCGAAATAAATACTGAACCGGTCTTTCAGATCGCCTAACAAATGAGTGTGGACAAAGGCTGGGGTAGGTTTAAGAGAGAGGCTGGCGGAAGTCCGATCTCTCGACCACTCCCATTACGGCCAAGCAATGTTTTGACATGCATCATATTTTTGATGTCATTAGGCACACACGTAGATTTCTGCACTCATTCGCTTACATGGAAAGACAAATAAACCTTTAAGCGTAGGGGTGGAGAATTGACAACATCAGACCGACTGGTATTCGCACGGACCCACACACATGTCTACAGATATAGTCATTCGGAACTTCCACGCCTATGAACGGTAAAATGCAAAGATGATCAACATTGTTAACGCGGTTCCGTTGGGCAACGAGACTCGATAGACTTAAGAAATAATTATATTATAATGCATAGTTCCCTCTAAGCTGTGCGCGCGCATACGTTTTGCAACCTGTGCACAAACTAAATTAATAAGCACTCTAAGGGTTTGTTACCGATAATAATGTAGTAATAATAATATTTATACTCATAATTATATGTACATTTATTTCATAATTGTATTTATTGAAAAAATTCTCTTTGCTAACTGTGAATTAGTTCTAATTTCAAATAATGCATTTGTTCAGCAAATTTTTGAAACAATTTTGCATTCATACGAGCGCGCAGTGCAGGCATATTTTTATCAGACAAAAAGAAACTGCATAAGATTTTTGCATATACTGACTACTTAAAATTGGAGGGTATATCGTCTGTATGTTTATATACTGTTATGGGCGCTTGAACCAGTGGTTTCCAAAGAGGGTACACTGTGGCTCCCTGGGGAATCTCTGCTAGTTTCCAAAATGTTATTAATACTACGAAGTTAGTGATTAAAATTTTTAAGTTTATTTCAATTAGGTATTTTTTTCAAGGTGTTGTCTTTCTCTTCGTACACATGGAATGATTTTCAATAAGCATTAATAATCAAGATACACGATCGTCAATGCAATTGTTCAGCATTCTCTGGCTTATGGCAACGTAAGAACATCCTTACTCACTGTAACAGATTATTACAGCCGTGAAGTGAGTTCGATCTTCGAAGAGCACCCCACAGTCATGGTCCCGTACCAAAAGTAAGCCAAGTTATACGGTTTGTTACTTTATTTAACATACCAGGTGGCGCAACGGTTACCAGCCCGGAAAACGGAATTGGCGAACCGAGTTGGAAGTTTAAGTGAGGTTGCTAATGTTCACTTCACATTAATGCTCTCTTAAATGCCATGAACCCACTTTTCCCTGATATTAAAAACATGTCTCGTCACTGGCATGCCATGATGGTTGGTGGAGAAGAGTGTGGGTGAGTGAGCGATTCGAAAAACCACACACCCATAACTACCTTATCTACCCAGGAAGTAGCAACAAAAAACTGTTACGGTCATAGTCAACCTTGGCAGGTGGGTATTTAGTATGCTTACTTCAGTCTGGCACAAAGCTTCTGTTGTGAAGTTCCCATTGACGATGGAACTCCCTACCGTCCTCTCAGTCATCTAGAATCAGCAGCCGTTTTAGAGTCTATGGTTGGACATAAACCTTCCCTAGGATTCGCCACATCTCTCTACCGTGGGCGTTGTGGGGCCAATACTTTCTGAATTTGTTTAGTTCGTCCCGCCATATTATATTTTGCCGGCCTCAGTTTGATCTCTGGGGATCCATGTTCTGAGTCTGGATGTCCAATAGCTGCCTACCATTCTTGCAACATAACGAAGCCCATTACTATTTGAGTTTCCTAGCAGATTTCATGGTGTATCACACTCCTGTTATTCCCCAAATATATTGTGCTGTCTTATGCTCTCTCCGTGTGATGTTGAGTAAGGTTCTTTCTTGTGCACCTTCACCAGGCATTGAATATATTTTAGCCTGTATCGTCCAAAAATAATAGAAAGCTAAATTTCCGGTATCAACCACTAATTTAGTGAGGTACCCAGTTAGAATCAGGCGGTGCACGCGGTGTACGTGGCATAATAGCTTAATGGCACGGAAAATGAAATCGGAGGACCGGGTTCAATCCCTGACTGGGACAGTTTGCGTTCAGCAGCAGCAGCCTTTTAGTGTCTGTCGTTGAACATGTACCTTCCTCAGGATTCGCCATACCTCTCTCTGATGGGTGTCGGGGAGCCAGTACTTTCTGAACTTGTCAAATTCGTCACACCGTCTTATATTTTGCCGGTCGCAATTTCGCATATGATCTCTTGGGATTCGCATTCTGAGTCGTGATGTTCATTGATTGTCTGACATTCTTGCAAAATGTCCACCCATTGCCATTTGATTTTTTAATCGATTCTCTCCCTGTTTTGTTTTTTTTTTCTAAAATACTGTCTTGTGATCTCTCCAAGTGATTTTGAACATGATTCTCTTCCGTGCACATTGCATGATTCTCAGTTCGAGGTTCAGTCTTTTGGTTACGTTCAATGTTTCAGGTTCCATGTTTCAGCTCCATAAGTGACTTTTGGCGGGTGGATACATTGGTTGTAAATACTTTTGTGTTAATACCCTTGGGAAAGGAATGAATCGACTTCTACATCCCCTCTTGGCCATTGGTTAATAGTAGGGCACTCGGAACCCTAAAGTAAGGCAGCCCACCTTGAGCGTCGGGCTAGCACTCACAATTGCAACTGAAACAACGATTGGGTTACCATAGATTGTTCGGGATATGCAGAAAGAGTCATTAACCCGAGAGGAACATAGACTGAGCTAAATCAGTCAGAATCGAATTGGCGTGTGATGCGACTTTTCATCCTTTTAGTTTCACTACTGGAAAGTATTTCACTGTCAGATATTCTTGAAAAATATAACTTCGCATTCGGAAATTTCCTACTTTGACTATATGGTTACAGCTATTCATTTTCCCATATCTATTTGTTTTCAGAAAGTCCTACAGTCTCAGACACGGGACAGGCACCCCTGGCATTCGGCGCCCGTGTTGCCGATACCTGGGACCGGCCCAGCATATAGTTTCCTCAAAAGATGTATTTCTCGTTGATACTGTTCGCGACCTGTACGTACGTTTTTGTGTATGTACATGCGTTTGTGGGTGTTTGTGTGCGTATGCGCATGCGTGCCCCGAAGACAACAGAGAAACAAGAAAGGAAATAGAAATAGAAGGAAGAAACGTGTGGATGAAGAAGCGGGGTAAACAGTATGAAGGGGACGATGGGGGGAGACCGGATTGGTTATGGTGACTATTCACAGCAATACAATTCATGTTCTAAAAATATATCATTGAAAAATAATGTGAGACCCTTTCATCAGGGGCACAAAACAGCCATAACTCTATTCAATAGTGAAAGCCTATTGTTTTGCTAAGCTGTGTACAGTGTCAGCAAGTTTACTCAGTTAATTTGAAAGGATAACGTAAGGTTTTGTTAACTAGAAATCATGTATTCATTCCGAGTGAAAGGGAAATCGAATTAACACATCAATACCAGAAGCACCAGCAGTAGTAGTTGTAGTTAGATTATCAGCAGCCAGCGAACAAACACGCGGCGTACACACGCAGCAGAACAGCCAAATCTGTGTTTGTGTTCGAGTTGCCTACTGTTTGTTGTGTTACAGACAGACAGCGCACGAATTATAATAAGGATTTGCTCTCTCTCTCTCTCTCTCTCTCTCTCTCTCTCTCTCTCTCTCTCTCTCTCTCTCTCTCTCTCTCTCGTTTCTTTAGAAAAAGGCTGCTATTGGCTGCAGAATTGAGTTCAGTCAATCTCTCACTTAGAAGAGGAAGTGTTTGTTGGGAATTCAAAATCCTAAGGTTCACTCGGAAGTGAATGCCAAACAATGCTACAAACTCATTCATCAAGCAAGTGAGCAGGGCTTGCCTACCAACCAACCTTGAACATCAGCATTCAGAATCATAGCGTTTACCTGAGATCGAACCGCTAGTAAGCTCATGATAGGTATGGTTACAGAGGTACGGAGATATGAAGTGATTGGTTGTGAGTAGCATGTATTGGACAGAGATGAACAAACCGAGATAGATAGATAGATAGATAGATAGATGGTTGGCCCTTTTTGTTTCAGTGGACGGCCTTAGTACCAATCGGTTATGTCTCAGGTGCTTAATATGGAGGAACGTTGTATCCTAGTTCCAACCCCTCTCAACAATGCTGAAGGTTTCCAAAGGAAAAAGGTGCTTGCAACGTTTTGAGACCAGCATGACAGCAAGGGGTGCCGGACGACGATGTGACGCAGTCTCTTGTTGCCAACTGGCTTAAGGCCCCTCCCTTTCATAAATTATCATATTTCTCTTTATTCATGCGCCATTTTTAACCTCGGTTGCGCGTTGATGTGAAATTTTCGCACTCTTTTTTATTTGTGCGCCATTTCTAAAATCGGGTGCGCGTGTTTGTAGGATTTTCGCATTCTCTTCATTCATGTGCCTTTTTTTCAACATTGGGTGTGCGCAGACAAGAAATTTTCAATAACACCCGCTACGTGACGTCAACAGAAATTTGATCCGAACCACCCTCGCCAAGTTGTGCCGAATTTCGTCTTTCGTTTCAATTCTTTGCTTGTTTCTTTACGTATCCTCTCTATCTTTCTCTCCCCCCCTCTCTCTCTCTCTCTCTCTCTGTCTGGCAATTCTCTCTCCCTCTTATTCGCTTTGTTAGAAATCGTCAACCAAAACGGTCAACAGAGGTTTCTTTCAGTTTTCACGTTGGTCCAGCTGGCTATGTATGTATGTGGTGCGGGTGTGAGGTAATCCGTCAAAATGATGGTAGTAGTTTGACAAAGTGGAAGTGAAAGATTTGTGCAACAAGTGTGTTTTATCATCTTGAAGATAGGTTTGGTGTATGCCATACCAATAGAGCTAGAGGACAGAAAATTCACTATTTACATTTACTTTTTATGTATAGGGAAAAAAGTTTTTCGTTGTTTTTTTAATTCAACCTTAAATACTTTTTTGAGGGAGGGTTCAGTTTGCAATGTAAGTCTATGCTAAATTGATTGCTTTGTGCCTGATTGTTTTGTTTGTTTGTTTTTGTTGGGGAGGGGGTCAAAAATTTAGATTTTTCCAGTGATTACTACCCAATAAAAGTCGAGATAAATAACTTTTTCATTGATCACATCTTCTCCCATTTTTTCTCTTATTTATCACCCTCCCTCAACACGGCATGCTGCCAAAAGACTCTGATTACGTGACAGTTTCTATTGAGCGACTAACCAGACCGTTTTTCTCTCTTTTTCACTGAATTTTCCTCACTTTCTAAACGCGTTGAACATTTTTTGAATTTTCACCTTTTTTTACGGTCGTTCTTACAAATCGATTAGTGTCAACAGACGATGAATGGAAGAGACGCCAACTCAGGGCGGAGGTAGGTTTACTCAACAAAGAATCACTTGTTTAATGGGTGGGACATTGGTTATTCTACTATTTCCATATCTCTCTCTCACTCTCTCTCTCCATCCCTGCGTGTGTACGTGCTTTCTGTCTGCTTCTATTTCCCTTCGTTTCTCTCTCCCTCTCTCTCTTTCTCTCTATCTCTGTTTTCCTTTTTATCTTTCTGCCTTTACACCAGTCTTTCTCAATTATTTTCTACGTGTATTCAATTTGCTTTACCTCTCTCTCTCTCTCTCTCTCTCTCTCTGAGCGTAGACGTGTACTTTTTGTCTGCTTCTGTTTCTCTTCGTTCGTCTCTCTCTCCCTCTCTCTCTCCCTCTCTCTCTCTCTCTCTTTCTCTATTTTCTTTTTTTCTTTCTGCTTTTATGCCTTTCTATCTCAATTATTTTCTACGTGTATTCAGTTTGCTTTACCCCG
>OY735216.1:11039180-11126680 GCA_963457665.1 Thysanoteuthis rhombus | reverse complement strand
ATGTTGAATTTTTTCGATCATTGCTTCTTGGATTAGTTGTGTATGTCCTTTTTGTGTGAATAGATCATGTATTGGCTTAATGTCATGTGACATAACATCTCCATTGAAATCACCGCCGATGAGCACATGGTAATAATCTAGTGATTCAATGACATGTTAATAGTTTTTAATTGTTTAACAGGAATTCTAGTTTGTTGTGGCTTGGTGGTCTATAAATAGCAACAATGTACAGCGTGTATTGGGTCTGTGAATTTTATAGCAAGGAACTCCGTGTCTGTAACGTTCATGATGTATATTAAGGTTGAGCATGTATGTGATTCTTTGTATATATATTGCAACCCTACCATACTTTTGGTGGTTTCATCGGCGGACTCATTTTTATTGCAATGTCATCCGTGGTAATGAAGATAACTTTGCATGAGCCAGATTTGAGTTTTAAGCTGTATACATGAGTGACAGCTTCTTACACAATGACTTCTTTTTTTTGGAATCACTTGTATGGTTTGTTTCATTTGTTCATGGTCAGATGCTTTTTGATGTCTTGGTTCCTTTATGATCTGTTTGAGATATTCACTCATCTTGTCCTGCCTTAGATATGTATGACAGTATGTACGTTGTGTAACTGTAGGGATTGAGAACTGAATGTTCATATTTGCATTCCATGATCTCAACAAGTGTTGATTGTAGCCATTGACCCAGCAATCATTCGGGCTGCATCTCATCATCACAGAGCTGGTGTTTGCCACTGACGAAGGATTTCTTCTCTACTTCCGATTGAAACTGTTGGATTGTGTAAAAAGTCCCAAAGTGGCTTTTTTGTTTGTGGGTTCCAGTCATCTGGGCGTTCATTGGGATTAAGTGGTTGTGGTTGTGATCTTGGTCTGAATATAAAAAAATGAAGTTTACAGGTAGCTTGGGAAATCAAAAGCAGCAATATTTGTGATTGCACTTCTGTAACAAAGCTGTGCAACCGAGGGTCATTCTCTTCAATCGACAGCTATTTTCACCTGGATTTTTGGCAAACTGTGGTGCATCCTTTATCCAAAAGAGGTTGGGAATGTGGGGTGACCCTCTGGCTTTGAACTACACCCTGTAAAACGTGTCCACCTCTTCAACTACAGGTTGAGCAGAGATAAAATCAGATCTCTCATTAGGGCCTCAACCTTTTTTTCAAATAATCCTATGACTGTCACAATGTTTACTTATCCACTCCAAATGTAAGTTCAAAGTTTCTCTTGGTTGCTTTTTGATAGCCTCAATGATTTCCGACCACCTCATCTTGGCAGCACTGAAATTGCAAAAAGATGTAGGAAAGCCTAATTGGCTTAAACAGACCAAAGAGATCCTTCATAGTTCCCTCTCCCCAAAAAAGCAGGTGTTCCTGTTTAAGGTTGCATGAATCTTGAGGCTCTATCATACTGGATTAGCTCATTTTTATACTTCAATAATTGTGTTGTAATCTCACACCCAACCTTGGTATATGTTTTGCTGAGTGAACATATTTGACATGGCCAGATGGATCTCTGTGACAAACTGAGCAAAGAAAATATAGTTTGTGTCCATGGCAAAATAATTATCAGCATCTGGAAGTCTAGAATTGAAATATCTGCTTGGGGATATCTTTTCTGGCCAGTGTGATACATCAAAGGTGATCTTCATCTTCAGCCTTTTAGCATCTATAGTTGGACATAGACCTTCCCCAAGATTCAAGAGACCTATCACAAGCTAGTACCTCCTGAATTTGTCTAGCTCCTCAGATCATCTATGTCCAGTGGCTGTCTGACATTCTTCCAACTTATCCAGCCCATTGCCATTTGAGTTTTCTAATGGTTTCTATGATATCTCTAGCTTGTCTTTTCTCTGAAATACTGTGCTGTCGTCTGATCTCTCCATGTAAGGTTGAGCAGAATTCTCTCTTGCACATTGCATGGTTCAGTTTGAGGATCAATCTTTTGGTTAGATTCCATGTTTCAGCTCCCTGGGTGGCTATTGGGAGGATGCATCAGTTGTACACCATTCTTTTTAAGACTAATGGGGTTTACTAGTTCTTGAAAGTCAGGCTTGCTCTACTGAAAGCTTACCAACCAAGTGTGATTCTTCACTTGATTTCTTCTTTTGAGGATTTCATGGAGATTTGTTGTCCTAGATAAATGTAGTGGTCTACTTTCTTCAGCTCTGCATTTTTGATTTCGACCGCTGTGTCCTTGTCCTCAACATCTTTGTAGTAGATGACATTTGTTTTGCTGCTTGTGTTGAATGACACTGGAAATGCCATAGATTCTAATTTGGGTGTCTCGGAAAAGCTGACTGATTCATTGCCTTCATGTGGTGCAATGGAATGAATTTGATCTCCAAATGACAATATTTCTTGGTCAACATTAGTGGGTTAAAGAAATGAAAAAAGTGATTCCATAGTGTTGTGTAATATCTGCAACCTGTTCATTGGTTGGATTTTCTTTTCTTTTGTTCAGGTCATGAATTGAATCATCAATCAATCCTGCATTATCCTTTCCTGATGCAGAGTTTTCCGATTCAACGCTCTATTCTTCTGCATCTTCTCATAAAGAAACTCCCCTGTATTCCGAGTGTATCTCCTTCAAGTAATTCTCACCTTCATTTCCAGGTTCTGAAAATGAAAACGAGCTTCTTATCATGGGCACCTCTATAGTTTAACTCAGAGAAGTTGATTCAGATTGTGGTCTTGGTAAACATTCAACATCAGATAGAATACAAAACGCGAATGGACATTGACTTTTTGGAAGGGAGATATTTTTTGCAAAAGGTATAAGTTTTGCGATGGCCTCTCTAGTGCATACAGTCCTTGCAGTTTATCAGGTATGGGTTCCAGTGCAAGGTTGTTGGCAAGTGCTGGCAGATGGCCAGATCTCAGGTTTTCATGACAGCTGCAACTAATCCACTCTACTTCCCTGTCAGGTATAATGCTCTCACCGTGTTGTACACAGTTGTCTCTACAGACATGAAGAAGTGCCTGTTATGTAGATAGATCTGTGGTCAGGATTTTTAGAATAAGTTGATCGATTACATAGCTTTCCTTTGTTGGGAAACAGACATTTGTGATAAACAGTACAAATGTATACTAGTGCTTCTCGGACATTCTGTGTAAACATCTTTTGGGTCCCCCTTTATTATTTTGCCTCAAGTATCTAGCTGTGGAGAAGGATATGGTCTTGTGCTTGTTTTTGAAGGGGTTGCTAGTCCTTGTGTTGCATGATTTTTAGGTCTTTCTTATGTTTCAATCGAAACGCTGTCCTTGTGATATTCTGCATGTATTGTGGAATGTAAAAGCTTGAGTAAAACATTTTTTTTTTACAATATTTCTCCCCATATTCTTTAACTTTCAAGCAGTAAAAAAGTTCTTAGCCCATTAACCACTCTTCTACAAAATGTCATTGAAATTCATTGAGAACTTTTGGAGATATTGTGTTGTGTACATATGGCCATGATGCAGGGGATGTGACCGTAAAAAATACATAAATCTGCCCCAAAATTGTAAACACTTCTTCTTTAGCCCATTGCCCTGCCTTCAACAAAATTTAATGAAACCCAATGAGAAATTCCAGATATGTTGTATGGATCAAGTGTAAGGATTCAATTAAGCATTATAATTAGCTTGTAAATAGATCCCCCCCACACCAACCTTGAAAAACTAATTCTTTCTGAAACTGTATGTAAATGCACTACTCAATAAAAGATGCACTAATTGACATTGGAATGGCTTTGGTATCTCAAATACTGTAGAAGGAGAAGTGATGCAAAAAATGCCTGGAATAAGAATCTACACATATGATAATTAGCAATGTGCAGATGTCTGTCACACTTAGGGGTGTAACTGACGAAGTAAACTAGAATTTCATTCATGTTGTAATGATGTAATAAAAATGCTGAATTCCTAGAGAATATTGAAAAATTTTTTAATTAAAAATTCATGTACGGTCAATACAACACTATTCTCCAAGTTAACTGCAAAGCAGATCTGTTATTTACATTTATGAAAGGCAATGTGTGTATCCTTATATATTGTCATTTTTGTAAATGATAATAATGACTGGACTGAACTGGTGTATTTCCTGGAGAAACTGCAAATTTGATAATGCCACTGATCGATTTGAAGAGCATGGGATGACAACATGAAGCAGCATTGTTTGGTGAGAGTACTATTTAGTCTAGTAATATATAAGTAATATATTCCATAGTCCTACAACTCAATGGCTATAAAGGATTTTCTGATCTTCTGTTTACTTCTACAGAATATTTATGTACTTTTGATCCATTGGAATTCCTTTTAGTAAAAAATTCATAGCGATCAACTAATTCTGAATCATGCATTATTCTAAGTATATTTATTTAATTGGTGCTCAAAAAAAAAAAAAAAAAAAAAGTTGGAGGGGGCAGTCAAAAAAAAAAAAGGAATTGGTGTCTAAAAATGGGATGGGGGCACAAAAATTACCCCCTCTCTTGCTAACAAACATTCGCTCTCTATATATATCCCAATTACTTGTAAGTGATAAATTTCACCTAATTGAGAAAAAAAAATTGGGATCTACCTCAAAATTTAATCAATTTCCCTTACCCCTTAAGAATTTCCTTGAAATTCATCAAGAACTTTTAGAGATATTGTGTTGAGTACATAAAACTACAATGCAAGGGAGGTGATTGGAAAATTCATGGATCCACCCCAAAATGCAATTACTTCTCCATTAGCCCATTGTCCACCCTTCCACATAATTTCATTGTAATTAATTTGGAACTTTTGAAGATAACGTGTTGTGTAGATATAGCTATGATGCAGGGGAGGTGATGATAAATAATACTAATGATACTAAAAATGCAGAGAAGAACAATAGTTAGCTTGCACTAGTGTGCAATCAAACTAATAATAGTTAATGAAAATAGAATAGTTTGCTGAACTCATGATAATGGAAAAACAAACCTTTGTTTGCATTAATGTGCAATCGAACTAATAGATAAATAGCATAATAGTTTGCTTGCACTGGTGTGCAATCACACTAATAAATAAAAGTACATAGAACAATAGTTTGCTTGCACTAATTTACAATCAAACTAAAAAAAAAAAACAATTTTAAGAAGAAAGTTTTTTTTAATTTAGAAACAGTGTGTTCTGATACAGATTAGTTATTTCATTTGAGAGAAGGTTGGACAAAATCCATAAAATCCATGAACTTGTTATCAGAAAGAAGATCAAAAGAGAGTAATTTCTTCCAAGAATTGAACCCGTATTTCCTAAATGGCATTCGATAAACCAGAAAGTACTGAATTAAGTTTGAAAATTATTCCAAATTCAATCTTTGTTTTAATTATTAAATTCCACTTCAATCCAAAGTAGTTGAAAACAACAATCATCTTTTGGAAAGGAGGTTGATACGTCTTGCATGTGTTTGTACTTGGGGGTGTCGATCAATTGGGGAGAGGCTTCAGAGCAAAGAATTAAGCTGAGTGATGATCATCTGAATGTCCATGACTGCCCATTCAGGGAGAGGAGGGTTCTGTTCTCGCATTTCCTGTAACTGACGGGTTCCATTCTGTAATAAATTCACAATATTTCTGTATTCTGCATCCCACACGCTTGGACTGGATCCGAGTTTGGATTTCTTCTTTACAGGCTGAGAAATAGATAAAGAAATCAATCGTAGTGAGTTTATGTTATAGTGAATATATATATGAGGTCTTTCGAGGACACATTCAGTCATTTAATATTAACAAGAAAAATAGCCTTCCAAGGGCAATAGTGCCTTAGTCCCTTCAAACTACTCCCCTTTGGACTTTTAGCATTGCTCCCACTTTTCAAAACAGTCAGCAAAGACCTCTTCCAGGATTGCCATCATCTACTTTGCTGCATTCTCTTTAATCTCATCCATGGTTTGAAATCTCTTTGGAAAAAGTTGTCGCAGGGAGCAAAATCTGGACAGGGGTGACAGACTTGGTGATACGACGTCTTGCAAAAAAACTCTGCATGAGACAAGAAGAATGACTAATCACAGTCACAGTCGCAAGCAGACTCAATGCCATTTCACTGCTGACTGAGTAACCCCATGGGAGAGTGTCTATGCATGTACTATAAGGTCCCTCCTGATTCATTGCCAACTTATATCTAGGCAGCACAACTGGTTCTTGAAATATTCAAAACGGCTGGATACCTTCTCGACAGACCTCGTAATTCTAAAAATAACAACTAACATTCCTCAGTTGGTGATCTATATTCCAGTAGATATTTCTCTCATTATCAGACAATTTTTTTTTTATAGATTATCAAAATTTACTCCTTCATTTATTTAACTTCTAAAAACCACAAAATACGCTTGACTGTGAACAGACATCTGTTAACTCAGCAACCCTTTCACAGTTACAAATCAAAAACTCTTGAGAGGTCCAAGTCTGTGACTTACACTGCACTGACCCATTGATAAGGGATTATTCAAGATGATTCATGTTTGACAACAAAAGTTGAACAAGTAAATTTTTTAAAAAGAAAAGATGAGACCCGTCAAATTTCAGAAAAAATTATAGTGCAATGAAATTCACTTTTCCACCTTTTCTTTTCTTTTGAAATAAAGAGGAAGTTGTTTATTATAATCACAGATGATGTTAGCAAATGATTATTGCTATCAAAATTAGTCAGTCCCAAACACTTCATTTAAAATGAATGAAAAAAATTAATTTGACAAGTCAATAAATTTTATATTTTTTATAATATAAATATACATATAATAACTGTTTAAAACAATGAATTTAATGATAAGAATGGATGTGAATTCATAACTAGGGTATCCGAAAGGTGCGTCTGGTTTCACAGAATTCTCCAAGAGGTTTAAACTTGAAATAAAGAGACGCTGTCCTTTTCATTTAAGACTGACCCTCATGCAAAAATGAAGAGAAAACCATTATAATGAGAGTAAAGTTAGGCTAGTACAATAGGAAAAAAGAAATAAACAGATTTTTAAAAATAGAGGCACCTCACCCAACAATTACATTTTGACTAATATGAAGCGAATTTCGACAAAAAGGCAACAAATAAAAACAGGAGTAAACAAGAAAAAGAAAAGACAGTCAAGAGTATTGGCCAAGGAAATGAATTGGACAAAAACATTTCAGTTAGTCCATGAGCAAAGACCCCAAAATTCACTCATGGGTATCATCTAGGTGTTAATCACCCGAATACCTTTAAAAACCAATCATGTCATAATACAACATAAATGGTAAACATTTACGTTTCATCCAATTAGTTCATCAATGAAGTTCCCATCTCTTAAACACACCAGACTAGCCAAATATGTACCTACCTCTTGTGCATCCAACTCTTCCAAACTTGTTACAGGCTTCTTCACAGAATTCTGAAACAGTACACAACCATGTTTTAATCAAGATTGAAAAAAAAATTGCAACAATTTCAGACCCAAACTCAATTCAATATTAACGAAGATTCAGGAGTCTATTCAGACTAACTTGGCTTGG
The DNA here is from genome assembly GCA_963457665.1 of Thysanoteuthis rhombus. NCBI lineage: Eukaryota > Metazoa > Mollusca > Cephalopoda > Oegopsida > Thysanoteuthidae > Thysanoteuthis > Thysanoteuthis major. The sequence goes on along the minus strand of OY735216.1, from coordinate 11,119,189 downwards.
TTCCCCAATACCCCATAAATAACCTTAAATTTGCTTTCGGAATGTCCACAGGGTAACAACCGAGTAGATAAAAAGTATTATTCATTCCCTAAAGGTCTGAGTTCAATTCTCAAATTGGGCAAGCAATTGATTTTTTTTAAGTGGAACAAAATAATGTGGTAAGAAACAATTCTAAAAAAATAAACAAATAAAAAAGGTATTCTGAGTTCAATAACCAAAGAGGAATTTCATTTTGATTGAACAGGTGTAACAGCAGGTGACTAGATTTGAAATTCACTGAAGGTTACTAAACACCACACATGACAAAAAACTGAATAATGAATATAAAACATATACATGTATATTTCAAAAAATTGAATATTTAGTGTAAAATAACATCCATATACAATGCATTATGATAATACCCTATATGAAATAACAAACTACATGTAATATGACATAAGCTATATATTGGAATCATAGTTGGAAGGGAGGTGGCGTTCGATCAACACTGCTGGGGTGCCATGTTAATATTACTGTTTTGTTTTTAAAATTCCCATAACAGTTACATGATAAACAACTGATGATCCCAAACAAGAGAAAATTTACACATACTACCATAATAGCAGTGTGTATATAAAATGGAGGAAAACACTTGAGAAAACTACAGAAATTATATTAACATTTGGAAATAAGTGACTGAAAAGATTTTGAAAAAGTTTTTCAGTGATCAGTTTAGAGCCGTAAACCTTTCTAGACTATATATATATATATATATATATATGTATATATATATATGCATGCATGTAATACTTTTGAACAAATGCACAGATACTACACACTGATGTCAGCAGAAGTGCCAATTTATATATAATCCTGTCATCTTTTACTTACAATGTATTAGTTGACATATAAAACAACAAAGGCGAGTATATCGGTCTGAAGACACCATATTGATACTTCATTTCAGACAAGATTTAATTGTTTTACAATTGGATGAAGAATGATAAAAATGAAAACGGTAAACAGAGTTCATTGGCCCACTGCATTACTGAGGACGGGCACCAAACTTAAAGAGTGGACTCTGTGTACGCAAGCTGACCTCCACTTTAAAGAACAACCAACTCAGACAGGAGTGTCCTGCCCTAATTCTCGTGAGTGAAGAATAAGCCAACAACAATAAAAGATATAACTTTATAGGTGTTTAAGATGAATGAGAGTCAAAAGTAGCTGTTAAAAGGGAAATAAAAAGTCTTCTTTGTGAATGCTGATCGTTTAAGAAATCTATTATCAGAATTAGTTCAGAGCAAGTGTTTCTCTGAATTTTTGAGATGAGGTATCATTATTATTTCTATTATTATTCGGACTATCCTCATCTTGGTTATTTTTCATACAACGTTTCGGCTGTAGTGGTTACAGAATCAGACAGAATTACTGCAAGTAATCTAATGGTTCTAGGTTCAATCCGAGTGTGAGACAATAATAATTCGAAAATATTACTACTGCTAAGAGGGGAGAGCGGTCTATATACCTCTGTCGGTTAAATAAAGGGTTTGGTTCGTTACTTCCCCACACCTACCAGATGATACCTGATGAAGGCCGTAGAGTACAACGGCTGAAACGTTGTATGAAAAACAACCAAGACAAGGATAGTCCGAATAATAATAGAAATAGTTCAGAGTAAGTCTGTGTGATGAGTTTATTTGGAGAATCAGCTAAAATGCAGCTTTGTTTGCTATCCATGGTCATGTGATATTTAGCCAATAAAAAACGCTGCTTCTCATAACTGCTGAAAACTACTATCATTTAGATAGAGGGATTACTGCAATAGAAATGCAGCCATTCTGAGAAAATATGTAAAAAAAGGGTTCTGGTAACTCACATTTCATCTAATCAAATATTTAGTTGATGAAAAAAGAAAAACACCATCTTACCTGGTCACGTCCATCTAAAGTAGTTGCAACACTTTCTGGATTTTGGGGCTGTTCATTAATATTGGATGTTTGTAATTGAAGGTAGGCTTTTTTGTTGTAATTTCCAGAGTTATAGGCTGTCTGTAAAAGATTAAGGAAAGAAAAACCTAGAGTTTATTTCTTACAGTCAAGGACGAAACAATTACTTCAATTAGAATGCATGTGATAACTTATCTTTGAGACTTTTTGTGGCACCACTAATGATCTATCAACTATGTTGAAAGTTATTATGTGGCCAATATCGGCATATGAATAGTACTAAGAGTAGTTCAGTACTGCATGAGAACAAATATGAAGAGGAAAACAGGACTAAGATAATCGTATTTCCTTCCTTCCCACATTTCTCCCCCATTTAAACTATTGCCATATTAGGATAAACATACTGAATCTCAAGTTCTATCTTTACAGTTTTAAAACTTAATTCAGGAGTTTTTTTCAAGCAATCATTGTATATCCAGTAAATGGCTTAGTGATCATGATGACAGAGTAATACCGACGAAAGGTTTCAAGCTTTAGGGTGGCTCACCAATTTCATTTCTCATACATTTCAAGAAAAGCATGTACATTAAAACTTCCTCCCTAACAAATACACACAACTAGAAACAGTGCTGGTTAGTCATGCGATAGAAACCATCATGTGACCAATATCTTTTGTCAGCATGCAGTGTTGGGGTGATCAATTAAAGAATTAGAAAAAGGGATGTCCAATGAATAAATCACTTCTCTCACTTTTAGTTGTGCGATGATTATTAGAAAAGTCAGAATTAACAACCAAAAAAAAAATCACCAATGCTGCCAACACAAATTAAGACACCGATTTAGCATACACTTACATTGTACATTGAACCTACAATAAAAACCTTTTTTGGGGAGGAAATTTTGAAAAAGTAAAAAAAGAAAAAAAAACTGTCCCTCCTGAACATAAGGAGTAAATGTTTAAATTTTCAGCCGGTCAGTTTCATTCGAGCAGTTTGTATACACAATACGTATACAGCCAGCCAAACTTGCCTAAAAACTAAAGAAACCTACATTTACACTTTTGGTTAAAGGTTTCTAACACACACTTAGAAGGAAAACTGGTTTACACCTGAAAGAAGGTAGCAGCAGACCACTACTATAAAAACTGAGATCAGCTAGAGTTGAATATCGACAAAAAGACCATAATGCCTGAAAAAAAAATAAAATTTGAAGTCACATAGTCTTAATGTAGTTAACAGAAACCGTCCATTGTCTAGGATTGTATCAGCTCTATCAGACGAGTCCACTTACTCTGTTAAGAAAAGAAACTGCAGCATCTTGAAGGATTCTTTCCTGGTTTTCATCTGCCACCCGCAAGCATTGGGGTACCAAAGTCTCACATGCTGTCTCTTGGGCAAACAATGCAAAAGCTCCCATTGCTCTGTGGTGGATGAGACAGTTGGAATTCAAAAGAAGAGACTGGAATGTTCTTGGCACAATGCTTTCCATATGTTGGATGATCTGAAATGGATGTTCAATTTTTTTCAATAGAAATCAACATTATGTTGGAAGTTTTCAAACAAGCAGAAGTTTCACCCTCAGCCCAGTATGATATTGCAGGTAAGGTAATATTTGATATATAAGAATGAAAATAAGTATGTGTCTACTTCTATTAGTTCTCCAAGATACCTGGACTAATTCAAACAAAAATTTGTTTATCAGTTACGCATCACCCAAATGTCTTGAATCAGAATGCTTTTAAAAAATTTGAGGTGATACAAATTATCAAATAAGTAAATCAAATTGAACAAACAAATATTAACGATTAGTTACAAGTAATAGTCATTATTCACCTCTGCTTACTAAGTAGATCAAGAGTGACAAAAATACTCGCAGTCCATTGATCAAAAAGGGCTTAGTCAATCAGAATCCCTCAATACAGTCATGTGATCTTAGCACCATGTTTAAATTGCTCTCTTTTCCCTTAGACACAGTCTTGATCGGATGAGAGAAATCATTCTCCCTAAAATCGCTCAGCCCATTCTGGGGGCATGTGTGTGAATTTATTGCCTCAGACGGGAGACAAAGCTTTCAACAAAAATATAAGTAACTTCATACAATTTAACTTCCAAAGGGATAACCATCAAATTAATATATTTTATTATACACACACTTACATACAAACTCCTAAAGACATTGATAAAACATCTCATTTATAAAGACTTTACCAACACCAATATGTTCCTTTGTTTGAATGAAATAAAAGTAGTTGATTTTTCCAAAAGGTGTTTTCTTTATGATCCCATCCAGATATGACTACTACAAATAGAGTCAACCTCTATTTTACCAATCTTATATTATGTAGAATATTTATAATCTCTATAAATCCACCTTTTTGCTATCTGCTACCAGCATGATTAGGCCATAAACTCATTTATGATAAAATACAACTATCATATTTTCTGGCTTATAAGATACACATTAAAATAATGAAAAATTATGTAAGAATTACCATGCGTCCAATGTTCTGGTATTATGATTAGGATGTTGTCTACCAAAGCTGAAAAATTTTCTCCTTTAAATGTAACTCAATCTTTGTATAATTTCTAATTTGCAAAAACATCTTTTTTTTCATCTTATTTCTGTTGTTTTTTAGCACAAATCCTAGATCATTATTCTATGATTGTTAAGTAAGCAGTATGGATAAAAATTAAAGGATAATTTTTGCTGAAGGTTTTCTTAATCTATATTTCCAATCCATTCAGCTTACTTAACAATTTTACAGTTGCAATGAAAAGCAACAGAAATAAGATGAAATAAATACTGATAAGAATTCAACAATAATTGAAAATGTTTTTTCAAAGAAATTTGAAGAAAAAAAGACAAGATGAAGAGTTAGTTTTTAGAGATGGTTTCGCCAAAAAGTTTTCAGTTTAGAAAATAAAAATATTTACCACAGAGATTTTTTGGGCTTCTATTTTCCGAGTCTCTTTCAAGAAGTCAGCAATGGCCAATTGTAAAGCTTCTGATGACTGGAACTGCAGCAGACCAGGTAACAAAGATAGAATCTGTTGGTACAAATCAGATACTAACTGTTAACACAAACTAAAAATTTCAACTCAGTCAAAATTAGTTCCCTCTTTGCCTTCAAATAAGCAGCTGTACAACTGGTTCTTCTTTTCTGCACAAACATCAAATTTGTATATTGGCCATACAACTACCACCATATTTTATAACTTGCCATTTGACTGATCAAAGTGCCATTTGTACTCATAATAATGAACAGAGAATGCCAGCAATTGAATTTTCCATTAGTATACATCAAATTCTTGTATACAATATGCATATACTATACAACATTAATATTTGAAGCCCTGATCATGTAATCAAGAAATCCAAAGCTAAATAAGATATTCTTCAGTTTGGGAACTAGGATATTATATACATATATATATATATATATATATATATATATATATATAAAAGCCAGAAGAATTTGGAATGAACAATTGAAATATAGACTACAAGGCAAGAGTTATAAAGAGTTCTGTTCTTTTAAAAAACAATAACAAATTCTTCAACTATAATTTTGAAATATTTAGATGAAACTTACAGGGACAATGTTAGAGATATTCATTAAGGAGACCAATTGTGCTGACAGCCTGAACAGGAAACTCAGGAATAATGGGAACAAAGGTTGATCATTGTAACTGACTCCAAGCCTGGAAACAAGTGACCATAATATCCCAACTCTCTGAAGCACTAAATGGTATAAAGTGCAGCCATTTTGGGCAGATTCAGTAAGCACCGAACTCAAACTCAACAAACACTGGAGGGCGGAAATCTGAAAAAAAAAAAAAGGGAAAAAAATCTGAGTTGGAATTTTTAGTAACCAAAATATCACCACTAAATGTTACATACATAAGGCACTTACCATAGAGTGATCACTAACAAGCTTGTCTTACAGACTAATTTGCTAGTATTGTGAGTTTGATCCTCACCAGGTATCCCATTACTACTGTCACGAAGCCAGTCTAAGGTAAAATTTGTTATATATATATGCGCGTGTACATATATATATATATATATATATATATATATATATATATATATATATATATCAGCTAGAATCTTGGTTGGTTTCATCTCAACTATGTATATATAAGGCTAATTTATTTAATTTAGAAGAAATTATAATATTGATGGAAGTGAGATGGTGTATGACATGAGAAATTAAGTCTAAGTGAAAGAATTCTTTCGTTGAATATGTTGGTGAAAAATCAACTCAAGGGAGTTTTTGTGTATAACTAGCATTCTTGAAGATGATATCATAAGTTGGTTCGCATGCAGTCCTTTCAAAAGACGCAAATATTACACTGCATCCGATGCACTGGTATTATGTCTAAGGAGCCTCTACCAAAGCTCGATATCAACAGTTATAGGGTTTCAATGTTTTGAGCATTAGCAAATACCCTTGTTAAGTATTCATCTTATTGTCCAGCATAAACAGTAGAAAAAGTTCAGGCTAAATATTAATTAAAGAAAACAGCAGAAAAGACATCTCTGACATTTTCAGAAGGTAACAGATTTTGCGAGTTTCATAGTGGAAGAAATACTAAATTTGATAGAGGAACATTGAAATAAGTATTTTTCTCTCAGTGGGGCTGATTACAGATGGCATGTGTATTAGTTGACTTACCAATATCAAGTACTTATATATATGTATATGTATATATATATTATAAATTTGCTATGTAGGAAAAAGAATGATTGCTGATTAATAACAAAATAACACAAAACCAATAAATTAAAGATATGATGCTTACTACAGATTTAAAACTTGTGGCATCAGGAGGATTTGCTGAGCAGAACGTATGGATCCGTTTGGCACAACTTTGTACCAATTCCTTCTTCAGTCTCTTTGATGTGTTCTCCTCTAGTTTTGATAAATTTACACCAGCCCAAAGATTCAAATGGTTAGCAGGGGGAAACAGCTGCAAAATCCCCTCCTGTAAAAACAAAATAACAAACTAAATATAACAATCATAGCTTAAGAGGTGATGGTGTTTTGATTAGCACCGCAGGGGAGCCATGGTAAAATGACTGTTTTGTTTTTAAATACCCCCAAACAGTTCCATGGTAAACAACAGATGATCAATACAAGAAAGTTTTACTTATAGTATCATAAGATCAAATTCTGTGTGAAAAAATAAAAAACGATTTCCTTTGAACATCTTCTGAGAAACAGTTTTTAGTGAATAATTGATTTGCATAACATTAATGAAATAAACTGATGAATGTCAACAAAAAGTAGGCTTAGGCTTCAGTAATCTTTAATTCAAATTTACGTAGTAAATATCAGATGATTCAAGACTGAAAAGACTTTCTTTATCAATAAAGGAAAAAAAAATATTTTCAAGCAACATCCTTACTGCATAAAGTTGTTAGCTTTCCAGACTATATGTACCAGCTGAGGTTACCCAGCATTTCCTGGGTAAAAAAACTTGAAATATAATAACACAGGAAAGCAAATTATACACTATAGAGATTTCATAAAATTAACTAGAAAAGTGGGGGTGCACATGGGCAAAAAAAGTTGGGGACCCCTAGCTTACATGATTCACACACTCACTCACTCACTCAGTGCACACTGACAAGAACCCATCAAATGAAACTTTTTATTTATCGATAATTATACTGATTTAGTATTTTCTATCTTATTGAAATTGGGATGGTCAAATATTCATTTAGTCTTAAAGATATTAGAATTGTGGTTAACCTACCTGATGCTCCACAGACTGGAACTTGAAAAGTCTGTGGAAAACAAGGTGAAGGAACTGGTACGAGAGAGATTGTGACCATGGCATAGCCTGACAAACTTCAGCCAACATCTTCACATGGTTGTGACACAAATTGGCACTGCCATACCTGGAAAATAGAAGATCAAATACATACAGTATAATGAGAAATAATAGATAACATTTCTTTTTCTTAATAACCCACTAAACATCTACCTTGTTCTTTAAAAAATCCAGTATTAATGATCACTTATAGTAATCCATATTCAATAGGAAGAAATTTTCAGTTGATTTAGGCCAATTTTTATTTCAATAAGTAAAACTCATAAAACATACTAGATATATAAGTGTGCACAGGTGTATATATATATATTTCTGGAGTGACACAAAAAAAATTTTGAAAAAGCTTTTAATAAAGTGTTTAAAGCCGTATATATATATATATATATATATATATATATATATATATATATATATACACACACACATGTATGCACACACATATTCACATATTCTCACACGCAGATGGACTAGATAGTCTGAATGAGGAAACTTGTATACCTACCGACCAATAAAGCACCAAATGTCCGAGGAGAGAATTTTGCAATGGATATTTGGGTGAAGCAACTTCTTCAGAAGCACATTTTCCTAAAAAATTGATAACAAGAAATCAATAAAAAAGAATAAGAAAATTACAAAATAAATTCGTAGAAGAAAAGATTAGAGATAAAATTTCCATTTTTCATTCTCTCGGGTTCAAAGAATTCTATGAATTAAGTAATTAGTTTATAAAATAAATTTCAAGTTGAAACTTTATGAATAAGTAAGTATAAAAACATTCCTGCACTAAATCAAGCTTGTATATAAAAATAAATACACATAACCAAACCTAATTAATGTTTATTGTGCATAACCACATATATGCTCTCTCTTCAAACTCTAAATATATTACATTCTTAGCGTATAGATATTCTGTTGCACAAAATGTTCATCAGATTTTCAGCAAATCTGAGACATCAAGTCAAAAACTTTTCCTCAAAAATCTTTTGGAGATACTGCTTCTATCTGGAAAAATCCATTCAATTTTCAAAGTTAGGCCCCAACTTATTAATATATATGATGCATAATTAGTCACAACATTTTGTACTCTCCGGACTTTGAATAAATTATTGTATAATACTGATAATTCCTCATCTCAGAAACTCAGACAGAAATTATCATAATTTTAGGAATGAGAACTTTGAAAAGAAAAATCTAACAAGTTATCAATATGATAGTTTATGAGCATTTAAAGACATAGTGAAATAGTGTATCACTATGAAATACATATATATGTATAAGAATATATTAGTTTACTTACTACAATTTTGAAGTGTTGAGCAGGCCAGCTACCAACAAGACCACAAATATTGGTACAAAAAAATTCATACAAACTTCTTTTCCTACAATAAGAAAACAAAGCATCATATGACATGACATAAGTAGCATATCAATTTAAGATTATTTATATATAAAAAATAAATTGATTAAAAAAATACTGTATATGCCAGTATACACTTTTTTTTTCTTAAATTACATTTCAGTGAATGATGGTTCTCCTAATACCATTGTAAACCATTCATCTAATAGTCCAGCATATACAGTATTCTTTTGGTTATTGTTAATAGAAATCCTATAGTAAAATTGATTCATCGTATCCCTACAAATGGCCCAGCCAACCAGGCAAGTGGGCAACAGATTCTTCTCTTTTTGCTTGTCTGTGTGCGTGTGTGTGTCTTTGGTAGGCCCGGATTAAGGCACAGACTTTAAGGGCTGCAACCCAGAGGCCACCACCAGCTGCAGGGCCTCCAGAGATTAAGCGAAAAGTTATTCATTTTGCGAATACTGAATCAAAGTATAAGTTTTCTAAATCATCTATTTGAAAAAGGATCCAATTATTATATATATATACATTGTCATAAACATGCCACAGTTAAAAGAAACACTGTACGGTATACATGTATTTTGTATGAGGGTTTGTGATGTCTAAGAACAACTAAAATAGACTTGATTTCACCTCAAATGAAAATGCTTCTCTCAAGAAATTTCAATTTACCAATGTTTAGAAGGAATTTGTTCCCAAGTATTTATGCAAAGCTAATGTTTGAATCTGAAACATTTTTAGCTTCATAGAAATAAATTCAATTTTCCTTCAACATTTTTTTTTCTTTTTGAAAATGTTACTGGGGACCACATGGTACCTGTAGCCCAGGGGCTTACAAAATGTTTATCTAGCAATGGTTTTAGGGTGCTACTGGTCACATTTTGGGGACTACAACCATGAAAATTTGCATGAGTACACCCCTTGACACATGTAAGACGTTTAGGGGGTGGGGGGTTCAAAAAATTGCTTTTGAGGTTTCTATGGTCATTTTCGACCAACAATGCCTAAATATTGCAATGGTATATTTTTGATGATTTTTTTTAGATTATTAGTGCTGGTTCACTTGCAGGCTATGGTGATTCATATATGCAGGGTACGGATATTTACAATATTCATGTAAGTAAGATAACTTTTTTAATGATTCTCAACAGTTTTTACTTTTGCTTCAGAGAATATTCTATGTTTTATAAACAATGATTTTAATGCAGAAACTCAAAGAAAAGAGCACAACAGGTTCTCATATCAATTTGGAAACTCGTCTCAAGTGTGGACAGTTTAATCTACAATGTAAACTTTGTTCATTGAAAAGATTAATTTTACATGATAAAATTGCCCTTTACTAGAATGAAAACAGAAACTAGAATGTCATTTAAGCCCCCGAAGATACACCCAAACAAACGCAGGGAGGAGAATCAATAGCCTATTTGGCTGGCTGGCTGGCTGGCTGATCAGTCGGGCGGGTCATTTGTGGGGGCTGCAGTGATTCAATATAATGAGATCTATCAAAGTATACTTTGGATGTTAGACAAGATCCCAGTAGATCTACACGAGAAAGTATTCAAACTCATTTGGTGATAATTTTGATTTACTCAGCACAATGGCAAATTTGTAAATTCAGGTTCTATAACTACATAAAAATAGATTGTAGGTAAACACACTCCATTTGTAAAGAAGTAAAAAAGAATTAATGTAAAGCTCTTACTTTTCTGGGTTTCCTGGAGCAGCAGGCATGGGCACTTTTGCATCCAATGAGAGCTCAACATGACCTGGAAATTTCCAATCAAAACACTTTATTATTATAATCATCACCATTATGTACATTATATACAATTACCTAATGTATAATTCTGCTTCTTTGTATGTATGACTGTTACACTTTTCTACCAAGGATAAGAGTGTAGTGTCAGCCTGATACCCAGCTCTATTCTGAGCTTGAATCTATTTCACTTTCTGACCAGTAAACATATGTAATAATATAAAGCACGAAGGAAGGTGTGGAGGAGAAAAATTGGAGAAAGAAAGCTAAAGAAAAATGAAAGCAAAACAGGTGAAAGCGAGGGGATGGAGAAGAGAGAGAGAGACAATGAGCAAAAGACTGAAAGGCAGACAACAATGGAAAAGTATGAAATTTGTGAGAGAGTAAAATTTCTCATAAAATAAAGAGCAACAGAAAGATGAAAGAGAGGATGCAGTAAAAGAATGTGTGTGCATTCCTTATTCGCATATATGTTTGTATAATTGAGATAAATCATGAAAGAGCAACAGAGATTGGAAGGGATAAGGGAGTGAATGAGAAGATACAGGTATGGGGCAAGAGAAGAGCAGAGGCTTCAGATAATGGATAATCTTAGTAGTCAGCACCTGTAGAATTTCCAAGAGTCCAATTAGTACACATAATAGCCCTATTCTGCCAATAATGCTTCCCTTGATTTTTAACCACTTACCGAGAACACATTTTCAGGTAGAAAAAATTTGAAAATTTGTGTTTAATAAACAGATTTTACCATACCACTGGAAATATTTAGTTTGTTACTGAAGAAAATGACCAAAGCTGATCAGGAGAGTCAAGTTTGAGAGCACAGATGAGGAAAAAAAAAAAATGAAACTTTGTCTATGTACACCAGGTTCAAACACAAACAACACTAAAAGACCACCATGATTATTGGCTAGTGAATAACAAATGGGTATTTAATTGAAATTGAGAATTTTATTCTCAAAACAAAGAGGATTTATACACAGGAAAAAAGTTACGGATCCATGTTATTTCTTGAAATCATTCACTGTTTAAATATTTCAAACATCTCAAGCATTTTCACTACTGCCATGTCCTGCCACATGAACTGGGATCCTAACTCAAAATTTGTCCTACTCTTCAATCATTCAGTAATAAATATGTTTTATATTTATAGCTTACACTATGGAAAAAATAGTCTATTGACTTGACTATCATACAAATATTTCAAATTCACTAACAAGAGTTTATACAAGAGAAAAATTATGCTAATTCAACAATATTTCAATTTTTTTTTTCAAAGTGTTTTATTTGGTGCAAACATAGCATTGAAATTCATTGAAGTCAGTCGAATTAAATATTCAATAATGACACAAAAGTATTATGGAAATACAATCACTGAGCATTAACTATATTCAAGCGAAAATTAACATTTGGCAGTCTGGGATGGTATAAGGCTTACCAGCGCAGAAAAATGAATCGCAGAACCAAGTTTAAGTTTCCTCTGGCTGTTTATATCCACTCCACACTCACACCCATGGAAAAGGCATGGATTTGCTTCTCTTCCAAGCTACGTGTAAATTGGAAGGCAGTTGGAGCCTTTTAGATCTTTAAGGCAGTCAATCTTGAGTGTGGAGCCAGCAACTCCACCCCATAGTAACCTACTTGTTACTGACAGTCCAGTGCTCCACAAAGAGTCAACAAGAGGGTGAGAGATTAATACTTACATTTTTCCAGAGATGAAAAGATGCTGTCCAAAATATTCTGATGTGGAGGATCTTCTGGGTGGACGGTTGGAGAAAACCAATCATTTTGAACATCAACTGAAAAAGGTTCACAGGTTTTCTTTTATCAATTTTTTTCACTTAAAGCAATTTTCAATGAAAAGATTATCAGAACATTACAACTGTTGAAGGACTTAGCAGTGCCTGAGATTCTTTAAAGAACAATCAACTCTTGACCAACGGTTTTGATTGATAAGGCTCTTGATCTAGGTTTGAAATTCTTTAAAATATAATCAGTGCAATGGTTAAAAGGCTCATTTTGTAGACCAATTAGCTAGTTTAGTGAGTTTGATTTCCCACTAGGGGTCCCACCAGCGCCTTTGTGTCAAACTAAGCTATGCATAGTAAATAACTTGGTTCATTTCACTGTAGCAACAGTTGACAGACTAGTCTTTCACACCATTATGATTAAAGTGAGTTCAGTTCTCACTGCCGTACAATGCAGATGTGCATCGTGCGTCATGTAGCATATTGCCTCTAATGCACATTTGCATCTATTCCACTTACTTTAGGGCAATGCAATTAGCTACGGCAATGTGCTAGACTCAACTTCTGCTTTGCAGCACGTACCAGACAATGCGCTTATTTTGTTATGCTGTATCCAAGTTAACAGTTAATCTTAAGTAGTGGTAACGTCTATATTGATATTGGCAGTAAATAAAGGGAAGTAACTGCCCCTAGGGTTATCACCCTTGACAGTTGGTGGTGATTTGCCAAGAAAGGGGTCAAGCACTTGATATCTAAGCTGCTTACTAACCAAACTAGTGTTCTTTGTCCTCTTTGCAACCATTTCCAATCCGCATTTACCCTGCGTGATGCCAATCGGGATTAACCGTGAGAAGTAACCCTAAACACTACCTTTCTAAAATGATCCATACTTGAAAAACTTAATCTTGCAACTTCATTTAAATTTTACGAAATTTAATGAATTCGTCGGTTTTCACCAATAAAATTCCTTCCCAGTAACAGATGATTTTTCAAGCATCAAAAATTGAAATTTCTCAAAGGGATGATAGGGTTACATTCTTAAGAAATGTTTCTTTTCTTACCTGGAGCTTTAGGAATATATTTCATAGCAACAACTTGTAGTAAAGCCTTAGCCAACACCAGACTTTGATCCAAATCTGTTCAAATCCAAAAATAACAAGGTTCAAGGAAAGGTAAAAATTTGGGAACAATTTCCACTTTCTGAGTTTTTTTATTTGATTGTTAAAAAGAATCTCTAATTTTCAACAGTGAACTGGAATTGATTTTTTTAGGAATTAAAAAACAATTACAGAAATAACAAAAAGTTTTGTTTTTTTTAAACTACAGAAATAAGAATAAAAGTTAAAGTCTCTGACTTTTTTCTTCTTTACAGTTTTTCATTATTCTTCATAAAGAAAATGAGTAATTCATTTCCATTCTACAGAATTTCTTATTTATTTTACAGTTAAAGATCTTTACAGCATTCAGCTTCAAATGATTTTCACCAAAGTCTGAAAACAACTATCTATCAGCTCTCAGTTATTGCATAGATTTTGAAAATTACACTCTAGAATTTGCTGATTTGAGTATCTATTACAAGCCAAAGGAACACCCAAAAATTTAACTAATTTATATCTGTTTAAGTGAAAAGTTAACTCCATGAGGTAATATTTGTGAAAATTTATTTGTGTCCAGTCATCCAGAACTGGATACCTTGCCATGGAGCAGCAATAAGCAAGCTCATCTTGCAAAGCATTACTTTACTGTAGTGAGCTTAAGCACAATTGGGTGTCCTATAACTGTGGCCTTATGCCAGGCTAAAATAGGCTTAATAAATAACTCACAATGAGATTGGTTTTATTAATTACATTGTGCATGTATGAGAATGTATGTACATATAGTGAGAGAGCTAATTACAGGTAATGTTATCAAACACTTATCATTATTAAAAATCAGTGGGTTCCAAAGACTTTATTTAAAATCGATTAAAAAGCATCATAAATCTTTTTAAATCATGAAACATGGAGACGTTGAAAACTTACCTGTATCAGCAGTAAGGAGAAGCCTAAAACGACGATTGTTGATTAAGCAACTGACTAATGGATGAGTGGCATTCAGCACTTGGACTTGGATGTCACATTGGCACTGATTGGTCAATGAAGGAGCATTTAAAGAAGGCGAGGATAAACTATTCAAAGTTTAAAAAAAGAAAATTAGATTTAATGAGGAAAAGAAAAAAAAGTCGAGTGAAGAATCACAGCAAGATTTCATAATAAGATTAATAATACATTTGTATATTGGCTCAGACGATGTCATTTTTCTAAAACTTATACATAACCCCATTCTGTCGATAACACTCGCAATATCTGACCATTTATGATCCCTCTCTTCTTGATGCACATCATACAAATTGTGCCAAAACATGATAAAATGAATTTCTGATGAAAAATCCCAAAATTCAGTGTTAAATTATCAAATAGTTACCCTCAACTACCAGAAATATTCAGCTTGCTGGTGCAGAAAAGTCTATCAGAGAAAATCGTATAGTAGTGGGAGAGAAGTGGTAAAATCAAAATTGAGGAATTTCATTGAAGCCAGAGTATGCTCAACACTATGGAATACTGTAATTTACTCAAGTAATGAAACAGCACACATTATCTAGGGCCATAAGTGCTGCCATCATAACTAAAAAGACGTTTCATGTACACTTTACAAATAGTATCAAATGTCCAAGGTAAATTTCTCATTAAGAAGTAGAATTTCAAATCTGATATCTATATTTTGGGTTTCAATTTAAAAATTGACAAAAAAAATTCATTGGTTTGTTTGCAGATAGCCACCATTTTTACAAATGTTTGAAAATCTATCTAGGTTTGTTTGGTTTGAACTCTGATCTTTCACTGATACAATCCTAAAATCTTACCTATGCAGGTGTAACAAAAGATTCAACACACACTGGCTGCAGTCACCCATGTGAGCATCATACTCCTTCACCAAAGAAACCAGAACTTTCATTTGGAACCCACATATTTTCACTGACTTCTGAAAGGATTTCTCATTTGTTTGTGGAGATGGTGATTCCTTGGAAAGATTAAAAAATAAAAACAGGTCTGGTTACTCACTCTATAGAAACAGTCACGTGACCACATTGGAAAAAAGGGTGTTCAATGAATAGATTACTTATCTCACTTTTTGTTAGGCAGTGATTATTGAAAAGTTCAAATTTTCTGGACACAAACTAAGAGATCGATTGAGCAAAAATTTACATTGCAAATTGAACCCCCCCCCCCTAAAAGCCTATTTTGGGGGAAATTTTTTCTAGATATAATAAAGAAATGTTGAAATTTTCAACCCTCTAACTCCATTGATGCGGGCTGTGCATGTGACACGTAGCCAGCCAGAACAACCTGAAAACTGAAAAAAACCTGTTTTCATCAACAGTGTCTGAAAAGGAAGAAGAAACAGACTAACAATCCAGAGAGCTTTGTCTCAAAATCCCTCACCCTAAAGGGCTTGAGTGAAATGAGAATGGTTCAAGAATATTGTAGGAGATAGGCATAATCATTTCATTTGGATATGGTGAGGGAGTTGAGAGAGATTAGTTGACACAACTCAGTCAGGAGACACATATCTTATTCTATAACTTTTTTTTTCAGGTAATTCAAAACAAAGGAACATTTATTTAAGAGGAAAAGATATTTTATACAGTATCCAGTCTGAGATGTACAAGATGTTATCCAAAAGTTTGGATGTAAAATGGCTTCCTCTAGGAGAAAAATTTAGAGAAAATAAGCCTTCTCATTTGGGGTGATTTCGAGAGATGTGTGCATTGTTTGATAAGACATGAGAAATGCTGGGTAACTTGACTGATGAACAGATTGAGCAATCTCTTCTTTTCAAATTCCACAAAGTTTTTGGAAGCACCTCATACAGTTTGAAAAATCATACTTACCTCCCCTTGATTGTCTCCGTTGGGCAGCCGTGGTGCCAAGGTCAGTAGATTCGTGTAGCCAGACTGAATATCAGAACACAAATACTGAATTATTTCTTCTAGATTGAGTCGGGAATAAAGATTATTTTTGTACTGGATGGCCAACCTGTTTTCAGGAAAAAAAAACATAAAATTAAATCAAAACATGAAATTGATTTTAAATCAAAACATCTTTTTTTTTTATAAATCAACCATTTTGCTTATAGATTTATTTCAAACTCGGGTCTTTGCATCAATTGTTTTGATCGACAAGTGTGTATTTGAGAATTCATCCAGTTTTTATCCAATTTTATTTCATTCAGTCAACTGGGAATATGGGTGGTGGGTATAGCTTTAGCTGTGTATCTAGCATTGCTGAAATGGGCTGATCCAGTTGAGATATTAATGATCATTTTGCTAATAGGATTTTTTCTTCTTTTCATACAGATCACATACCTGACAAAGGTTGAAGAATGAATCAGCTGAAAAGTTATCTAGACAAGATCAAGAACACAAAAAAGTTGAATTGTCCTAACAAAATTTGGAATGTTAATGAAGCTTCTCAAAGTTATAGACGTGTTCTTGACAAAATGGCATAGTGCCAAGGAACCTTGAGAGTTTTAGTTGACTTAGGACAGACAATTGTTACTTACTTGGACAAGGACTTCCATAAACTGACCATTATCTTTATGTCCAGCGCAGGCACCAATTGGCATAAGTTGAAAAGGCCATGACAAACTGAAAACAAAAATTTGTCTCTTGTATAGAAATACTTTTTTGAATATCAGATATATACACCTTGATCATTTTGTCAAAAATAATATCAAGATTCAAATCAAAGGATAGGGAATTGTCATTAGAAAGTGATTTTGTACTTTTTACAAATTGAAGTCTTTCGAATTGAAGCAAATTAATTTATCGTCTTCATTTTTCAAAAATTGTACCATAATAATAATGTCTACTCACTCATACAAAGGTCAGTCACATCTTGTTCTGTTGATTTGATATTCAGTTTGTCCAAACAGTTCAGTAAAGACTAAAAGAAAAAAAATATATAAAAAGTGACTTTTTGAAATATAACTATACTTAAATTGTTATTTAAAAATAAAACACTTGAAAAACTTTGTTCTGCAGACCATTTTGTAGAAGTCAAAGTGAGAAAAAAATTTACCATTTGAAGTTTGTGTGTTTTCTTGAAGAGGTTGGACAGGATTTCAGAAAGTGCTGGTAGAAGCTTGCCATAGATCTGAGGACTTTCCTGGTAAAGAGATTTACACAATCCTAAACAACTAATCACAATTATTTTTGTGTAATGATTTACAGCAACATTAGAAGCAGGTAAAATCATTGATTTTCTTTTAACATTATTCTATTTTAGGAGGCAACACTTTTAAATGTCTGTTAACTTGAGGAGATTTCATATTAATTTTGGAGCGGTAAAAATTTATTTTTTATTAAAAAAAATCAATATTTTTAAATATCAATAAGCTTTTGGCTCTTATTGCGGCTGATATAGTGGAATATTTCATACTGGTACTGGACATGAGTGTTCAAATCCAGATAAAAGCCAGATATTATTGAGAAAGAAATTTTCAAATCATGTAAAAGTTTCCAAATGCTAATTTACAAGGCAGGCAATTCTCATCTACACTTGGAAGAATGGTACAACCTTTCTGCCTCCAATTAATAAACGTCAATAATATAAGCTTTTAATCCACAAAAGAAAACATATGCATAAGAGAAAATAGCTCACCTTGCAATGTTCATAGGATTGCATAAGAGTTTTAATGACAGATGGTGGTAAAGAGTGGATGTTCTCTAAGTCCACTGGCTGGTTGGTGTCCAAGACATATTTCACACAGGTATCTGAACATTCCAGAATGTCCAACACAAGCTGAAACAAAAAAGATTGATAAAATATTTATAAGATGCATTAAGTGAATCTCTTAATATTTTTAGATGCTTTTTATCATGTTTCAAAGCTCTTCATGAAAAAATCTATTATCCTACATAAAATCTAAATACCTAATTAGTTTGTTCAGGTTTGGGTCATTATCCCAAAAGACACAATCCTAAATGCAAAATGTTGAAATCCCTAAGAAGTTAAAATACCAAAAATATAATTCAGTAAAAAAAATGATATTGAAAATGAAGACATTTACCCATGGTTTTGAACAGTGGTTCAACTGAGAAACATATATCAACCCAAACCATACAGGAATACAGAGAATGACATAAAAAAATTCAAAAACCCTCAAAAGAGTATAAAGCAAAAGGCATCATTCTTATTTAGACTTTTCTCAATGGGGACTGCAGTTTTCGGGATTTTGCATTCTAGGATGTCACCCCTACAGGATTTGATCATTTGGGATAGTGGTTTGGGGGATTTTAGCCTTTAGGTATTCTGATCTTCAAGAATAATATCATCAGGCATGATGCATGTTCTTACCAACTTAATGTGTAGGTTGGGCTTTCGCTATTACAGTAGGAGAACTTTCTTCATGAAAAAATATAGGCCTCGGATCAAATGTAGGATTAAAGTTTTTTTTTCAGTTTTCACCAGTGTTCAGGGTTTTTATTAAAAATTACCTCTCACGAGATCTCTCATTTCTTTCTGTGTACCATTTTTAACACTGAGTGTGCACTGGCATGAGTGTGAAAATTTGAAAATCATTTTTAAAAAATAGAGAATCATTTGCTTTGCTTTGCTTTTTTGACAGAAATACCAAAGTAGACAAATAATTGAAAGCTTTTGGAATAGTCAAAGAAGTTTTAATAAATCAATGCTTGAATGAAGGAGATCTTTGTTTTGATTAAATTGAGTTTAACAAGTGTGCCATGTGGCAATAAACATCTTAAAATATGAGATATTCTACATTCAATTCTTAAATTTTAAATTTACTAATGTTGATAATCCAAAAGGTGAATAATAGAGCACCTCGTTATTAAAATGTGAACCATATGAAATTGTTTAATTATAAGAACTTTTAAAAAAATCTAACTAAAGTGAGAATGATATGAACTTTTAAGAACTGACCTCAAGAAGACCAATTAGTTGTTGATGGTCCTGGAGAATTTGGTCAGCAGTTTTGGTGATGGTGTCTTTGATATTCTGCAGAGTTTGTGTCAAGAAATCATTGGTCTAGGAAAAAAAAACAAATCATACTTTAAAAGGCATAACAAATCTGATTAAACTTTTAGTAACCAAACCAACTCTTTTAACAACGATAATTCCTAACAACAAATAGGTCTGTTTTTGTCAATTGTATAATATGGCCACCCTTGAGTCACAGTTTTATACATTCATGGATTCATTAAAGTTTTAGAATCAAGTGTACCATGAATGGAAGATTTATCCAAATAAAATACCTCAATTTTTCTTTGTTTTGCACAGATTTTGGCTGGTTAATTCTCCTGCCTTCTTCAGAATTTTTCACAAAATGATGTAGCAATATTGATACAAGTTGAGTTTTCAAATATCTCAAATATTTTTTTTTGAAAACTTTGAAGACATTCAAAATTTATATTTGTCAACATTAAAGACAAACCCCAATTTTGATTTGCAAAGTTTGGAAAAAAAAAAAAGAAAAAGCATAAAAAACACTCAATACTTTTGCATAGATTTTTAAAAATTATTTTTGATACTTTTGTTTATTCACTATTTTATACTATACATAATTCATACACTTCATTCAGAGATCACATACAGGAATTCTGATTACAGTCTAGCATAGATCACCCCAGTCTAGGGTTAGGATAGAGCTATAGAAATTCACCTTCAGCCTGTAGGACGCAGGATAAATTTTCAAAAGCTATTTCAGGAACATAATAGCATCTTTGGCGCCAGGATTTACAGTAATTTAAAAAATCAATATCTATCACATTATTTTACAATGGTCGATTTTCAGTTGAACTTCTTTTGATTTTTAACTTTACCCAGTGCTTAAAATGGTTCCAGAAGGCTCCAATTAGGCTGTATATGCATAAAAAATTCATATATAGTTTCTCCTTTGGCAAAAAAGAGGGGGGGATCTGCATTTGCTCTCACCCTGATAATAATGATCTGATTTTTATCTATTTCTATATAATACTGAAAATCTAATTTACCCAACCAAATTTGGCATGTGTGCTCAACGGACCTAGGGGAAACTTTTGAAGTAAAATACATACAACACTACTTGGCCAATTAGTCTGTGATTCTGAATGATCATGCGCAGTGCCCAAATTATCAGAAAAATAATGACACCAGAAAGGTTTGAAGCATTAAACCCATGAATAAAATGGCCAATTACAAATTATTTTTAAATTAGGAAAGGTTTTTGATGAAAGATCTGTCAGTAAAAGACCCAGTCAATTCGTCCAATGATCAAAAGTCGAAGAGCTGTCAGGCAACAAACTTATTGATCTAACCTCAAATATAAATAAAATTTGAAATACAATAAATAATAACAAATGTAATGGCAAGGGAAGAAATTCTCTTTTCTAATCTGAATTTCTAGGAACCAGCAGCAATTTTTTTTCTCCATTGAATCTTACCTTGTCTGCAATTTTATGAAAGAGGACATCTTCAGCCACCATTAGTTTCACATGTGGGAGAAATGAGGAACAGATGACCTTGAGGATCCCTGGAAAAGACATCAACAAAATTTCTGGTAAAGATTTCTCAATAAACGTCGGTGCTGTTGTTATCAATATTATTATTATAATAATACCCATACATTACAAAAATGAATCACCATAGTCTGCACATGTATCAGAATTAATCATCTAGAAAAGAATAGATCTTATATCTAAAATTATCTAAAAATATACTGGCACAAGATGTGTGCATTGTTGGTCCAAAATGACCATAGAGACCCAAAAAAGCACTTTTTTGAAAGAACAAAAAGAACCGTTATTAAATGGTGCCTAGTGGGGTATTCCTGCACATTTTCAAGCTAGTAGACACAAAAATGTGACCAAGGGACACACACACACACAAACAAAGAGAAAAGAATCTGTAGACCACTTGGCTGGTTGGATGGATGGGCCATTTGTGGCAATTCAATAAGAATAATAGTGAAATCTAAATTAAAACTATGAAATAATAATTACTTTAATGAAATACTTCCAGAATGATAGGGAAATGTAGTCCTTCTCTGTGTGAACGATGTTGAATTGATGGAATTACATTTCAGTAACTTTATAGCCCGACTTTTGTTTTTTGAAAATTTTGTATCGTTTGCATAACAAATCTTATATGGTATGATGCATCCTGAGTATAGAGACTTCATTATTCTAGAATATTGTTGCTTTTGGTCAACTATACATGAATCTATAGCATGCTTTGACTTTATCAACTTATCATTGTTAAAAGTTGATATGTCTTTTCATTCTAGTCCAACCATTACTCATATCATTAAATGTTTTAACTTTTCCTTTTTCCAAGAGACTTTTCCTCCAGATTCAAAAGCAAAGTTATTTCTTTTTCTTCATCAAGAGCAAAAATTAGAGACCAAATTGTAATGTCTTATAATACTGGTTACAACGCTATCAGCTTTAAAAGCGTTAATAGTGATAGAAATAAAGAGAGAATGAGAGCATGTACGTTGTAATTGCTGGCCACTATCAAGTGCCGACTTCAGCTACCAGAACAAAGCCCTCAGCAAGTCACTTCCGGTATCAGACTGAGGCTCCCAGGCTAGTACTCCTCCTACTGCTGCAAATGGTCGCAGTTGTTTCACTTAATTTACAATCACAAATTTACAGACATTTAATGGACATTACACTGATCAATATATTCATCAACTTCATCTATTGCCCTGATGGGGGCTAAAATGTATCAGACGTTTTAAAAAGGAAATGATAGCAATTTGATTTAAACAATTATTGAAGAAAAAAAAAGCAATATAAATTTTCATTTCAACCTACCTATCCCATGATGCAGGTCCCTTCCTTCTGTGAAATAAGTCTTTGAAATATTAAGGAAACTAGAAAGTACATACCTCTGCCAAACCTATTGTCACTAAAAACTGAATGGAAATCAGTTCACAAATATTTATAGCAGGGGAGGTAATGGTAAAAATAATTGGATCTGCCCCAAAGTTAATTCAATTTTTCCTGAACCTATGGCCAATCCTTTCCGTAAAATATCATTGGAATTCATCGGGAACTTTTGGAAATATTCTTTGGGCAGACATAATTTAACACATAAATGTATAAAGAAAAAAATAGAAATATTCTGCTCAGTTGAAAAAGAATTCCTGGATCCACTCCCAAATTTAACCAATTCTTCCTTATCTCATGGCCTACCATTCCGGAAAATCACACTGAAATTCATTGAGAACTTTTTGAGATATTGTGTTGACATATAGCGAGGGGAGGTAACAGTAAAGATTTCATGGATCCTCTCCAAAATTTATTCGTTTCTTCTGTAGCCCATTGCCCACCCTTCCAAAGAAAAATCAATTCAAAATTGAATGAAAACTTTTGGAAATAATGCGTGGTGTGAATATATAGCAACGATGCAGGGGAGATAAGTATACATGGATCTACCCCCAAAATTCAATCACTCCTTCCTTCGCTCATTGCCCTCTTTCACAAAATTTCATTGAAATTCATCGAGAAATTTGGGAGATATTGTGTGGAGAAACAGACAGACGAAAAGACAGACTTGAATCTATATATTTCACCAAAATTTTCTCGTCTGAATTTTGTTAGACGGGTTGTATTAATCATTATGTATGATGTGGTTGATATATTTCCCTTGTCTATATATTATATACCTCATAATGATTCTTCCGACTTCGTTGGCAGAGGTATATAAATGTGTTTACATTTTGGCTAGAACTGTCAAATGCATAGAATATTGCTATTATAGGAAACAGAGATTCTTAGCATATTTTACTACTTATTAATAACTTTTTGGATTATTAAAAGAAAAATCTTAAACTTCGACACATTGCTACCTCAGTAAATTTTTTCAAAAAACTTAAAAATTCTTATCTATTGTTTATCTAATATGCAACTTTTTTATGCGATTGGATTGAAAGCACGAAAAACAATCTTTTTTAAGGGTAAGTCACTTTCAAAAATGATATATTGGTCTCTTTTTTTAACTACCTTTGATGGAAAATAGTACATTTTTTTTTTTTCTAATGGTAAGTAACATTTGAAACTTACCAAAAAAAAATTTTTTTTTTCATTCGATTTTTTGGGGATTGAAAGTAAAAAAAATTATTTGTTTTTTTTGTAAGTAACTTGCGTAAACATGTGTTATTTATTTACATTTTTAAAACAGTGATGTTTGAATGATGTCATCCGGTGTCAAGTCAAATATGTTCCGGACAATCTTTGGGTGCAAAAAGTAAACATGGTCCTAAATGAATTACTTTTCGATATAGTTTTAAGCTTCTTACTGCCAATGCATACAGAAATAACCCCATTGTTTTTGACAAGCATATACTAGTTAATAACAATTGACAATACTTCATCTGAGAAATTCAAAAAAGAAAATATTTAACTATTGCAGAACTCCTAAGACATTTTCCATGTATCAAAGATGGATCAATAACTCCGTAGCCAGACAAAATCATCAGCAGAATTTTATCTGGAATTTTCATTGTATGATGTTCAGTCTATCTGATTAATAGACAAGTGCATTGATAATTAAAGAGGTTAAGTTGGAAAATAAATATTTGGGGCGTAAAATAAATGATTTTTCCATTATTGGGCTTTGGACTTACTGATATAAAAGAGTAAACGTGTGTATATATATATATATATATATATATATATAAGCATAGAATCAAGAATGATGTGATTATTTATATATGGATTGGCACTTCAGTCAAGCATCAGAGGATCTGTGTTCTGTCTATGATCAAAATGTCACACCCTAACACTTTTCCCAAAGATCAATGTAGTATATGTGCGCTGATTGAAAGGTACTACACCAAAAAAAACTGTTTTTCACATTCTCAACTTGTTGCCAGGCAACGATTCACATATCAATAGCTTAATAATATCTGACACCATAACATAATCATGTTACACACACAAAAGAAATGTACATATATATCTATCTATAAACATTGCATTTTTTATGTGTATATATATACATATATATATATATATATATATATATATATATAGAGAGAGAGAGAGAGAGATAGATAGATAGATAGATAAACATGTTAATAATGAGTTGTAAATACATAAATTGTATAAAATATCCAAAATACTTTAGAATTGTTGATTCGCCAATTATCACTTTAATATATATGTATGCGATTTTGTAGAAATTTTTGTAAAATTTCTCCAAACAAAATTAGCCTTTGGCAAACTGACTGACCCTTTCCCACTTAATGTAACTTTACACTGCAGCATTTTTGACAGCGGCAACAACATGTAATAAAAATAAATTAATAGTCAACAGTTAACATATTTTTTATTTATATGTAGTTGCCATTGGCTTTCACTTCTCGCTGTTTAAAGTATATCTGAGTTAATTTGAATGAGTTTTCAGTCCGATCCTAAAAAGGAGGACAAATTAACATGTCAGACAGAGGACAGAGTTCTGTGGAGCTGGACATCTAGCCATCCTAACAGAAAGTAAAAAGTTAATACATATATAAAGCATTCTTTCTTTGCAAAGGATACAATTAACTTAGGGAGTGCTTTGTCCAAGTTCTGTTGGCATTTCACATCTTCCCAACTCATAACATCTTCCAGAAATGTAGTCTGTGACATTCTGCTGGGTTTTTCTCTGAAATGGAGAATCCAAGAGAAATTTTTTTATGATTTGATTTTATTGAATGGCTAGTGGCATTTCATGAGAATTCAATAAGAAGTCATGTTATTGTCATTAATTTGTGTAGAAAAAAAAACATGGTTAATGCCAGAGAATAAGGTACAATGCAAATTATTCAGATCATACATTCACATCAAGTTTCATTTTATCTAAATTGCAATTTTCTCCTTGAAAAATAAAATGAATGAATGAATGCAGAAAATTAGAATGCTAATGATCTGCTTTTTTTGTCACTCGTAAAAGAAAAAATTATTTTTACAAAATGTGATTTTTAATGTATTGTAACATTTTAATCGTTTGATACCGGTTAAAAGTTGCTTTGTCTTTTTTTTTTTTAAACTTTCAACATTTTTATATTGTCACAAAAAAAGAAGAAAAAAAAAGAAAAATTAATTAGTTTATGAAGAAATACGAAAGCGCTGAAGTCCTACTTTCATTTGATGTTTTTTAAAAACTAGTTGATCTCAATTTTCAAGACTTACCAGTCTAAATGATTAATCCTTTAAACCTAGTTTTGAAAATGATTACCTGAAACATATTTTGTGGTATTTTGTTTACAGAAATAAATAATTAAAACGTTGCAGAAAGCCTTTTTATCCCCCTCCTTACACTCAAGCCCTCTCTAAGATATAGAAATAACGCTAATAGCTGAGTAACAATAAGTTCATTATCTTATTTCATACGACACAAGTTAAACAAAACTACCCATTTATTGTTGGAGATATTCACGAAATCAAATAATATATTATCAAAAACAAAAACTTTTAGTTAATATTTGCAACGTGAAAAATAAAATCGAGTTTATTAAAACGAAGTGACTAGTGAGTGAGGAGGAAGATAAAAAAATGAATTCAATGGTCAACTTAAATTAAAATCCTGAAGTTATAAAGGTTCTCCAGAATCCATCAAATGGTTAAGTATCATCGAAATGAGTTAAAAACGTATCTTACGCTTATACTTGTCATCAAAAATAAAGAAATGGACAGACACACATCATCATTTGAAACTCGAAGTTGGCGCCTTGTTCCGCAAATACTAAGTTGGGTTCATTCAAAACTGGAAACGACACAAACGAAAAAAGAAGAAAATGTTGTACATTTCTACCGTGTTCTATTCTCGAAACCAAATCAAACCAACAATGGAAAAACAGGAATAAAATCCTAATCACATTGTCTCTGTTTACCAGATAAAAAAAAATGTAGTAATACGATTACAATTTGAATTTCAAAATTAGAGGAGAGCATTTTCTCAGGTTTCGTATCGCAACACGTGTATTTAAAACTTTTTCGGTACTACTCAAGTACGGAGGTGCGCTTCCCAAAAAGTTAAACAAAATTTTTTTGCGAGTAATTTTTGTACTTTTCACACATAACCCATAACCGTGTTTACTCATGAAAATTATCTGTTTTGGAAAAAAAAGATTTTAGGGGTGTCCAGTTTACAATGTGACAACAATACTAAGCTGGTCACTTATTTTCCAACGCCCGGAGTACAGCTTATATGAATTGCCAGCTGGAAACCGACCTATCGGGCTGTTTCCAGCTACTACAATATAGCGGAAGTATTCTTCTACACAGGATAAAATATTTAAGGAGTAAGAAAATTAACTGAAGTTTTACTTTTCACACTGGCAAAAATAAAGTTCCCTTCACTTTTGAATCCTTTAAGGGGGAAAAAAGTTTACCTTCACTTTTGAATCCTTAAAGTAGGAGAAAAATTTACCTTCAGTTTTGAGCCCTTAAAGGAGGGGAAAGTTTCCCTTCAATTTTGAGCCCTTTCAAGGGAAAAAAAAGTCTCACTTTTGACCACTTAGAGGATAGGATGTCCACCTTCATTAGTGATACCTCAAATGAAGAAAAAATATCTCCCTTCACTTCTGACCTTTTGAATGAGGAAAAGGTCTCCCTTCACTTTTGACCTCTCAAAGGAGGGAATGTCTTTCTTCTTTTTTGATACCTCAAAGGGAAAAAAGGTCTCCCTCCACTTTTGACTCCCCCGAGGGGAGAGGAGATTTCCTTTCACTTTAAATTCTCTAGAATAATTATGAATAAACATGAATAATGATAACAAAAATATGGGCAGAAAGTAAGGTTCCACTTTAACATTATAGTTATATTGTATATAGGCAACCCCAACCTTTGAAAAAAATTTCTTTCAACATTATACTTTGAAACCTTCCCCTAGTTTCACCATATGCCAAATTTGGTTGGGCGCTGCTCCTATGTTTAAGTGGTTTCTATATCATGATAGAGACACAGAAACAATATGACACCTCTCACATATGTATACAGAAAATTTTCCCCTTAATATCAGGGTTGCATCAATGTGTCGTGATATTTTAGCAATGATCGATACTCATAACTTCTTCAGTGATTTTTTTAGCTCATCATCAAAAATCTGAATTTTTATGTCAATAGAATGAAAAAACGAGAAAAAAACTTCAGCAACACATTTACCTGATTTTTATCTAAATACATCTTTTTCAAGTGGATTTTTTTTACCAGAGCTCATATCCTGATAACACTTTTCTTTTGGGAGTAGATTTTTTTTTCATTTGAGCTCATTGTGTATCGTAATACATATTGTATAGTGTATTAAATATCAGGATATGTATGGTATTGTAACAAAATGTATCACTGCAGCCCTACTTGTGTAGCGCCCCCTATTCTTTTAGCTAGGTATTAAATACAAAATCCTTCTTTCAGCTAGATATCGAAAACTTTACTTCCGACGACGACCCCTGTAAATCCCCTGGACGCACATGGTCCAATGCTAATTGGTGCCAGCGCCTCTAGCTGGTTATGCTTTTAGCCCCAACACTTATTGCTGGCTACTCTCTTTCTCTCTCTCTCTCTTTTCTTCTCCTTCAGATCGTTATCATTTTGCCGACCTCCCAGTCGATCTGATTTTAACCATTTTTCCACCGTGACCTATCTCTGTACTAACTTAGCTCATTTAACTTCACCAATATCAAGGCATCACACATACGCACAGCTACACCACCGGATCTTCACCACATGCTCCAAATGCATATACACCACTGACTCTCATGAATGAAATGGCAAGGCTTTTTTACTATCTGATAGTCATGATAATCTTTCCTAAATATCTTTACTTCGAGAAATGCGCATGTTCTCTGTCTTTCATGGTCTGTTTGTCAGGTGTCTATCAGCGTCAGAGAACAGCCCCCAAGTCCATGCACACGTGAAAGTATGGCTAGCACACTGAACCCAGTTTCCATGTATCCCTTGGTATGATCCAAGCCATATGGATACACAAGCAGTTCAGACGTCTCCACTTTAACACCGATGCCAGTACTATCAAGGACAAGAAAACTCCCAACTTTCGCTATCTCTTCGCTTCTCATCTCTTTACATGATTGATCAGATTTACATTATCATTTTATGTACATTACTCTCATTTGTCATTAATGTCCTCGTATTAGATGTACATCTCTTGTCTATCCAAAATACTTGTATGTGATCTTTTTACTTTGTTTCATCTCCACATCTAAGTTCATACTTGGCACACACTCTCTTCGTACATCTCCCTTTCTCCTTCCACACACATTCTCAGTGACATCACAGCCAACATCAAACCATGAGGAGACAAAATCCCTCGTCTCTTCAACATCTTCGTGCTACCTACTCCTCAACCTAAACTACTAGAACCATGAAACTATCCTATTCTTGATATGAATTCATTTCTCTTCCGGATTCTCTTATTTCTTTTCATATTTTTTTTTAGATATTCAAATAGCGGTACCTAATTTGAACCAGACCTATCAGCTCCCCTACGACTCACTTTGGCTTTCTGAGTCTTCTGACTTCTCCCATAGAGATTCTAGATCATGGACGAGATTAGAGAGAACATAGCTGTTGACAATCCAGGGAGTTTTTGAATATGCACCTACATTCATACAACAAACATGTCTTATCATCAGAGCCTGTCCATCTAACAGATGAGCAAACTAAATGGCTGCTTGGGACCACATGGCTACCAGAGGACCCACAAGCTTGGATGTTTTTTCGGGGGCTACAATAGGGCCCCAAGATCAAATTCTATTTAAGGTTCGGGCCAGCCTAGTTGTTATTTCATACTTAGTCCAGAGGTGGCTTGTGGGACATGCACACTCGGTAACTGCAGTGGGCAGGGGTACATATCTGAGGAGCCCTGACTCATCTTATAAATATTCTTTTAAAAATTCTACAAGCAGGGATGCAGTCTCACTTAGGACCGCTTCATCACAACAGTTCCAAGATGTTCTGACGGTTTTATAGCGCCCCCTATACTTTTGCTTAGGAATTAAATATGAAACTCTTCTTCTAGCTAGGTATCGAAAACACCACTTCCTACGACAACCCCTATAGAAGTCCTGGATGCACATGGTCCAATGCTCATTAGCAACGGCACTACTAGCCGGTTCTGCTTTTGGCCCCGGTGCTCGTTGCCGGCCACTCTTTCTTTCTCCAAGATCGTTATCATTTCTCCAACCACCTGGCCATTCCAATCCTGACCCCTTTTTGCCACCGTGACCTATCTCTGTACTAACTTTGCCCATTTCACTTCACCAATGTCAAGGCATCACACAGTTATGCAACCATATCCTCACCACATGCACCAAACGTGTACATACACCTCTCATGAATGAAATGGCAATGCTTTTTACTATACAATAATCTTTCCTAAATTTCTTTACTTTGAGAAACACGTATGGATAAAACACCATGTTCTGTCTTTCATGGACTGTCCGTCAGGTTTCTATCAGCGTCAAAGAATAGTCCCCAAGTCACACACTGAACCCGGTCTCCATATTCATTCTTTGGTACGCTCCAATGCGTATGGATTCAAAAGGAGTTCAGACATCTCCACTTTGACTCTGCCTGTACTATCACTGACAATGAAGCTCCCACCTTTCGTTATCTCTTTACGTGATTGATCGTTTCAATGTTGTTATATGTAATTCACTTTCGTTCCTCATTTATGTTTCTGTATCAATTGTAGGTATTATTTGTACATCCAAATACTAGTATGTGTTACTTTTACTTAGATCTCCGCATCTATGTCCATACTTGGTGTATACTCTCTTCGTACATCTCCTTCCCCATCTCCAGTGACATCAATGCTACCACAAAGAAACAATCTTTGTGCTGAGACTCAACTCCTGGTTTTGAATTCAGAATAGCCCTTCTCCTAGAACCTGTTACCAACCAAGACTAAAGAGCTGTGTCTCCCGTTATTTATTCATAGCATAGGAGGTGGAGGGCGGAAGAAGAAATGGATTCATGTTTTTCTCAAAAGAATTAATGCAAAGTGAAGGCAAGCAGCCTTTGCTGGGAATAATACTCTGCTTGCCAATTCTATAGTCGTGCCACTGGTGGACTACAGTAACATTCCTGAGCTGTTCAAATGAATTTGATTATCTTGGAACAATGGTTGTGAAAATACAATCCCAGCAGATTTTCCCTGTGCTATGGAACTGGAGTGCAATCAGATGAAATACCTGGATTCAATTGTTTTTTTCAGTTTCCAACATTGGGATCCTCAAAATCATTTTCAGCTCATTACATAGAAGGGGGGGGATTATATATATATATATATATATATACACACACACAGAGTAACCAACCCCCAAACACATCAAATTGGTAAGAGTAGGGCATTAGAAATAGAGCCACAATGACTTCTGTGTTGACCAAAATCCAAGAAAATCTTGTAATGCACAGAGCATCCATCTTCATGGAAAAAAAAAAATTTGATCAGCTTCTGACTAGTTTATATTTGATGTAGACCCATTTTCATGGGGCAAAAATTGATTCCTTCAGCATATTGCTATGGGCATCAGTGCACACCCCTGGCAATGGGAAAGTGTTGCCAAAATTCCAGGGAGATCCATCTGTGTATTTTGCCAGTTTCATTCAAAGACAAGGCCAATGACAAATCAGAACTGTCAGCCAATAAGAAGGAGAAGGTTTATTGTCTCCAGCTTCCAGGAAAAGGCAGACTGACTAAACAAGTGTACCTGTATCATAAATTGCAGTTTCATTAAGAAATTAATGCATATCTTGGTACTTAATTTTCAATTCAAGCAAAATAAAAGTAAGAATTTAGAAAAGAAAAAAAAAAGGGGGGGGGTTACTGCAAGTAAACTGACATTTGTTGCATGTTTGACAAGTAATCATCAGTCTTTGAACCTCTGTCATTGGACAGACCTTGCCCAGGATTTGCCACACTATCATGGGCGGAGCCAATACTTCCTGAACTTGTCTAGCTCGTCTCTCCATCTAATATTCTGGCGTGTCAAACTTTTTCAACTGCTAAAATGAAGTCCAAGACAACTATGCTGCTGCAATTCTGTTCTTAAATTCTAACGTCTGTGGACTAACTTAAAAACTTCATACATAAGGGAGGGGTATGTTCCAGTGCTGCCTCACTGACCCAATCAGGTAGGCGAGAAAGATCCTTACCCACGGAACTTTCTTGAAAAATGAGATTGAATCGTGTTGGGAAATTTAAAAAAAAAAAAATTTGTTTAGATAACTAAATTTGTGAAAACAAATGCCAATATGGAAGTTCATAGTATATTCAGGTAAGAAAGAAAGAAAAAAAAAAAAAAAAATTAATGGAAAGCAGCTATCTTTTACCATATAAAATTTCATCTGGAAGTCAGCAGCAGTAATGCAGTAGAGTTTTATGAATTATTTAACAGTTATTTATTAAGAGGAATTAGCTGAAACAAGTAAAACAAATGTATCATAAGCTTTTGAAGTGAAAGAGGGAAAGAAAGAATCTTTTTCAAAAATATTTTTATTTCCAAAATTTGAGAAAATAAAAATTTTTATACAGATATGCATGTCCATGTAGATGACTGAAAATGTGAGGTAGAAAGAGAGAAAAAAGATTATATACAAGAAAAATTAAAAGATAAGCACCGTGTGGTAAGATTTATACAATGGCAGCAGTAGAGAGAGTAATTAAATTGCTCCAAGGTGTCCATAACTGCGTGTAGTCATTCAGCCACATTGTTCGGCCATCTTAGAAGAGATGAGGTGATAAGTCAGGTCAGAATGGTCACACTTTCTGATTCAGATGCACTCACACGCGCACACATCCACTGAGCACATTCAAGTGACCATATTCACTTAAAATCAAATGCAGGCAGACATGCAGAGATTTTTGCAACAGGGAGATTCAAGAGGGAAATCAGTTGGCTGCGGGACAACAGCCGAGTTCTAAGTCATCAAAATATTCATGAGCCAAGGCTTTTTTTGCAGATATTCTCTTATTGGGGTTGTAGGTGAATAAAGCCTGAAATAGAAAAGAGAGACATTACAAATAAGGAATGTTACATTTTCTACAATTTTTCAAGTCTTATCAGATTAGTGTTAGAAAGTGTTTTTTTTCTTAGTAGTTAGTATGCTCAATGCACTTGAAAATTTGAGCTAGTTTCTGATTACATTGGGTCAACTCACATTGTAAAGATCTAACACAGGGAAGACAGAGTGAGCCAAGTACAATGTGATTAAAGTTAAACATTGCTATGGAGTTATATTCATGGAGCATCTAGCAAAGAGAATTACTAAAATAGGCACATGGTAGATCTTGGTTATTTGTAGAAGTTACTAAACTTGATCTAATTAGAAAATATTCAAATTTTCTACAGGGAAGAAGAATTTCTAGATCAAATTCAACTTTATTGAATGAAAGATGTAGAGAAGTTTCAGTGCCCATGTGCAATAGGTTAAGATATCAGCCACAAATAGCTTTATAGATGAGAGATGCTAGCTAACAATTACAATAACTCCACTGAGACAAGTTTAGTACACACTGAACTGAAAAGCAGATTTACATTTTTTAATCTGATAAGACGAGTAGATTGAGTTTAAAGCTTGAAATTGAATTCAATTACAAAATAAGTAGTATAAAATGATCAGAATACAGAAGGAGCTGCTTATTGTGATCAGTACGGTCTTTTAGATAAGCTGATAGAATTGGAACAATTTACATTCATTATAGACTGCTTTATATTTTACAAAAAAAGTAAAAATTCAATTTGTGATAAAATGGTTGGAACAAAGATTTCAGTAACCATTTGATCATAATAAACAGCTATGTATGTCAATCTTTTGTAGGTTATTTGAGAGAAATTAAGTTATCCACAACTTACCCTGAGCAGATCTAGGCCAGATTCTTCTAATCTGTGAACTGATTGATTCAGAGTGTCTCTTCTCCATTTAGGGAATAAGTTTTTGTAGTCTGGCAATGAGGTCACTCCTGGCCAGCAATCTTCATGAGGAGTGGACATGATTCTGAAAAGTAAAAAAGATCAAGTCAGAACAAAGTACATGCGAACAATTCAACCACAAGTCTTAATTGTTAGTCGAATTTTTATCTTTAAAATTTGTGATTCCCAACCTGTGATACGTTTGTACTTATTAAGAAGTACATAGAGGTTTGAGAGCATAACCGTCAAGAATCTTTAGAAAACAGCTGATAACTGAGCAAGCTCTACTTTCATGTAAGCAAGTTGCATATAAACTTGGTTAAAGTTTAGGTACAGGTATACAAGGAGCTGGTGAGAGTCCAGCATAAGGATTCTGCACGCAACAAGAATGGGATTACTGAATCTGGTAATCAAACTGTTCAGAATTAAACCACATCATTGACCAAATCTCAATACAGGTTCTCAAGTTTATCTGTGTAATAAACCAGGGGGGAAAACAGAAACCCCAAACCATCTAAATCTAAGGTATTTTAGGAATAAATATCTCATGCGGTTGGAAAGATGAAATTCTGAAAACATCACTTATTGAATGGATCTTGCATTGAAATTTTTAGGGGTAATTGGAAAGATGTCAGAATACCCAAGGGGTACAAAAGAACCAAAAGGCTGGGAACCTGTTTTCAACATCGCTAGCAGAAATGTACCACAAGTACCCACACCCATCCAATCAAATCTTTCTCCCCATGATAGTTATGAACTGAAACAAGAAATACTTACTTGAATATCCGGAAGATTTGATCAATCTCAGAATCACCATGGAACAGAGGCTTCTTCATGACCATTTCAGCAAAAATACACCCAATACTCCACATATCTAGAGCTGCTGTGTAACGTGCTTGACCAAGAAGGACTTCAGGTGCTCTGTACCATAATGTGACAACCTACAGAATGAAGAGGATATGATGTCATGTAGTTTAAAATTGGAACATTCAAGGGGAATATTTGTTAATCATGGAGATAGGCTCAATCAGATCAAGTTAAATGTACTATCAAAAGTCAGCTGGAAATTAAGCAATTTTACTCAAGCTTTGAAAATTACAGAAGAAATAACAGATCAGGCATATTTTCTTCCATCTCCCAATATATCAAGACCTGATCATGCCAGGCTCCAGTAGTTATTTCTAGACCTATATATAATGCAAGGCTGACTGAATGTAATTTTATGGCTGGGAGAAAGGAGGGGAGAGGAAGAGAAAAGAAACATGTGCACGAAGCCTTTAACCAAGTAACACTTACCTCATGTGTGTATGCTCTGCAGGGAATACCAAACGCCCTGGCCAAACCAAAATCTGCTAATTTGATGGTTCCTGCTTTGTCGATGAGCAGATTTTGTGGTTTCAGATCACGGTGGAGTACTCTGCGCTGGTGGCAGAATTGAATTCCTTGGAGAATTTGGTGGAGGTAACTCTACAAAAGAAGGATTGTGCATGATTTAGCAAAGAAAGAATTTTACACGTTGATAACTAGAGTGCAACAGGCTCAGCTGATGACTGCAATTGATACTATAAGTGTGCTAGACATGCCTTTTTTGTGCAGCAGATAACATGCAAGGACAATTACTCAACTTTTCAAAAGGTCTTAACTTCAACTTAGTATGAAAAAGGATAAGGGTGTTCAATATTTCTGCTTCATTTAACAATTAGCTATTCATCTCAGAAAGGAAATTTCTTTAAATTCAGTTATATTTTCAAAGCCAAATTTACAAGTGGTTCTTAAGATAATTTTCCAACAAGAAAAAGTTCTACAAGTTACTGCACACACACACTGTATAATGCTCATCAAAACCAAATGAAACTGCCGTGTATGAAGGGAGGTAAATGTTGATCTTTAGAAACTCACCTTTACTAATCTATCATCCAAGAATTTCCCATTTGGAATGGTGTCCATGTATTTTTTCAAGTCCATAGACAAAAATTCAAACACCAGATACAGCTTAGCTTCTTGCATCAAGACATCCTCAAGACTGAAAGAAGAAAAAAAAAAAAAATTCAATGCCAGGATATTTCAGGAATACATTTTAACAACTTTCAAAATAATTGAAAGACTAAATTTACTCATTGAAAGATCACAACTCAGAGTTTTGTGTGAGGATAGGTATAGAAGAACTACATTAGTGGCGAAGAAAAATAAAATTAAAGTTACTGTTACAAGGGGTGAGCTGAGCTGATAGATGAAGGGTTACCAATTAGGATTTTCGTTCAGTTTTATTTGAATTTGTGAGTCCAATGTTGACAATATTTTGTGTTTCAAAACCCAGTGTTTTGAATCAGAATGTGTTCAAATTTGAGAGCAACTTCCAGAATTGAAAAGTCACACCTAAATCGGCATCATACATAAACCATTGAATCATTATTCTCAATGACAGATTCCACTATTTAAATTGAACATTGACTGGGTGAGAGACTTTCTTAATTTGATTTTCAGACAACTCTTATCAAGGTCACTCCTTGATTAATAAATTAAAATAAATTAAAAGCATCTATCTCTTGGGGGGACGGGGAGAAAGAAAAAGTATGATACTGCAATGTCTTCATAAGAGGTTTAAAAAATATCCCTTTCATTTCAACCTGTGTTCATTATTTGTAATGAGTAGATTTTACAACTCAATGTCCAAAGAACAATTGCCAGCAGGAATGCTACACTTAATGACTACAAATATCATCACAGTGTAAGAAAGGAAGAGGTAATGCATTTGCTATAAGTGATGGCTAGAAGCTTGTCTGGTTGACCACTGAGTGAGCTCAGTTGAATATCTGCATCCAAATCACCACCCCAACCAAAATAGACATTTCAAAGGAAGAAAAAAAAAAAAAAAAAAAAAAAGAAAAAAAAGGGCTGACACCTCGAATTTTTTTTTTTTTTTTTTTACTGTTAATGATAACTGAGACTTACCAAACAATGTTTGCATGTTGCAATTCCTTCAAGAAGGAAATTTCACGGATGGCTGTTGATGGGATGCCTTCCTCTTCACTTTCCAAACGTATCTTCTTCAGGGCAACATGACGATTTGTTTTCTTATGACGGCCCTTATAGACAACACCATAAGTTCCTAAGGCAAACAATAGCAAATTAGAATTATTGTATTCTTGGCAAATACCCTCCCCAATCTAAAAGTCAAAGCAAAAAATACATACAATAGATACAGACCAACTATCATGAAGTCATCGCTAAGAATATTTCAAATACTGACAAATCTCATTTTAAGATTCATCTTAGTTTTCTGACAAGAAACATCCACTCTGCAGGCAACTTCATTCCAACAAAGAGTTGGTCTTGCCATAGCAGGTGACTTTTGAATTTCATGGTGTTAATTTCAATCATACATGAACTGATTAAGTTACAGGCCCTTAAAATTACCAAGTGCACAAAATTCTGGTGCTGTTGAAAAAAGAATGTTGAGTGATTAAGATCATTACAAGAGTCTGAAGAATCAAGCTCCATGGAAAAGCTATAACAAGAAAAGTGTATCTTCTGCGAGTACATGTAGTCATAACTGTTCCAGTGAGGATTTCCAAGCATATCAATCACAGGTTATGCATAGGTTTGGGGAATAAAAAAAATTAAAAATTAAAATTAAAATTTTTTTCAAAAGCCATTTTATCAGCTTAAAACTCTGTACTAATTAACAGCCAACCATTAAAATGTGCTTCACAACATGATACAGAATTAGGCTCATTTTTCATAAAATTTTGCATATGCAAACATTCAAATTGAATAGTAATTATATGCTTTAAGAGAAAAAAGAAACCAAATGCTGACCTTCTCCAATTTTCTCAATCTTCAAGTAATCTTCCATGTTTCCAGGCATCTGCAAAAAAACAATTAAAAATTTAGCTAATTCCCAAGACGACTAAATATTTTGGGAGGAATTAGTCAGTGAATAAGAAGCAATAAAACAAAACAATTTAATTCGTTTTCTTCCTAACTATAGCTGCAAATTCAGTTCATTTTATTAAGAGGTGCGTAACGGTGATCGGTATTGAAAACGGAATCAGTGAGCACTAGTGCTCTTGGGCAAAGCATGAATCGGCTTCTCTCCAAGTATGGAGAAATAAGACAGTTGAAATACTCTAGCCCCGTCAGACCATCAATCTTGGGGAGAGAGCGAGCAACTCAACACCGTAAGTATTACTAAAACTGCACTGCGACAGGCTCAACACAAATTGAAAAAAATAAAATTAAAAAAAAAAAGTGAAAAACCACTATGGCCAGTCAGTCAGGTGTGTGATTATATGCCCCAAGTTTTTACAGCCTTCCAATGCTTATTGCTTTTTTTTCTGGGTTGGGAGGGACTGTATCAATGTAACAAAGCGAACATATCTGATTTCGACAGGAATTATGAAATGCATAGATTTTTTTTCGGGGAGAGGGAGTTATCAACCACCCCCTAGAGTGTCTCCTTGATGTTATGTTAACTCTTGTATTTAGTCCATAATGAAAAAAATTAGGCATCGAATAGGCTACTGTACCATCAATGCCCTTTCACAAGTGAAAAAAAAAATCGGATATATTCAAAAGTAAGATTTTTCTTAATATGCATCAAAAGTTATCAGCGATGAGGGGAATATCAGGCATAATTTTAATTTCTTCCTAACAAATTCGTAAAAATAATTTGTAAGAATTAATTTTGTCACTAGTTCTAGCGACAATAGGTTTCCCCTTGAAAGGAGGGGGGGGGGTTCAAAAAGTAAAATTGTCACCCGAGAAAAATGAAGTTTCGCCATCAGAAACTATATGGTACACAAAAAGGTAAAAGCACATTAGATCAACGGGCTCAATGTGGGGTTTTACCACCTAAAATTTATCGGTAATATTTCGCCAATATTTTCAATTCATGGATAAAAAAAACTGATCAAGTAGGCGGTAAAAGATAAGAATTCAAATAAGTCAGTCATTGTGGAGTGGCCGTTTCAAAACACTGTACAGTTGAATAAAAGAAGTCTTACAAATGTCCTGGAAAAAAATCTTAATTTGTCAAAATTTCAAGAGAAAGATGAAACTATGCAAGTTATCTTGTTCAGGTTCGTATCCAAATAAAGAAAAAAAAAAAAAAGAGGGACGTTTCAGTGGAACTTCTGTTCTAATTTCCAAGGTTTAAAAATGCAATCTAAGTCGTTTAAAAAAAAACAAAAAAAACACAAAACTTGAAAATTGCATTTAAAGCAAATTATTTTCAGCCACAGAGTAGAAATAATATTATTAAATGAATGCTTCTATATTTTGAAACACGAGGGGGCACCATGGAGGAGGGGGGAGCTGGGATTTCAAATGAATCGAATTTGTAACTGTAACAGGAAACTTAATGACAATGAGATTGCAAACGGACTAAGAAAAAATAAATAGACAAATTCACTTCAATTCAACTGGAATGTCGTATACGTATATATTTTAGTAAGAAATCAACCTATTATAATCATTTGAGAAATTTGACCGATGAATGGCAATACGAATATTCAAATTTTTCCCCTAACGTTTTTTTTTTCCACTCTCGGGAACCGACAAACGGGGAAAGGTTAATTTCATCCTAGGTAATTTCTTTATAATTCGACTTTTCCAAAATCAAAATCTTTTAGACAAACATGGAAAAGAAAAAAAAAACGTTTCAGGTTCAGAAATTAGGATAGATTTTCTTTCTATTAAATGAGTGACGGCCGAATGAGAAAAAGTGTCCTGCTCATTACGAAGAATTGTAGAGATTCTGTCTTATCTATTTAAACTAATTTCAGCTGTTCAACGTACAGTGATACATGGCTTTGGACTTAGAATTAAATTGAAATTTTTATTTTCAAGAAGAAAAAGTTCAGATCACTTACAGTGAGTGATCACTGGATGGTCTACAGTTATTATATTAAATTATTTATTCCAATAAATAGAGGAAACGTACTTGCGTGGAAAAAGAGATTTTAAAAAATTAAAAATATTACAAGCTTTCTTTTTTTTTTAAAAAAAAAAAAAACATACAGTATTGATTTAAGAAATTTAATTAGAAATTCGACGTTTTTAGAGTAGTAGATTTACAATACAAATTTCAAGATCAACATAATCGACGCAAATAATTTTCTTTTTTCAACATTAACTGTGCTAGCAAAGTTTGAAATTAATTTTTCCTTATCGAGAAAGTAATGAAAATGAAATAAATGCGAAATATACCTTGGCAAATGTTAAGAAGTGTGGAGACGACGAGAGACCAGCAAAATCGGAGGTGAAGAAAGCCTGAATGAGTTGTTAGCAACAAGAGGTTTTAGCGTTGGAAGCTTATAATTCAAATGGGCCAATCAGAAGCCGCGATTTCTATCCAAGCCTCGTTATCATGCCGGTATACACGTGATCTTACGCACATAAACAAGTTTTTCAAATAACCAACAACGTTCGTCGAGTTTCAAAGGTTCCGGTTCGAATCTAACAAACGGGTTTTTATATCGAACTAAACACAAAAACACACCGGATAAAAAGTCACGCGTACATTTAATGTGCGGTAGAAAAAAAATCATGTCATCTGTTTCTGGATAGGAAATTCCTTCTTTAGAAAATAAGAAGTATTTTAATACATTTGATTTAAGAGAATTTTTACGATACTTTCCATGTATTTTAACATTTTCAACACGGGCGTAGCAGAAGATTTAGGGGCCCTGGGGGGCTCAATTCCTTGAGCCCCCACCCGTTCTCATCATTTCATGCTGTGGTTCCCAACCTGAGGGCTACGATCACTAAAGAGTCCACAAAGACTGGGGATCCATAGGGCAGATCTTTCAAAAGCCTACTAGCTAGAAGCTTGAGAGGAGGGGGTCTTGGCCTCTATAGGGGCTCCAACAACATTTACTGAGATTTGTTATAGTATGTTGGAAATGTAGTAGATGAGCTTCAGCGCTTTTCGGGTCTTGAATGCGATTTAAAATCGCCCCACTCCCTTCGCTACGTCCCTATGTTAGCATAGAATATTACTCAAGTAATTATTTATTATTTTAAATTGAAATATTTACTTATTCCATTACTATTAATTGAATAAATTAGAATGTATTGTCATTTTTTTTTTCAGTAATGACTTTTCCCCACTAGTCTCATACAGACATGCACACTGTCAGTCCTGCTCTCATGGATTTACGGATTAAAAATATACGAAAAAAAAACCCTGCAGTATTAGATTAATTTATAATTTGACCTTTTTTGGTTCTCTGTTTTAGGTAAAAATATACAATTTAAATAAAGATAAGGATAGTTATTTCACTATTAGCTTTAAAAAAAAAAAAAAAACTGTAAAATCGATTCTTCAACTTATACATCCGAACGAAATGGCTATTATTTTTGCTTTCGTTTTGTACGATTCACACTAAAATCAAGGTGATATAAGAATAGAAACCTCGAATTGTGCGGTTTTATTTGGTGCGGTTGTTGAAATAGTAGTATTGTTAGATTATTGCTGTACAAATTAACGAGACTTATTTGAGGCTGGGGAAAAGGCATTAAATTGTTTTAAGACCTTTAACATTATCAATACGGAAAAATTTGGAACGAATCAACCGGGCTAATGTCTTCTGTCTTTTCAATTTCTAGTGTAAATGGCAATGCTGAATGTTTTCCACTTTCCATTTCTTTTCACGGAAACAGAATAAAATGTCCAGAAGTTGTATTTGAGTATACCCCAAAGCTCACTTAGGTCTAAATTACTTTAACGCTTACAAAACAACTGTGCTGATTCATTCATGAATTCGGATTGATCACAAATTTCACTTCAAAAAGTTTAATGTTTTATGACAGTTATTTTTTGAAAATTTTTAGGTTACACTGTCGAAATAATTTCTTTTTTTTCTTCTTTCTAATCGTATAATTTTGAATAATAAAAAAACTCGTGATTCTCGTAAGAAAAAACGAAAAAAAAATTGCAACTACATAGAGTATTGGGTTTGGGCTAAGATTTTAGATTATGCAGGTGTCCATTGTTGGAAATGCAGATATAGGAAAATGAAAGTCACGAAGCTTTGGCTTCTCTCTAGCTAGGGAAAAAGTAATTGGAAAAAAAATCACATTTAATTTATAACTACAAATCTTTTTGTAAAAGTATTATTTTAACGAAGAAAATTTTGATAAAAGCCACATTTGATTTTTAGTAATAAAACTACAAAGCTCTCGGCGAACACGTACCTCTGCCAACCCCACCGTCACTAAATTACACTAAAAAATCTGAACGAAAGTCAGTTGACAAATAGTTACGATGCAGGGGATCTAACTGAAAATATTCCTGGATCTGCCCCCAAATTTAATCAAT
Source organism: Thysanoteuthis rhombus (assembly GCA_963457665.1). NCBI lineage: Eukaryota > Metazoa > Mollusca > Cephalopoda > Oegopsida > Thysanoteuthidae > Thysanoteuthis > Thysanoteuthis major. The sequence goes on along the minus strand of OY735216.1, from coordinate 11,077,267 downwards.
TTTTCCGAAGTCTATAGCCTACCCTTCAACGAAATGTAATTGGAATTAATTGAGAACCTATGGAGATATTGTGCGGCGTGAACAAATAGCTAGGATGTCAGGAGGTAACTGTGCATGAATTTGCCCAGAAATTGGATTACTTCTTTCGTAGCCCATTGCTCACCCGTCCACAAAATTCCATGGAAATTCATAGAAAACTTTTGGAGATAGCGTGCGGATAGTTTAATAGGTGGGCGGACAGACACTGGTTGATGCATACAACTCCCAACTTCACTGGCAGAGGTAAATAAGTAATCTCTATATGTAGAGTTATAATGAATGTATGTATGTATGTATGTATGTAAGTACTCTTATAACTCGAGAACTACGCGCTCTAGACAAAAATAAAACTATAATCACATTCAGCACGTCTCCATTTACCTACAGTTCATATTTTCAGGTCGATTAAAAAAAAATGATTTTAATAGATTTTTCGTGTGTTTTTTTTTTTTTTAGTTATTTTGCATCCGAAAATTATCCAGTGACAGCCTGTAAACAGCAGTCAGTAAGTGTTTCAAAAAGTAGGTCATATGTTTTTCCCAACGGTTGGTGAGATGGCCATGTACAAACAGTATCCACCCAACGGCTCTAGCTACCCCACAAAGGGAGAATCTTCCACAGGAATTAATGAAGTAAATGTTGACTTATGACTTTTTCGGGACACCGGAAATTCACATTAACTGCAAGGCACGCCATTTATTCACAACTATCAGAGGTTGGTATTCGTCCTCCTGTGCAGATGAAATGCGCCATAATACCATTAAACTTAGAAACTGAGAATCTACGTAACATTTGTACGTCGGTTAGAAGCAATAATTGCACAGTGGTGTCAGGGGGGTGCCCACTGGTTCTACCTACCCTTCCAGTGTAATGTGTAGATGGGAGGGAAACGAATATTAGTCGGGTTATTATCTGTCTATCTCCCTGAATCTACATGCAATTTCAGATTCTCTTAGAAATGGAAATTTGGACTCGCTTGTTGGCTGAAGTTATAGTCGGTGTTCGAGTCTACAAATGTCCTCTGAGAGGAAGTTTACCAGGGGGGTACTAAGTTCCTTTTTTCATGTCATCCTGTTTTTATCAAATTCGGCTACCGGGCTCCTTTGGACCACCAAGAACGATGTACTCCTGCCCTTGCACATTGGCCCTGAGCCAAGATAAAAGTTATTATAAAGAGTACCAACTGAAAAAATATCGAACAGATGTAATGGGGGTCCCGACTTGGCATGTAAGGTATGAGTGGTCCAAACTGTTTTCATTATTTTGAATACTGACTTTTAAGGCTGGCCCTCCCCATTTGGAAGATTGATGCAACATAATATTTCCCCCAACTATCTGGCCTTGTACCAGACAACGCCAAGATTGATAAAATGGATAAGTGGTTCCTATCAGCTCGATCAAAGAGAATTAGAAACCGCCAACCAAAACTGTGAACAAAAGTTTCTTTGGTTTTGACATTGATCTGGCTGGCCATGTATCACGTGCACTGGCCACATGAATTGACCTATAGGGCTGAAATTCAAGTATTTACTCCATATTACGTCAAGAAAAAAACTTTTCGTTTTTGATTACCCCCATGTTTGTTAAGGTTTGAGGAGGGAATGCAATGTAAGTTTATGCTAAATTGGTCGCTTAATTTGTACTTTTTTCCGGTAATCACTGCCTAACAAGGTGAGAAAAGTAACTTAATTCATTAATCACTCCTTTTTTCAATGTTTTCCCATTAATCATCCCAAGTACGGCATGTTTCCGTAAAAACTGGTCGTATGACGGTTCCTATTCGGTGACTAACCAGACCCATTTGTTATTCATTATGCATCTATATTCCGGGGGAGACCCCATATTCTTCTTCTCTTTAACATGTTTCGAAGTTTCTAGTGAGAGACTTGACGTATGTATTTTTTTTAAAATTTAAAAACTGAAAAAAATATCAGCAGTCGACGACTGTTCCAGAGATTTTTTAAAAACTGAACGTCCAGAAAAGTCGTTTGTTCGGTATCAAGTTGCGTGATCAACAGCGGAAGTCTGAATAGTTGTCTGCCTTATTGACTCTACTCCTCTCTTGATTCGCCCTGCATCATGACTATTTTCAAATGGTTAGCTAAAAAACACCAAACATTAAACAACGAACCATGATACTCTAAAAAGTTGTGATGAACACAGTTTGTAAACGATATTGTTTGCCGAGTAGAAAGTATGGACACTTCAAGTTCTGTGAATAGTGCTAATGGTAGCTGTTACAATAGTGTAGATGGTGCATCTAACGAAAATAATGCCACTTCTTGCCAAGATGAGGAATTAATACCGTCGTTTGAGATGATGAACGATGATGAAGAGGAAGACGATGATGATGACGATGGTGAAAATTTTGAAGACGAAGAAGATGATTCTGATAACAATGACAACGAAAAAGATGGGGAGGATCTTTTATTGGCCTTGGGTAAGTAGCATACTACATTTACCATACTATGACATAACTTACCGATTGTCGTGGCCCCGATTGGAATTCACTAATGAGTATGACTGTCTACAATTGTGTTTTTACTGCCTTGCACAATTACTGTAAATAAATTATACTGTTGTTGTTTTGAATTCATATGAATTAAGTTGTTCGTTGAATTGTTTTGTCTCACTTTAATTTTCTGCTAGTTGTGTAGAAAATTACGCATTAAAGAAAAAAAAAAGGCATCGCATATCTGTTTATCTGACGTCTGCTGAATTCAAGTCTGGACCACCATCGTTAAGTCGTGCTGCTATTTAGCAATATTCATTTTTTACTCACACAGCCAATACCATCTAATTTAACTCTAGATTAAAAGTATTGAATTTTCCATACATAATTGTATTATTCCAAACTTTTTGTAGCGTAAAAGCAAGTTTTATAAACTTTTACTAATCACAAAAACGATAACGCAAAACCCAGGAATAACTGGTCTCCATTGCAATTATTTCCGCGAAAGATTTTGCGATTTATCAAAAAAAAATTAGCTCAAAAAAGTAGACTTTTTCTATTTAACACCAAAAGTCAGTTATCCCAGATTAAAGAGTCTGGGTTATGAATTTTAGGTTGTGGTTCCCCCCCCCCCAAAAAAAACTGAATTTTAATTTAGAATAAAATGGTAGCTTAACTACTGTGTTCCGAAGTGGACGACTTACTTGAGTTAACGATTAAAAATATGAATTTTATATTTACTGTTTTAGTTTCTATGATAACTGAAAGATGAAAATGTTTTTTTATTTTTCTTATTAACCACCTGAATGCAAATAGTAATTAAAAAAATCCAGTCATAATTATGAAAATAATATAAATGTGTCCATGTCTCTGCTGAGAGTGAGAGAACGCAGAAGGAAGATGACCATTAATAAACATGGGACAAGGCTTGAAGTAATATTGTAACGGCTTGTAACCATGAAAAAAAAATTCACTAGACTAGATTATTGTTGTGTGGACAATTCAAGTGGTGTGGTCCCTAAAAAGATGTGCAGCTGTAGTTCCTCTTATAGAGCTAGTAGTATTGGTTATTCTCGCACCTCCTATACCATACCTATTACCTAACCCTGCCCCTAACCCTAACGTGGTACAACAGGTATGTCGGCAATGATGGAGTTATGAGACGCGAAAATGAAGCAATACTACGAGCTCATGCTGCACTTTCCTCAATAATGGTATGTTACTCCTTGAATTGTTTTAAAATTGATCAATAATTAATGCAATTCAATATTTCATTGTAATGCCTCGGATTGTTTTAGAATGAAGTAATGATTACTTCAATATCTTGAACTTGTTAGGACTGCTGACCAGACAAGGAATGTTGAATAGATGCTTTAATTTGTTGCCTGAAGCTGAACAAGGGATTGTCTGAAGGTGACAGGTCTGGAGATTATGCTGCGTGTGGAAGTAGTTCTGATCCAGCAAAATCATCAATCGACCTCTTTGCCCAGAAAGAAGGTCTTTTCTCTTCTGATATGCCGTTCAAACAAGTTAACTAATTCATCACTGATTTTTCTACAAGTTCAAATATTTATGTTACTTCTTACTTCTTGAGTTCCCCCAATTCAACAGTTTTCAAGTTGGGGGGGGGGACTTCCAGAATGTTCTAAAGCTCAAAATCTCTTTTTTTTTTTTTTTCCAAACTTTGCCAACCATTCCTGACACATGCTTGCACCTACTGCATCGTTACCCTAAGGCACCTGTGTTCCATTGCCTAACTTCTATTTCATTTTTTTTCAAGATTAGATATAATCAGTAAATGCATCAGATGTTCATTTTAGATTGTCACAATTTTCTCCAAAATAAAATAAAATATCTGTACCTTGCATAAATGAATCACCATAGCACGTACATGTCCAACTAATTATCTAAAATAAAATTGATCTTTTATCTAAAATTATCAAACAAAAAAATACCAACACAACATTTTGGCATTGTCAGTCCAAAAAAGTCAATAGAACCCTCAAAAAGCACTTTAAAAAGCAAAAAAAGAGATTGTAGATGGTGTATAGTGGTGATTTTCCAGGTTGTAGCCCCCAAAATATGAGCAAGAGCACCCACAGACACACAAACAAGCAAAAGAGAAGAAGGTATAACCAACTTGGCTGGTTGTTGGTCATTTGCAGGACTATGGTAAATAAATTATCAGTAAGAAGTATACATCCATTTGAAAAAAAGATAGGAGTGAACATCAATAACGCTTGTAAGATTTTCATCTTGCACAAACAGTGACAATGGGAACTTTTGTATCAACCTGATATTAATGGTGTCTATTTATTATATTGTTTTAATTAATTGTTTCTAATTTCATGTAGATTGATTGAGCTGTGACAATGTCATTGTAATTGATCTGTTTCCAAAGTTATTTTTGTTAGTCTCTACCAAAAACTAGCATCCATAATTTTAATATATCGAAACCTAAAAAAAACATTAATCATTTTTTTCTGTCATTGCAAAAATTATATCAAATTGACAAAAATGTTTTGTGTTTTTGCAGGTGAAGGCTGCTCTGAACAACGAAATGACTTACCTGATACATCTGATGATATAAATGTTTCTCCTCCTGTGTTAAATTTGCCATTTCTCCAAAAATCACAGGATAATGTAAGTATTTCTCTTGCTTTATAATTTTGCTTGCAATCGGTCCTATATCCTTTTTGATAGTATGAAGGGGGGGAAAGGGGGGTCTGGTTGCTCACTTAATAGAAACTGTTCTGGGACCAATATCTAGCAGCATGCCATGTTGGGGATGATCAATGGAAAAAATTGAAAAAAGGGTGATCAATGAATAAGTTACTTATCTCACCTTTTGTTTGGTGACAATCATTAAAAAGACTGAATTTGAAAAAGAAAACAGTATGAATGCTACTGGACATGACCTACAGGAACCAATTTAGCATAAAACTTCCTTGAAAATTGACCCCCCCCTCTCTCTCTCTCTCTCTATATATATATATATATATATATATATATATATATATATATATATATATATAATATATATGTATGTATGTAAGGATGTTTCAAATGTATATACTGTTTATCAGTTTATAATAATAATTTTTAAAAATGACATTCTTGATCTGGTCACTAGTTCAATATATATATAAAGAGAGCTGTAAAGAAGATACCAGAAGATTCTCTTTCAAGTGCCAAGTCACATCAGTAGAAAAATCTTCCTCTGAAATATTCTAATATTCTCTGAAACCTTAATTTACTAACCTTTTGGTTTCATATTTCAAACTTGTATGTGTTTTATCACTCTGTATGTGTTTTTTTTTTTCCTTGTTGTTTTAGAGCACAGGTTTGGACATTCTTAACTTGAACTCTCAACTCTCAAAATTGGTTGTGCCTGGAACATCTAAGAGTACCAGTACCAATGCAAGCACCTGTTTATTCTTGAACAACATCTACCAGACCTTGCTGCTAGAAAACCTTTCTAAAGTCCGAGTGAAACTGGCTGAAAATCAAGAAAAGCAGGTAAGCATTTGCGTGCAGAGAAAAGATCTACACTATAACTACGCAATCTCACAATCTGCATCCGTTACGCTTTGATTGGTCTTTTCTTTTTTTTTCTTTTTCTGACAAATTTATCAATCACAAGAGAGGTCTTCATTTTTTTTGTTACTTTTCAGAATTGCAAATTTGTAAAAACTCTGGGTTAAAATACTTATCACTTATTTTTTTGCCATGAATTAAAAGAATAAAAATGTTACTCATTTTATTTAGAAAGAAATAGGGGGAAAAAATGGAAGTTAGTTAGTTTGATAATAGGGTAGGGGTAGGAAGGAAGGGGGAAGAAGAGAAAGTTAGTTAACTCACTGAGGGGGTAGAAAAATTTTTGCATGTGTAACCAATCTATGTTAGCATAACATTTAGAAAAAATCCTGGAATGATAACGAAGATTGGAAAGAATAAAGGACGGAATGAGAAGATACAGACATAGGGTGAAAAAAAAAAACAGAGGCATGAGATAACGGACAATCTTAGTTGTCAACACCCATGGAATTTCCAGGGGTCCAGCTAGTCTCTCTCATTTTTTTTTTCCTCCTGATCTAACAGGAATTAGGTGTCTTTTGTAGAGTAATGGTTAATCAAGCTGATCTTAAACCATTGATAGTATGGTGAATTCAATTCCTGTCGAGTGCCAAACTAAAAGAAAGCCTTGTAATTATCTGTTATTTAACTGGATTGCAATTATTCCTCATCAGTAGAAATGACTATCAACCAGCTTCCTTACGGTTGGGATTTTCAGCTAGTTATATCAATAGATAGAAATTGGAACATTATCTGGATGGGGTAAGCACAAACACTAACCCTACACTATTATCATTTAGACATTTTTTTACCTTCTTTTGGTTTGCCTATTCAAGAGTTACCTTTATTCAATACCTCTGGCTCCAATGTGATAATTTTGCTACTTAGTGGTCACATACAGATAAACAGAATTGGACTTTTATAGCAATATATAGATAAATGGAAATCAGATCATTATTGGGATGAAACTGAATGCAGACCCCACACTATTATTTGGAGAGAAATTTTCAAAATTTAACTTGCTAAAAACATAACTAGGTATTCCATTAGTATTCACAGAAAATTTCATCTGGATGTGTTGTGTTGCTCCTGAGTTATGCAAACAAATATAGATACTATTGTATCTTGATAAGTTAGAAAATTCACTAGTTATAAGGATGGTAATTCTTATATTGTGTGAGGGTGAGTAGTAATGTCTGTTGGTTGTATGTAGCTAGAAGATGTTGTAGCTGAGGACAAAGGAATTTGCCTCCAGATGGTGTACTTGTTAGCACCACACTCCAACATTGGAAATGTCGAAGGAGGAAGGGAGATGTATGGTTGCCATGATAGCATGAAGGATATGCACACCAAGTATGATTGTGGATGCGGAGATAAAACAGAGTGAAGAAGACACATTCAAGTGTTTTGAAGAATATATGAAACGTACATTTAATGCATAGACACTTATAACGATACAGGACTGAAAAAGAAAATACATATAAAGGAAATATTCGTACGATCGATTGTGTAGAGAAGAGGAGAGGCTTGTTTAATTTAGAGGGTTATTCGTATACACAAAACGAAGATAGTAAGTATTGAGGGAACATGTAACATAAGGGTCTAATGGCATTTGGTTTATCTATCGAATGGAGCCTGATTTGAATTGTCTGTGAAGCTCTTGCAGATTCTCACATTGAGGAAGATTAGTGATAAAAGATTATATATATATATATATATATATATATATATATATATATATAGTCACAGTCAAAGAATAAAAACTATGTGGATCTTGCATTCAGAGAGAAGGAAAGGCATTAGTTAACTGGGGCAAATGAGCAATTGAACATGTGTGTTCAGAGCTTTTATGGGGGAATATGTCTGAAGTGATATTTTGGATATTCAGCTAAGAGTAGAGATTCGTACTAAATCTTGACTTTAAAAACGGGGCGCCACGCAGATATGTGGTGAATGATAATAGGATATTGCAATACTTATTGTCTTGCATTATTATTACTACTATTATATCTTGTACTACCTAATGTCTTCCATATATTTGAATCAGATTTGTGGATTTTATCTATTGATTCTGACATTTATTTTTGTTTTACTTTTGCAGGAGGTGTTGGCTGAAAAAATTAAACAATGTCAAAGAGTTGACACCTACAAACCACGAAAAAATGTTTTCTGCATTCCATACTTTCATAAGAAAGGCAGCAGGGTAAGAATTCTTTTGTTAATAAACACTAGACTGATTGAGGAGCACCTTTAAGGGACTGCCATGAACTTATCCAGCTCACTTAAATGCTCTGAAGAGACTTTGAAAAAGTCTCGAGAGTTTATATCGGATTTCATCTTTGTTGGATGAAACATTCTGCTAAATCTTTTCGTTGTGGAATCTAAAAGATTTTTCGGGTTTTTTTTGTCCACTTCATGAGAGAATGTTATTTCGGTAAGGTCAAATTAAACTCAACAATGTTATGTCTTGAGTTGTCTGGATTCTTAGATGAAACATTGTCATTATCAATTTCTGATTATTTTTTTGCTTATAATGAACCTGGTTTAGTCTGACTATTCATCTTTGTTGTTTATTTTGCACTAGTCTGACCGTGTATCCATGGGCCTTCCTTGGATGTTTGTTTTGCTCTAAAATGTTGAATTTAGTTCCAGGGGAGTATGTGCATCCCCTCACGTGCACGTCACATCTGATTTTAGATTCTCTGTATTTTGGAGATTGTCTCCCATTGACCTCTGACCTGGCCTTGTGACTGGACATGATATATACCTGAGGAAATATGCATGGTCCCATGGAACGAAATTCAATGTTCGAGAACAAAACACACACTCGAAGAAGGCTGAGGGTATGCGGGTGAAACATTGTGAAAAATAAACAACAAAGGCAAGGGAAATGGTCTGCTTAAACTACATACAATGATTAAACCACAATTTGAATCATATCTGCTTGTTGTAGCTCAATTGGTAAGACTCTGTTCTTGTCAGACTGACTCCCAGTGATAATCGATGAGAGTTCAAATCCCATTGGAAGCCAATTCTTGATTTCCAATCCATACCGCTTACGTAATGGTTGTAGAATGGAAAAACAACCTGAGCATTGTGATTGAAAACAACAAAAATAAAATGAAAGAAAAACTTGCCAGAAAAATGAATAGTGCTACTTCTTGCAATCATGTAGAAAAAAAAAAGCTCTTTCCATTGCATCAGCAATTTAAATTTGATTCTTTATCAAATATATTCAAGTCTCTAAATTTTTATCTTTTAATTTGAATCCAGTTTTGCCATTTCAAATTGATTTCAAATTCGAAACTCAGCAATGTCATTTCGTTTTTAAATGTAGAGTGATCAAAACTCAAGAAATGGAAACTCACCATCACAGTCAATATTCGAACAACTGGAGTGTCAAAATTTGAAGTCGTGTAAAAAAAAAAAAAAATTCCGTCAAGAATATGGTCAGAATAAATTTTATTTATGACATCACTGGCATTTTCTGTGGGAAAGCATCTACAATAGAGTGAAAAAATATCTAGAAACATCTAGATTGTGGAGAATCTAAATTTTATTATCAAACCTGTCAGAATAGGGTCCAAAAGCGACTTAAAAAAATTTTTTTTTCCAAAAATTATGAAAGGTATCTTTTGAAAGGGTCTAGTGGACTACTGATGCCAATTTTCAAGTTTGTAGACAAAACGGCATGGTCAGGAGCGCTGAAAAACACAGACAAACAAACATATGCAAATATAAGAGAATAGATCCCTTTGCCATCTTTTTATCGCTATAGTTATGAACTGAATAATAGTTGATCATGGTAAAGACCTAGGTGAAGAGATATACTGGTTCTTGTATTTTTCTTGAAAATCAAGCAAGGATTTTAAAAAGTTATAACATTGTTTTGAATGATGATAAAATCGTAAATTAGCTGATGATGATCAGAATTCTGTGTCCAATAGTGGTCCTGTGGGTCCCCGGTCAACCCCTCCCCCCCTACACACGCACTTGTGATCCCAGGTTTCTTCAATTCCTTTTTGAATTTTCATCTACAAATTTTTTTTCACCATCATACGCTCTTTTCCTGTGAGCCAAATGTAAAATTGAGAATAGCTGGTGTACAAAATGCAAAAATGACAGAAATTTCTCAATGGATGATAAAAGGCAGCTACAGTGCGCTGATCAATTTGACTTTTTGACCTTTCTTTTTTTTTTTTTTTTCAGACAAAATGCAATTACTTTAAAAATTTCTTTTTTTTTTTTCTGTTATATTAAATATCCTGCTTTAATTATCACTGTATAAAAGGGGTTTTGTTTTGTTTTTTTTTATCTAAAAGATTTAAGCCGTCATTAAAATAGTAGAATTTCATAGAAACTTAATTATAGACAGGAGGTGTGGAATGGCATAGTCATTACCAGCACGGAAAACAGAGTTGGCGGATCGTGTTCAAGATTTAGCTGAGGATGCTTGTGTGTTCACTTTGCACAAATGCCCTTGGGAGAGGCATGACTCCCCTCTCCCTAAGTATGGGTAAATAGCAGGGCAGTTGGAGCCTTCTAGTCCAATGTGGCCCTATGCATCACAAGGAGTCTACTGGAGAATGGAAGATTGTAGAAAGTTGACTGCAAATCAGATGATCTTTTATGAAGTTTTGGAAATTATTTTTTCATGGAAAGACCAAATATCTCAAGGAACTAAGTAAGGTGAAGGTAAAGTGTCATGTCTCTTAGGAGACAACCCCTAATGGAGTATGACAGCTGGTGACAAAGTCCCGGTTTCTACTGTATGCATCAGCTTAATGATCCTTGCAAGTCTCAAATTTGGTTGATACCAGGATTTTGTACCTACAAGTTTTTTTGACCACCCCCTTGGCAAGATGTAAGTTCACTGAAGTGATGCTTCCACCTTAATCACAGATAGGCAGATGTGTTAACCATTGCAATATCCAAGTGGACTGTCTAATCTAAAAAGAGTGCAATTTTCTTTATAGAAAGAAGCAGTTTGTTTGTTTTTTTAATAGGTTCTTAGATGATTTTTCCTGGAAAAAGTTTACATACTGAAATTTTCATTCCCATTAATTTTTTTTTTTTTCATTGCAGCCTGAGTCAAATGCCCACACCAAAATTCTTCAAACGTGGCATACTGATAAGATTATTCGAGGAAAGCAATGTGAGTACAATACTATTTGTATTTTCTGATAAGTCAAATTTTTTCATTTTCTGGACTGTTTCAGGTTTTATATTTGAAGAAAAAAAATTTTATATTGTTTCACACATTTTTCAAACTAGTATCTTTATTTTATTTCTTTTTTTTTTTTGTATTTCTTCGTTATCCTTAGACCATCACAGAACCTAATGCCAAAGTTTCATACTCAAAAATACACAACACTTGAAAAAGGTTGAAGAACATATCAGCCAAAATAAGAATAAAAAAGACAACAAAGATGAAGATACCAATTTTTGTTCGGACAATCTAATCTCTAATTCATATCCTCGATGTTGACACAGTGTTTTGGACGATTCATTTTACAAGGGTATGAAGAAGAGATTAGATTCTCCGAACAAAAGTTGGTACGTTGATGACTCTTCTCAAAATTATGGACAAAGATGGATATACTGGTTGGAAAAAGTGAAAGATGATGAAAATACTTCATCCAGAATTTCAAAAAATTGTTAATATTTTTTCTTTTCTTTTCTGATATCAATTTTCTCTCTCTTCATCTTGTTTTTAGGGACTGACAAAGATCATGAACATTTGTTGGAAGCTGTTCACGAAAATGCATGGGAAATGACGCTGAAGCCTTTTCTACAAAGGTATCTGTCTAAAGAATGAATTCTCACCCTGTTAGAAGGAAAAAAAAAAAAGAACCTTTCAATCAATAGGAATCAATTTTATTATGAATTTAGAAACCTAAAGGTTTGAGGGAGTTTGCCAGGAAGCAGTATAAACTGTACTCAAGACGCTATTTTTCTTCTTGAATTATGTCTTGAAAATTTGCCCTTGAGGCCAAAGGTCAATATTTTTAAAGGCTCATCCTAGCCCTAAACGGAAGCAGTCTATGCTAGACAGTAATCTGGACTCTTGTATATGACCACTGAATGAAGTGAATAAGTAGTACTTGATATAAAATAGTTGAGAAACAAAAATATCATTAATGAAATGATTTTGAAAATGTATGCAATCACAAAATATCTAATCACCCATCCAACCAGCCAGCCAGCCAAATGGGCTACAGATTCTTCTCTCTTTGAGAGTCAGTGTGTCTCCAGGTACTCTAGGTCATATTTTGGGAAGGCTACAACCTTGAAAATTCGCCTGAGTACACCACTAGGTACATTCTAAAAACATTTTTTTTGGTGCTGTTTTTCAAGTCATTTTCAAGGTCTCTATGGTCATTTTTAGACCAACAATGGCCCAAATCTTTTTTTCTATTCGAGATAATAGATCTATTTTCATTTTATTTTTTTTCTCAATATGAAAGATCTATTTTTTTTTAAATGATTTGTTCTGGTGCATGCACTGGCTACAGTGATTCATTTATGTGAGGTACGGATATTACTGTTACTTTCTACTCTACTCAAATGAGCTTGACTAAGGGAACATTACGGAGTGACTAAAAATGTAAAACTGCAACATGTTAAAAGCCATTAAATCTTATCATAACCAGACAACCATAATCAAACCTTCACCCACCATCTGTTTTGGTTTTGTTCAATTTTTCTATGACTATGCAGACTCTAACTGGTCAAAAGGATCCACTAGATGTCACTAATCCACCCAGAAAAACATTTTTTTTAAAAAGAGGTGAAAATGCTGAGACCTCAATATTAGGTCTATTAGAATCTGTCATCCAAAACTTATCATATGTTTCTTTAGATATCACTTGTCCTGACTGGCTATATATGTATCATGTGTACAGGCTACAACAATGGTGCTAGAAGGCTGAAACTTTCAACATTCACTCTTTATTACGTCTAGGAAAAACTACTTTTTTTTTTTTTTTTTCTTTTTTTTTGTTGTTTTTTAAAAATCTCCTCCCTCTAGTAGGTTTTCAATGGGGGAGGGGGTTCAATTTACAATGTAGGCTTATGCTGTATTGATCCTATGTTTTTTGAGAATTCAGACTTGTTTAATAAAGACTGCCCAACGAATAGCGAGAGAAGTAACTTATTCATTGATCACCCTTTTTTCCAAATTCTTGATTGATCACCCTCAAACACTGCATGCTGCCAAAAGATGTTGGACACATAATGGTTTCTATCAAGTGACTAACCAGACCTGTTCTCTTTTTTTTTTTTTTTTCTTCTTTTTTTTTCAAAATTGTGGTGCGTCCTTTAGGCTGGGAGGGAAATATGGTCCTGTTGGGAAAATGGCTTCTATAAGAGCCAACCAAAGAACATCAAAAAATGTATTCAATTTGTAAAATTCCACTTTCCTCATTTTGTTTTTTCAGGCTTGAAATTTATTCAGTAAAATTGATGACATTGGAGGATGAAGATGAAAAGAAAGAATATGAACAGAAGATAGAAGATACCAATTTAGAAATGGAAATTGCTCAGTGAGTTTGCTGTTTTTTGTTCATCTCTCTCTCTCTTGTTTTCCATATCTTCCTCTCTATCCCTCTCCCTTTTTCTCTCTCTCACATATACATGATATTGTGTAACTAAAAATTTGTCTGTCCAACCAATTTCTTCCATACTGTCTTTAATAGACAGTATGGAAGAAATTGAAGTGGCAAAAAATTCAATAAGTTGTTTAGAGAAAATATCTAAGTGAGTAATATCATCATCATCAGCCCTTTAACGTCTATCGTTGAACATAGACCTTCTCCAAGATTCACCACACCTCTCCATCGTGGGTATAGCAGTGCCAATATTTTCTGAACTTATCTATATGATCAAACTAACTTTTTTTTCCCTACAATTTTGCGTATGATCTCTGGGAATCCAAATTGTGAGCCGTGATGACCAGCAATTGTCTGACATTCTTACAACATGGCCTGCCCATTGCCATTTGAGTTTTCTAATAGATAATGATACATTTGAATTATTTAGTCTCCTGTACATTTATATACCATTAAGAAAAATGCATCTGTACAATGTGTTAATATAATTGTGAAAACTTGAAAAACACTGAACAAGAATATCTTGAAATGGAATAGATAAAAAAATATTGATGCAGAGGCAAAAATGAACAATACTATTTTACTTATGGGTACATGACACAAGAATAGCTATTTTGTGTCACTCTGTTTTTAAAATCCTTTTTTTTTTTTTTCTATGAGGTTACTCGATTTACAATAATAATCTATTTTAAAATAGATACATTTATTTTGCCACTGCCATGACGTGGCATTTATGATGTTTAGACATTTTTGGATAGCATAGTTAGAATAAGAAGTTAGTAAGTATATGGTTTAATTTTTAATTTTTTTAAATGAAAACTACATCTTTTTTTTTGTCCTGCTGATTCTGTAACACATATTCCCAATTGAAATTAAAACCATTGATCGGTCACATGTCAACACCTTTGATCTTGCCAACTCGTGCATTATCCCATGTCATCATCATCATCATCATCATCATCATCATCAGTCTTTTAGCGTCCGTTGTTGGACATAGACCTTCCCCAGGATTTGCCACACTTCTCTATCATGGGCGTCACGGAGCCAGTACTTCCTGAACTTGTCTAGCTCGTCTCTCCATCTAACATTTTGCCAGCCTTGGTTGCGCATGTGGTCTCGGGGAATCCATGTTGTGAGTCGTGATGTCCATCGATTGTCTGCCATTCTTGCAACATGGCCAGCCCACCGCCATTAACCTTGTATTATTGTCTGAACTGTCAGGGTTGTGTAGGTGGGTTAGTAAAGTCCAGGGTGATAGATATTGGGTATAGTGACAAGAAAAAAACCACTTGGTCACAGTGATTCATTGTTAGGCAGAGATGGCAATATTGCTTTCTTGATGACATTTCTGATTACATATTCTAAAAAATTGTCATAATATACTTTCCAGTGACTAAACTTGATTGTTTTTTTTTTTTATTGACTTCTGCATCATTTTCTGTTGTTTCTTTGTAATTATTATGACTTTATATTTAACGATAGCTGAAGAACTTCCTGTGAAAAAAATACCGTTCTGATACTGAACTAAATAACATATACATTACATCAAAATTGAATATTTCAGGGTTTGGTTTTTTTAAAAATAAAATCATGATGACTATTGATGACTCCCCTCTTTATTATTCTTGATATTCATAGAAGATTTTTTAAATTTCTCCATCAGACAAAAGGATATTAATGACATTCTTGATGGAATTGATATTGAAAAAATTGACTGGATGAAAATTAGCAATTTGACAGTAAGTAAACTCATTTTTTCAAATTTTATGTGTTAATGTGTGTGTGTGTGTGTATATATATATATATATATATATATATATATATATATGTGTGTATGTATATGTATAAAGTATTCTCTGCTTTTCAAAAGTTCGCTTTATGCCAGTTTTTCACTTTTATGAAAGAGCGGAAATAGCGTTCTGCATATATTTTGCTGCAAGTTGTTATAGAGACAGCACCCTTTTTTTTTCCCTCCTACACACCAGTCTCTTGAACCTTTCTCCCTCAGTATAAGATACTATCATCACCGTTTTGTGGGTTTGGGTATGCTCAAAAGATTTTCCCGTATAAATGGTAATTGTCTCTTCGGTTTACAAAAGGTTTTTATCGGAATGTCCTACTTTTGCAGGGGGGGGGGGTCTATTCATGTGTTATTCTAGAAGTTTTATATTTATAAATGATGACAAGTGCAAATCTCTACCTGAATCTGAGAAAACTACCCTCAGGAAAGAATAATAATTTACGGGTTTTTGATTTAGTGATTTCCAAGTTAATTCACTGAAAGGGTAATGTATGTTTGGGCTTCTCAAACTAGGGTTCCCAACACCCTGAGAGTTTGCTTAAAATTCATTTGGTTGGGGTACATAAATATCTGAAGAAAAAAAAAATTTTATGAATAACTATACAACTAAATATTTTTCTTTTACCTCTATATCAAAATATACTTCCTCTGATGTTTATGGTTAAATGTAATAATGCTATTCACTAACTCTTAAAAAGTAAATTTTTTTTTTGTTTCGTATTTCATTTTTGTAATAAACACTCTAAAACTTATAGATTATAAATACATTTCGATTTTTAACAATTTTTTTCGGTCTAGGGGTCAAGGAAAAATTTGCCGCATCAAAACAGATCGTGAAAAAATTTGCTTCATCTTAGGGGTCATGAAAAATTTGCTCCATTTTAAGTAGTTTCAAATGGAGACAGTTTGAGAAGCCCCGATGTATGTAATAATCTCAAGGAATCGGGATTGAGAAACACATGATTATTCACTTCTTTCTATCTTTGCTTTCTAGTTTAATGGAAAGCACAGTGAGTTTTCTTGTCACTTGATGTGGAAAAACTGGCTTCATCCTAGGTTGAACAAGTCTCCATGGACCCAGAAGGAAACCAAAAAGCTAAAGGAATTGGTTGATTTGCATGGACGGCACCAATGGAAACTAATTGCTGAAAAACTTGAGGTATGGCCATGACCATCATTTTGTTGTCCTCTAAAAGTGTGATATCTGCTCTGTTTACGATAACTGTATTTCCCCAGAAATAAGTCTCAAAAATTTACCCAGGCCTATTCTAACCTTAAAAGGTGGTAAACTATGCTGGACTGTTATCTGAACTTCTCTACATGACTACTGAATTAAGTGTATAAATTATGCTTTGGTAGAAATAGTGAATAAATAGAGCGTGATTCAGATATTCCAGTGAAGGCTTCCCAAAAGTAAGGGGTGAGAGCTCAAATTTTGCCAGAGGCTTTTTTAATTCCAACCAGCTCTGCTTACTAATGATGATTGTAGAATGATTATCTGAGGGTTGCGATAAAAAGCAACTGAAAGAAAATACTAGTCAAATATGGAATCAATGTATTTATGGAAGTTACTTTTCTGGATTGAAAGGACAAAATTTCCTTTTTTTTTTTTCTTTTTTTTTTTAATCAAAAACTGACTCGGTAAGCACATGTTATGCATCTATGTTTTTAAGATGGTGATGTTTGAATGACATCACTCGTTCTCAAGTCAAATATGGCCTTTTAGAAAGCGGTCAATCTTGGGGGGGGGTGAAAAATAAAACCAATTGTAGCCTTTTTCAAATATTGAAATTTTTTCAGAATTATAAATTTCAGAATTATAAATTCATCATAATGTCTCAAGATTTTTTTTTTTTTTTCTGATAAAGAAATGAAAAGTTCACCCGTGTCTACCCTACTTATTCTCAAAGTATATGGTACAAAAAAATGATACTGGTTGCATAATGACCCCTATAAGTATCTGCATGCAAGAAAATACTCATACATGTTTATGTGTGATAGATTGTTAGTAACAGTTTGTAATAAATTACTTGGTAATAAACTGCTTTAGAATAGACCGACAAAACTAAAAATATAAACTGAAAATATTAAAAAAAAACAGAAATAGGTATATCAATGAAATAAGATTCTTCTGATTTATTTTCTCACAAATTTGTGGAAAGCCATTTGTCTGCTTTCTGGCTGACATGTTTTTTAATCCCATGTATTTTTCCAGACAAATCGAACTCCCTTCCACTGCCTGCAGCACTATCGACGAAAATTGGACTCCCAAGTAAAAAGGTATGGTTTATAAAAACAACCTTGAAAAACTAGTATGATTATAAACCACATATACTCCAGTGACAGAAATTCTTCCTTTAGATTGACATCATAAATATGATATATGCCAGAATAAAAGACAAAGATTTAATTAAATTTAAAAAAAAAAAATGCAATGGTATTAGGACTGGAGGCCATCTACCCAAATTTGATATGGACAGTCATGAGGCTTGGGTGAGTTACAGTAAATGATAGTCCTCCAAATATCTATATAAACCATTCTATCAGAACATATGGTAAATTAGTGCTTAAGACTTAAATTGTGGCTTCCTCTGCTATTCAGTGGACTGCAAATTTATTTGGACAAATTGGGGATCTGCCTTATTTGCCAGATGTTTTTTGTTGTAATTTAGATGTTTTTTTATCGCAGCTAGTTTCTTGCTCAATGAAGCCGTATTCTCTCTTTGGAGAATTTCCAATGGCTTGTGTAATGATGTTGCTGCTCTGCTACTAAGATTGACGCTTCGCCAAGATATGTGTCAAGACATGAAGTGAATCCCAGTCTGAATAATTATGTGCTAAGAATACACGGCTTTATATAGGTCATATGTAGCCTTCCTATTGGAGGATTGACCAATCTGGATACCAGCTCAGAAGCATGTATTTATCAGTATTGTTCGGTATCCTCTCTGGCTTTTGATTATACAATTTCAGTGGCAGATTTTGCAAGAGAATTGAAATTCCTCAACATTGAGTTTGACATGTATTAGGCCTGATGCTAATATGGCCATTTCAAATGATACTGATGTTTTGATGTTTTTTTTTTTTGTTTTCACTAACTATCTAAATAGCATACCCCAAATATTACATGTGCATGACAAGAACATACATGCCATACCAAGCCTGTCTTTCTTCTCTTGACTTTTCAGTAACAATCTTTATTTAATCTAACATCAAACAATAAGTGCTTATGTCAAATCTGCCAACTGCTCCTCTCACCATTTGGATAGGATGTCCTCTTATTAGGAGGATGAAGTGATTTTAACCTTTCCTTTCTTCAGAGAATAATACCATCTGATCACTAGAGGGTCCTTTGAATACGTTTGGTACAATAAATTGAAGATGCAACAGTAAATTTATTTTGACGTCTTTTGACAAATATAGAGGTAGCCATTATACATAATCATTGATTATGTTATCAAATGAATTAAAAATAAAGTTAAATTTCATATCAATCTTTTAGAACTTGTTTAACAGTGAATTTATAACAATGAATATAAGTTGTTCCAATTTCTATATCCTTTGCCTAATGTTATCAGCTGGTTATTGTTATCTATAAGACTGTGTCATGTAGTGATCATGATAAGCAGCTTCCTCTATAGTAGAAATGTAAAACTTTGATTAGTTATTAACATGCTTCCTGAAAAGTTTGACAGAGCAGTTTATTCAGAACTACACAAAAAATATATTCTTATAAAAGCAAAAACTTTTCAAAAACGATTTTTATATGTGGGTATTCATATTTATTTTGTAATTGAATCATCATAGCTCCACCAATGACCCACACAACAAACCAGCTAAGTGGGCTACAGATTCTCCTCTCTTTGCGTATGCCTTTCCTAACATTCCTAGTTAACCTTGAAAATTTACATGAGTACACCATTAAGCACCATCTAAAAACATTTTTTGTATTTGTTTCTTCATGAAGTGTTTTCTTGAGTCTCTTTAGTCATCTTGAACCAACAATGCCTAAATCTTGTGCTGGTAATTTTTCTTTCAGATAATTTTATATAAATTTATAGATATTTAGTTTTGATACACACTACGTTGATTCATTTATGTGAGGTATGGATGTTTTACTGATTTTCATTTTTTATAGAATGTGGGGAGAGGAAGAGGATAAAATCTTAAAAGAAGTCGTAGAAATGTGTCGAATTGGAGACCATATTCCATGGAATCAAGGTAATTCAGGAAAGATGTGTATATTTAGGGTTAATTATCAGTTGTTCATCATGTAACTGTTTTGGGGATTTAAAGACAAAACAGTTATATCAACATGGCTTCCCAGCAGTGTTGATCAAACAACATCTCCCCTTGAGTTATGATTTTAATATATAGCTTTATTCCATTATTTTTAGGGCTGTGTCATTATACATGTAGTTCATTTTATTTAGGGTTTTATAATATATTGTATATGGATGTTTTTTCATACTACACATCATTCAATTTTTTTATACAAAGGGCTTGTGTAGATTACCTAAAAATGTTTTTGATGATGACGGATCAATAAGTATAAAAACAGTAACAGGTCATGAATTAGTGATGATAAAATGGATGCCAGAAAATGCACAATTGTTCTTTGATTATTTTTCTATGTTTTCTAATGTCGAATTGAACCCCTTTGTTAGAATTAGCAGGAAGGTTGGTGAAATAAATTCATGATGCGATTTTCTTTGATAAATAATGTGTTATTATTATCAGTACATTTTCTAGTGGTTCCATAAGACTTTGATAAAAGCAGACAACTGCCACTTCATTCAGTTGTACAACCTCCGTTACTTTCTATTTTTCAGTCTCTTTCTATATGGAGGGGCGAAGTTCTGATGCTTGTTGCAAGCGATGGGCTTTCTTGGATCCAGGTATAAAACGTGGGCGATGGACAAGCGAAGAAGATTCAGTGAGTATCTATTTATCATTACACACTTTTTTCAAAACTAGTCCTTACATTTTTTTTCATAACAACACTTTCCAGCCAAATTGTTGTGTAGCTTTCATATCACCAAAACCTAGAGCAAAAAAGTGATTTGGGGAAGACAAAGACTCCCAACCTGTACCACAGGAGTTTGCTATGTCCTGTAGCAATGATGTAGGCCCTTCTAAGTCACTGATAGATTTAGTTCATATCCTTAATCCATCTCCCATTGTTCCTACTTCCTCCATAGTTGATTAGCTTGTTGTTGTCAAAGTGGTTTGTCTGAGATCCCGAGATTAGGCATTTTCATTATTCCACATATTTTTCAATCACCGCTACCCACAACAAATTGGTTTAATCACTGTTGCTCAGTTCAGGTTATTCAGATGTTCTGATTTTTATATCTATCTATCTGTCCGCATTTCGCCCTCTCATAGTAGAAACTTGACATGTTGTACACACGCATCCTTCAATTAGTAGGGAAAATGTTTTGTTTCTTGAAAATTCCCCAGCTAAATAGGCTTTTATGGTGGTGGTGGTGGGGGGGGCAATTCATCATAAAAGTTTGTCAAATTGGACCCTTAGTTTGTGGCCTTTTTTTTTTTTTTTTTTTTTTAAATCTTCAATTTATGGTTCAAATCATACTGGTAATATTTTCATCAAAGTCAGATGATTTTACCACCCCCGCTGCTTGATTTACGAGGTAAAAAGCAGAATATATAGGTGGCGGTGATTCATAATTTCCCTTGGAATACTAGTTGACTTATATTTTATACTTTGTTTTTTGGGGTTTTTTTTTACTATTTCTGCAGTATTAAAACACAAAGTGTAATATTTTCTCCAGATTCATGAATGTAGCCGAAATTAAGCATAAACTTGATCACCCTCCACATATGAATGTTTTATCATTTAAATTCCTTGTATATTAGTATGTATTTATATTTTTACTTATTAAAATGCTTATTATTATGTTTCAGCTACTTTTAGCAGGAGTGAATATGATTGGAACTAGCAGCTGGCTTCGCCTTAAGCAATTAGTACCAGGACGTACAGCAAGCCAGTGCCGTGAAAGGTGAGCATAAATTCTCTCAAGTAAATACACCCCAGCCTGCTTGGAATTTCCTATTTCAACAGGTAATTTTTTTTTTTCTACCGGATTCTCCTTGTGGAGCATAGGGCTGTAATCATGGCATGCCACTGGATATCTGCTGGGGTGATGTTGCCGCTCACTTTGTTTTATCCAATGAGTTTTTAAGAAATTTGAACTCTTTTTTTTTTTTTTTTTTTTGTGTTGTTAACATGACGTTTCGGCTGATCCATTCTGTGGCCTGCTTCAGAAGGGAATGGTGGTAAAATGGAAATCCTGTTCTTGAAAGAAAGCAAAAGATATCACCCAAATCCAATGTTGCAGCATTGCTGTCCTTGGAAAAATTCTGTTTACAGAAGCAAAGAGACCATTTCTTCATTTCTTCCTTCCTCTTCATTATCATTATTCATCAAATGCAGGAATCAGCAACTTCTTTTTGGAATGGCCCTCTTTTGAATTTTCAGGTTTTTTTTTTGTTTTACCCACAGCCTACTTATATGTTATATCATATCTTACATATAAAAAATTTATCCTTGAGGAGGCTGTCTTACTGACCAAGCTAAATTGACAAGTCTTATATATTAATGAAAATTTATTATAGAGATACACTCAGGCTTATATCATTTTAATGAGTAAATACATTTATGCAAAAAAAACATGTTTTCATGTATATTTTTTATTATATATACTGTATATAAGTTGGAATAGAGTTTGACCCTGCATCAGTCAGTCTTGTTCCCCTTGATTTTTGTCGTCATCTCTGGTCAAAAAAAATCCTCCTCTCGTGTTATGAGTGGTCGACAAGAGTTTTGTTTTTTGTGTGCCAAATATTGTCTATCGAGCAGTGTTGCCTTCATTGTAAGAGATCATAAAATTTTCAAATTTCTTCTTCAGATGGATAAATTGTCTGGATCCCCGGATCAAGTTTGAAGCTTTTGATTATGATGAAGATAAATTACTTTTAGAATGGGTAAAGGAACATGGTGGGTATTTTTTAAATTTTTTATTTAAGATCTTTCATCTTATTATACTCATTGTATATCAGGTATTTGAACTAAGAACACTTCAGACCTTCAAGTATCACAATATGTAACAGATTCTATTTAATTCATTTTATTCATCAAAACATCACTTTGAAATATTTAAAACTGTTGCCTTTTAT
Organism: Thysanoteuthis rhombus; assembly: GCA_963457665.1. NCBI lineage: Eukaryota > Metazoa > Mollusca > Cephalopoda > Oegopsida > Thysanoteuthidae > Thysanoteuthis > Thysanoteuthis major. The sequence continues at coordinate 11,054,589 of OY735216.1, read as the reverse complement.
ACAAGGGTACATCAATAAGTCAGCTGCCTGACTTGTAGTTATTAGCTGAATTTTGATCTGAAACTTTCTCTGTAAAATGTTTGATCTATATTGATACATGATTTATATTTAACTTTGAATTAAGTGCATTGTTGAGGAAAGAGATTATATTGAAAAATATTCGTTATGTAAAACAATTGCCTTTTCATCGTTAGGTTGCAGACTTATTGGTGTACATACGTAAATATCTATATAATATGTATCTACATAATAGGTATAAATTCCATTTAAGATTTATTTTCCTTATATACTCCTTCTTAGCGTTCAAGTCCAGGTATATTCTCTAAAGAAATATTGTATTTTCAGGGGCTTTACCTTGACTTTCATCCTTTGTTGGAATCTTATGAACAAATCAAGAATAGAATTGTGACTGGGGATCCCTCTTTCCAGACTGTACCTCTCAGTGCACCCAAAGACTGTTGAAATGAGGGAGCATCATTCGTTACACATGTGTTCTATATGCTTTTATACAGTAATATTCAATGTCAACTCTCCTTCCTTATTGATTGTACATCTGAAGATGGCTATAGAATAAATGGGCCAAAGATTGAGTTTAATAGTCCAAACAACCTTAAGATTATTTGTTGTTTTCATATTTTGCTGTTGCACAGATTCCACATGGCAATGTGCGGTTAAGAACCTTTCATCTCACTTTTATATATAACCAGCAGGGAACCCGGGCGTTGCTCAGGGATCAAATAACCCCCCCTTCCCTCTTCGTACATTTTTTAGCCTTATTTTGATGAGTCTATTCATTGTTCTGGAGAATCTAGATGTTATCAATAAATCCAGAATCTAAATGTTCCTAGATTTTTTTATAGTATACTTCTATGGAGTGTGCATGTATGCTTGGTTCAATAACAGAGGCATTGGGCTTTTTGAAAATGCTTTCCATAGTCCTAAATGGGTGAGGGGAGGGAAATTTATAGATACTAGTTCACTTACTGCATTTCTACTGACCCTATGAAAATGATATTTTTGTATGTGCATACATGATAATTCAGCCTTTGGAATTGTTTTTCAACAATTAAGGGATAGTGCATGTCTATTTATTGATTATAGGCTTGAAAAGTTATACCTGCTATAATGGTGAAAATGTTTAGAGACAATGAGGGTAACATAGATTGGGTGAATCGGTGTTTATTTACGGACATTTCGTACTCTGTGAACCCACATCATCAGTAAGATGGAGAATGATGATGTGGGCTCGCACACTTCGAAACATCCATGAAGAAATACTTAATCTTCCAATCTGTGTTTTCCTCATTGTTTATAAAAAAATTTTCACCGTGTCTATTTATTACAAATTTTCCCTTTTCATATCCAATCTCACTAAATGGAGCCAACACGTCCCCAGTCCTTATATCTTTAGCCATGTCCCTCTTTAATGGTTATTTTTTTGTTTCCTCTCTTTCAGGTAGAAACTGGTGTCTTATTTCTAGTAAGCTTCCGGGACGAACAGATGCTGCCTGCCGGAGACAGTACAGTAGACTCAAAAGATGGGAAAGACAGTCTAATTATGTGTTGAAACAGAGTGTAAGAGATTTTGATACAAAAGAAAAAGATTGGCTCATTGTTATTATATTTATAACATAATTTTACAAGTACACTTTATTACTTTTGAGGGTATTTTTTGTCTTTTAAAGATCAGAGAAAATTACAAAATTATAGTAAACCCTTGCCATAACGAACCTTGATGTAACAAATTTCAGCTTTAACAAACTCCTGTATCCATCTGAACTGACTTTGAATTTACCAAACAAAATTTAATAAATTTGGTGATCACATGGACCGTAACTAACTTTTGGTACAATGTTTTCAGGGACCAAAGTTTGATTCAACTGAAAGATTCATTCTTGAGTCTTCACTGGTTGTCAGCGTAACATGCTATATTATTCATCTTTTGATAGTTTTGAGTCTTTTTTGTTTAAAACAAAATAGATAAATACCTAGTAGTGATTTCGTCAAAATTTGATGTTATCAAAACAAGGATGCCGCAATTAAAATTTGGTAATCCTAGATAAGCAGTATAAATCAAATTCCTATGTATACCTCCTGTATTATAGCAGTGTAAATCATTTTGACTATGAAAAACTGTTTGAACATTTCTACGCAAATACATTATAATTTTTCAATAGTTTTTAACAGATGTATTCTAGTATTCAATCATTTCAGAATCTCCTTAAATACATAAATGAATAGCATTTTTTTGCAACTAACATAGCTGGTGAAGAATATTGCCAATAAATAAAGTTTACAACCCAATAAGCACCAATCAGCTCGCTTTTTATTTTATCTGTTGTCATCTATTCTTGCTAAATATCCAGTCCATCTCCATTTTTGGTACTAAATTGTTTGTAAAATATCCTTCAATCTGATTTTCTCTCTGATCCTTGTTGATCTTTTCCTATCTCTTACAGTAATCCCAAACATTGCTCTTTCCATGTTGTTCTCTGCGATTCTAAGATGGTTCTCTGTTCATTTTGTCAATTTCAATATTTTGTGTTTGGAACTCATGGCTAGTATTATGCATTTATTGTATACTTTACACTTCAAGCACATTGGCAAGGTACTCCTCAATATGTCTCTATTCATACCAAATTACTTTTGCAGGAATATGATAAGTAATAACAACATAATTATGTTTTGATGTTATAGGTTTTTCATTTATTTATTTTTTGTTTATTTCAGGATGAATCTAGATCATTCTTCATTAAGGAGTTTGATGCAAATCACTTTGCAGACCTTATTGAAGCAAATCAGAAAACATTAGATGTAAGTTTGGTTCAGTTTTTGGTCATTAATAACATTAGAGGTCGAGCCTCATTGAATCAGTGTTCAACAGTCTAGCAACTTCCATTGTTCAGGATAGTGATTTGCATCTGATTGTCATGTAGGTATGAACTAAAGATTGAGGTGGGAAATCGAAATCTATGGATTAAAAACAATAAAAATTTGTATAAGATAATTAATTTTGTCAAATTTTTTGTCTATGTACCATTAATAGGAAAAAAAGAGTAAGCCTGAGCTAGGTTTATTTCTAATCAAGTTGTATCAGTAATACAGAACAGTGTATGATTCTTTTGTAATTTTTCATCCCAAGCTTTGCTGATTCCAAAAGTACGCTCCTCCAGCATTGGTCTGGCCCCAAAGCTTTCAGATTAGTGAGGTTCAATCCGTATCAGAAATGCGTCTATTAGTGATACTGATTTCAAGGACTTACCAACATATCACTGTCAGCCTAGAGTCTAAAAGAAAACTGTAAGAAACTTCACTTGCTTTCGATATAACACAACAATACCTCCATCTTTATAAAGAGCTAAAATGAAAAGAATAAATTAAAACATAATAAAAACAAGATCAGTGCAATGATTATCAATGGAGCTGGCAAAAAAAGTCAGCAACCAGATTTTATGACAAGAAAAATGAAGTCAATTTTTAATTTTCACCATTTCTAGAAATCTGATACCCCCCCCCACACACACACACAATATTTCATTTCCAAGGACTTCATTATAAGAGATACATGTTCTGATCTTCTTTAGAACCTATATCTACCATGTGTGTGTTCACACGTTATGAAATTTGGTTTTCGCTATTGTCAACAAGCCACAAAGTCGGGTTGCTACCTCAACTGATATATCTTGTTGAAGAAATATCTACTTTACTAAGTAATGTCTCAATGTGCTCTCCACAAAAATTTCACTGCTTTCTGAACCTTAATTTCCCCAACACACTTTGGTGCCTTGTGTAGCCACTCAAACAAATGTTTGTTCCTAAAGTTTGTATCTGTCTCATCATCATCTCTTGCCTTATTCTTAAATATAGTGTGGAAATACAACGGAGTCACATCAAAATACTAATACCACTTTGCAATTTTTTCTTCTCCTCGATAATAAGTATTATTTTCTGATTGAATATGTCAAAAGGTACATTACTTTCAAACTTTGCTCTGGTGATCAGAACATTGGTATTCTGTAATTTACCCATTTTGTCTCGAACTCTCGGGTGGCTTCTTGAACAATAGAAAAAGATCCCTTTCAGGGCTAACTTAGCTGGACCAGTTTGGAAAATATCTATAGGAATTCATCTATTCCTGATTTTCTCAGAAAAGGATCTTTTCCTATTATTCAAGAAGCCTCGTGAAAGTAAAACCAAACAAGTTGGGATGTTAATCTAGATTGTCGGCCCGCACCAAAAACACTTTGGAAAATAAGGAATTGACCTATTTATACCATCTGGTCTGAATGAATTGCAATATGAAGGGAATCAGTCAGATCTAGAGGTACTTAAGATTAGAAAGATTTTGAATTTTGTCTTTGTTGTTTGTTTGATATTTCAAACAGGAAGTTGGTCACGCACAAAGGGTAAAGGTAGGTCTGTAATTATAATGATAGAGCTCGATGCAATAAGCTCCTTGGATTAGTCGGTCATGTGAAGTAAAGAAATGGAAACACCTTTTTGATGGCAGTATGAGGTTCTCAGCCAATCTAATCACGTGATGGGAGTAAAAGAGGGTGGGTTTGATGATTCTGCTGAATTGCGTAGGTATTAGATTATTTATTTAGACAAGAATTAATTATCCTGTCTACAACTCCCCTTGTTTGAAGGTCCCCGATGAAGAGAGGCAAAAAATTAGCCCTTGAGGCAGTACTGGGCAGCTCTTTGCTGGTCAGAGTTTTAGGGATTTCTTTGCTGGAAGTCGCCCTTGGCAGTACTCACTGCCTCTGCTGTGACATCTTGACTTAAGAAGTTCTGACTTGAAGTTGACCAATTCCCTGACAGTCTCAAGATAAGTTCCATGTCTTGCCACTGCACCTTGGTAGAGAATACGTTAACTGGGGTCACCTGACCAGTCGTGGTACTCAAGTCAACAGGAAGGGTTAACTTGGATCTGTGACCTAGTCAACAACAAACCTTTTTCATCCCTGTTATAGAATGCCGTTGTTACATTGTTTTGGAATGCTCATTTTTCCTGTATTGGTGATCCACACTCCAGCTCGGTGAAGACGTTCCAATCGAACCCTTCATCAAGAGACCACTGGGGGATTTTCTATTCACAGTGTTGGATCAGAGGTTTGTGGTGAGGTGGAGATAGCCAAACAGCGCTGTGTCACAGTTTTCTGTCTGGCGTACTACGACAATGCTACCATTCAAAATCTTTGCCCACATAAAACCTTGGTAATCAGAGCTGTGATTCTCTTGGACAGTCTCCTTATGATTGAAGACAGGAAGAAGTAAAGAAAAAAATTACCAGGTGACCTCACAATACTGGATTCAACATACACCTGAAGAAGGCTGAAGAATTTATCAGCCAAAATATTGTATTAAAGACTGTAATAATGAAGATAATTGTCGGAAAAATATGTGGGATAACCTTTTTAACTCATCGATTTGTTTTGCTCTTCATAACCATTATATGGGAGTCAATGTGCCTTAAAACTACATCAGCATAATCCAAATTCCAATTATGATTATCTATGAAAAACCCAATTAAAATACTTGTTTGGCTCTACATGACCATTATATGGCAGTCACTGTGCCATAATAGTATAATTACTGAAGACCACATTAGAAAACTGACTTACTTGAAGAGCCAAGAAAGAATCAGACTAATGTTAACCTTATCAGTTCTTTTTTGTTAGAAACGCTAATTTGAGATGATTTTTTTTCCTCCTGTTTAGTCATCTCAAAAGTAATCGTGGAAACTGTTATTTTTTTTTTTTATTACAATTTCTTTCGTAGGAACTTTTCCCTGTAGACGAATTAAAAAATGATCCGGAAGTATTATGGAAAAATCAGCCTCAAATGCTCAAGAGAGACCTGGTCCGACAGGAACTGGATAGAAGGAAAGGTAAATAAAAGAAAGATATCAATTACTGTAATTTTCCCTTACTGCTATAGATAATCTGCCCCCCACCCCCAATAAGGCTTCGATTCCGAATGAAAAATGCTTGATCTGTGTATACTCCTCCCTCCTTCTTTTGATCTGATCGGCATCATATGCATTTGAAAAAAAAAAAATCACCCTGTCCCGTTATTATTGTGTCAACTGCTTGCATATTTTCATTTTTGTAAAATAAAAGTAGTAAAAAAAAAGTCTAATTTTAGCTAAGCCTACGTTTTTATTTAAATTAAAAAAGATGTGACTAAAAGAATAATCTCATTGTAAATGACTGATGCATCTGGCAAGTAGGTTTTCAGTTTTCTACATTATCGATCACCATCACAGCAATAGTTTGAGTCGAACAGGCCTTCTTCACTCAACAGACAGTGCTGGAAAAATGTCTTACGATTATATTCCCGTGGATAATACGCACCTGGATTTTTTAGCTCAAAATTTTTCAAAAAAATACATGGGGAATTATGATATTTTGATTTTTTTTTTTTCAGAATAATGGGATTATTTATTGAGTAACTTATTCATTGATCACCCCTTCTTCTAATGTTTTAATTGATCACTGCCAACATTACATGCTATTAGTCACGTAATGGCTTATATTGAGTGTCAAGTAAAAACATATCTGATTAATTAGAGCTGTTTTTATTTCCTTCAGCTTTAACTGACAGGGACTATTTGATCTGAAAAGCTGTGTTAAAAAGCAATAATACTATGAAGAAAAGACCAGCCAGAAATTATCAATAATAAAGATAAAATAAGTGTTTGATTTGAGTTCATGCGTTAATTTGTTCTTGATCCTTGTTCTGAGATAGAAATTCAAGGCAATAGAGGGTGATTTCTTTTTTTTTCAACATACATGTCATACTTTAAGTGAACCATCCTTATCTTTCCCTCCCTTCCTCCTATCACAACTAGTAATGTAACTACTATTACTACTTCTTTGTTTAGGATCCCTTTGAAATATGGATGTAAGGATGGTGGATGCATCATTGAAGTTTTGGCAATCATTTTTCATGTGTTGTATTTAGTTAAAAACAATTATACTACTTATTCTGCTTGTTTGTGTGTACGACCATTATGCTTTGACTATTATTCTCTTCATATTTATCATCTTTTCTCTTCTCCACTCACATGTATTGAACAAGAGTAAAAATAGAAGAGGGTGTTTCTGCTTGAATGGGGGCAAAAGGAACAAAACCTTCACTCCTGTCTGACAAGACTGAATCCTAAAAATTAATTTAGAGTAGTATTTGGATCACCGCAAAAGACAGATAGCAAAAGTTATCATCCAAAAATGATGACAATAACAGATATATTGGTATCAGTTGCCTTTGTATGTTATTATAGTTGATATGAGTACATTCCATGGGTGAAAAATTACTTCAACAAAATTATAAACTTTAATTGCAGAAATATAAATGCCAGAGTAATGGTTTTGTTTACCCTCGTGGAATTTCCATGGTTCCAGGTTGTTCATATAAACTTTTATACAGAAGAATGTTGATTATCTGAATGAGATAGGCAGGGAGTAATTTGTTAGGATAATTCATTGTTCAGATAATTGATCCAATCATAAAAAAGGAGGGCCATACTGAACACAAGTACGTAAAAAAGCATATCTGAAGTGTGTGATTTCATTCAATCAATAAAATGTGTGCACATACAGTATAATGCTTGAAAATTTGTGATATCCTAGCCTATTTTACAAATAAAGTTACTCTATGTATAATTAAAATAACAAAAATACATGGCTAAAAATTCAATGAAACAATACGTTCGCTGGAAGCTGAGCAGACTGACCACTTTCTCTTCACAGGCATGGCAACAGCGATTACATTCCATCACCTGTAATAGATACATACTCGTGACAAAGTCATGAAATGAAACAATACCTTGAAATCTTTTCTGGATAATCAAAAATTTGGATAATTCGTGTTCAGATAACTGACGTTTCTCTGTAATAACAGTTCATTCAGGCTTCTTTCTCTGAAAAAGAATTTTCTTCCTGTTTGACAAAATTTTCTATAACCTTTCTCTAGAATGAGAGAAAAAATCAATAGTCTTTTCACAATATTGCTTATGCAAATCTTGTTTTTTGTTTTTTTTCTCATTCTCTATTTGCTCTGTTGCAGGTGAAATTTTTGTACCTCGGCCTCAAATCCTCCGGAAATACTCCAATAACATGTTGGTGAAACTGTGGGAAGACCGCAAGAGGATGCGGAAGACCGTAGAAGACTTAATTCGGAAAAGGCTGATCAGAAATAAGAAATCTTCGAAGAAAGGATTAAAAGGGGTAAGGAGTTGGCTAATTTGGTTTTATTCTTGTAATAATGCTGCTTACAGGCTCCTCTAAAGTTTTTAAGACTGATCTCTACCTTGCAGGGACATAGCTTATCTCAACTATGCTTCATCTAATATGAGACAGAGAAAGATAATATTATTGCTTCTGATACTAGAAGTTTGAAAACAATAACAAATATCTGTGCCTCGCATAAATGAATCAGCCTGGATATGTACTACAGGTAATCATCTAAGAAAAATTATCTAAAATTTTCTTTAGATAATAGATCTTTTATCTAAAATTATCTTAAAAAAAATGCCAGCATAAGATTTGGTTGTTGGCCCAAAAATTTGACTAGGAGTGCCCAGAGACTCACACACACACACACAGACTCAGACAATCAAAAAGAGAAGAATCTGTAGCCCACTTAGCTGTTTGGACGGGCCATTTATGGGGCTACAGTGATTCAATATTTAAGTGAGATCGGGTAAAAATGGTTAGATTTGATCTTTTGCCAACCGTAGAGTTCTCATAGCACAGTTGGTAAGAGCTGCTGGTATGGTTAACCAGATTTTACAGGAAGGATGTGAATTGAGAGCATGTCCTTTATTTCTGATCTTTACCGTTTACTCCCTGCCGTAAATTGATAGCCTGAGAAAAGTTGAGATAATAAACAACTAAAAAGTCAAGTTGAAAGAAATTCTTATAACATCTCAGTTAACATTGAGATCATTTTTCATCTTGTCTAAAGATGATAATCCAAGAAGGAATCAATAACAACCTCAGAAATTTATGAGAAATCCAGAAGAAAGAGAGGTAGAAGTTTAAAAAATACAAAAAAGGTTGTATCTCAAAAACTTTTTTTTCTCTTAAATATTTCAATTGTTTAGGCAAGATGGTGTCCTATTTATTGGTTGATTAATAATCAGTTAATTATCAATTATCAGTCAGAGTTTGCGGAGGTCCAAAAACCAGCCAGACAAAGAAAAGGTCACCAGATCATCAGAGCGATGTATAATGTGTGAGGCATTCAACAGTAAAATACAGAAAAATCAACTTTTACCTAAAAAGCACCAACTAAACATGATATGCCACCAAGAAGTGAAAAGAGGAAAAATTGATTAGAGACTGGAAGATAGCATCAAGAGAGCTTAGAATGGCACCCTCTTCTGTCAATGATGTGGGATTCCACTAACTAATTAAAATAGAACCCTGTGCTGAAAACAAAAATGTCTTTAAGACTGGTGGGGTTCAAAGTTTTTAGAAATGGGTTTTCTTCTCCTTAACATCCCTAAATTTTTGTTGATTGAAGTAGGAATTGGTTCCCTATTTCTCTTGGGTCTGCACAAACGACACAGAGGGCCTAGGCAGCCCAGTGTAGCCCCTATCCCCGAACCTTAATGAAAGCATAAAAATTACTTATGAAAAAAAATTTGCAACCTTCAAATGGGAAGCAACCAAATAATTCGAAGCCATACTTCTATATGAATGACGAAAAGAAGGGTCTGATTTGGCATTATAGTCACATTGTAAACAGAACAGCCCCCTAAAACCTAAAATTATGAACTCTCTTTAAAACTGACAAATTCTCTGAGAAAACGAAGGTCTTTTGAATTGAAAGTAAGATTTTTTTTTTCTTTTTTCACATCCTCACACGCTTGTACTCCCCCGCTACTTCTCCCTTACATCTTTTTCTCTTTTCTCTCTCTTCCCTCTTTTTATTTTGAGAAGTAAAGAAATATTGTGAGGCGATGTTTTGACAAAAAAAAAAAGCCAGCACAAGACAAGAAGAATGGAAAATCTTGATGGCCTCTTATTGCCAACTGAGTAATTTCTCAGGAATGTGTCTATTCATGCATGTGCAGTATAGTCTCTTCGGATTGGTTGCCAAATTACATTGAAGCTGCGCAACCAGTTCTTGAGATATTCAAAATGGTTTATTTGTTTCCATTCAGTCCTCATAAATGTGATAAACCTCAGACGTGAATGCAAAACAAGAAACACTGTAGCCCCGTTAATGTTTCATCCGATCAACCAGCCAAGTGGGCTATAGATTCTTCTCTCTCTGCTTGGCTATGTTTATGTGTGTGTATGTCTCTGGGGGCTCATGGTCATATTTTTGACCTTCAACCTTGAAAATTAGCATGAATACACCACTAGGCACCATCTTGAGAAGTTTTTTGCTGTTTTTTCAAAAGAGTGCTTTTTGGGTTCTCCATGGTCATTTTGGACCAACAATGCCCAAATCCTGTGCTGATATTCATCTTTGATAAAAGATCTATTTATTTTAGATAGTTTTTTTTATATACTTAGTTCTGATACACGTGCAAGCTAGAGTAATTCACTTATGTAAGGTATGGATATCCATTTTTTTATATGAGGAAATGTAAATTATTTGAAAAATGTTGTTTTATTATAGGCCAACATTTGAAACTTTTTTCCTTTCAGTACACCATGGCTTCTTCAAAACTAGATAAGCTCAAACCAAACACTAGTGTAACTGAAATGTTAGAGATAGCACGTTGTATTAATATGCTACCTGATCCAGCCAAATCTGCCGCAAACAAGAGGCATCTCTGTGCTAGCGTGGACAAAAGAATCCGGAGCTTGTTATATATGGATTGGCTCAGGGAAGACATGAAGGACAAACCGAAATTAGCAATCAGTAAGTTGATTCATTATTCTTTCATTGTTTTATCTTCCTTTTTCATTATCTCACCTGTATTTTGCATTATCTTTTCATAGAGAATTAGTTGAGGAAAACAAAATTACATTGAATTACGTGAGTGAGAAGTAATTTCTTTGTTCCAGTGTTCTTAGAAGTTTATTTTAAAATTGTAGTTAATATTCTAAAAACTTTGAAATTTTTAAAAAACTTTGAAACTCTGTCTTGCGTACGGTTTTCATCGCTGGCTGCATATGATGAACATGTTATAGCAACTTAGGCCATTTTCAGCATAAAACATAATTGTTACTTTTTTGTGTGAAATTCTGTCGGATTATCTTTTTCATACCCTGATTTACTCAGATTAGTGTTTTCATTCTGCTGGCTATGCTAGAAGATATCAGTTCAATCCTTGGGTCAGGTAGTTCAAAAAAGTTATATACTCTTGTTTAATGGTGTATGTGTGCTTTTTTTTGCCATCATTTGGGTGGGTGTGTTCCTAGTATACAAATTGTAATGAGCTGGAAAGGACAGAGAAAGCGATCGCTGATGATATAACACATTGAGGATAAGGTTCATTATTTTTGTGGAAAACTAATACTTCAAAATCCTATATTTCTCTTCATGATTTTGTTTCTTTTTTAGATAAATCAAAAGCAAGTTGTCAGGAAGAAAAATTCCTGGACAGACTAGAAGGGATGACACTCATTATGACTGTAAGTTTTCTTCTTTTGGTTCTATTCTATGATAAAATTATACCCCCAATTTACCCCATTCTGAGATGAAATTATATCCCCAATTCACCCCATTCTGAGATGAAACTATATCCCCAATTCACCCCATTCTGAGATGAAATTATACCCCCAATTCACCCCATTCTGAGATGAAATTATACCCCCAATTCACCCCATTCTGAGATGAAATTATACCCCCAATTCACCCCATTCTGAGATGAAATTATACCCCCAATTCACCCCATTCTGAGATGAAATTATACCCCCAATTCACCCCATTCTGAGATGAAATTATACCCCCAATTCACCCCATTCTGAGATGAAATTATACCCCCAATTCACCCCATTCTGAGATGAAATTATACCCCCAATTCACCCCATTCTGAGATGAAATTATACCCCCAATTCACCCCATTCTGAGATGAAATTATACCCCCAATTCACCCCATTCTGAGATGAAATTATATCCCCAATTCACCCCATTCTGAGATGAAATTATATCCCCAATTCACCCCATTCTGAGATGAAATTATACCCCCAATTCACCCCATTCTGAGATGAAATTTAATCCCAATATATACTGCTGAGCTTACCAGTGAAAGTTCCTCAATTCCTTCACTAACCACAAATAGCATACTGGTGTTAATCCATTGCATGTCTGGAGACCCACATATCTCCCTGCTATTATATTCACTGTCATGTATCCTCACAAACTGATCAGGGGAGTCAAGTAGAACATATTGTACTTGTATTAGATTTATACTAAAATATACCTGTAAAAAATGACAGTGTTATTTTTGTATAGATTGGCAGTAAAAAACCAAAAGCCAATGTAGTAGGTAATTTGATTATGAAAAAACTTTGATTATAATATGTAGAAAAGTTATCATATAACATATTCCTTGCCCAGAAAATAAATACTTGAACTTTTGTATCATATATCAGCTGAGATTTTTCTTAACAAAACTTTTTCTAATAGTAATTGTTATCATAGAATCAAACAAAATTTGTCAAGAAATAAAACTGGGGAAAAACAAGATTTGAAGTCATTTTTTAGGAAAAATGATATCAAATGTATTATGAAGAAAAAAGTCCTCTTGCCGCTTTCTGGTTGTTGTAGAATTTGATACAGTTGGGAGGGGAAGAGTCTGCTTGCTCAATGAATGATTCTTTTCTCTGTTTTTTCTCTTGGTTGGCAGGTCACTTGCACAGCATCCCTTTGTAACATGAAAGTTTTCACATCATAGTCATTGTCATGACAGCGGACCAGCACATTTTTCCCCTATTCTGTATTCCTTCTTAGACACAAATCTATTAGATTGCGGCAATTCCACTATCAACACTAGATTATATCTGGTGTGGGAAAACAAACAGAAAAGAAATTAGGATATATGCCTATTATGTATTAAGGTTATTGATAAAATATGTATGATTTATACATAATTATGTACAGATTGAATATTTTTTTCTATCCCTTCAGGTGCTTGGCATGGATCGAGAGAACATTAAGAAAAAGGTGTTGCGTGGTTCAAGCAGTGGTCCCATGCGATCCACGAGTTACATGGCTCCTGAAGAGCAGCAGAATTTTAGGGAAGAGTTCCTGCTTATTTCCAAAGATCCACAGTGCAGTGGTAACTTTTCAGGAATGAGAAGACCAAAGGTTGAATTTTCTGACAATATCCCTCCGAATATTCACACGCTGTCTGCATTCCGACTGCTTTTTCTCGATAGACAAAATCTACAGAGATCGGCCAATCAATTCCACGGCGTGCGGAAGAAAGACGATCTTGATACAGGTAAGTAATTCTAAGTAGAGCCGCTTGGGTTGTTAGTATGATTCCACAGGCAGTGGAAGGCACATTTTAGAAAAACATTAAACTGATAAACCGCTAAAAATTTAGTAGAAGCCAAGATAACAGCTAACTTTTATCATATTAATTTATCTTCAGTTCACTTTTTTCTTTTTTTTTTTTTTTTTTTTTTGCTCTAAAATCCCTAAAAACAGACCTAGACAGCTGAAATGTTAATGTTCTGGCTTAGACATAGAGCTTTCTGAAAAGGTATAACATGCAAATATGATGAGCAAAATGTACATAAATAATCAAATGAACAAATGAAATTAAACATTAGTTTACATTCAATGTACAGTTTATGTGAGGCTCTGTGTCTAAGCTACAACATATTAAAATTTCAGCTTTCTGGGTCTGTTTTTAAGAAATTTTTAAGAGGTTCAGTGCAAAAATGGCCATTTCCATTCAACTTGAGCAGTATAGCTACTTCTGTTTAACTTTTCAGATTGTGGTTATAATGATATATAGTTTGGTGCAACTGGTGGATAGGGTTATGAGAATTTTTTCTTTGAAGATTTAATTTTAATTAAGCAAGACAAACAAGCAAACAAATAATCGCTGCATAATGAAAAAAAAAAGAAAAAGTATTTTCAGTCAAAAGAAAAACATGGTGATTTATTTTATTTATATAATTCATTTTGAAGAAAGAATTCTATCTTATTTTCTCTACATAATGAAAAAATGAGAATATCTTAATTGTTGAAGTTAAACAGAAATAGCTATATTGCTAAAGTTAGCCATTTCATAGCTAAGGTTTTCTCAGCCCCAGATAAGCAAGGATGACAATTTAACCAGTTAAGTGATTTTCTTACTAAGAGTAAATGTCACAATAAATATCAAATATAAATGCCTTTTTTGTTTATTCTCAAATGATGCATCAGCTCAGGAGCTCAAAACCTGTTCATAAAATATTTAAACACTAGGCTAGCTCTTTTAAAAAATAATGGAATTATTTATGTATAGATTGGTACTTCTGCCCAGGATCAGAGTATCTGTGCTCTGCCAAGTGTGGCTCCTAAGCCCTCTGCTCATGATCAGTGTGTAGTATCTGTGCACTCTGATGAAAATTACAGACAGAGAAACATAGAAAGAAACTGAAGAATCACACCGTTCATAAAATAGTGAATACTTTGTGTAAGTAAGTGTGTTTGTGTACACGCACACACATTTATTAATTACATTTTGCCCTGTATTGGCGAGGCCCAAGTGGCGTAGTAGTTAACTACTGTAATCAGTGAGTCAGGTTCAAACTCCAGTTGAGACTGTTAATATTGCTGTTACTCTTGGAAAAAGCATGAATCCATCTCCCCCCCCCCAGGTAAAATAACACGGTAGGCTCTCTGGCCTTGGGAAGCCAACCAGTCTAGTAGAACAACTCTGATCCTAAATCAGGTAGAGGAGCCCCATAAGGGAGTTTGATGTGAAATGTATCAAGCTCCACTTTCTTTCGGACTTCATCAGCGAGGTCGAGAGGTGGATTCTGTTGACTGGGCATCCGAGGATTTCCAAACGCTTTGACCAGGCTTGTGCCCTGGAGAGGTCACTTTTGTGCTCTTCCATTGCCTATTGAGACCGAATGATGCTTCTGGATCTATAATCAATATTTACACGTCAACTTCGAAACAAATACAAAATATCCGTACCTTGCGTATATGAATCACCATAGCCCACGCATGTGCCAGAAGCAATTATTGACAAAAGTAGATCTTTTATCTCAAAAAATCTTTTTAAAATACCAGTGCAAGATTTGGGCATTGTTGGTCCAAAATGACCATAGAGAGCAAAAAAAAGCACATTTGTGGAAAAATAAAAAACATTTTTAGATGGTGCTTAGTGGAGAAGTCATGCAAATTCCCAGGTTGTAGACTGCAAAATGTGAGCAGAAGTATCCAAAGACAAATACACACACAGACAAGCAAAGAGAAGAGAATCAGTGGC
>OY735216.1:10914180-11034180 GCA_963457665.1 Thysanoteuthis rhombus | reverse complement strand
AACTTAGCCTTGTAGCTCAAAAAATAATGAAAATATCAGCTTTTATTGATGGTTCGTTAGGCACTTATCATGAACGGTTACTCATATAATTTCATAGATGTATATAACGTACAGTTTGAAATTGTAAACAAAATTTTTTTTTCTGTGTTAGATAGTACGGATCACTTTGTTTTCTATTCCTAAATTTTGAAGATTCATTGTTTGACTTTCTCTGAGTTCTACTAGATTTTTAATAATAGTAAATATAACAATCAGGTTTGTGAATATTGTTCTAAGGTTATTCATGTTTTATTCTCTTCAAGAAATAACAACCACTTCTGTTGTGTCGCCGCCGCGAAAAAGAGGTCGTCCAGTTGGCGCTGCAACTAAAAACAAGAAGGTGTGGGATCTTGTTCCCAAGCGAGCATCAAGTCGTCAGAAAGAGAAAAAAGCTCGGCTTGATCCAGAATTAACGGCAAGTCTGCAATCAGAAACAACAATCGCGCAAACGTTGGACAATCAAACTCCATCTACAAGCACAAACAGCCAAGGTGCGGAGACAACTGACGTTGGGTCCAGAGTATCAACCAAGACCAAAGATTTATTGGCAAATTTGTCACCCAATCTTGTACAACAAGTGATCTCTCAAGAAGTTCAAGTAAAGCAAGTTGGCACATATGTCAATGTACCTATACCAATCAGAGACAGTGATCTGCCTAAGCAAGACTGAAAGCTGTCTATTGCTTTTGCATCTCTATTGTTTTTATTTACTTATTTATAAAAAGAAAGAAAGCATTTTTTTTTTTCTTCTAAATAAAATTTTTGTTACTAACTTTAGATTAGTTTTTTTTCCCTTTTATTATTGTTTCTTTTTTTTTTTTTTTTTTTTGTCAATTCTCATTTTACATTCTATGATCGTCACCTCTGCCAACGAAGTTGGAGAGGTATATGTATTCGGTTGTGTCTGTCAAAAAAAAAGAGAAGAAAAAAAAAGTAAGGAAAATTGGACAGATAGGCACATCAAACAATCACACCTACCTACTCAAGAAACAATTGGTTTTCTACTCCTAGAAAACTCCAGAAAAGGGAGAATCTCTTAAGGCACCCCCACCAACTGGACTTTTGTTCAGTTTTACTTTATTTTATGAGTTTTCTCCTCCCATCATCACGTTTGTACATAAGCCATTTAAATTATATATGTTACTCTGAATAGTCAAAATTGTCTTATTTGCAAATAAGAGTATGTATTTACATTTGTTTTCATTATATAAACTTTTGATTGTGAAAAGAACGGTTGTTTTCATCAAATAAACTTTTGATCTAATTGAAACTGCACATTCTTTTATTTTTTGTAATAACAAAAGTAGTTATGTAGTTTTAACTTTTTTACAAAAAATAAACGTAGTTTTGATCAAAAGTTTATTTAATCAAAACAAGAAGAAAAACAATTTCTTTTTTTTCATAACCAAATGTTTATATGATCAAAAAAAACAAATAGATACATAGTTTTATTCACCAATTAGACAATTTTGCCAATCGCCATAACATTTACAAAATATCAGAGTATGACAGCTTTGGCTTTATCAAAAAATAACAATATTAAGGTGGTTAAAAAAAAATGTGAGCAAGTCATTCTCATGGTCTAAAGAACAAGGGTATATGTCTAGCTAGTGAAAGGAATGAAGACTCAGAACAAGACGATAAAGATAATTCTTTTTCTTTTCATTTTGAAGGGAAAAGGAACAACTAAATCTATAGCTTAGTAGCTTCTGTTTAATCTATCATTCATGAATTACATATTTGATTTTCAATTAAAACTCTATACAAGTATTACCATATTTTCCAGCCACAAGTACATGCCCCCAAAACGTTAAAAAAAAGACATAAAATTAAAGTCTCTGCACTTTCATTTACCTTACGTGGATGTTTAGTGGGTGGCTTTGGAGTTTTACTCCTTTTGTCACTTAATAATGTTCTCTTAAAATCAAGATTGTTAGAGGAAAGTGAAACATAAAATCCAAATCAATACTAATCCTTGGGTTCATCTACCATAGTATACCTATTTTTTTAATATGATTTTTTGTGATAATGTATGTTTTTTTAAAACTATTTATGATACTTTTGTTCATCTATTTTTATACCAATTATTATTTATACACTTAATTTAGCGGTCACCCCACCCCTGGATGGCCTGCTCACACTTTTGGATAGGTCTGTGTTGTCCCGCTTTAATAAAATTTTCCAAAGATGAATTAGGGGTTAACGTTCAGATGATACTGAATTTATAGAGAAAAATTTCAACATATTGAATTTTTGAGGGTAAGAAAATAAATAAGGTAAGTTAAAAAGAAGGGAAAAAAAATTTTTTTTTTCATCAGGTTTCTATTTGAAATCCAAAAGTCTCCCATTGGTACCCCAATGGCCGTAACTTGTAGACTTGCATGACCGTATCTCCTCCACAGAAGAACTTCTTATTTTCGGTGCATGGGCGGTTGCAGGCATCGTCTGTGTGCCTGTACTTTTCTCTCACTGAACTGAGTACAATACTACAGTAACAAGTGTCCCCACGGAGTAGACCTGCAAAAGGTTTTTTCTTTACCGTGCAGAGGTAACAGCATCGGGAGATGCTCATAGCTCCTGCTTCATTCCCGTCCACTTTTGTTAAGGCGTAGTCATACATAATGTTATGCAGGTCCGACTTTGCATCGGCCACAAAAGTGAAACACCCAACATACCTGGCCAAAGGAGTTTCTCGTTGTTCAGCGTAATTGAGAGCGTACATTTGGGTGTGTTCTTTCCCACCGCAGGTTGTCATTGTGTTGAGGCATGGTACGTTGCAGGAGGTACTGTTTGATGCCTGATTGAGTAAAGCCACTGTGGACGGGTAGTCACCACACCAACATTGAGTACCCCGCTGAAGAGCAGCGTACTTTCGGAATCGACTGTGACAGGAAAGGATGCACCGGCCGACTGTCATGAAGGTTGTGTCCGAGAAGAGTTCGGGCAATTGTCTGGATCCTTCTTCCTTGGGGTCGTCATCCTCCTCCTCCTCCTCCTCCTTGAAGCAGCCGAGGTAAATACTGTCTAAACCTGACTAAAAAAAAAAAAACAGCACTTACAAAAAATACACCCAAACTGGAAAAGGCTTCAAATGCCTCATTTTTTCCAGTTGTTTTTTTTATAACATTGTATTTTTTATGTTTTAATACTTCCTCTTTAATGAGCAATGATGACTTTCCTTTATGTCCAGCTAAAATTCAAACGTCTAAGTATTCAGTGAAAAATAAACAAGAACCATAAGTTCAACAATACGTCCACCATCTGTGATAGTAGTAGCAGGAGAAGAAAGAAAAGCAAGTAGCCTTTCTTTGAATTGATTGATTCTCACACTTGTAAAATATTGTGATATGGATATATTTTTTTCAGATAGAATTGTTAATAGGCATTTTTCAATTCATTCATTCATTTTATTTGAAATGTATAAGATGCAGAGCTTAGACATTCTGTTGTGATATCATTAGCAGCTGGTTGAAATAAATGATTGGAATAGATGTTATTTTGATGATACACCATCCTTTCTTCCTTCCTTCCTTCTTATTTCTGTTATTTATATCTGGCTAAACCATGAGCCTCTAAGTATTTGGTGTGGAAAAAAAAAGAAAAACATAATTCATGGTTAACAAGTCAACAAGCTGGCTATTGTTACCTTCCCTGTTTCAAAATGTGTTGCTTACTTGTGCTCAACAACTGTGGCTTTGTGCCAGACTAAGCTGTGCTTAATAAGTAAATATAGGATGTCTCGTTATAGCAAGCTAGTCTCACAAATCATTGTTACTACTTCTGAGCTCGATCCTCATTGGGTGTGCTTTATTTACAGAATTGTATCAGTTGAAGCCAGCCTCTCTCAACCTGTCAAGACTGTCGGAATCCTTGAAAACTTTCATATCTCGAGGAATCCCTACAAGATTAGTTTGCTAAATGTTGCTCTGTAATGAGGCACTCTTTGATATTTACCAAGTCTAAAATGGCGCCTATCCGTGAATAGTTAAGTTAGCAGATCATTACTACGGTGAAGTGAGATCGATCCTCCCTGGATGCCCTAGACTTATGGCCTTGTGTCAAAACCAAGCTAAACTCGGTGTATCCTTGTCTTGTATCTTTTGGTTAGTTGTTGGTAATGTTAGTGATGCTGGTTAAGAACGCGTTCCGTTCTCAACCGTATTAGCAGTGATGTAGATAAAGGCGCGACTAACACGTGCGTATAGACCAAAGAGTGACTCTAGTCACCGAAAACGAGACTTCCCCTGGTCGCTTCCGTTTTGGACACGAGGCTTGTCGTCCCGCTCCCGTTTGGCTACAATCGGTAGTTATATACCCTTTATTCGACATTCGAAAAGAATGCATACATAAAATGTGAAACGAAAGGAAACCGAATGAGGAGCGAACTCACGTCCTGGGGGACTAAAAATCGCTTGACCACAGGTGGTCATATCCGTTCGATAACAAGCCAAATATAATCACCTTTCCAGCGGGTGTAAATATTTTGAAGAGTTCGAAATAGCCACCGCTCCCGCCACATCGGTACTTTATGTTTCCCAAACAGGGGATGTTACATCTGTATTGTGAAGAAACTTTTTTGAGTGACGAGATCTCATTGCCACACGAGCACTTCCTTCCTTCGGAGATTGCAGAAAACTCGTATCTTTTGATTCGGCAGTAGTTCAGACACATCCGCGAATCCATCTTGTTCGAAGTGAAATGAATCCCCATTTTGTTTTCGAAGTCTCGCTCATCGGTCCAACGATGGCAGCCGATATCCTCACCTCCTGATACCTCCATCTTTTTCAATGGAATAACGAATCCCTGCTGGAAAAAGGGATTGTCGCCGAAGTAGAAAGACGTGGCAGTTTGCATAATAACACTGAGCACCAGGAATTTAGTTAAGATAAAGTTACAGCGAAGGTCCACCGTTTGTTCGTTCCTCATCGCGTCTTCTCTATCTGTCCTTTTCTTTTCTTGACAATGTAACGCTGCAAAGTTACGTTATATGTTGCTTAGCCAATGAAATCAAGACTTTTTCTCCCGAGAGAATTCATGCAATTATTCATTCTTGCGCACCATTTCACGGGCTGGTTCGTGCGAGTTGACGTTTTAACATCGGACAGTTCTTTGTATATATTAAACGCTTTCCCTCTTAATGACAAATGGAATATCACTACAGATCCTGCTTCCAAGTCTCCGGTCATTCGTTGTCAGGAATCAGTATGTTTAGTTCGAGAAGACTTATCTCCAGGGAACATGACAATTTTGTTCCCCCTCCTCAAGCACATACGGGTTCTCACAATTAAAAAGCTTCATGTCACTTTGCATCAAAGTGGAACTAAGTTTAAATACCCAGTATAACTTGTTACTTCAAAGCAGTTGATTCTCACTTGTTACTATGCTTTTTGCTAGCTGCTACTATTAGGAGATGGCAGCCGAAAGAACAATATCAAAACCTTCTCTCACACATACGGTATCACATAGCTATGCCATGCTGATTGAGCCTGATAGTAATCTGTACATTTTCCAAACTTACAAATCTCGGCAGTTTCAACGACATTTCGTTTGTTCTATTTGAGTTTTGTAACTGCTTCGATTTGAAGTTTATCAAATGAGCGGACGATGTCATTCTGAAGAAGTAGACGTAATGGTGTCGTTACCTCAGTGTTGTTTAGAAGAAATTTACTGAGATAATTTGTCATACCTAAACATCTTAGCAAGTCTTGTTTGCATTTGGTTAGTGGCATGTTGAGGATAACTTCAACTTTGGGTGGATCTTGTTTTAATCCTTCGCTTGTGATGAGGTGACCCAGAGATGTGATATGTTATAGGCATTCAGTATGTAGAAGTATTTTAGACCACACATTTCGGCAAATATTCTTTCAGCTGTTTGGAGTTTATTATATTCTCGTTCTCCTGTTTAAATCACGTTGGTCTAGACATAGTCTTAGTTTTCCATTTGATAATTCAACGACAACGAGGGAGTTAACCCATTCAATGGGTTGTTTTACAAAAAACAAGTATTCCCATTTTTGCATATTTTTTTTTCAAGTTATTTGCCTCTTAGGGCAAATTGAAGTTTCCTGGGATGTTATTTTAGGGTCTACTGTGATATGATGAGTAGACAGCAAAGTGCCAATCTCATTGAAACAATCATCATTCTTTTGTAAAAGATTTTGTAAATTTGAGTGCTGGATTAGAAAAAAATATTTGGATTAAATTAAGTTTTTCGCATATATTTGCGTCAAGAACTGGTGGAGACTTTGTATCTGCAACGATTAAGAGTACGGAAGTTTCTAAAATTTTCATGATTTATAGTGGTCGGTCACTTTCCCAATACAGGAACATTAGTGTTATTATATGCTGTCAACTTCACTGAAGTATTTTGGATACGGGTCGGGAAGACAGATTGTTGTGGTATTTTCGGGGTAACACGTTTATTTCCGCATCTATTCTGAGCCTATTTTAAATTTTATTGTTAACTGGTCAAGTTCTAAGTTCATTGCCGATCATTATGGATGTCCGTCATTACTTATTGTGTGGAAAGTGTGTAATTCATATTCTATCGATAGATGAGGATCCTTAAAGTCAATTTTATCCAAGGAGAAGTCTGCAGTATCAGGTTCACTCTCTGGGGGAATTCGTATCTGATGTACCGGCCTTTTTGATTTACACAACTTGAAATAATGTCCCTTTTTGTCGCATTTACTACGTCATATATATCATGGTATTCTAGACAATTATTCTTTGGGTGACTGCCATCACAAAACTTACAGCAGTGAATTTAGTTTTGAATTTTGGCAAGCTTTCTTTTATCAGCTCCGGATTGGGGTTTAAAATCTCTTTAACACCTGTCTGTGTCGACAAGTTATACGAGCTACATCAGTATGTGAACTTCTGCTGAGGCAGCTAAGATTTGAGAATGGTGTCTTGTTTCTTCAGTAGCTTGTCCTGTCTATATGACCGTGTCTAAAAGACGTCCTCTTATGCAGGAATCTTGTATATCTTTTAATAAGACTTGCAGAAACTTTGGTCCATCCGTGTGCCTGTAAGTGAAGAATTTGTCCTGAGAAACTTCTTTGTCGGTTGACAGTATGAGTCGAATTTTTCAATCACTTTTTCTAAATTGTACCTATCACTATTCTCGTCAAACGTGACAGTTGAGAAAATGTCGTGGTCTTTTGCTCCATTACTTGTTAAGAGAATTGAAGCCTTACTTTATTTGGAATCAGACTCCGTCTCTTGTAGAAACAGGTGGGATTCTCCCGAGGAGTTTCCTGATGAAAATTTAGTGGTGGTGGTGGTGGTGGGGGTGAAAACACTATATTATGAAATCGAGTATTTGTGTGGATTATGGGTTATTCTTGACTTCTGACACCATTTTATATCTTAACGGACAGTGTATGGATGGGTTGTGAGTGGATTAAGATGGACGATGAATAAAATACGAAAAAAGCATGTGGTTTAAAATAGGAGACATCTTTTAATACTGTGTGTTGTGTGGGTAAGTGACATCACAGCAAAGAGGCGTAATTATCTTTTAAGTATTAGTGCTATCAGTTGTTGTTAGTAGTAGTTTTATTAGTTAGTCAGGAGTATTAATATGCATATGTAACAAGCTTCTGGTCGGATTCATCATGGACCCGGATAATAAATACTGTCGTGTAACTTGTACAGACGATGTGTACAGAGAAGAAAAGGGAAGCCACGAAAGACACGGCAATTGCACCAAATCCACAATTATAACACCCAGAATTATCCAATGAAAAGTGAAATGATGATGTGGATACTCCATGTATTCAATTGGTCGAACATGCTTAATTTTCTCCTTTTCCTAAAACTGGGCATATCTAATGAGAATTAATGTCATTCCCTCGAGGAACGGCTTGTACGAGTTTTAGCGCCTCCATCCCTCGTCAAATGCCTACTCAATCGATCGTATCTTATCTATAGCCGATCGTTCCAACTGACTCTGTTCTTTTCTTTTCTTTTCTTTTCTTTTTCATCTATCGGTCTGGATAACAAGGAAATGTAAGCGGTAAATAACCCCAGTGGTTATGAAGGATCATAATGACGACAGCCATAGGCCGATTTGAATAGTATAGATTCTCACTTTACACGGGATGACATCACCTCGTACGATAGCAGTCTTACAAACGTACTAAGAACTTGAATTGGATTTTTTTTTATTAACTTTGTTTATTCAAACTTTATGAAGTTACGAAAATACCCAAACACGATTTAGTTTAACGAATATTCAAAATCAATTGCGAAGTTGTAACATATTAAACCTCACTGACAATTTAAAAACTTTGCATTTTATTTTACAGTAAACCTTCCTAAAACCAAATCGTGGTGCTTTTGAGACTTTATAAACTTTGAATAAGCAGAGTTGACGAAAAATCCAAATTAAGTTTGTGAAATGATTTTTATTGAGGTAAAATATGTAACAACCTGGCATTTTATTTTATCGTAATAAATTTAGTAAAACCAAATCGTCTTTGTTCTTGTTTCTAATATTGCTGATATACGAGGAGTCAATCGGTGTTGACTGAAGATCCGTCCTTTTCAGTTTGATCAATTGGGGGTGCCTGTCGGCAATATGATCCGTTATGAATTTACACTATATAATCTAGAATGCTTTCATTTTGTAACTTGCGACTATTATTAACTGAACCAAGTATTTAAAATCCTGTGGATTTCTACTCGAAAATTATATTTCCTTTCATAAAAATGAGCCATGATTAATCTATGAAATAATCATTAAAAAAATTCAATTTTGAATAATTTCTCTTGTGAGTGTGCGGCTTCTGAAAGCTTGTCATAAAATATTCGAAACTAAATAACACGATATTTCGCAATCTTTCCTCTTAAAATCATAAAATGAAAGTATATTGTGAAATCTCACGCGTATACGTTACAGAAGAGCTTTTAATTTGTGGTCAGTGTTTTTTGACATCCAAATTACTTGGTTCTACAGGTACAGAACACTATATAGACTACTAATCTATGAAAGGCCGATATTTCAATAGATCCCCGAGCAATTCATTTGACTTGAGGATTGCATTTATTTTATTTTACCGTGTAACTTGATCGGAACTAACTATTCCCTGTTATTATTTGACAAGAACACCGGTGTGCAAGATGGCTATAATTATGTGAATTGTGAACCAGTCGATTTATTTTGTAACTTTTTTTTACTAACATGGATGTTGTGGATAAGGTGTCTTTTGTCAACAAAGTAAGTGTCGGATCTTTGTGGATATAATCTAAGAGGTATTCGTGTTGGTCGAGTTTACACTTGAATAGTAGTTGTTTACGGTAAATAAATACATGCAAAAAGTGTCAAAAACAAAAGACGATGAATATTTTTTTGAAAATACGAACAATGGAATTTGATGACCAAATAAATAACTGGATTTGGTAATCTCGTAGTTTGATATCCCAATTAATGTGAGGGTCTCGATCACTCGGTCAGTTACAACAAAATCAGTTATAAAATTTAATAAAAACCAAGTGAGTGGCTGTCCACTCATGTTACAAGTATTTCCTCTAGAGAATTAATTCCATAAGACTAGTACCGAGGGAATTTGTCAGTTTTGGAAAAATGTCAAATTTTTCTTAAGGTTTCAGCAGGGGGTTCTGTTCACAATGTACCTAAGTGAATAATAATCAAGTGGACATAAATTTTCCGATATTTTTACGGAGATATGGATTACATGAGTGATCTTATTGAAAAAATCAATTCTTTTGGGTTAGGGCACAATGTAGGGAAGGTTGCCCCGATTGTGAAGTTTCACACCCTCGCTCACTGGCGTTAAAAATGGCACTCTAATAAAGACAATTTAATCTAGTAAAAGCAATAACAATATGATTTATGCATCTAATTCAATTTTTCATTAATTAATTCTTTTGTTTCTTTTAATTCGTGCACCCTTTTTAACATCGAGTGAAACTTGACAATTTACAATCGGGACTACCTTCCCCTACGTTTTGTCAAAAAATCGAAAATTCTACTATCTCAAAATATTTTTGCACTATTTTTCAAACCGAAATAATAACACTGCCATACTTAATCAGAAATAGCAGAAAGTTGGTGTTCATATTCTCATTATAGTTACTTTGTAAATAGGACCTCCTCCTAAAACCTTTAAAAATTAACCTTTTCAAAACGATTTTTAAGAGGCCAGAAACTAACAATCTTAAGAGGTGAAGCTAGTTACTGAACAAAATGGATTTACCTAATAGAACTAAGCGGAAATGAATAATATACTAAAGAGGTTTCTGATTAATATTCCTCTATATTGATAACTTTGCATAAGCTATTTTTGTGAGTTTTATCAACATTATGTTGTGATCAAGATTTTAATTTCTTCATGTTCTACTTCCTTCCTTCTTTCCTTCCCCCTCTTCAGCCAGTCACTGCTGCTCACCACCCTCTCTACCAGCACGGCAGCCTCCAACCTATTCATTGTAAAAGGTGGAACAGACAAGATTATTTTGATTGTTGAAAAGTAAACTATTTATGATTAATTCTCTATAATCTATAAAACAGTCATCATTTTTTTAAAATTCTAGTGCTAGTTAGTTCATATTTACCAAGTTTAACTTAGTACTGCACAAGGAAGTAGATGAAGTTGGAAGATTGTATTATACCAATCTTTCAAGTAGGGAGGATGAGCCTGTCTCGAAATGAGCAGTTGTAATCCTAACTTTTTTTTTAAAACCTCGGTTCAAACATCAACTACTGGCCCTAGCTTGAAAAACACAAAGATTCATGTGTAGTTTGTCTAAATGCAGATTATAGACACTCAGATTACAGATACTAAATCTAATTTTGTCAACAATTTTGTGTAAAAATATTGGAGGTTGCAAAATTGATGAAATATTTCTTTATTTGTAAGTTTATAAGTATAGCCAAAAAATTTACTGAGAAGAAATCAACATCCGAGGAAGAAGAGCCTTTAACATGTATTAAATATTACTTTATCATCAAAATATTTGTGTTATTATCAAGAAGAAAGATTGGAAAAAAACTGATATGAGAAAAATCTATAGAATCAGAGATCTACGGTAAATTATTTGTGAGAAAAGTTGTCCATTTACAAACTTTAAAATGACATAAATTTGGCAATTGAAGATTTTCTAAAAATTTCTGCTGTGAAAAATGTTATTTTTATATAATAATAGTGCTTCAATAATACAAGAATTAAAAAAGATAATTCCATTTCGTTTAGAAAAAAAAATTGTATTATTTATGTAATTTCCAGTGTCTTAATAGTATAAAATATAAGAATTGATAAATGATAATATCCTGAGTATTTGAAAAAAAATTGTATCAATTCTTCAATTTCCAGTAATTTTACACAAAACTCATGACAAAATAAGATTTAGTACCTGCTATAATAGTCGAGATAATCTTGGTGTCCACAAAGTGAATGGTCATCTACCCAACTACCTCTGCCAAAGTAATAGTTCATATCCCATTATTTATTAAGTCATTAAACCACAGAAGGTACAGTTAGAACATTGGTATCATTTTCAAGTTTCACCTTTGCTACAGAACTTATTTTGTTGAAAATGGCATCGTTACATTTTGAGGATGATGTTGATACCTTCATTCATAATCAAGAGAATATTCTTGAATATGGATAATGCTATGCTATATCTTTTGGTAGAGTCTTGAATCCCTAACAAATTCTTATCCTCAAGGGAGGTAATAAGAAACTTGAAGAATACTGCCTTTCAACGAAAATTCAAAATTATTTGTTTGAACCAATTTAAACAAATGATTCATTGGAAAGAATTTTAAATAAATATTGGAACTAACAAAATTGACGAAAATTCAAGTTGGTTATAATTTTTATTTCATCCCTTGATAGTAAAACTTTACTGAGTATTTAAAATGCCTCAAGTTCTGTATACTGGTTTGATGGTCTCCAGTAAATCTTTAGCTATCTATTCGTATAAAAGCCATGAGTGCAAATTAGTATGTTTAAATGTATAAGTGATTGTATGGCTGTCCTGCCCTATTCCAGTTATAACCTAAAATTCATAATGGATTGGTCCATGCGAAATTGAATAACATTGCTAATGAAACAATTAAAGGGTTGTAAAAATAAGAGATCATCTGTTGTGTCATAACAATGAAGATTACATCATAGAAACTCTTGAGATTTAATGTCTGATTGCACATTAAAGCAGCTTGAATTAAGTTGAGACTTTAAAAAATTTTGAATATCCATATCTCGCAGAAATGAATTACCATAGGCCAGTATACTTGGGATATTATTGATAAATTACTCATTAAAACAGTCCTGAGCTCTTCAGGGCCATTTCATACATGGATAACACTGTCACTCTTGACGGGTGTATGCTAGTACAAATAATTAGATTAATTCTTGTGTACAATTGTTTAGAGAAGGGAGATAATCAATCTGATTTCATTGCCATTCACTCAAGTTGAAATTTTTTTGAATTATGATAGGTTGGATTTTACTTGAAATTCAGGTGAACCAAGTGAAGTTGATATTATAAGTATTGATTGTTTAACCAATGGCAAAAGCCAGATATTTGAATGCTGATTCTTAAAGGCGTGCCAGTAGACCGTCCTCACTTGGAGAGTTGACACAATACAATCTTCCTACTTCCATTATCCCATGTCTAAGACTAAGCTTTTTGAATATTCATATGAACCAAGCCTAAACCATATCTCATCTAATTCAGATAAATTCTCTTGTTGAAAATACTGGAATTGTAATGTTATTGCTTTATGTTATGTTTATTATGAACATATCCAGATATACTTCATTTTACAAACTCTTGGCTCTACAAACATTGGCTTGAAATAAAAATATACTGGAAATTATATGACATATCATTTTCATTCAATATGGACACTGTAAAAAGTAGTTAACAAGTGGATAGCACTGTTACAAGTTTGTATGTAAGTGTCTGTTAATAGAGGATGAGTTCTTACTTGACTTTGTGATGGTGATGTGTAGTATTGCATATGTTGTGTGCATAAGACAACCATTTCCACATTCATGGGTGATAAAGTCCAGTAATGGGAGTTTTTTTGGGGGGGGGGACTTTTTTTGTTTCAAGTGTGATTGGTCAAAATTGTATAGTTGTTTGGAGTAAAGCCTGGAGCCTGTTAGTTGATAGATAAATTCCTTGGCATCCCAACTGGGAGTCTCTTCTTAACATAACCCTATGTAATGTATTGTTTTTTATGAATAATCATATCTCATTTTATGAACTCCTATTTTATGAATTATCATTAAGAACAAATTGAGGTGTCCCTGAATTATTATAATTGTTTAATTACAATACATGAAAAATGACTTAATGCTATTTTGTCTTCTTTTTAACAGATTAGTATGTTGATGAAAGCCACATCTGATGATGATAACCCGATCCCAGGATACCTTTATGATGATGTTAACAGTATCCTTTTGTATTTAGGAAGAGAGGGAAAGAAAAGAAAAGATGTTTCGCAAAAGACCTTTTGGCTTATGAATATTATATCATTTTATAGCTTTTTTACTTTTCCATTCATTATCGATCTCAGTCTATTTGTATCTATCAATTCATCTCACTCAGATCTCAGATATTTCAACTCCTCCTAAAAAAATGTACAATTGACCATTCAATATCTCAAAACTTAAAAACCCGCTTGATTTGTTGACCAATTTGTAACTTCAATTCCTTGTATTTTGAGAACAATAACTTTTTTCAAACAAAGTCCTTTTCTCATCGACATAATGGCTTTCTGAGACAAAGACATAGCTCTGAGTGGAGATATAAAGTCTCTTTCAACTTGATTGAAATTTTTTATCACATTATAAGTGTTTCTGAAACATGGATATGAAACTATTTTCTTTCAATATTCCTTTAACCTAATAGATTGTCTAGAAAGAAAAGAATGGCATTGTTTTTTAAATCCTTAGAAAAGGAGAAGACTGCAAGCTTACACACCTACAGCACTGCCGCACACACACACAAACATGCATTTTATCATATGATTAGGAAAACATGATCTTCCTACTCCAATCCATACCATCTGAATTTGTTCATGACCAAGCTAATTTTAATAGATATCTATGTATTGAATCACCATAGCTACGATAACCAATATGACCAAACAACAAAAAACATTGGTATGGTATTCTTCCCTTTTCACTTGTCTGTTTGTCCATTTCAGTGCTCCTCGTCACATTTTTTTTTTTTGCATAGAGCCTTGAATATTTCCATGTGTAGTCCAGAAGTTACCTTCTAAAAACAAATTTTTCATTTTTTTTCAAATTTATCTTTTTTCACTTGTTTTTAGGAGGTTCTGTATTTATAATTGTAATTCCTTATGAAATAGACATATATTTCACCAGCCACTACGATGTAGTATTTTGACATTCAGGCGTTTGTGGAAAAGCTTGGTTGGAATGAATGAGAGAGAGAATATATGGTTATATCTCAATTTTTTTTCAATAAAAATTACAAGTCAGTTGGCACCTTTGATCTTGTAAAGTCATGCATTTCTCTTCGTAACTTTGTTTCATAGAGAAATAAAAACATACAGAGAAGGGGTATTGTGAGGAAAATGAAGTAAATTGGCTACAGCGATCCATTTTTAGGCAGAGTTTAAGTGGTTGCACATTTCCAGAGGGTCTTTGTGGTCAATGTTTTAGCCCGGTTAAAAGTCAGGGATTCAAATGGTGATTTTTGAGGCAATCCTTTCCTACTTGAAGAATTAGTATCACATAATTGTCTTCCTTCCATATGACCTTTTTACCAGACCAGATTTGAAAACATGCGTACGTATATATTCATTATATCGGTCTGTTTGTACCTATTTCTGCTCGACTCAAACTCAATCTATCTACCTCAGTCTTCATCAGCAGATACCCGTAGAAATTGGTAGAGTTATTTATGGATGGATTAGTGCTAAGGAGCCAGAGTTGAACAACCATAGCCACCAAGTTATGAAAAAAGATACTTTTTTTTTATATATGTATGTGTTTGCGTGTTCTAGTACCATTGGCTGTACAGTTTTGTCTACAGACCTGAAAGTTGGTATTAGTACTCCACTAGGCTATTTCTAAAAATGTTTTATTTTGGGGGAAAAAAAGAAGCTTTTTTTTTTTACCTTTTGAGGGTATTAATCTGACAGGTTTGATGATAACATTTTTCACTCTATTTTAAATGTTTTCCAGTGAAAAATGCCAATGATGTCATTATTAAAATTCATTCTTACCATATTTATTCTCTGATGGAATTTTTTATCCGTGCCTTCAAATTTTGATGCTACAGTTGTTCATTTATTGATGGTGATGACGAGTTTAGGTAACATTTACATTCCTTGCTACCCATTAAACATACTAATTTGCATATGGGGCTTTTATATGGATTGTACACCCTTCACCTATACATACACTTAACACTTGATGTATTCAAGGTCTGTCTGGAAAGTATCCAACCATTTGATATTAATGAAAAAAAAATCGTCTATGTGAGATAATGGTGCCCACTTCAGAATGCACCCCTTGGAAGCTCACCCCAGTATTCCTTCCACTTTTCAAAACAGTCTGCAAAGTCCTCTTTCAGGATCACCGTTAGTTGCCTGGCTGCATTCTCCTCAATCTTGTCCATAGTTCAACATCTCCCTTTCTATGGCGACTTTAGCTTTGGGAAAAAAAACAGAGGTTACAGAGAGCCAATTCTGAATGGGTGGAGAGACTGACAGATCTGGGTGAGGTGATATTTTGCAACAAAAAAAAAAAAAAAAAAGCATGTGATATGAAGAAAAGGCATTTGGAATGTGACAGTCATGCAATATACAAGCCGACTGAGTAACCTAAGGGAGAGTGTCTGTTCCTGCATGCACAGTTAGATCCACTCTGACCGGTCGAGGTTACATCATGACTGCAAAAACGGTTCTCAAGATATTCAAAATGGTTGGTTCTTTTCCAAATGGACTTTGTACCTGCATTCATATTGCATCATTTTTGTATACATAATTGTTTTTGTTATTTCTTTAACTGAATCAGAAATCAGCTATGAATCCCCTGGATACTGCATCAGTTTGCTTGAATTTCTGGTCAGTCAGTTGGAGAAAAGATCCTACCATACAAAACTCAAGGTAATGAAGAATACAAAATGGCTTCCGAGTATCTTTCAATTTGATTGCAAACAAATGTATTGCTATGCCTTTGTTATTTTTGTTTCTTTACATCTGTTTAATATATTGCCTTCTTTTAGAAAAGATTATATAATTTTTTATGCTTTGTATATGTTGTATGAGGTTTTAAAAATCCAAAATAATCCAACCAGATAATAATGTTTGCTCAGGGATATAAAGTTTGAATAGGTTAAGATCTAAACACTGGTGTCTTAACTATAAATCTTGAGGTTTATCTATAAACTGGATTTATTTATCATAGTATTCTTAGTTTTTTTTAATTTCAAATTTGCAGAAAGAGTTATCAAAGACAGAAATTGAAATTTAGTCAGTGTTTTGATATCCCAATATTGTGGAATCTTTTATTTTCTACTATTTCTCTGCTACCCTTCACTTAGTTTTAGTCATTTTCAGCACTAAATATTTCTATCTGTAAGGAAAAAATATTGTTGTTTAAACACCAATTTTTATGATTTTTCACCTAAAATTTGTTTAAGCAAGTTTTGTCACTCAACCTGTATGTTATACATTTAAAATCGGGAAGAAAGGTATTTTCAGTGGTCAGGTAATAAAGCAATCATTACTGACAGGACTATATATATATATGTATATATATATATATATATATATATATATATATATATATATATATATGTATGTATATAATTTTTCTAATCTCTACTCTAAATCAACTTAATGTTTAATGTTGAATATATCTGGTACTTTATGAAATAAACCCATCACATATAGGATATTGTATTACATTATATTATATCATATTGCATTCTTGATTTGTATTGTATATATGTATATGATTACTATCAATAATACTACATTATTTCAAAGTGATTTTAATAAGAAATGAAATGTAGTTGATTTCTCTCTTTAATCTTACACACACACACACACACACATATATATATATATATATATATATATATATATATATATATATATATATATATATATATAAGTATTAACAAGTGTCAAGATATTTACTGTATTTACTCAGTTTAATACAGCTGGAAATGGTTTAGTCTCTTTTGTTTTTTCATAATATATATTCAAGTAAATTTTTATTTTTAGGTTTTAAAATTGATGGCATACGTTGTAGAAAATGGTCACCAAGATTTCAGACATGGTCTTCGACGTCAGGCCACTGGTATAAAAGAAGCAACAAGTATGTATTATATCCAAATTCGTTTTACTTCTTAGTTGTATTGATAGTAGGAAGGCTTGGACCCAAGATTTTATGCTCTCTAGTTCAGTACTCTGCAAACTGACTAATTTATATTTCTTTCACCTTTCAGAGTTCAGTGGCCCACCTGACCCCCTTCATGGTAACGTTCCTTACCTTATGGTGAGACAAACAGCTCAGGTGAGTTATCAAGTGTTATTAAACACTAGCTGTTTATGTTACCTGTGATATCACAGGTCAGATTTATCATATCAATATGTTAAAATTTTCCTTCACTCTAATGTTTACATGCATGGACACAGTTAATTCTGGCAGCAGATTTGAGGAGAAAAATGAAGCAATAATCTCTATTGACTTCACTGCTACTCCACCTCTCTCTTACTAAGCTTCAGTCATTTTCTGCTCTAACAAACTAAATATCTCAGGAAGAAGAGAAAAAGATTCATAATTAAACCCTGAATTTAGAAATGTTTTACCAAAAATCAGTTTCAGCACTCAATTTGTTATGCATTGAAAATCAAAAAAAGGATTGTCAGTTGTCAAGAATCAATGCAAGAATTACTGATAGAATAGATTATTGAATCACTTTAGCCAAGATTTTTATCATTGGCTACAGATTCTTCTCTCTTCAAGTGTCAGTGTCAGTGTCTATCTATCTATCTATCTATCTATCTATCTATCTGTGTTTGTGTGTGGATGGGCTATAGTTTCTTTCCTCTTTGCTTGTCTGTGTATGTTTCTGGTTGCCCCTGGTTACATTTCTGACCTTGAAAATCTGCATAAGTACACCACTAGGTACCATTTGAGAACGTTTTTTTGTTTTTCTTTCTTTTTGGGGTCTCTATGGTCATTTTGAACCAACAATGCCCAAATCTCGTGCTGGTATTTTCAAGTTAATTTTAGATAAAAAATCTATTTTTGTTGATAATTTTAGATAATCAGTTCTGGTACATGCATTGGCTATGTTGATTTATTCCTGTGAGGTACAGATATCATGTGTATAATTCTGTTACCTGTGAAAATTCACTTTAGAACTTCACAATAAATAAATATTACTGACCTTTTCTCTAGAAGAATGATGAAAAGAAAAAAATGTTAGAGAAAGTTTGTTTTTTGTGAAGTTAAATCATTGGATATAGAATTATATTATCAAGTTTCTTCATGAAGAGGAATATTGTGTTAGAAAGATCAGCAAATTAGGTCAGAGATTTTTGTAGGTGCATTATGAAATGAACTTGTATTATGCCTGTAAAAAATGACAGGATTATTTATGAATGGATTGGCTCTTTCTGAGTATATATGGTAAGCCAAGGATCAAAGTGTTGCTCCCCTGCGCTTCTGCCTGGGATCAATGTTATATCTATGCTCACATTGAAAAGTGTTAAACATTTTTTAAGATGAAACCTAGAGGTGGATATAGTCTCATTTGTTTTCAAAACCATTTATCTAAATTCTAAGGAGGATTACATGTTTCAATCTTTAATATGATTTGGTCAAAAGTAATTTACTGTCTTAAAATATTTGAAGATTATTTTAATATATTGTCATTTCTGCCTAAAAATGGATGACCATTGCTTCATTTTCTTGTAATACTCCCTCTCTGCAAGTTCTTAATTCTCTGTCGCCGAAGACTTTACTAACCCAACTACCCTATCCCTACACTTCGAATAGTGATATGTTACATATAGGAATACATGACTTGACAATATCAAAGGCGCTGGGTTGTCAATTTCAAGGGAACAGTTATTGCAAAACCAGTAGGACAAAAAAAGATTTAATCTTTACTTAAAAAAATCCAAATTCAACCATATACTCTTTTGTATCCTCTCTCTCTCTTTCCTACAGCTTTTCCACAAATGCCTAAACATCATGAATGCTATATTATGGCTGTGTCAAAATGAAAGTGTTAATTGTACAATGAATCATTATGGTATATCTAGCAACTCCTAAAAACAAGTGAAAAAAGACAAATTTCCCAAAAATGAAAAGACTGTTTTTATAAGTTGGCTACTGGATTACACAGATATTTTCATGGCTCCAAGCTAAAAAAAAAAAAGAACACTGAAATAAACACAGGAGTGGACAGACAGATGAGTGAAATGGGAAGGATGGTTATCGTGGTCATGGTGATTCAATATTATTATTGAATCATTTAATATTGTTATTGCAGAGTCTTTCCGAAGTTTTATTTGATGCTGAACGCAAAATGGAATCCCAAACTGACCAAAAGAAATCGTATTCTTCAAATTCAGGTGGGTAAATTTGTTTTGTTCTCTTTACATGAAACTTCCTTGAGTATTACATGGTACTGTACCATTGAGCTATGTAAACAGCATGTATCTAACATGAATTTAAAGGATTTGCCAATAATTTAGAAGAAAAATTTTTTATAGATAATTAAAAAAAAAATTGAAAATATTTCTATGTATTCTTGACATGTTAGTTCAGGATGAATCTAATGAAATACCATCCAGAATGGTGCTCCGTAGCCTGCAAGTTCACAACTACAAAACTTTCAAAGATGGAACCACTACGTTGCCGACATTTTGAAAAGAAATATTTTTAGGTTCTATAAATCTATTTTTGTGAATAATTCTGATTTTTTTCCTCCATTTTTTCCAGCTTCAACGGGAATGGGCAACATTCAGGGGAAAGGTAAAATGGAAGGCTTTGGAAATTCTCCTCAGCACCAACCAAGTAAGTTGTTTGTAGATATTAGTAAAATTCAGCTAAAACTGGCACAAGGCCACAAGTTTGGGAAGACCCAGTGAGGATCAGACTCACAATACTAGGAAATTAGTCTGCAACACAAGCTGCTAACCATTTCTCCACTATAAGCTCCTTTATAGGTATCTATGCTTAGCTTAGTATGGCCTCAAGTGTAGGGCATCCAGTGATGATTGACTCATTACATTAATAGGTCTTTGAAACTAGATAGTTAAAGAGTATTTCATGACAAAGTGATCATACTAAGCTTAGTTCAGCTTAAGACAAAGCTACAAGTGTGGAGCACTTAGTGTTGATTAAACTTATCAGACGATAGTAATGACCTGTTTGACCAACTTGCTGACCATTGCCCTATGGCGTGACCCCGCCCAAGTAAGTTGGTTCATTTTCTGTTGGTTCCTTGGTTTGATTATTCTTAGATGCTTAATTGCCAATAACCCTGCACCCCCATCCCCATCCCATCGCCTTTTGATTTTGTAATTCACTAATTTCAGCGACACTTTTGAGTTCAATTTTTCTTAGGAAAAAAAATAATTTTCTTGTTCCTGTCAATACTGTACATTTTTATTTCTTATGTGCCTGCCCCATCTTTCCTGTAAATCTTCTTTCTCGAACAACTTTGTTTTGTTTAGATTCTGTTAAATTGTGTCAGTGACCATAATTTCTTGTACACGCCCCCTCCCGGCCTATTCCATCCCCCCTGCTTATTGAATTGTGACAGATTATCTGATTTACCTGCTTATTCTGCTCTCCGCCAGCAATTAAGCACCTAAGAATAAGTATTGTGCTGTTTTCAAAACCTACCCTTCTATATCTACAATAACAATTGACATTTCGACTCTGGTTTTTAGATACACTTGAACACCTGACATCCTGAACAGATGCAATATTTATCTTTCTGTAATTTTCATTAGATGAAGCATTGGCAACCATTATCAATTTTTTACTAATATTTCTTCCATCTTAAATTCTTTGCTGCTTTTTATCGCAACTTCACTCAGGCCGTCAATCTACGGTAATGAGTGAAAAATACAGATCAGAAATAAAGGATAAGCTCTTGGAGAGACTTGAACTCTTATCCCTTTTGCCTCAGGGAAGTCTGGTTAAAGGTACCAGCTGCTTTTGCTGACTGAACTACAGCATAATAGAAGATTGAATCTAGCTAGGTGTCTAGAAAAAAATGTTGTTTTTTTTTGTTTCTTGAAAATTCCACACCTAAAAAGATTTTCATTGGTGGGTTCAATTTACAATGTAAGTTCATACTAAATTGATCTCTTAGTTTGTGCCTTCTTGTTTTTTGAAAAATTCAGACTTTTTAGTGATCACTGCCCAAAAAAAAGGCAAGAGAAGTAACTAATTCATTAATCACCCTTTTTTTCCAATTTTTTGATTTATTGATTTTACAGTGACTCATAACAGAAGCAGTTATGGCCTATGATATATTTAATATATATGTACTGAAAAGTTTTTTAATTCTTAATAAAAATACAGTTAAATAATTCTTATGTTAAGTAAAATTTCTGATTAGGATGTCTGCATCCATTAGAATAAACTTCTAATTTAATTTGTATCAAAATATCATAAATTTTTGTTAAACAAGAAATTGTTGCATATATTTCTTTTCTTTTGCAATAGTTTCTTTCTCTCTTTTTTTCCCTTTCAACTTATGTGATTTGTTAAATATAGAAACAACTGGCCAACTCTTAAGGGACAGTCTTGGGAATTTTTTGGACAAACTGACTGAATCTCCACAGTCCAACCAAACCTTTCTGACCGATGCACACAAAATGACCAGCAATTTTGCCCCTGTGAAACTCGATCAGAAAACAGAGATTGATATGTTAACACAAAATTTCACAGATTCTCTTCCTCGTGGTATGTAACATTGCTTTCTTTTCTTATTTTTTTGTACCTTCAAAATCAAAACCATTGTGGATCGTCTATAACTTTGAGAGGTGTCGTTAACATACCTACTTTTTTTCAGCAATTTGAACTCTTCTTCTAATCTTCGTAGTGGTCGCAATGTTTTGGCTGATTCATTCATACAACTCTCAACAGGTGTGAAATCTACATTAAGCATTACTGTTTATGTTTAAATTTCTGTTTGATACTGTTTTTTTCTTCTTTTTTTTCTTTTTTTACATTTTACACCTGAAGAGTAATAAATCGGATGAAATGTTGTGACTACATGGAAGATGAGAAGAGTTAGAATTGTCGAAAAAAAGTTGTATAAACAATTGTGCTAAAAAAATCATATTGTATTCAATGTTTTATGTTAGAGTGGTTATTCCCTGTGAAAAATTTGCAGATATATTTGAATTTCTTTGTGATTATTTTTTTCTAATAGAAAAGAAACTATATCTATATCTATCTATCTATCTATATATACATATATATATATATATATATATATATATATATATATGTATATATAGAAAAGAAACTATATATATATATATATATATATATATATATATATAGAAAAGAAACTATATATATATATATATATATATATATATATATATATATATGTATATATAGAAAAGAAACTATATCTATCTATCTATCTCTCTCTATATATATATATACTGGAGACCATAACGCATTTGGTAAACTATCTACCTGTATTCCTATGGAGTTTGAGCAGTTTCTCCGTATTCTCTAACTTTGAAACTTGATAGTTTTCTACTTCAAAGCTGTTCACAGTGTAAGTAAATGATTACATCTGAGCAATTCAATCTGAGGTTTTAGTTAAAAGAAGTGGAAGCATCTATTGTTTCAAATGGAGTGTAGAAGATATTCTTACCAGCAAATTGTTACCTTTAAGTGGAAAAGTCCATTGTTACAAACAGAGAAGCAGAAAAAAACACTCCGTTCATTATATAGATACCACCTTAACTGTGTTTGCTCGACAGTGTAGCATAAGACCCAATAAGTTTACCGCTAGTTTATTCCTACGATTAAATATGCTGCATTGTTTCTCGTTCTAGTGACAGTACCACAACATGTTCCCGGCAAAGCAGGAGGTGGTTGGGATGATGATGATGTACGACTACATCATCTGTCTTCGTCATACATATCAACCAATAAAGATAATATAAGCAGTACAGAGTTTGTAGATGACAGGTAAGTTCTAACATTCTAATCATTCATTCCCAAACAGGGTTGCCAGATTGAGCTACAAGGGGAAAAAATCTGAGCTTCTTCTCGGTTACTTACCGAACACAGGCATTGGAATTGAATTTGGAAATCAAGTGAGTCTGGAGGCAGAGATTCAATACCAGCCACCTGGGGTAAGCCTCTGAGATGAAGCTTGCATTATCTCCCTGTTCCTAAATACATTCATTGAGAAATACTTTAAAATCAATTGTGAAAGTTGCTCGGATGTGGTGTAATGTACACAGATTTTGACCAACTGTGTTTGACAATGGAGCTCTCAGCGCCCTCTCTGTTTTATTAAAATGTCATAAAAGTTGAATTCATTTAGTCTAATACAGTGGTTCTCTTAGTCCCAGGTCACATAACCTCTCCAGGTTTCCTCAGTTCGTTCTCAATTTTGAATTGTCATCCAATGATTTTTTCACCATTGTTCTCTTCATTATACGATCCTGATGAATCAAATTCTTCCTTGCTTCCTCCCCCGGGAGCCAAGCGTCTTCAGTTGGTGAATCACTCGTCTAGTATCTCCACTATCAATTATTGTAGAATCATTAACGGATTTGTGTGGAGTGAAAGTACCTTGTGAATCTAGTGTCAATATGGTTTCTAGGTATGTTTATGCATCTCTATTAGATGCTTTTCTGTCGGTCAGTCTCACTTGTGTTAAACAACAGAAATAGGAAGGAAGAAAGGAAGAAAAGATGTAATGTCATGGAAGGCATGACATCATAAATGCTAAGATGTAATAATAGAATGTTTGAGTTCAGCATTTTTTTATTTAAAAAAAGCCAATCACAATTTTTATTGAAAATAATATTTCACAAGAATGAGAATTAATTGACTCAAAGAGAGACTACTTGCTCTTCTTCCTTCTCCTACCACGACAGATGGTGGATGTATCGCTGAACTTATGATTCTTGTTTTTACTTTATCTGCAATAAAACTTCAATATATCAATGTTGAAATGATGAAAAATACTGTTTTACAGATTTTAGAATGCTAGTAATATTATTATTGCAGAGACGGCATGCAATTCAACAAAGTCTAGTTCTATGAATTTGAACCAAAGAGGATCATTTCAATAGTTTCAAATTCTGTTTATTTTATATCTTATTGTGCTTTAATGTGTTATTCTGTGTGTATATCATTTTGTTTTTGAGGCTTGACTCTGGAGAGTATAGTTTGCCTGACTGGAGTGAAGAGGATCAACTGGTTAGTGAGATGATCCAGAACCCTCGTCAGATCCCTTCACGAACTGATCTGGAAACATTCAACACCAAATGCAGCTCTCTCAACTGTGATAGAATCCTAGAGTTGATCAACCACCATTTACAGGCAGATGCACCAAGACATTCTCAATTGGTAAGCAGATTGACATCTTCATCTTGAACACTTCTCTTCCCTAGTGAACAAATCCCTCCTTTGATAATACATAAAATCTTATATAAAAACTAAGGTCTTGTTTTTTCTTTTTGTTGTTTCTATCACACTAAAGCGAACAGAAGGAGCAGAAGGGGTAAGACAAAGTGTCTGTTTGCTTACACTTGAGTGCATAGATATGTGTTTACGTCTACATCACTGCTGCTGCTGATGTCTTTGTAGTAGAAAGCAAATATAAGCATCTCAAATTTTTCATGAAGAGGAAATTTGTTTTTTAAC
The DNA here is from genome assembly GCA_963457665.1 of Thysanoteuthis rhombus. Lineage (NCBI taxonomy): Eukaryota > Metazoa > Mollusca > Cephalopoda > Oegopsida > Thysanoteuthidae > Thysanoteuthis > Thysanoteuthis major. The sequence continues at coordinate 11,009,239 of OY735216.1, read as the reverse complement.
CAATTCTGCTGCCTTATTAGGAATCGTCGACCAAAACTGTCAACATAGGTTTCTCCAGTTTTCAAGTTACATATGTACAAGGTGTACAGGCTGCAACAATGAAGCTTGAAGGCTGAAAATTTAACCATTCACTTATCATGTCGATGAAGAACTTTTTTTTGTTTGTTTGTTTTTTCCTCCCCTAAATAGATTTTGAGTGGGGGGTCGGGGGCAGTTTGCAATATAAGTTTATGCTTTGTTAGTTACTTAGTTTATGCCCATCAGCGTTTGTCTTTGCTTTTTTGAAAATTCATACTTTCCTGTCATCCAATAAAAGAGGAGAAGAGTAACTTATTTATTGACCCCCCCCCTTCCCCCCAAACAGTACACTGCCAAAAGACGTTGGTCGGTGACTAACGAGACCTGTTGCTTTGCTTTCCAGATGTGCCTCTTCATGTTGGAATGGTTGTGTCGAACAGATTTCGTCAATCTGAATTTGATGGCTTCCCTCAGTAAAGATAACCTGCTCAACATCTACAACAGCATCTCAAGCAATGGTAACAATAAGTCGAATGCTGATCATACTGATGAGATGTTGGTCAAGTCAAAAACTCGAAAGGTAAGTAAGCAAAAGCATTTTTCTTCATGAATTCTCAGGTGATTCTAAAATATGTTTGTGTGAGTAATGAATTATGTATCAGGCGATTTCAAGAGGTAAAAGATGATGGTAACTCTGAAAAACAATATAAAGGTAAAAGTAATCATTATTTGTCTAATAAATTGGTTCACAATTCTTGTTTGTTGAGTGAATATCAATTAAATTTAGACGTCTTCCAAGGAGTAACCTTGATCCCTATATATATATATATATATATATATATATTACAATAGAAGAATTGTAATCACTTTGGGGCAGTGTTTTTTGGCTTCCGAGGAGTAACCTTGATCCCTAGATGTATATATATATATATATATATATATATATATATATATATATATATATATATGTATATATATATATATTACAGTAGAAGCATTGTAATCACTTTGGGGCAGTGTTTTTTGGCTTCCGAGGAGTAACCTTGATCCCTATATATATATATATATATATATATATATATATATATATATGTGTGTGTGTGTGTGTGTATATCATACATTCGAAGAATTGTAATCACTTTAGGGCAGAGTCTTTTAGCCATAATAACCGGCTGATAACATAAAGCTAAGGATACAAAGTTTGGAATCATTTTCATACATTGTTGTGTTATAAAATTCACAGTTATTATTCATATTGAATTTTTTATAAGTATTTTAATATGATTTTTTATTCATTTTAATTTGTTGACAAATTGTAACATATTCGTTAGGAAAGCTGATCAGCTCACCAGTCAAAATATTGTGATCAAAACAACCAAGATAGAGATACCTGTCAGAATGATTCATAAAGTGATTTTGTTACTATTATATGTTCAAATTTTCTTTTCCAGATAATCCGTACTCTAGAGAAGATAACTTCCCATAAAAACATTCTTCCAATGACCAAAATGGCAGCCAAGTCAATGCCTAATGATACCGAACCTCTGAAAGAGACCACCTCCAGCATCAACCCACTTGATAACCTACTTCTTGAAGCCAGCCTGCCACAGGTCACCCTCCCTAACATTTACTCTAATTCTGAAGGGGAAGAAGAAAAGGAAAATATATTAGAAGGCAGTATGACCAAGTCTGTGTTTGATTTCATTCGGATGGAAGAAGAGAAATTCGAGGTGGAGAAATTGGCGAAAATACACACTGAAGCTGTCAGTCCCTCAGGAACGAAACAGTGCTCACCCCATAGTCCGAGTTTAAGTCTTTACTCTAAAATGGACACAGAGTTGAGTGACGCTTCTTCACAGCCATCGGCTGGCTCAGAATTCTCATTACTGAATGATGATTCCCTTGAGACAAACGAGAACTAATTTGGGGGCTCAATATTTATTTGCTTTTATTTGTGGGAGTCTCTGATTAGCTTCAATCCAGGGTTGTCAGATTTGGCCAGGGGGGAAGATAATCCGAGCTCTATCTCAGAGACTTACTCTACTCAGGCATCAGAATAGAGTTGAATTTAGAAATTGAGTGAGTCTGGAGGCAGTGGTTCAATACCCTCCTGTTGCTCAAGGCTTCTCAAGAAGCTGGTATTGAACCTTTGCCTCCAGATTTACTCATTTTCAAATCTGATGTTATTCCAATGCCTGTGTTAGGTGAGGTAGGATTATCTCCCTTTCTGGCATCTCTGCTTCAATCTATTTGGATGATCTCCACATTGAAATGAAATTCATGATTTGTATCTACACACACACACATATATTTTTTAAATTGTACTTATTAACTGTCAATTTTCATTTCAGAGAATTCGACACAACCTTGGAACTAATGATAGTTCTCAGTGGTTCCCTCAAAGAGGCAATATCAATTATGTTATGTTAGGTTATTACATATGAAATGTCTATTTTTCAATTGTAAGATGAAGGATGATATAAGCAACAAAAATGGTAAACATTTCAATCAAAATCTGACCCATTTGAAGCAATAACCTTTTTCCAACAATCCTTAAATGATTATATGCTTTCTCTTTAAAATTCTTTTGGTTTAGTGTTCAAAAACTCAGTAAAAACACGAATTATGGCTACCATATTATTGAACCTTTCATCACAAATATAAAGTTCAAAATGGATTGAAAAACTGATCATCTGTTGGAGAAATAACTGGTGAATTGTAAAACTTCATATACCAATTCACTAAGCTTAGACATAGTCAGCTGAGAGGCGTGGGGTCTTGCACTGTCATGGAGAATTTTATTCAGTTCATGTGAAAACCTATTTTTCCAACTTTTTAACCTTTTACATTGCCTTGAGATAATGTGATACAGTTGCTGTCTTAGTCTCAAGAAAATACTCAAATGATTCTACATGGATCATTGGCCACCTCTGTCAATAATTCTTCCTTATTTAGAACAGGTTTATGCTTCCCTCAAGGTTTATTATTGGTATCCATATTTCAAGATCTAAACTTATTGAACCAACACTGCACAGTTTGCTCTGTTGTAGTGTTCACTTCAAATGCTTTGAAATTATCAGCAGCTTGAGTTGCATCATGTCTTAATTTGAATACTATAATATTAGTCTAACTTTTTGAGTAGACACCATTTCTGTAAAGGGTTCCAAAGCCTCCAATGATAACAAATTAAATCTCTATTCACATTGAATCTGCAAAAAAATGCAATTTGTAAATCATTCACTTCTAGCATATTCTCTGTGATGTGAAAAGAACAACAGTTCATGTGTATCAACCTAATGAGAATTTATACATCCACCTTGTGTCCAGTGATGAAATAACCATTCAGCTTGTGGTTATCATGGTTCAATATTTGTAAGATGAAGCATTCTCAACATTCATAAGTTTGGATAAATATTGTCAACTTTGTTAATGACTGTAAAGTGATGGATCAGTTTTAGCATAACAAAACTGACCACTCACTTTAGAACCCTGGAATGTCAAATAAACTGCTTATGGCTTATAAAGCTCAATATTTGTATCATGAGTTATCATTGACATTAATGAATTGTCTGACGGGGTATCAGTGCATGGGCCCTCCCAAAAATTTAATCACTTCTTTTATAGCCTATTGTCCACATTTCCACAAAATGTCATTTAAATTTATTGATAACTTTTGGAGATATCATGGGGACATTCATGAGTGTATACATTAGTATAGGTTTTTTTTTAAAATCCGGGAAAATATCCGTCAATCAGAAAAAAAAACCTGGATCTAGCCAAACATTTTACCACCCCTTTCTTAACCCTTTGTCCAACCTTCCACAAAACTTCATGGAAATTCATTCATTACTTTTGAAGATATCTCTTGGACAGATGAATCAAGAGATACAACCAGAAACATTACCTCTGTCAATGTTCAGTGGAAAATAACTGAAAAGACAAAACCATTTAAAAGAAAAAAAAGGACAAACTCAATAGTTGCAGAGGAAGTTGTTTAATATAATCACAGATAATGTTATTAAACAGTTATTGTTATCAAAATTATTCCCCAAAACTATTCAAAATGAATTAAATATCTTTAAATATTAAAAAATCAATTTCATATTAGTTTCTTCAAGTTGTTTATAACAACGAATTTGGATGGCATGATGTGATTGTATTCATTTTAGAAATTTATAAAATCTGGGCAAGGCCGGATACTTCTGTAAGTTTATGATATTTCTTGGAGAAGTCTTTGCTATTTCCGTGGAATAATGTTTTATTCTGTAGCATCATAATTCTTCATCATTTTCTTGCAATGGCAAATGGGATATTCTTGGAAGAAGGACTTGGTTTAAAGAAAAATCCATGAAGGAAACATTGTTTATAGACAAAGTTCCTCAGCAGCAAAGGGTGCCACCATCAATCGGATGAATTGAGCCCGTGGTTGACTTGGATTTGTCACTGAGCAGAAACAAAATCGAGTAGACAACATCTTCAACTTCTAAAATGAAAAGAAAGAAAAAAAAAAAAGCACGATCAATAGAAACCATAATGTGACCAGATGCTGTGTTAGGGATGATCAATAAATAAGTCACTTCTCTCGTCTTTTGTTGGACAGTGATCACTAAAAAAGCTCGAATTTTCCAGCAAATGAGCATGAATGCTGCCGAACATGAAAGGACCAATTTAACATAAACTTACATTGCAATAAAAAACCTATTAAGGGGAGTAATTTTCAAAAATCAAAGAATGTTTTTTCTAGACACAAGAAGTGAATGTAAATTTTCAGCCCACTAGCTCCATTGGTGCGACCTGTACATTTGATGCATACATACATAGCCAGCCAGAACAACTTGAAAACTGAAGAAATTTCACTAATACAGAGGAAGCCATTCATCATAATCACCGATAATGTTATCAAAATCTGTCAGTCCCATATGCTTTATCAAAAGTGATCATGATAAGCAGCTCTTTCTGAATGTTATTAGATGGTTATTGTTATCTAAAAGACCCTGTCCAAAAGTGATCACAATAGGTGGCTTCCTCTATATTAGCATACTTTTTAATGTGATCTTATTTTTCACATACTTTCTATAGCTTAACTGTTTCAAGACTCCTTGGACAAATATATTCCAAAGCTTCTATGAATGCTACAATATATAAGTCTTATAGATCTCTTTTAAAAGTCTACGGGACCGTTTTTAATTCAGGCATGGGTCTGTCTTGAAAGGGTTAATCTACAGGTGACTACTCATAACAAAACTAATATTTTTTTTAGGTGTCATGTTCTTGAATTGAGGTAAAAATGTCTGTTTTAAAGCTAATGTGACTTTTTCTAATCAGACATCAATTGATAGATTCATTCAACATTGATGATAATGAATACAATTTATACATCTGAAGTCAGATCCTCACATAAATGAATCACCGTAGCCTGCTCGTGTACCAGAACTAATCATAAAAAATTACCGCAAAAAAAAAAAAAAAATCGCAGCACATGATTTGGGCATTGTTAGTCCAAAATGATCATAGAGGCCCAATTTGATGGTGCAGTTGTGCAAATTTTCAAGGTTGTAACCCCAAACCATGGCCAAGAGCAGCCGAAGACAGAGAGAGAGAGAGAGGAGAATCTGTATTTCATTTGGCTGGTTGGTTGGGCCTGCTACAATGATTCAATAGCTCTGTTCATTCAGTGATGCAAGCATTTATCCATGATAACCGACAATCTTTTTCTTCCTAATTTGCATTGCATTTCCATTATACGTATGGAGGTCAGCTTTTGGTGGAGACTAACAAAAAAGACACTCAAGCCAAAAAGAAAAAAATTGTCTGAACAAAAATACTTCGGAAATTCCCTTGAAAAAAGCCCCAAGTGTAAAATCTCTCCTTTGAACTTACCAGCAAATTTTCCCAATGGAATTCGGTTGAGCATAGGGCCTGCTTTGGCTGGGTCACTCCAGTTCTTAGTTCCCATCTCAGTTAAGACCACAGTTGGGTTGACACAATTCACACGAATCTAAATCAAAATATTTAAAATTTTATCACAGCTCTCGAGTTTCATGATTTTAAATGAAAGGAGAAAGGAAAGCAAGAGTGCACTCGGAGAGTGTATATCTCTTCCACAGCCATTGTCAGGGGAACTAACTCTGCATGGGTCTACCCCAAAATTTAATCACCACTTCTGTAGGATATTGTCCATCCTTCCACAAAATGTCTTTAGAGATATTGTGTGGATAGTCATGAGTATATACAAAAATGTATGAAGAAAGAAAAAAAAAAAAACGCAGAGAAATATTTCAATAAAAAAATCCTTGAATCTGCCTGAAAATTCAACCATCAATTCTCACCTTATTGCCCACCCATCCAAAAAGAGAGAGAGATCATTGCTGCACACACACACATATATATATGTGAGAGAGAGAGAGAGAGAGAAATAGATTATTGTTGCTTCTGAGAGGTTTATATGTATACAAAGGTGTATAAATAAGCTGGACACTTGGTTGTTAGCTGAATTTTGATCTGAAATTTCCACTGTATGATGTTCGATCTATGAGATTATTCATTGAATCAAATGCATTGACAAAGAAGGAGATTATGTTGAAAAGTAAATATTTGTTTTGTTAGATGACTTTTTTTTTTCATCATTAGAAAATATATATATATATATATATATATATATATATATATATATATATATATATATATTATTGCCACTAGAAAGCCAGACTTTAATATTGAATATAACAAATAGGAATAGATTGTCAGTGTTTAGGGGTTCATACTAACACCTGATGCTGCAAGAAATGTGAAAATAGTAGCATCAGGAATGACAACCTGGAAAACTTGAAATCATGCCACTGGAAATATTTCTACATCATCGCTGAAACCTAAATAAAGGTCAGATCAGCAATAGTCATCTTGTATCATTTGTTAAGTCAATGTCTAATATTTAAAAACAAAAGGGGGGTTAGTATATAATTTATTTCCATAATAATGAGTATGCAATAGCAAAAAAAATACTACAGTGGAATAAACCATGAATTAAAATACTTAACAAGAATATGTATTACTTAGAATTCCTTAGTAGCCATAATGATTTTACAATGAATTGAAATGTGCTTTCCACGCAGATGGTTTCTTTTCAAGAACATCAGCAGTGTTAAATGAATCCCATTCTGAATGTTTTCTTGACAAGTAGTATCTTGAAATTTTTAAATCAAGAATGAACAAGTACCTTACCCAATGTTTGTCTTTTTAGTCTTCATTTCAAACTTGTCATGTCTTGGTGTTTCAAAATTCAAAATTTTAATAGCAACGAGCTATTTTCGCTGTTTTTTATTCTTTATATTTTTCTAAAAAACTATTCTTGATTCTGTAGCATAAATAACTCCCTTCTTACTAACCCTTTGATGTGAAAAATGGCCGAAAGGCTTAGGATTACTAAAAGAAAAATATAAATATAATACACTAACCCCATGAGGCCCTAATTCAAGGGCCATAACTCTTGTCAGAGCATCAAGGGCACCTTTACTGCTACAATAGGCAGCATGGTCTTTCAATCCTATCACAGACGCTTGGCTGGATACATTCACAATGGATCCTTTGCATTTTCTTTCAATCATTCCTTTGACAACAACCTGAAATGAATAAATTTGTTTAAAACGGCTTGTTAAAGGGATGACTCAATGAAAATATAATAAGTTGTTTCAATAACTAAAAGTATAAGATAAAAAAAAAGGGTTTTCCTTTTAAGGAAAACCTAGAATGTTATCTCATATTGGACAGTATCATTTGTCAAAATTAAAATATCAACAAATTCACCAAAACATTGATTTGCTAAATCCTCAGGATGAGTTGTAAACAAAATATAAGGCGATTGAAGACTTTTCACAAGAAGAAGGCTGGAGAATGAGCCAACCAAAACATTATAGTAATAAGATGATAAGGATAATAGTCTGAAAATATCATGGAATATTCATAGTAATTCAGTTTAAATATCAGACAGAAACAACTGAGGTCCTCATTAATATGATTATTATTAACATTATCAGTAAAGATTCTTGAAAATATAAAATATTTACCTAAAGGCTTGACTTACCTGTGACACGTTGACCACTGAATTCAGATTGACACAGAATGTCCTGTAAAGTTACATATATTGAAATTATAGGCAAAAGTTTGAAAAAAAGAAACATCCTATGTATTAAACTATTTCACATATCAAAGCAACAAAGCCTCACAATAGCCCACTTGACCAACCAATCAAATAGACAAAAAGATTCTACTCTCTTTACTTATCAGTGTGTCTGTCTCCAAGCATTCCTTGTCACATTTTTTTGAATACAGCTTTGAATATTTGCCACCACTAGGTATTACCTAAACTTTTATTTCTGTTTTATTAAAAAAAAATGCTTTTTGCAATGTCTATGCTCATTTTAGACCAACAATGCCCTAATCTTGGTATTTTTTTCAAGATAAAAGATCTATTTTTTTAAAGATATTTTTAGATCATTTCTTTCAGATAATTGGTTCTGGTACATGCAAGCTACAAAGATATATTTATGTAAGTATGTATGTATTGAAAGGTTATTCTAAATAATAGAATAGTTTTTAAAATTTGGGAAATAATGATGGATAAGTTATTTACTGTTTGAAGGGTTCTGAAGAACACTTTAGGCAGTAAATAACTTATCCAAATCAAATCATTTTCGATTTTCAACAATACTAAAAGAGAAATAAGAATCATCTCAGGCTAAAAGGAAATATGAATATTAACATCATAAAATCTAAGAACTAAGAATTTACTTTTGTCAGACTCAAGTCCAAACCTGGAGCTGACTGTGTTTTTCTAGCATAACAAGAAAAATCCTCACCAAATTTTGGAGAGTAAAAACTAACATTCACCTACTAGGATTTGAAATCACAATCAACTGATTGGTAATCATGTGTCTTTCCTACTGAGCAAAATTGTCATAACATATCTAGCAAAATTCAAGTCAGAAATATGCAAGGGCTCATTTCGTTCAAATAGATAAAAATACTTACACAAAAAAAATATATTTTTATAATTTTTCATTCATAATATGTATAATACAAAAGTTGCAGTTATCAATTTTGAGTGGAGTTTGATCTTGCAGCAGCCAGGCTTGTTTCCTTTCTTTCTTCCTTTCTTATAGAGACTAAAGTGTACCACTAACTTTGCAAACTATTGATACAGTTGTAAGTATAATCCTCACTGGGTGCCCTCCAATTGTAACCTTGTGCCAGACTAAGTTAAGCTTAGTAAATACAAATAGGGTGCCTTGCTGCAATGCAATGTTTAACAATTTAGCCAAATAGACCTCTAGTATAATGAGTTTGATCCATACTGGGTTTCCTCCAACTCTAGCCTTGCCCTCAACTAAGTTCAGTTTAGTAAATACCAACAGGGACTGAGGTTGTAACAAAGTTTATACTAATTGTCAAAACAAAAACACTTATACAAACATATAAAAACTTCTTTAGTTGAGTTAATTCAATCGTTCAGTAGATTTAATCAAGTTCATACCAAAATATACCATTTAGAATATTTGGTATCTTTAATGCACAGAAAATAAAAATATCTGCACCTTGCATAAATGAATCACTGTAGCCCATGCATGTACCACAACTAATTATCTAAGAAATCATCTTGAAAAATGGATTTTTTATCTAAATTTATCTGAAAAAAAAATACCAGCACAAGATTTAGGTATTGTTAATCCAAAATGACCATAAAGATTGAAAAAAAAAATACTTGTTTGAAAAAAAAAAGAAAAAAGTTTTTAAATGGTACCTAGTGGTGTACTCATGCAAATTTTCAAGGTTGTAACCCCTAAAATGTGACCAGGAGATTCACAGACACAAGTAAATAGAGGAGAATCCATAGCACACTTGGCTGGTTGGTCAGACAGGCCATTAGTGGGGCTACGGTGTTTAGATACATTCAACAGCAACAGAACATGATACAATCAAAATCATTTTCAGTTTAGATATATATATTTTCTGAAATTAATTTTGTTCATAATCCTCAGAATCCAAATTTCCTTCTTAATTTCCGTAAATTCAAAATATCTCAATCAGAAACTATTTCTAATCAATGTCCCAATTTTTAAAGAAGTAAATATGTTGTAACTGCTGTAGAGTAATGGTTAACAAGATTGTCTCATAAACCACTCCTTGTATAGAGAGTTTGATCTTCACAAAATGTTCCACTCATGAGGTCCAGTGATAGACTAAGAATGTAGCAGAAGTTTTCACTATGTTGGGTCAAGACCAACTGGACATTCTTCCATTCAGCAGGAGGCCTCCAGCAGCCCTGACAACACAACTCACCCACAATGCATAGCTCCTGGCAGTGGACTCTGGTTCCACATGGGACATTTTAATACACACTCACACAGCACACACCACTGATGATGGGAAAAATCCCAAAACATGTATGGACTATTTACTTATAAGGATTAATAAACCTTACCACCAAACACTTCACTCCCGAGTCCGTCTCACTCTCTACAGTACACATTATATATATATATATATATATATATATATATATATATATATATATATATATATATATTAAAACCAATCTGGTTTTGCTGAACCTAGCATAGACTTGGATTTATTGATGGATATCAGTTAGTTTTACTGAGAACAACTCCCAACCACAAAGTTAGATGACAGACAATAGTGAAAAAAAAAAGGCAATTTAAAAAAAAAAAAAATGGAGAAGTGGACAAAAACAAGTAAAACAACTCACTGCTCAAAGTCTTCTTTCTTGGCTTCTAAAAATGGATTCATGATCGCAATGCCAGCATTATTAACCAGAAGATCAATTGGTCCAAGGGACGTAACTATGGAGCGTGTTATGTCCCAATCACTCAAATCACAGACAACAGGTTGAATCTCGGGATGCTGCGAGAAAAATTATCCTTTCATCCATTGTCATAGAGACATGCTTTGATGTATAATTCATTCAAAATATTTAATCTTTTTCATAATCATAAATAGAGCAAGTAATATTTGAATAAGCTTAACAACATGTAAGATGAAAGTATTCTCTGAATTATTCAAACAAGTATCCTCGTATATAATCATCATAGCTCTACATATGGCCTGCTCACCCAACCAGTCAAGTGGGCAACAGATTCTTCTCTGTGTCTCTATATATACATGGATGTGTATCACCGGGTGCTCCTGGTCATATTTTGGGGGTAACAATCTTGAAAATTAGCATGAACACACCTCTCAGCACCACCTAAAAACATTTTTTTTTTTCTCTCCCAAAAAGTGCTTTTCGGGGTTCCATCACAACAACTGTCAGTCTATGGCAATGAGTAAACAACACAGATTGAGAATTTTAAAAAAAGCTCCCAGCAAGACTTTTACCTCGGGAAGTCAGTTTTTCTGTAATAACTGCTCTACCACTTGAGCTACAAGAGCTTCATTAGTACTACTGGTGTATATAAAAACAATAACATTGTACACGGCACTGAATAATCAAGGGAAAAAATGAATTGTGAGTTTAAATGGTCAGATTTGATCTTCTGCCAACTGTAAAGCAGTTGCAGATGATGAGCAACTAAAATACTAGTCAAAAATCAAAAATAGAATCTTCATCTTTGTTATGATTCTTATATTTTGACCCACAAGTTCTTCAGCATTCATCAGGTGTAAGTCACAACTGGTATTCTTTGGATTGAATTCTTTCTCTTATCAGCAATTAAAACAATTCACCCTCCAGGGTGGCAAAGATTCGTCTTTGACTTTGGAATGTACTTAATGACTCAACAAATTCCAGACTGTATATGTTAGAAGCATACGTATATCAGCTAATTTTTGTGGAGTTGAACTTTTGTGGGACTTGATTTTTAAAAAAAAATTAATTTAAGATATCCACACTTCATATTAATGAATCATCATAGCCTGCATGTGTACTAGAACTAATCATCAAAAAGAATTATCCAAAGTCATCTAAAAAAATAGATCTTTTATCTAAAATTATCTTTTAAAATTTGTTGGTCCAAAATAACCATAGACATCTCCAAAAGCACTTTTTAATCAAAATTTTAAAAAAAAGTTTCTAAACGGTGCCTAGTGGTGTATTCATGCTAATTTTCAAGGTTCTAGCCCAAAAATTAGATCAGATGTGCCCAGATACACACACAGACAAAAAGAAGAATGTGTAGCCCACCTTGCTGGTTTGTCAGACAATGATTCAATCAAAGGTTTCTTTTCAATGATTACTAGTTATGACACACACAGACATGATATATATACACAGACAACCTTATTTCACCTAAATTTGCCACTTAATAAATATATACCCATTGACAATTACGTTACTGTAAAGACATGAGAATTAACTGCCCAATTATTTCATGACGCCGCCCCAGAAAGGAATTGTCAAATTTTGAAATAGTCTAAGCATAAAATATTCATTGTAGTGTGAAAAAAAGTATTCAATTTGTACGCATCAAATAATCACAATTACTCAATATCTCAGTCATAGATATTAGCATTAATGGTGGTGTAATAAACATCATATTTCTTTTTAAACTCATTTATATTTGTTGATAGTACAACATATTACGGTAATCTATTCCATAATCCAACCACTCTGTTGCTAAAAACAAAATCTTCTGATGATCAATACACTTATATTCACTTCCATCATATATGCATGGCCTCACATTCTCTTGAACTCTCTTTTGGTGAAAAATACATTAGGATCTACCAGTTCTATACCACGTGTAGTCTTAAACAATTCTATCAAGTCTCCCCGTTCTCACCTTTATTCTAACAATGTCAACCCTAACTCTTTTAACCTATCTTCATAACTCATACTTTTTAATTCTGGTATCAACTTATTTGCTCGTCTCTGGACTTTTTCTAAAAGATTTTTATCATTCTCCAATTTGAAAAGGGAAGGAGTTGGCATCAAAAAGCATTGAAATTTGGAATTCCATTTTTAACTGTGAACCACATGATCATACTATTCATTTACAAAGGAAAAGAAGTCACTTGATCTCATTCAGGCCAAAAAACTATTAAGTGATGTAATGGGAAATTGAAATAAAATCCTTGTCGCAAATCAACAAAGTGTGTCCAACTTAGCCCAAGGATAGCAGTGTGGTATCTTCATCACATGGGTTATCAAGGTAGAGCAGCCAAAAGAAAGCCATTCCGCAGATGAAGAAATGAGCAGTTGTGGTAGTGGATAGGCCTCTGCAGTTTTAACAACCATCATCTTTTCAGATGAGCCCTCATTCACTCAATTTTTGAACAGCAGACTAGTACAGATTGGAAGGTTACCTAACAATGAATTTCGTTCAAACTGCCTAAAACACACTTTATTGAACATGGCACATTTTTTTTTCACTCCTGGTATGCAGTATAATTTGAAGCTCTGGTTGTTCAAAGTTTCAGGAATGGATAGTGTCAATGAATGTGTTTTACATATCCATTGTAGAGCCAGGAGGGTGACCTATCATGGCCAACATTGAGTTACCTCCCTTGATATATAAGCTCTCCTTTTAGGTTAGAAGGTTATGTGACTTATGATTACACAGCTGGAATTTTTGTTCAATGACAACAATATTGATGATCCAAACATATAGTAAATATCAATTCTGAAGAATTCGCAACCATTCTGCAGGAGAGGCTTGTTATTATATTCATTAATGGTTAACAAGACAAAAACAAGCATCTTTTTATGGAGAATGGGGCTCCTGCCATAAAGCAAAAGAGTCAAGAATGATAGGTTCTGTCTGAATTTCTTTCATAGGAATTATCATTGCTAGAGTAAATACCTGACCTAATGCGTAGAGTAAATAGTTGTCCAAAAAAGGAATTTATAAAGTAGAAAGATAGATAGATAGAAATCAGATAGCAATTTACTCCGCCTATTAAGGTTGGTATTTAGTCAAGTGAGTTTGGATTGGAAATTGAACCCCCTGCCTCAAACACATTTTAGGGGGTGATTTTCAAGAACTAACTTCAAAAACTTGCCTAAGGCTCTTCGGAGTACCTAAAGAAAATTTCATGGGGTTATGTTAAGTAGTTCTTGCAGTCACATATGGACAGAAAAACATTCAGTGAATTATAAGGTTATACGCAGATTTATTTGAACTATTGTCCTCATCTCGGTTACTATAATCACAATGTTCCAGTTGCTGTACTCTTCAGCTATATTCAGGTTCCTGTCGTATGAGGTAATGTTTTCGGAGTTTCAAAGTGAACCCTTTGTTCAATCTATGGGGATAAACTGTCCTTATTCCACTGTCCATGCCAGGAGGGGATTATCTCTTATAAGTTGATTCTTCTATCAATCCATCCCTGTGAAGAGACTTCTGCGGGTTCTACTGGATTCCCTGATCCAGTTTGCAGTTTACCTGGTGGTTGTGAGTTCAATACTTAGATCAGGTAGACACAGTAATAATGGAAAAAAAGAAAATCAATTAGTTTAAAAGGAATGGAGAGGGAAGAAAAGAAAGTTAGGTAGTTTAGTGAAGGAGTTTAATGAGTGGGCAGAAATGGAGAGGGGCTGATGGCTGCTACTATAGGTGAGACTGATAAGACACATTATATACTAGCCGAATACCCATTCCATGCGTATGTTATTTGGCTAGTATATAACTATATGTGTGTATGTATATATTGAATGGAAAGTAAGGGTCCAAGTTTGCATTGAAGTTACATTATAAATAGAGCCCCCTCCCTCTAAAACATTTTAAAATGCCTTTTTCTCAAAACTTTTCAACTTAGGAAAAAGTCTCCTTCACTTTTGACCCTTTAAAAGAGAGATCCTCTCACTTTCAACCCCTTAAAGAATTTTGCCTAAACATATAAAATAAGAAGATGTGTGTATAAGTGGAAAGTAGGTTCCACTAAAGCATTCTAGTAACATTGTAAATGGAACAGTGCTCTTAAACCCTTTAAAAAAAAATTTTTCTCAGAACCTTTTGTTTTTAAACCTACCCTTAGGTCCATTGAGAAGGCATGCCAAATTTGATTGGGCTGACCCCTTGGTTTGGTACTTTTTATAGTGTGACAAATACACAAACAGATACCTTTCACTTGAATATTTGAGATATGATGATCAGTACATGAGGGAAAAATCATATATAATATATTAGATTAATAAGAAAATAACAGGCATAAATGATATGGAAGCATAAAAGGGTCAATATCTAACCTCTGCCACCAATGTTTTTAGGTGTTCCTCACTCCTGCTCAGGGCATACGTCATGGCACCACATTTCGACAACATCTTAGCCACATCTCGTCCAATTCCAACATTAAAAAAATAAAAATAAAAAAGTTCAAATTAAACCAAGGAAAATGTCAGTAATTTTCTCAGTACACATTTGAGAATAAACATGTCATATACTTATTATAGTTGGTTCAGGGCCCCCAACAAAGAAATGATCAGAGTGTTATGCTTGGATCTTCATCTCCAGGGTAAGGAGAATTATTTGGTGGTGTCCATCTCCTCTTCTAGTAAACAAGGAACAGGTCATACTAGTTTGCATGGTACCAGTAGCAACGGAGAACGCCTTTCCTGACTGGTCTCTTCGTCAACTATTGTGTCATGACAGTGACGAGGTCTTTGTCAAAACATCTGGTGATGGAACAGGGAGAGAGCAAGGAGAGCTAAGAGGATGATCTCATAGTTTTTTTTTTAGCGCTCACTTGTTGTGTGTTCGGCTGATTACAACAACTAAGCATTTATCAAATATGATTTGAAGAGGAAATTTTATAATCATTCTTTTGCCGCCATTCTTTATCTTTGTTAAAACAATTTTGAAAGAAAACAGACCAGCTTCAAAATTTAAAAATAATTAATGTGCTTGTAAAAGTAAATTCACTTTATAGTTCGAAAAATAATAATAAAAAACAAACAAATCGATTGACAGTCCCCTTACAACAATCGTGATAAATTGCAACACTAAACAATGAGATTTCCCTCTGATTTTTAAAGCTGACCCATGAAAAAAGTTTCTTTGGAAAGTTTCATGTATATATGCTCGCCTCGTTTGTTGTTTTCAAAGCACTATCAACTCTTTTATTGCGACTGCCATATGCATGAATTTGGATAATAATAGATTCGTTCGAGGTCCCTTTTTTTAGGGTCAGTGTCGGAACAAATCCAACAACTTATATCAGATTTTATTGCTTTTTGATGGAGAAGTTAATTTTAGGTAAAGAAACTCCGACAAGTGAGTGTTTGTTTAATTGATGTTATGTTATTGTTATATTTATTTTCGTGTGTGCATTGTTAACACACTCAAGAGAACCGTATTCGAAATAACCGAAATCTTTGATTTCAAGATAATACACGTCGTTATGCTTACTTGTTAAAAGGGACGTTTTTATTGACGAGCTTGTTTTTTTTTTTATATAATAATAGTACCCGTCCGCCCCCTTGTTGTGTGATGTTTAAAAAACAGTTTTTATTGATTTGAGAAAAGGCAGCTTTTGTCATGTTGTGAAACCAAAAGGAAATCATCATCATCATCAATTCAATGAATTCCTCTACTAAATACATATATATATATTAAAACTCACCTCTGCCTGCCCCCGTAACGAGAGCTTTTAAACCAGTGAAGGATATTTCCATCTTTAAAGCGTGTTTTTTAGTCAATTGGGAGTGATCTCCCTTGGTTCCTAGTTTTCACATAATTCAGACCAAAGAGCGCCAACACTGATCTCTTCTCTTGTGCCTTCTCCTTTCTTTTTCCTGTTGAAAAAGAAAAAAAAATGAATTTCATTTTATTCATACAGCACATAAATCATTTTCCCTTTTTTTTCTTCTTTTTAATGTTACTCTGATTTCACAAAGAGGTAATACTGGAGGGCTACACCGCTCTTTATTTTTAAGACACTAGTTCGTGTGTTTACTTCATTCGTGAACTTTGAACTTTTTCTATCAACTTCTTTTACTTTGCTTACTCCGAAGTAAGTGGCTCTTTTTACGCTTTCGTGTCTCGACATTCGCGCGTATTATTACATAAACTAAAAACTTTGACACGAAAATTTGTCTCTCTAGGAAGGTGACATTAATTTTACTTTATCTCACTACTCCAGTGCTCTGTATTATTCATCTATTGTTGCTTTTATCAATTTCATACACAGACGTAATAATCGTAATTTCGCAAAAGAACACTCTGCTAGTAAGTTGTATCACAAAGAACTTCCTTCGTCCTGATATGACGATCTGTCAATACTTTTTTTCTTTGCTTTACTATGATAAAATCGTCTCGAAAACGGGGGTAAAAATCAAATTTACGATGTTTTTGTTTGGTTTTTTCATTTTCATTTCGCTCTCAATATGTTGTAAGTAGCCGTTAGAATTTGGGACATAAATAATTGTATCTTTTCTCCGACACACACCCCGTATATTCGTTTCGCATGAATCACTGTCACTATCGAACGTAAATCATTCAAATTAGCTTTTTTTTTTTTTTTTTTTTTTAATTTTTAGACCCATCTTTTTTTAAAACTGGGAGTGTGGAAAAATCGTTTGTACTTGCTTTCTTTTCTTGCAGATTTCAATATCAATGCGAAAATTTGCCAAGTTAAATCTTCGTCGAGATAAGATTAAATAAATTCATGAATTGTAATGATATTAAAGAAAACTGTACTAGTGGATTGTTTAGTAGCAGTATAGGCATTCCCTACCCAGCGGGGCACCCGTAAATCTGGTGACATCTTTCTTATTGCATTTGGTGCACATGTGTGTAGTGTGTCTATTTCGCTCGGTAAAAAAAAACAACATAAAACACCATGACGCACAAATCAAGACAATAACTATGGAAGGTGTTAAAAAAATTCAACCCTTGTGCAAAGAAATAATTATATATCTTTTTTATTTTTGTTTTGTTTTCATAAAACTCACAACTTCCACTCGGACAGGGGTTGCCACGCAGATATCCGGCCCCAGGGTTGCCAAATTTAGTTGTAGACTTTGGCCGAAAACGCAAAAACGTCCATAAGCCAATTTTTTTTATATAAAAGCAGTTATTTTTATTCGATTAATTATTGTAAATCATAAGAATTATTTTCAAGAAAATTAATATCACTATTTATTTACCTCCATCTTAATATTTCAGATGCTTTTTTATCGCGACTTCACGGTGACAGCCTCTGAGCTAAGTATTGAAGTTTCGATTAAAATCAAATGTAAAATTAAGATGGAAGTAAGAAACTTTTCTTAATAATGATGGTTAAAAAAACATTGCAATTTTCGCCGATGTACGAACCGTAAACAACGACTTGAAAATAACTTCAGCAAATAAAGTAAAAATGGTCAAAAACTTGGATATGGCCAAACTAAAATGTCCATGGTCAAATGCTCTTCAGATTTGGCCATAAAATGGCCAAAATGGCAACCCTGTCCAATATCATCGTCCACTGACACGCCTATCTTCTTTTTTTTTTCTTTCTTTCTCTCTCCCGTTGCTTCGATTAAAAAACTCGTTTCAAAAATGAAAAAATAGGGGTTTTAAAAAATGAATGTCTCTCTGATTGTTTTTTGCTATTTTTGGCTATTGTGACCTTTCTCGCTTCAAAATGACCGTTGCCCCAGCTGCCGATGGTGAATTCAAAGCCTAAATAGCAGACGACAATTTAAAGTAAAAGAAGCAGGCCAGAAATTGATTCATAGCTGGTATTAATATTATTAAAGTGGGTTAAGGGTGATTTTTTTTCGTAATCCACGACTATGAATTGTTCCGGGGGAGGGGATGAATCTTCTGTAACCCTTTTATCCCGAGCTCTCTAATTCAATAAAATGCATAATACTTTAATGAAATAAATGATGACAATAAATGTTGTCTCATTCAATTTGAAGTATCATAGCTTAAGACGGAGGGGAAACTGTGAAAGAGAAGATCATTACGATTTTTTTACGAATGAGAATACACAGAATGGCCACAACTTCTTCATCTCAATTTGCCTGCTTGAGCATTATTGTAGAGTGTGCCAGCTAAGGGACCTAATTTTTAACCAGACGTTATATTCAAAGATACTCTTACTTTCATTATAGAGCAACAACTATTCAAAATTTTCAAATTATGCTATATTAGATGAAATTGAGATTGTCTTGCCCAAAACTGCAATCACTGCTTGTTCTTAGGAGAGATGCAAGGTCATCTTCCTCAATGTGAGGGGCACAATGTATCACTTCTGGGACTGAGCCACTTCAATTTTTTAAAATAAATTGAACTTGTCAATTTTCATTTCAGATTGTTTGCTAGGAAACTAAGAGACCATTTCAACTTCACTTTTTTTTATAATTCTTTGTTTTTTTTTTCTTTTCTTAAATTGCTTTTGAGTCTATATGAATGCATTTTACCTTAAATGTTTCTTTTTATGTGCCTAACCTTTGCCAATGAATGTGTGGGAGATCTTTATGATCACTTTTTGCAAGTCAACAATACTTTAATAAAATGTGTAAATGGTTTCATTCTGGGACGTCTTTGATTTATTAGATCTTATGTTGATTCATTGTTCTGCTGGGAATGATTCGCTGTATGCTAGGCTTGGGACACAGTGTATCAGAAATAATTGAAAAAAAGCAAGAGACTGCCAGCTGCTAAATTGGAGAGATTACTTTCTTATCTTTACATCACCTATTTTCCTGCCAACAGAGTTGATCTTTCTTATATTTTATCCAAAAATATTTATAAAATTAGCTTCTACCTATAATCAATTTTTTTCTCATCTACTATGTCCCAGTTTCCCTATATATATAATATAGATGTCCATTTTTGTCTGTGTGGTATGTTCGTGATTGTAAGTCACATTCAATTTATAGTTATAAAATGACTAATATTCTAAGTAAATGTGGTCCTTCTGTCGAGTAACACACAAGTTGTGAAAGAGTTCTTTTTATTCAATGAAATGATAAATGGTAAACTTCTTATATAATGGAAACTGTGATTTTTTTTATTGTTTGTTTTTCTGCTTGTAACAATGGATACTTCCACTTAAAGGTCACAATTCTGCTTATAAAAGTAATATATTCCGCCCATTTGTATAAAGATTTAGTACTTATATTTATTTATTCTTTTAAGCAACACATTTAATGTTTTATTATGAATTCTGTTACTTGTTTCCTATCATTTTTTCTATGATTTTTTTTTCTGTATAACTGTTCAAAATAAGTTTATCTTCAACCATGAATATTTTTCCTCATAATAATTCATTACTTTTGGGAATTTTTATAAATCTTACGGTTCTTATCGTAATTATTGCATCATCTTCATTTTCATTTTTAAAAGTGAAATTAACCCATGAGTTTTTAAGAAAAATTGAATTCTTTTTACACTCAACAATTCTCTATACGTGTTAAAACCTTTGAATTTTTCAAAACATTTTAGGAATCAGTATTTTAAATACACAGCAGGGATTCAAGGTATCATAAACCATCAACCAAAACTGTGAATACAGGTTTCTTCAGTTTTTATGTGATTCTGGTACAGGTCGCCATCAATGGAGCTGGAGGACTGAAAATCTATAAATATACTCCTCACAAAATTAATTTCTAGTGCGAGGTTCAATTTATAATGTAAGTTCATGTTAAATTAGTCCCTTAGTTTATGTTCAGCAGTGTTCACGCTTGATTTTTGAAAAATTTGGACATTTTAGTGGTGCAACAAGAGGCGAGAGACATAATTTATTAATTGATAATCCTTTTTCACTGAATTTTCAATTTATCACCCCCAATACAACATGATTCCGAAGATATCCGTCACGTGACATTTTCTATTGAGTAACTTATAAGATCTCTTTCAATTCTCTTTCAGGAAAGACAAAAATGTGCTGATTTTAACTACAGATTCCCATAGAGTTGCGTCGGGAAGTCTGTAGCGATGGCGCTTCTATCTAGGTGGGAGGCTGGAATTATTGGCATCAACATTGTCTATTTATTAGTATTCTCAGACTGGTCTTTTTCCTTCCACCTCTGCATTATTTTGGCTGGTAAGTTTTCTAAAAATTTAGGATTGTGTATTTAATTGTATTTAATACCTATCTTCCCAAATTTTTCAGTTCATAAGTGATGGAAAAATCATTGAAAACAAAAAAAAAATTCAGTACTCTAACCTTTCAAGGACCTAGATTTGAACCATCCGAAGGATTACTATTTGGGTTTTCTCTGGCAGTGTTTTATTTCATTACACAATGCTTGTTTTTACTGAAGTTTTCTAAATTTTGTGATACTATTTATCCACAATATTCTTTTTATGTAGTTAAAACTGTCTAAATTCTTTATTTCATCCTTGTTTCGATTAAATTATGTTTAATTTGTTTTATGACATCCTTGTTTTGTTTAAATCAAATTAAATTTTTGTAATAGATTGACATAAAATTCGCAGTTTCTGTTTGATTGTGTCAAGTCAAGGATTGAATATTGAAATAAATCATTTCTGGTGAAGGCCCCCAAAATAATTTTTCTGACGATTCCAATATAAGTCCTCAAAAGTGTTATTGTGCCAAAAATTTATAATATCTTAGATATGATATACATCTTCCTTTTAGGGCAAATTTGATACAAGGTCTGATTTGATGTGGGGTTCCATACCTGCACATGCAGGTGGAGACAAAAATTGTTCCTTGGCCTTGCCTTTTGGCATTCCGCAGCCCTGACCCTACCTATTTTAGTGAAGTATGGAGGTTCAACCTTGGAGAACAGATCTCCTGGAACTAGACAAAATTTCGTAGGATGACAGGGAAGTCTATTGTCAGTTTAAAGGGATTATTTCAAATAAAGAATTCACGTCCATGTCTATATTCTTTATCAATTGCTTTATGTTTTAATCATTCTTTAATTTAATCAAAAACAAGCTCATAATATTAGTAAATGAGAGAAAATTATGATGTGGATTTGTTGAGAATTAGATGGAGAGATGAACTAGACAAGTTCAGGAAGTACTGGCTCCGTGACGCCCATGATAGGGAAGTGTGGCAAATCCTGAGGAAGGTCTATGTCCAACGACGGACGCTAAAAGACTGATGATGATGATTATGATGAATAAGTTGAAGAAAATCTCATGGTACATTTCAATCGTAATTGAGAGAGAGTATTAGAAAAATTATATTAACTAGAAGCAGTGATAAATTAACAATTAGGATCAGTAGGCTTGAGCCCAGGGGCCTGGCAGGAGAACAAAAGAAATGGTTTAAGTGAGTGTACACATGAATATTTGGGATAATAATACAGTACTTTTGCATATATAGGTATACCTTGATTAGTACGGTTAATTTGTTCCCAAATTCTCCATGCATATGATAATTAGCAATGTGCAGATGTCTTCTGTCATATTAAATAGAATTTCATTCATCTAACTGATGTAGGAGAATAAAATTTCATTTATGCTCTAATGAAACAATAAAAATGCTGAATTTGAAGGAAAAGATAAAAATAGAAGTAATAATGACAAAAAAATCTGTTTGTGGTTGACAGAACACTATTCTCCAAGCTAAATGCAATATATATCTGTTTTATCAATATACTTAATATATGCCATCATTTTTGACAATATGGGTAAAATGTATGTAAATAATTATATAAATTATTTAAATACCTCTTTATTCTATTCAACAAAGGGTTGGGTAGGGTCCCAGATCAGAGGGAGTCTTACTGAAGCTCGGCTTAGGGTGCCTGGGTGGTGGAATATCCATTACAGACTTGAAGATTAGCTTATTGAAAGTCTTTAAAGAGAAATGAGTATATTATTCTTGAAACAAGAACCATAAGTTCAACTATATGTCCACCTTCCCTGTTAGTAGTAGCAGATGGAAGAAGAAGAACTAGTAGTCTTTCTTTGAGTCAATTGACTCTCATGAAATATTGTGACATGAAAATGTTCCAAGAATATCATTATCAATAAAAAACGTAAATGGGCATTTTAGGTGTTCTTTGGCCATTTTTGGCTTTTTTTAAATACAAAAATGCCAAACTTGTACATTTTATTATGGCTTTGTAGTTTTTTAATGATGTTACACCTTTAATTACATCACACCTCTTCCTGCCTTCCTATTTCTGTTGTTCAATGTAACTGGGAATGACTGGCAAGCGTCTTATTGAAATGTGTGGACACATCTAAAAATCTATTTTGTCATGACATATTGTATTATCTCTGAAATAGATGTTTTTTCATTTATTTCAGTTGCTTTATGGACAACATTTTGTCTTTGCATGTATTTTGAATTATCATGGCAGCAAAACAAACGTTTCACCAACAGAACTTTTTTCAGGTAAGTCAATCCTTTTGGGGGTGTGGAGTGGCCAAGCAGTTAATGGCATAGAGTTCAAACTCCTGCTGAGACAATTTGTGTTCATTTTTGCACTAATGTCCTTGGACAGGCATGAATCCATCTTTTCTCCCCACCAGTAAATAGTAGGAAACTCTGAGCCATGGCTGACAACTAGGCTGACGGACAACTCTGATTCAAAAAACCAGCCTGAAGAGGGTTTGGCTCCATCAGGCTATCTCGCCTTTGAAACATCCCTGATAAAATCATCCGTGTTGCCTGACCAACCCTGCACTTGCTTATGGGATACGTTATGTTACAACTCTGCTAAAAAGAAAAAAAATCATTAATTTGTGGTTTATCCCTTACAAGACACATGGGACATATATATCCCGAGGTTTCTAGGACTGCTGGGATATTCATGTTCCATATATCTTTTAGAATTCTCTTGGGATGTATATATCTTGAAAAAATAAAGTAAATGAAATTTTTTGTAGTTTTAACAACCGCAGACAATGACGTCTTCATAGTATGAAACCCACACAGAAATTAGTTCATATTACATATCTAGTCAGGTAAGATATGTGCGCAAAGTGATCTGCTAATTCGGGGTTTGGGGGGGGGTTTCCATCTATCCTGGGATTTTCTAATGGGACAAATGTATACCATCATGATTTTGGTTGATCACTCAGTTAATGTAATGGTCAACATGTCTGCCTTACATGCAGAGGGTCCCAGATTTGGTTCTTGATATGAGCGAAGAGTGTAGAAAACTTTTCACAATGTTGAATTTCCTAGCGCATTTAGCAGCTAATTGAGTATACTCCAAGCTGTGTGATTAGGGGGGGAAGTATCCCTTCGGTGAACTTACATCCTGCCATTGGTCGTATGTTGGTATAAAGTCCTGGTCTTGACCAAACTTGAAATTCGCAAGGATCACTGAGTTGATGCATATGCCAGAAACCAAGACTTAGTCACCGGCCGTTATACTCCATTGGGTGTGTCTCTTAAGAGTCAGACGTTTTACCCTAACCTTACCTCTGATTTTGGTTCTTCAGAATATGGACAATCTTTGATTTACTGAAAGAATAGTTTTTTTTAAACATCCTTATACCTAGCTAAAAATTCAAGCATTAAGCACCTTAAAAGGTTAGTCTTGGAAGCGATACCCTATAAATTTCATTAAAATGAATTTAAAACAATAAATGTAAGTTTATAGCAACAAATGAGTGTAAATTGTTCCAGTTTTCATATCCTTTGATGTTATTGACTTGTCATTGTTATTTAAAAGACCCTGTTCCAAAGCGATCAAAATAAGCCATTTCTGTAATTTCTCAGCTCAGAAATTTACAATTGGCTTAATGAAGATAATCATCTCCCTTTCATCTTTCAGGCCTCGTGCAAAACCTGCTTTCAGGACAATGCTGTTATTTCCTATCACTCTTTTCTCTCTGCTCACCTCTACAGGTAAAAATGATTCTTATGCTCATTCTCGAGTAAACTCAGGTTGAAAATAAAATGTTCGATATTTCTAATACTCAATCAAATTTTATTGATTTTTACTTGCATAGCTTTGTGAATTGATAATCTCTCTTTTTTTTTTTTTTCAGTGTCTGACACGACTGCTATGAAGTTGATATTGCAAGCAGGACTGCTTCTTGTCCAGCCACTATTTCTTGCTGGTATTCTGTGGTGGATTCAGGCTAAAGATACACAGAAAGAATGCCTTAGATTTAATGCAATAGTAGGCTTACTTCAGATTCCTCTGGTGTTCTTCGTGAGTTTCAATTTTGGAATCGGTAAGATTTTGTCATTCTTTATTTGCTGCATAAAACTAATCAGTCCAGTATCATAAGACTAAATCTAAGTAAACTGTTATTTTGGCAAGTTATCATCATATTTTTTTTCACTGTTACCTACCTCATAATCCAGTGCAGGGTTATGTTGGGAACCACGGATTATTTCATCATGGATGTGTCAAGGGTGAGATAGCCTGATGAAGTCCATCTTTCTTCAGGCTGGTTTGGAATCATAGTTGTGACTTACACACGTATACTCAAATCAAATCTATACCCAAATGAGAGATTGGTCTTTTGAAAGACTAATCATTTTTCTGGTAAGAACTGACATAGATTATCCAAGATTCTATTTTAAAAAATCCAGATTTATTACATCATTCAAAAAACAAAATATGTAAAACCATATTTTATTTTTATGATTCCTGTTATGAATTAACAGTGGTCCTACTTGCCGAACATACTTTTTTTAAGGTACACTTTGTTGACCAATTAGGACCTTGCCAATCCAGAAAGAGAGACTACAACAAAAAGGCACTAGATTTCAAGCAATCATATTGAAGGAAAATTCCATTGAAAATTTCATGTATATCCATATACTATTCAAAGAATCCAAAATTCAGCTTGTCCGGGGTATTAAGAACCTCAGGGTCAGCCCTGATCATTTATATCCACCAAAAGCTATAGTGATTTATTCTTTGTGATTCCAACTCAGTTGATATCTAATGATGCCTGAAAGAGCAAAATTAAGTCAGTCTTGATCCACACTATCAAAATTAAACTGCTCAATTAGCACTTTACTATATATATTTTTATGCAATATATATTGTTTGACTGTATTGTCCTTTTTCTTTCGGCAGACTTCCCAGCATCTACAAGCCTAATTCTGATGGCTATTGGTCATCTATATACTCTGCAAGGCCTTATTTTCTCTCTACCACAGACATTTACTTTTGGAGAAGTCTCTTTGGTCTCTCAAATGATGGTATTTTTCACACACAGAAGTGGCAGCACGATATTACAAGTGAGATTTTTCTTGATGTTTCTGAATATTTAGAAAGGAAAATTCAGTGAAAATTGCTTTCACATATGAAGCAAATAGTGTTACTAGTTTATACTATTCAAAGAGTCTTTCAGGCGATTGAACTTTCGTCGTTTGTGTTGTTTTACACAACATTTTGGCCAATCCATTCTAAGGCTTTCTTCAAGTGTACTAGCCTCTCTCGGATGAAGTCTGGATCATAGGCAAGGAACTTGTTGGAAACTGAGAAAAATGGAAGCAGCAGCAGACATCAACATGTCAACTGAGTGTATAAGTCAAACAAACAAATGCTGAGGTCAACCTGAAAGGGTTTCTGTTACTGAACCAGGACAAGGTATGGAAATCCAGTTCTAACAAGGAAGAAATAGGATATCACCCGAATCCAACATTATGAGCACTGCTACCATCGGAGAAAAATTCTGTTTACCACCGTCCCGCTCGGGGAGTACACCTGAAGAAGGCCATTGAATGGATCGGCAGCAATGTCTTGTTATCAACACCAACAACAAGGTGTTGTTCAGTCGTCTGGAAAACTCTTTGAATGTTAATGGCCCTTCTCAAAACTGTAAAAAAGTAGTTTATACAAATTCAGTATTTTTTTGTTTTCTTCATCTATTCAACAGGCAATGCAGAATTCGGGTCTACCAAACAAAGATGAACTCATGTCTGTAAGTCAGCATTTAACAAATATCACTCATTTTGTTTCTCCTTGAACGACCTTGTTGAGCATGTTAAATTTTGATCCAATAATCAAGTAATTTGATCTTAGTTATGATTGAATATCTCACTTTGAAATATTATTGATCAGTGACATACTTGTTAACACACTTAGCACCAAAGGACATTATTTAACGATTTTGCTACTTGACCTGTTAAGCACCAAACAATATTAATTAATGTCCCCCTGACTTCTAAAGAAGATAACTAGAGAATCATCATAAAAATTTTAATTACTATGTTAAACAGGTCTGGCTAGTAAGTCGATAGAAACCATCATGTGACCAACATCTTTTGACAGCATGCCATGTTGGGGATGATCAATTAAGAAATTGGGAAAAGGGATAATCAATAAATCAGTTATTATTTCTATCATTATTCAGACCATCCTCATCTTGGTTGTCTTTCATACAACGTTTTGGCCGTTGTACTCTACGGCCTTCATCAGGTATCATCTGGTAGGTGTGGGGAAGTAACGAACTGAACCCTTTAGCATTAGTAGTATTATCATTGTCTCACACTAGGTTCAATCCCAGCGTGAGACAATAATAATACTACTAATACTAAGAGGGGAGTGCAGTCAATATACCCCCGTCGGTTAAATAAAGGGTTCAGTTCGTTACTTCCCCACACCTACCAGATGATACCTGATGGAGGCTGTAGAGTACAACAGCAAAAACGTTGTATGAAAAACAACCAAGATGAGGATGGTCCGAATATTAATAGAAATAATAATAATACCTCGTCTCAAAAATTCAGAGATATACTAAATCAGTTATTTACCAACCTTTTGTGGGACAGTGATCACTAAAAAGTCAGAATTTTCAAAAGACAAGTGTGAATGCTGCTGGGCACAGACTAATAGACCAATTGAGCATTAATTTACATTGCAGATTGAAACCCCCACTAAAAACTTATATGGGAGGGATTTTCGAAAAAATAAAACAAAATGAATTTTCCTGACTAAATAAGGAGTAAATGCTTAGATTTTCAGGCTTCATTCATGCAGCCTATGTGCATGATACATACTTAGCCAGCTAGACCAACTTAAAAACTGAAGAAACCCATGTTGATAGTTTTTGCAACAGATTCTTATATCTATTGAATTGTTTTTATGAAGTATATGCTTTTGGTTTTGTTCTCAATTGTTTTATGTTGATCAATTTCTAAATTTCATCTATTTACTTTTTGTAGACCATTATGTTTTGTCTGATGATAATAGTGGTAATATTCTACTCCTTTCCTGATCCACTAAATGCTCTCCAATTCTATGGAACCTACATTGGAATTGGCATTGTATTTGCCATTTATTGGTTTGCTCGTTTATACCAATATGATTCAAAAACAATCATTTCCAACTTTGATATCTCGATTTCCAAGGTGAGTGCTATTTAAATGTAATAACATCATAATTTAGTGTTGTTTGTCCAAGGATTTTTCTCTTTTTCTTGGTTGTAAAAAATAAGGCCAAAGTCACAACCTTATAAAGAACTGAGTGACAAATCTGTACTTATTTTATATAGCTTCACTTGTGTTTTCTTATTAAGCATGAATATTAAATCTGTCTTCAGATGGAATTCTGTCTTTGAAAAAAACTTCGGCAGTGCAAAAGTGCTCAAACACTTCTTTGAGTTTTTTTTACAATGTTAAGCATCTTTTGGGACTTTTTTAAAAAAAATCTTGCATTTTAGCACATTTTGGTTGTCAAATGTTTTTCGAGTTAGCAACACTGAGTTTCAGTCTTGGCAATTATTTTGGCTCACACTTATGTTATTGTAGACTCTTCAGGGTTTCAAGGGTGCTGTCATAATGAATTTGTTGTTATGGATGGATTCTGTATCCGAAAAGTACAGATAAAAACAACTTTTTGTAACTAAGCTTTTGCAGTCTAGTGCCCCGTACCCTTTATAAGTTTGCAAATAGAATTGGTATTTTTTTATATTGTACAGCGGAGAAGACCCCGTATTATGTTTGGAAATTGATGCACTTCTTCTTACACTTTGTTTCATCTTCTTAATTATTTCAAGCTCAGCATTTATTGATAAGACTTTTCTTTTGATAGTCTTTTCAGATTTCTTTGTTATTTTAAATGGCATTATTTTAAGGGTTTACTAATTTTAGTTTTTAAAATAATGCACTGAAATCTTCATGTGCTGTTGCAGCAAATTAATCTCTGACAGTAGTCTTGCGATATTATAAGAACAAACGTGCCATTAGAACATGTTGATCATCGAAGAGTGCTGTTTGAAAGAGACTTTGCTGTATTATGAATCTTAACGCCATTTTTGTTTTGCAGCCCTACTTGAGATTTATTAAGCATTAGCTTCTAATATTTTTCAAATCTCCTGGCTTTGAGAGTGCATACGACTTGATTTTTTTTTCTCTTTTAAATCAGGTCTGCCTACTGGTGTACTGGTGTGTTTGGGCAGGTTTTGCTGTGAAAGTGGTCATCAACTACAATACCAGTAAAGAACCAATGACCACTAGCGTGAGAAAATACTTTCACCTGGTCATGATTGGGGTATACTTTCCAGGGCTCATCATTGATACACATTTTTTGTCACTCGCAGCATCTTTTGCCTTTGCTGTTCTCTTGGTACTTGAGGTACGAAGCATTTCTATTTTTCCGTCTTTTTAACTGGAGAAGCTCCATAACATGGTCCTATCTTTACACTTCAATCAGTGAAGCTTGTTGACAATAATTCTTGCAAAAAAAAAGAAAAACTGATTTTGCCACTTCTGCGTAAAAATGAATCACTTTAGCCGAGTTGCCTTATTTTTGTCAGAATACCTCCACTCGTACTTAAAGCTGTGAACTGTGTCAGTATGTTTACTCAGTAATTTAAGCAGTTAATGCAAGGTATTGTTAACTAAACATTTTTTTTTATTCATCATGGATAAAAAACACAATTGTCACATCAGCAATAGTAGCAGATATATTATCAGCAGTCAGCAAGTAAACACACACACGCACAGAGCAGAATAGTCAATATTGTGTTCACAATATCTCCCTTCCTCACTTTCTGTTTATCATGTCACAGACAGACTGACAGATCGCAAATTGTAATATAGATTCCCTGTTTGTTGAAAACACTGTCTGTGGTATTTTTTCTGTCAACTGAGATAAGACATCTCTTCAGAAGACTAACTTGATTCACTCAAAACTCCAATGATTGATTTCGTTACAGCACGGTGGAAGGTACACTATCTTTAATTTCCTAAGCAAACTATGTTTTTCTACTACTACTCATTCCAATCCCTTATTTGTACAACTGGCACTCAACCTCCCACCCATAATACCAGTGCATTGAATACAGCATGTTACTTTCCTAATTTTAGTGGGGGGAAATTATCTTATGGCAAATACAAATTTTGGTCCCGATAAGCAGCTGTTCATTTTGAATGGATTTGAATAAAAAGGACAATCTGTATAAGTGTTTCTGTACTGGTGGTCCCTATCACAATTCTTCATTTCAGACATTGTTCCCTACGACTTCCTTCCGGTGGGTGTCATAAGTGGTGATATTTCAGAAAGCTGAGGTCAGAAGGTTGTTGCCATAGAGGCCTGTGGTTGGAATGTCCCCATTCCAGCATCTCAGCTTTCCAAGATATGGCCACTTACAACACCCACCAAAGAAGGTCATAGGGTATAACAGTCAAAAAGTTGTGTTCAAAAGATGAATCGAGATGAATACAATTGTCCAAAAATACTTATACATAATCATAATCACTCATCTGGAAAATTCAGACAGAAATTAAAGGAAAATTTGATTTAAAATCTTGATTCTGCTCTTGTACAATTGGTCCTGTTGAGAGGCTATTCTTAGAAACTGATGTTCCATTTAAATGGAATCTACTGAATTCATGTGCAGCAAATTCTGTCCTCTAACCTGGAAATTGTTTGTAGTATTTATTCCAACCTTAGTTTACTCATGACGTCAATAAATGACTGCAGTCTTTGAATAATTTTGCAATTGCGTTGTACTTGGAAAATATCAAAAACATTATGCTCTGCATTTTCGTGTTTATGTTCAACCAAAATGAACCTGGATTTTTTTTACACATTTGCACCCCTCCAAAAAATGTAGTCTACTCTATAATAAGCATTTGATAGTTATCTCCTTTGACAAATGTTATGTACAAAAAGTATAGGTACGCACATGGTGTATTATATTAGTAGATAACGACTGATAACTGATTCACACATCTCTATAACTCACTCTGTTGCTCCCCAGTAAGCTAATGTAATATAATGTAATAGTGATTCAATAAAATAACACTGAAGAATTGCACTAAAAATATCACCTCATCAGCATTCACAAGCATGGGATTATAGATCAAAATTATTTTTTTAGATATGATTTATAATTCCTTTTCTATCGGTCATCAGTGGCTCCCCGCATTCGTGGTTTCCCCTCTCAGTGGTACATGGACACCATCATTAGAATTCTGCTCTTGTTTTTTTAATAATTATTCTTTAGAATTTACCTTGTTTTTCCTTCCAGCAATTACGAATGTACAAAGTGCCACCATTTGGTTCTTTTCTGCATGAAAGTCTGTCCATCTTCCTTGATGATAAGGACACAGGCCCTTTTCTTGTGACCCATATTTACCTGCTGATTGGATTCTCGGTACCTGTGTGGCTCTCAGCTACCAACACCATACCCCATGGTCAGTCTCTCATTTGATTTTTTTTGATTCTGTTGATTTTGGTTGTGTACTTCATTATTTTCTTTGTGTAGACTGAAAGACCGTGAGGACAACGTTGTGTGTAATCACTTCCCACAAGAATTGAACTTGCATCCACATCTTGGGAGCCTGTCTTTCATGAAATTTTGTTCTAATAGTCGAAAGATGTATTTACTCAGACTGTTGTGATAAAAAGCAATAAGATGGATTAAAACTAGTGACTGAATTAGTCACTCAATATTAACCATTGCTTAACCAACATCTTTTGGCTATACACCATGTTGGGGGTGATCAATTAAAAAAATCGTAAAAAGGGTTGACTAATGGTTAAGTTACTCCTCTCTCCTTTTACTGGGCCATGCTCACTAAAAAAGTCTTAATTTAAAAAAAGAAAATCAGTTTCATTGCTTTTTCTGGACTTTTCATGATACATTCTTGAAAGTATTTTTTTTTCTCTAGCTCACTATGTGAGTGCCTTTTCAGGATTCCTCTCTCTTGGCATTGGAGACTCAGCAGCTTCCATTTTTGGTAGCAAGTTTGGAAAGATAAAGTTATCAGGTAAGTCGGTTCATAACCAAATTGGAAAAACTATCTTTGACTAGATCAGTGCTACTGTCCTAAAAAAGATCTTTCCTACCCACTTGCCCAAAAACGAAAACGTGACCTAGCTAATTTAAACTTGAAATGATTAATAATGTATCAGATAATGGACATTGCTGTTCTAGCAGAGTAAAATGAAAAGCTATGTAAGTATTTCAACCTTGTCAGAGAACTGAAAAAATTATGGAATGTGAGGATGACAGTGGTACCAATAGTGGCTGGTGCCTTGGGAACAATCCGTTCCGAAGAGCCAAGCAAAGATATTTGGAGGAACAGGAAATCTGAGGAAGGACCAAGACTATTCTAACAACAGCACTACTGAAATCAGCTAGAATACTGACAAGAATCCTAGATTATTGAGGAGACTTACTGTCACTTGACCTCCAGCAGAAGGCACCTGTCACTACTGGTATGAAAATGCAAGTGATGATGATGGTTGTTATTATAATAATTATTCTTTTTATTTGTGATTTTTTTTTTTTGCTGATATCAAATAGTTATGAAAGTACTATTTTTATTTTTCTAGGCACAAGTAAAACATTTGAAGGGACGTTATTTTCTATCATTACTCAACTGATTTTTGCTTGGTACCTGAGCTTTATGGGTAAAGTATTTATTCTTTGGAAATTTATCTTGTTTTATTTGTAGATTTAATTATTATTAACGATCAGGTAGACAGGAATAGGTAAAATCTAATTTATTGGCTTCAAAATAAGACTATAAACAAAAAAATTCAGAAATATTTTGTCTTAAAAAAATAATTAAAAAAAAAGATTATTTTATTTCTAGAATATCACTTGCTGTAATAAAAAAACCAAAGAAAAGTTTGTAGTTTGAATTACTCATACTATAAGAAGTAACATTGTTTTGGTACCTAAATTTTGGATCATATCTTTATGAATTATCGAGGGAAGCAATTTAACACATTCACTGCCGCACGCGTGTCCATACTACACTTTTATCCAAGGGAATATAAACGGTTACAGTAACATGCTACACACAGTTTCTGCTTTGAAACACAGAGCAGCTAACATGTTTATTTTATTGCTTTATCCCAGGTAGCAGTGAATATTTTTTATCATATGTAGGCACCCCCAGGCCAAAGTCAACGATATATGTACAAACCTTACAGTTATTACTACTTGGCTGGTAGTTATGTGGGATAGGTTTGCCAAAATGTCCACTCACCCTCTCTCTTCTCCATCAACCTTTGTGGCATGCCAGAGACAAGACATTTTCTGTCAAGATATCTGACAATAGGCAATATTTTGTCATCTACTGCCTAGATAACAATATTTACTATTTAGACAAGCAGTTCATATGATAAGACTTGACAGGGGAATAACAATAATCCTCCATGGAGAGAAATGTTCTTTGGTATTTTGATATTCTCTTTCAGATAATGACAAATTCTCTTTACAAAAACCAATTCATGGTCTCTCACTTTGATGACAATTACGATAAGTATATAACAACAGATGGCTGCTACTGATACTATGAATGTGACAGACACTTAGCAAAGAAGAGAGGAAAAATGAAGTTCCCGTATTTCACCATGTATACTTCACTGTCATTGATAATCTGTAATAATAATTTTCCATTGCAATTAGGAAGGTGATGAAAGATTCTATCCTTTTTTATATGTGTGAGTGTTCATGTGTTCCAGCGCTCCTACCATGGCCATACCATTTTGTCTACAGTCTTGGATATTGGCATCAGAACTCCTGTAGACCCCTTCTAAAAAAGAATTCGCTTTTTTTTAAAAAGCTCTAACAGATTTGGTAATAACATCTGGATTCTCCAGAATTTTGATGTTTCTGGATATCTTCTTACTCAAATTTAGATGTTTCACATTGGAAAATGCCAGTGATGTCATAGATAGAGTTCTGACCATATTTATTCTTCAATGGAATTTTTTTTTGTATGACTTTAAATTTTGAGGCTATGGCTGTTCAATTATTGACTGTAATGGTGAGTTTATTTACTTTTCATCTTTTGATATCCTCTATTTAAATGTTTCTTGATTTGATTGTCTTTCAGTTCACTTTCCAATCAACCTGCGACTGGTTTTCACCATAGCCGTCACCTCTCTTTATGAAGCCTTCACAGACCAGATCGACAACCTTGTGCTACCTTTGCTGATCTTTCCTTTCCTCAATCTCTTGTAAATTCCCATCATCTAATCCTTCACAAAAATCATCTGACATTCACTGCCTTATTGTTATTAAGGGTCAGTTTTTCAAAAATTAGCATATTGCAAAAATTTTTTTGAGTTTTTCATCGAAATGCAAAAGACATCAGACATCCACACTCTTATCATACACTGATTTACTCAGACTAGTGTTTTCATCTTGGTCGTTATAGTCACAACGTTTCGACTATTTTACCCAGGTGTTTTGGTAGACTGGGAATTTTTAACCGAAACATTGTGCCTCTAACAACAAAGATGAGGACACAAGTAAATCAGTGTGTAGAAATGATAATTCCTCATACAAGTGATTCAGTTAAGAAAAGGATAACATGATTTTTAGATAGAAAAGCCTTACTGGGGATCTAATGAATCTTGATCGAATGATTGTTTTCCATATAGTAAAACTCTGTTGTTTAGTACACAACCTAGATGATGGATAGAGGTATGCATGAAACCTGTAAAGGTAGTTTTCAATATCAGCAGTTGACAGGTTAGAAACTTTGAAAAAGTAAAGCTTGATGAAGATTTCGGGTTTGCAATTAACAGCCTGTAACTTCCATATTAAAAAAAATACATTTATAGACGATACAGAAAGTGTTTTACAATAGACATTCACTTTTCTATTGAAATAGTTCAATGTTCAAATTTTATTACTGTGCAAAATCATTCAAAGTTTAAATAATTATCGAGTTTAAATTTATTTGATTTACTTTAAAGATATTCAGTGACAGCACTGACAAAATTTTAATTTGACCTTGAAAATTGAGTGAATTATTTTGATCCTTGTTTGAAATCATGTGAATGTCAGCTTTGCTATCACAAAAAAAAAAATGAGTCTTCAATGCTCTTTCAAACTATCTCATTTATTCATTTATTTTATCTTGAAAATCCTCTTGGCACAAGTAATGAAATCTAAAATTTATCCTTTGTGATATTTACTCATCCAACTTTACTTATCCCGGTAAACAAGTGTTGAGTTGTTGGGGCACCACAGATGATTTCACCATAGCTGTTTCAAGGCTGAGATAGCCTCATGAAACCAGTTCCTCATCAGGCTGGTTGTTCATTCTCTAGACTGGTTGCTAACCATGGCTAGAGATCCCAATTTACCTTACTATTTACCCATAGCTTGGGGAAGAGGAAATGTTTTCATACTTTTCCCAAAGGCATTATTGCGAAGCGGACACAAACTGTCTCGGAAGGAGTTGTCTCATCTTGCTGATTCCATTTTTCGTGCTCAGCCACTCAACACCTTGAATGTAATATGACTATGTTTAAAAACTGACCTTGTCATCAGCATCATTGTTACTTTTTTATGTCTGTGATGAATTATGATTCTCAGGAAATCAGTATTTTTGTACATTTTTTAAGATGATTATTGTTAATGAATCAAAATGTTTTGTTTTTAAGAAAAATTTTGTACATTCCGAATTGTAAAATCTTGCAGAAATAAAGTGAAAGGAAATTGTTACATTTTTGTTACTTTCAATTTAATCAATCAGGGTAGTTTTAGCTTTTTTTTTCTTCTAGTTTGCTCCTTTTGTGTCTTGACATTCTTTCACCTTGTAAATATTACGTATACTGCTTCTGGTATCTTTTTTTAGAAATCTCTTTCTTGTGTGTTATTTTATATAACTTGGTTCTCAGTCTTGAAATATAAAGAAAAAAAATCTAGCATTCTAAGGAAAATTATGAATCACCACAAGCAAATTAAGCAGTGGTGGTGGTGAAATTGAGCTGCCTTGATGAAAATACTATTAGTATGATTTGAACCATTATCTAATGATTTAAAAAAAAAACAAACAAGCAAGAATGTTGCTGGACACAAAATAAGGGATCAGTTTAGGATAAACTTTCATTGCAAATTGAACTTTCCATTAAAAAACATATTTAAGGGGATGATTTTCAAAAAATGAAGAAAAATCTTGTCCCCACTGCCACCACAGTATAGTAAGTTTAGTATTGGTCAGGTGTTAGCAAGTCCAACTTAAGATCGAGTGTTAATAGTTTCAAACAAAGTCACGAATATAACACAAAGTTATGTTTTCCCTAGAGCACTACAGTCACATTTTCAGAAGAGTATGATACAAAATCAATTTTTACTAATTGATACGTAGTCAATTGGGTTCATCAGTTCACACCTCAAGGGAACAGTTTCCGCTTCACTAGGATTATAATAGATCTCTCCTCATTGTTCTATGCAGGTTATTTAAAGCTTGCATGGTTATTCAACTTCTCAGACTGATACACTCTGAGAGTGTAAAATTTCAAGTTTCTGCAATGAATAGTTAGGGCTTGGCAAAGTCCAGATATATAGATAGATATAAATGTCAGAACACAGGAATAACCTAAACCCAGCAACAGAGTTTAAAAGGTCTCTCGTGGGTAACAGTAATTAATCAATGCACAACTACATCAAATAAAACTCAATTCCATTGCAAACTTCACTTGAATATCAATCCCTCTTAGGAAAAAGAAAAAAGATAATTCTAAAATATGAAAAAAGTAAAATTATCAACTTAGGAAGAAAAAAGTAACCCTAGAATTTACTTATATAAAGAAAAAAGAATTTGACAAATGAACATTTGCTAAACCAAGAACCTACCAGTGTTTTTATTACTCTACATAGAAGAAGAGAAAGGGAGAGTGGTGTAATGTCCATGTTAATGTCTTTGTTTTAAATTGTTGATTTGAGTGTAAATAAAGATCAACAACTACGCTGATTGTAGCCATAATGGAAGTGCTAGGTGAGGAACTTCATTGTGGTACCAGAAGTCACTAGCTGAGGCCTCCTTTTGAGTTGGTGATCAGTGGTCAGCCATCTTAACCACAAATGTTTCTTCTCTTCGTCTCTCAATCTTATCACTGTTAACATGATTAAAACCAATAGTGTATTAACCAGCACAACTGACCAATCAACAAGCGAAGTTACTACAACAGACTACCACAAAAACCATGCAACATAACTCCATGATATTTTGGTAATAATTCAGTAAAGGGATCCTGATGCCATTTTTACAATTTAAATCATTAGCAATGTTTGCTACAGAATATCATATGTGTAAATCTCTACAGCTTTTCAGAAAACTTTGTTTTCTAAGAAAAGATGTATTCATATTGAAAGCATACAAAATTTTTAGAAATGGAATAATTAATTATAATAATAATTTTGGTTATCCTTATTCTGAACATGGATTCTTCAAATCTTAAAATACATGGATTCATAAATCTTCAATAATTTCCGTAATACACGGATACTTCAAACCTTTCAGTTATTCAAATATTCATTTTTTTTATAAACAAATCGATATGAATAAATATATATTAATTATTTCTATACCTCAATAATGCTGAAATGGTTTAAAATGATGAAAATTACAAGGGTCTCTTCTACCAAAAGATTGTTGAAATTTTCTGTGTACCAATGTAACCCCAAGGAAGGTTTTTAGCAAATTGGTTTTTGAAAAAAAAATCATATGAAATTGGACACATTTTTAGTGTCCACTCTTTCAACTAAATGACCTGAGTTGATTTTGTATCATTCATATAGGGGAGGGGAGAGTAAGAGGCAGAATGACTGTTTATATCCACAGCTGATTTTCCTGGTTACATTTATAGAGAGGGGCTAGGAGTAAAAAGAAGAATGACTTGATGTTTCAAGCAGTGTGTATATCACTTATTAAAAACAAATTAAGACGCTTGTTACCTCTGTTGGACCCACATTTGACTCGTTCACATTTTTCAGTTAAATTGGGTGTCGTCAGCCTTACAATGATTTTAAAAAAAACTTTTCCTATTCCAATTAACAGTATAATTTATTCAAAGTGATAACGACATAATTTGTGAATCAACATCAGTTTTTCTTTCATGAATTTTCCACACACTCGTTAAAAACGGCGCACTAAAGTTTGCGCTGTTTTTAGCATTGATTGAGCAAGTGTGTGAAACTCCACAATTTCTATTCCTGACTACCTTCCCCTCATTGAGACTTTTTTGGACGAGATAAATACGTTATTTTTAATTCAATTTAAACAGTCAACACCATCCGGTGTAACAAAAAAAAGGTGACCTTTTTGAAGCGATTAAGATTTTCAGAAAGACGGCAATCTTTAACGGAAGTGAACATACAATAAGGGGAGATAATCTTGTTCTGTTTCCGGAAATTTAGCCATATCACGAAAATGGCTGCTTCACTAGTTACAGAAGTTCCTCAATCGGGTTTTGTTTTTGAAAATTGCCACCGGTAAATATTTTATTTAAAATCTAATTTCTGTTTTTGAAAAGAAATTGGTGAAGAATAGAAAAGTTTTGTATATTTTTATCCGATATGCTTGTCTGTTCAAACCGAAAACTTCTCATTTCCAACACGTCTTAATCGTTCCTTTTGTTTTATTGCGCCGGCATGAAATGCTGTTCTGTTTTGAATCATTAAATTACTGTGGATTTAGTAAAGCAATGGTTACGTGTTTAAATAAAACGAATTAGCAAAGTACTTTTTTTTTCATTCAAAATCTGCTGGAAATTTGACATTCAAATCATTGTCAATTTTCACGTTTTTATGATTAGAATCTTTGAAGTACAGTTACTGGTTTTCAAAACATCGATCATTTTAATCAATTTCAAAGAAATTAAATTATTATATTTTGATCATGATTGAATGATATAATATCTAAAGTTTACAAGTAAAATTTATCTAGAAATCATTATAATTCTCTTTCTCAACCAGGTGTATAGCCTAGCCTCTTCATCTTGTAACTTTGCATCATTGAAGTATTTCTTCGTTTTGTCCTACTGCCTTGTGATTAAAATTAGCCAAGAATGAGATTCCGACGAATGAAGTTTGTTCACGATGACAGAAAATTGCTTTTATTTTTATTTAATTATTAATCATACACTAAATCAAGGTTCATGAAGTATTTCAATGAATAGAAAGAAAAAAAAATCAGTTTTAAATTTGAATATTCAGAAATGTTAAGAAATTTATGAAAAAAATTTTTTTTCATTCTTGGGTAACAAAATAAACAAATATTTTCTGCATGAAACCGACACATGAATTTAAAAACATAATTAATATTTTAAAAATTCTGCTCTCGATCTTTTAAATGTTTTTTCTCGAAATAAATTAGAGCGAGTCTTTGTCTCAAAGAAAGAAAAACGTATTTTCATCAATCATAACGTAGATATTGACTGTTATAAATTCAATGTTTCCTATATTCTGCAAAAATTCGATAATGACGCCATTATCGATTACTGTAGGTTTTTTTTTATTATTTCGAATTCCGTAATTTAAAATGTACCAAAAAAAAGTTATTGCCAAATGCTGATACTTAGTTTTATCATCGGTCAACTAAACTGGACTAAAAAAAATGAAAAAAACACTCTTACAACACTATGAATCAGCATGTTTTTGAGGTAGTTATCAATGTTTATGATGGTGCGATGACAGATGGGGACCGACTTCAGAGTATAGCTCTATCAACGAGAACTGTATTTTGGAAAGTATGCACAATTGTTCTTAGTCAAAGTGAATCCTATTTTGTGTTCAAAAAATTCTGTCAAAATATACCCGAGATATTGCGTGAAAAACACCAACTGATATTGTCGTTTTCCCCTCTCTCATTCAAACTCATTGCTTACAACAAACATTAACAGAGATAACAAGTAATGGAAATGGGATACATTTGGTAATTATGGAAGACCGAGGAGACATAATCCGAAATTCAGTAGCATTTACAATATCAGAATACATCTTGGCTGTGCTGTGCAAAACGAACGCACATTGAGTCGTCTAAATCAATTTGCAACTTCCCTTAAATTTACATAAACAGAAGAAAATATATGAAAAATTACCCCCCGACCCAATATTTCATCATTTTGCTATATTTAATTATTCATCTTTGTTATAATATTTATATATGTTTCAGTCGAAGCACAATATATTAAGAATAAAAAATGTACTTTTCAAAAATACAAGATTCATCAAAATAATCAATAAGAAAAATTGAGAAAAAACTTATATTGTGTGTGTGTGAAAGAAAATGATTTTTTTCCCAGATCAAAAGCCAAAATTCTAATCAAACAAATAAAATTAAAAATCTCTTACTTGAACTTCCTGTTTTCTTTTAATTTTTGTTTAATGTAAGACTTCTTATTGAGCAGTTCCTGGATGTATTTTTTATAAAGGTAAACATGATTCATTCAAATCTTGAGGGAGGGATGTATCTGTGCAATGTGTAATAATAAACAAAAGCATGAAAATATAAATAGAATAAATCATCAAATTAATAAAAAATAGGGTAGGAATCATATGAAAGAAAATTCTTCTCCAAAATTGAAATGGAAAATCCTTTTCTTAGAAAATTTTATTTGCTAATTTCACCAGATTTTGATTTCAAACCAAATTTTCCATCCATTTTGTTGTAAAAATAACTACAATAAATATGTCCTAATGAAATAATTTCTTACCTCTAGCTTTTGTTAATGAAGGAGGGGGATAATAATTCTCTATGAAAAGAAAAAAATGATTCCAATTGTCACAGCTCAGATTATCTGTATTTATTTCATACATTTACATTTATTGAAGGTAAAAAAGTATGGTTTAAAACACCATCTGTGATTTGAGGACAAATCTCCTGTAGATTGAATGTGTGTGTTCTGCTTTAATTTGAATGAAGAGAAGTGTATAAGCAATTGTTTAGTTCCCTATTTGTTTACAATATTGTGTTTTGTTATCATTGAACAAATTCTTCCTCACCAAAATGGCAAAACCTGACATGAATTTTCCCATTGGTTCTTAAGATCATGTTTGATATTCTATTTTTGATTCTGTTGGAATGCTCACCATAAAAGCAGAAATACTGAAGATATAATGCAGATATGATATGAAAAAATATTTCAAAATGAATGATTTTCAAGAGATTTGGATTGAATTTAAAAAAGAAAATGACTAGAGTAATAAAACCAACATCGCTTCCCAATCGGAAAATTATCATAAAGTCAAATAGAAGACCTGAAAATGTTTCTGAATGAGGGATTTTCCCACACACTTCAAGATCAATTGGAATGAGATATTCAAATATTTTTGTACCATTAAAATATATGTTATCCTTTAAAATATCATGAATTTGAATCCAAACCTTTCATGTTGCTGCAGCTTGTCTTAGCC
Source organism: Thysanoteuthis rhombus (assembly GCA_963457665.1). Classification (NCBI taxonomy): domain Eukaryota; kingdom Metazoa; phylum Mollusca; class Cephalopoda; order Oegopsida; family Thysanoteuthidae; genus Thysanoteuthis; species Thysanoteuthis major. The sequence goes on along the minus strand of OY735216.1, from coordinate 10,967,759 downwards.
ACAATCAACTCAACTAGACTACCCTTCACATCTGATCAGCCCCCTTTTTGTGGCCTTTGCTTTGGGATCAAGTATAGTATTTGTTCCATGGCAGAGCCCGAGGCGCAGGTACTGACATTTGCCCGTCGAATGGGCTGGAGATTGGGTTGTGGGTGGTGTCAAGACCGAGTGCACCAGTGCAGTGCATCAGCCAATGAGGTTTTACAGAGGCTGCGTACTGCTACGCACATTGGAGGCCTTTGGGCTCTCCTATTATTACTCAGCCTAGTTGTGGGTGGTCCATTGCCTCGGCGCAGCACTGCTCCATTGCACTGAGAGGAGCAGGTCCCTGAGGGACATTTTCATGGCGGAGGTTGTGTTAGCTTCTATGGTTGCTTGGCAATCGAAGTCGCGTCAGCTGGAGCCATTTTTGGACGGATGGTTCCTATTCTTCCCACATCGAGCCTCAACCTTGTGTCACATTTTGCTGTGGTGGGACAGCGAATAAACACCCCCCTTTCACTTCTGATCTCTCCATTTATTAGGAAGTGTCTCTATGTTGTTTGATATGAAGAAATGTATGGCTTTGTCATGTCTGAAGAATACCTCAAGTTGCCATGAGACGGACCCCAAATGGGGAAAAGAAAGACAGGCAAGCCAAAGACCTCTTGGCAGAGGATAGTGTTGATAGACTTGGAAGAGATGGGTCTCACATTTAGCACATGCAGAGACCTAGGATTAATGAATGAAATTATTTCCTCTGTTACACAAATCTAAATGACCGATGAAAACCTTTTGTATTCAGAGTAAAATGTATGTTGATATTTTATAGAGCTTTCCAGAACATAGCAGAATGAAAAAATATTTATGGTGGAAATTACATTGCCCATCTACCCCCCCCCCTTAATGTTTAAATTTGTTAGACAAAGATTGATATGATTGAAATAGATATTGTCATCTGCACCAAGCAGCTATACAATAGTGTTTAAATAATTGATTTAAAGATCACATCTAAGAAAAATAATTTTCTATATATGTTTTCTAACATTTCAAAAATAATTCAGTTCAGGAAGTTTTTCAAAAAGCTTTAAAAATATTGACTCATTTCTCTTGTAATTGTTCACTAGCAATACTCGAAATTTGTACAATGATAAGCACTTCTTCAAACTTGATAACAGTGAAACTCATTAGTTCTATTTTCAAATGAATCTTTGATTGAGCAAACCTTCAATTCGGATTGTTCTGGAAAAAATTGTTTCAGTGTACACAGGGGCATTTTGGATGATATTTCTGTACTTTTGCATACATTTTTTTCATATTGAATGTTGTGCACAGACCTATGCCAGCCCACATGCAAAGATTCATTTTAGTTGAATATTCAAAAAAACATAATTTTCACTAATCAATATCAATCAGAGTGCCCTCATGTACACAGACTGTTTTTTGTTTTTTTTTGGCTCGGCCACTCTCAGTGGTTATTGTGTAAGAAGAAATATATCAAAGAACATTTTTTACTGCGTTGACAAATTTGAAGTTATTTTTCCCCTGGGTAATATTGAGAATCCCTACTAGTGTTCAATAATAATTATTTTCACAAGAGCCCTCTGGAAGGAATGTATATTCTTACTTTATCATAAAACATGGTCTTATTTACATATATTGTTCTTTCAGGAAAATATCTGCAACATGAATGTAGCTAGAAAATTTGAACTGAATGTCTAAAAAATGTTACAAAAAAAATTTGAATAAGTTGTCATGAAATAATTTCATTTTATCTGATGTGAATTTTTTTTTTTCCCTTTATAGAAATGCAAATCTTGCAAAACAGGGAGTAAAACTGCCTAAACCTTTTAAAACTGGAACAACTATAGCTGGTGTCATCTACAAGGTGAGTTGGAAAGAATTCTTATCCTCATACTTACTTTTTTATTTTTTGACTCAGAATAACCTTTTCTTTTCTTATACAATACAAATTTAGAATATTATCGGGAAAAAGTATTACAACACATAAAATTTTATTTAGCATAGTATTTCATTTTTGGTGTGGGCTTCTACTAATGCATTCATTTAATAAGTCTTTAGAATATTTTTCAGCCTATCAGACTCCACATAAACCATAATAATATTTGTTAAGTTCTTTTTCTTTACTCAATTATATTTCCTTAATCTTTCTTATATATAATGGAGTTCTTGAACAATTGACACTGGTTATATAATATCCAACAAGATTTATGTCAGTATTATTACAGGGTGACTGGTCAAAATATATGCTGATGCAGGTGAGGACACTATGGAATAACTATCAGTCTGTCTTTCAGGTTATCTACTTGATATTTCTTGGTATTTCTATTCGTATAGCTTCAACAAAGCTCTCAAGTTGAAACTATAAGTCTTTTGGGGTATCCACTTGATGTCTCGGTATATTTATCTGAATAGCTTCACCAAAGATATAATCTTCTGGGGTCTGGATCATTTGTGGTGACAAGGGATGTGTCCCTGCAGATTCTCCGCTGCTACTCAGAAATAGCTGGCTTATATGATGGTCAGGTCCCTATGTATGTGGAGCCGATGGCTAAAGGGTTTATGATTGATTTTTCCTTCCTCAGCTGGTAAATATTGAAATTATGCTGATCTAAGCAATCTTCATTCCACCCCATCTAAGCATTGGAATCCATAATTTTCCTTTGGAAATATGTGTAGGCAATCAATTTACCTGCCCGGAAACTAGAGGTATTTTCCTATCTCAGGGATTTTCAAATCTCTCCAGCAAAGGCCATTAATCATACATCTGTATTCACTCTGGGCCTCGCTCATCCGACCCTCTTTTTAGTACAGAAGTATTTCCCTAACTCAGAGATTTTCAAACCTCTCAAGCAATGGCAATTTCTCTCGAAAACCCCACTCAACCTCACAAGGTCATCTTATTTCAGCTTTCATATTTCTCTTATTAACCCTTCATTTCTGTAGAGTCATTTTTCTAATCAATTCATTTCAAAGTTATAAAGTCTATAAATATTTGTTAAATACATTCTTAAGAAGGGTGGAGATATATACCAGGGTTAGTTTTAAAAAAAAAAATTTCATCAATATACATCTACTGGTGTCTGTCCACTTCAATGAAAGAGAGAGGGAGTTCTAATGGAGCTGTATATAATTTTGTTCCTCCGTCCCAAAAGGACAAAGGAATATATGATTGTTAATGCACTTGATTGATTAGACTCATTTTTATTTTCTGTGTTTATAATTGTCTCTTATTTAAAATTATTGCTGAAATTCTTTGGAAATAAAAAATTTGATTCTGATGAATGAAAACCTGACCAGATTCAACATTTTTGTCTTTTTAGGATGGTGTCGTACTTGGAGCTGATACAAGAGCCACTGATGATACCGTAGTGGCTGATAAGAATTGTGCTAAAATCCACTATGTTGCAGACAACATCTAGTGAGTTAAATGCTTCTTCTTTCCTTTCTTGAAATGATTACTTTTCAGTGGAGTTTGGGGTCAATACTCTGCACTCATTTATAACTCATCAGCATTTTTACTTTGTCAAATTTGGAGAAAAAATTGTGTGCGTATTCTTCCTGCTCAAAAATCCCTGTATAAATTTTTTTTCTCTTAGAAATAAATCAAGTTATATGAATTTATGGCTAAAAAATTCAACAATTCAATTGATTTTTTTAAAGTAATTTTAAGTTGGAAAAAAAAATTGATATTTTCATTGTTTCTGAATTTACTATGTTGTCTTTTAACCTGTTCACTGCCATGGACGAGATGTCTTGGAAAGTTGTTAGTCTAGTGCCATGGATGAGATAACAATAGTGTGTTATTCTTTCACTAGATGGCAAAACTCTACTTTAATGTATAGATTATATTTATAAAATGCAAAACAGCAAGAGCATTGATACTTCATACTCGTTAAAATTATTTAAAAATTCTTTTTAACACATTTATGTATGTAATATATTTATTAGATATTCTATTGTACATATTAGTTGATTAATCTGGGAATGAAATCATTTTGAACATGCAATGAAGATTTTCTATTTTCGTAAATTTTTCATGAGAAAATCCCAGCATAGGAGTTACAGTGTTGAAAAATATAATGAACAGGTTATAGACCAATATGTTTTCTGTAATTTTCTCTTGTATACATCAACCTGCTTTATCTTTGGGTCTTATTTTCTGTTGAAATGTTTCAAATTCTTTTCAATGCTTTAAAGAACAGTAGTTTAATCTTGTTTCAATCGACTAGCTGACTTTTTTTAAAATTTATAATAAATAACAATACTATGATGACCTCAATCCAAGAATTGGTATTTATTTGGATTATATTACTATAAGGATGGAAAATCCAGTGCATTTGATGGATTATTAAAATTTCTTACATTTTGCATTAAATCCATTCTTTTTTTCTCCCAGTAAAGAGAAATTTTTGTGAATCCATGAGTGATCATTTGGTTCTGATCAATCAAAAGTTCAAATACAAGCCAACTCTCTCTCTCTTTGTTTCTACACGAGTTCAATTTCAGGAATCTTAGAAAAGTTCAGTTTTCAGTGTAAATGTTTTTGTTCATTGCAGCTGTTGTGGTGCTGGAACAGCAGCAGACACAGAGATGGTCACCCAGATGATTGCCTCTCAGCTAGAACTTCATAAATTGAACACAGGACGAGTGCCCAGGGTTGTTACTGCCAATTGTCTGCTCAAGCAGATGTTATTCAAGTGAGAGCTTTAAAAATTTCTAAAACCAAGGATTATCTGCCTTTTGGATATCTGACTTACCATATATGCCAGACTATAAGACTTGATATAACTTGAAAACCTTGGGTGTTTGGGAACTCTTCGGTTATGGGCAGCCAAGAGTTTGAGTTGCCTGAAATTTTACACTGATAAAAGATGCAAGTTTCAATTTCTTATGAAAAGTCTTTTTATCAGTTGACGATACTCAGTACAAATCACAAAATATGCAACCTGAAGGAAACATTGTTTTCTACCTTTCTTAGCAGCAAAAATATCAATTGCCCGAAGTTTCCCCACTGTTTTGCCCAAATTTGAGGAAATACCTTTCCCTTGGGCTCATATGCCAATGTATAAGACTTAGGTTTACAAGAGTATTTGGAGGACTACTATTCAGTCCAACTCCTCTAAATTCATATCAAGCTTTGGTAGATGGACCCTAATCATAATACCAATGCACTGGATGCAGTATGAAATTTGCGGAGAAGGTTTTTTTTATTTTTTTTATTAAATGTCTGTCTTATATACCCGGCATATATGGTAGTCTTTTCTGATAATTTTGTTCTCATTTTGTGGATTGCATAAAAATTCTAATAATGAGGGAGAATAATTGGTTCTTCATGTTGAAGGTGTAAAAATAAAACCATGTAAACAAATGATGAGATTAATTCAAACAAAAGTTTTAAGACTGTGCAGTTTTAGGTGTTAAATTGAGCATTATAATAAATTGACTTGTTGTTGCCTTTAAAAATATGGAAGATTTTATTATGGAAGGTCACGGTTTTAAAGTTACTGATTCTTTTAAATTTTACTTTCGGTGAAATTGTAACTACTGCAGAGTATGAAAACTAATCAGCTTCTGAAAATTATTAGATCAGTTCATAACTGTATACTGTTCAATATACATCCATCTTATTTTTATTAGATGATGCTTTTTATTGCAACTTATGCTGGCCGCCAGTACACAGTGTGGTTTCAAGGAGGGCCAACTGTAGGGTTCTCGTAGCTTATTTAATTAGAGCAATTGATGCCATGAAAAGCAATTAAAAATTAAGATGATAGAAAATATTACTCAACAATTAATGATAATATTGGTGTATATCTATTTATTTATTTATCATACATATTTGACCACTCGTGATATACATATATTTTGTTCCAGAGGGTTACTTATTTACACCAATGAAAGATAAGGTTTTATGGGGTTTCTTTTAAATGTGGTAGTATAGAAAAATTTGATTACTTCAAAGCTTTTTAGTTGACTGAGAATATTAGTGAAGGAGTAGAAAATATCACTGACATATGTTGAAACTTTACGAACTCTGTATCCTAAGCCACTTGTTGCATTACAGTGTCCATTGAGGGGAAAAAGTAAATTTATTCTCTTAAGACTGTAAATTTCTATGTTGAACTGATATACATCCCCATATTTCTGAGTTCTGAATTCAATGTTTTGTCTATTCAGTTCCTGATGAATCACATGATTAAAAAATTATTCTTATATAAAAGCTTAATGGAATATTTTAGTTCAAATTCTACCAAACAAAAAAAAACTTACCACATGGTTTTCATGAATTTTGTTGTCTGTTTCAGAATTCTTTTTAATTAATCAATGCCAGGCATGTACCATTTATTTAAATGGAAGCTTCAATAGCATTTCTTCTAAAATATCCTGTACCGCATATTCAACTGGTATAATCAGATTTTTTTCTATCACTTATTTTTTCAACTACAATGATGTGCAACTTGATACAACAGAAACTGAACTTTCAATTTATATTTGTTGATCAGATATCATGGAATGATCAGTGCTGCATTGGTGTTGGGAGGGGTTGATCCAACCGGATCCCATCTTTACAGTATCTGGCCCCATGGATCCACGGATAAGCTTCCCTATGTGACTATGGGTAAGTCTTAGCCTTGGACATTTTCTATATTCTTGGCTGTTTCTACGAGCTTTTTTCTTTAATATTCCTTGATTTCTCAATTAGGTTGAAAACCACCTCGCTGACCAAATATTATATTCATAAAGAATTTTTCAAAAAATTTTGTACAGAAACTATTGACACAATTTTTGTTGACTCTTTCACGTACAAACTGTACCATCATAAATCGATCCCATCTGACTTAGCTGTGAAATTAATTCAATTGTAATTGATAAATACCCAATATTGAAATAATTACAGAAAAGAACTTGCTAATGTTATCTCTCTACCAACATTTTTATTTTCTAACCCAATCAACTAAGGTGAAAGATGGTGTATGAATTGTTTATACTCATATTTACTATTTAATTTTTTTCCCCACTGTTCTCTTTCTCGAGACACTCCAAGTTTGTAAGTTGTAAAAAGGGCGTTGAACATTAAAAAATTCTTTGAATAAATATAACTTTTTACAATTTAGTTGATTTCTGAAAAATGATTAAGTAAAATAACAACCACCTATTGGACTTTATTTGATATTTGTTTCTCTTTCTTTTTTTTTTTTTAAGGTTCTGGAAGTTTGGCTGCCATGGCAGTATTTGAAGATAGATACAAGCAAGATATGTCAGTAAGTTGTATTTTTTCTCCTGACTATTATTCTAATGGGCCCCAAGGTTGGGAGTTATGGTAAAAAATGAATGGTTACAGATGGCATTCTCTTCTGACATCTCCCACAATAGAATGATCAATCAAATTATTCATGTGCCATAGCTGACAAAAATCAATGATTGTGCTTCTATACGATTCATCTTTGCAGTTGCTTTAATCCACTGGTTGTTTGTCTCAGAAGTTCACATCATTTGAAATAAGTATATTGACTGGTGTTACAAGGTTGCCATTTTTGTTTTGTTTTTTTTCAGTATTCTCAATCATTTCTGAATTAGAAAAAATTGAAAAAAAAACAAAACATCTAAATTGGCATCTAAACTCTTAAATTCAAAAAAATCATTGGTAAAAAACAAAAAAAAAAACCCATTGAAATTGGCAACACTGGACTTACAAATATGAAAAATAAAAATTGAAAAAATATCCTAATTGACAACCCACACTGTTCCCTGACAGAAATCGTATATAAAAAAAATGAATCCAACAAAAGTAGATATTGTAATAGAAATTTTTAAAATAGTATAATTGAAGGCAGGTGATTCAAATCATATGTATATATCAGCGTTATTTCCCTTGTCTGATGAAACTTCATCTGTTAAATTGTTTACCTTTCACGAATTTGAAAAAAAAAATTTTTAATTGAATTTCCAGAGACGTTTAATGCTACATTTTGTTACATTTGGAGTATGAATTAGATAAAAATTGATTTTATATGAATCTCTTAGACTCCTAGGCAATTCTGTAAGTATTACTACCAGTGGAAAATTTGAGAAGACAGAATTTTGAATTGGAGGAAAAAGGAGTTGGGAAGCTTGGTTGTTTTGTTTGGAAATGTTTCCAGGAAAAGTTCCCAAGATATTTGAAGTCTGGATAGCAATGATTTCATCAAAATTCTGAAAGATATTCTGATTTTGCAAATCCTCAAGCCAGATTGAAAAAGTGAAATAACGAATATAAAATCCTAAGGAAAGTTTTAGATTTTGATAGTCAATTCGTTGCTTGGAAGTAATTATCAGTTCTTATATTTAAAGGAAAATGTCAGTGTCTGTTCATTGATGAATTTGTTGTAAAGGAAAAAAAAAAAAAATTAGACCTTCATGATAGGAAGTGAGAGAAATTAGATTTGAAAAGGAACTAAAAGTGTATTATAGTTCCGTGGTTTGTTTGTTTTTTTTTTTTTCTTTCAAATGACTTCTTTTTTTTTTTAATCAATGATAAAACAAAGTATTATTTCATTTATAATATATTCAGACTTTGTTCTACTTTCCAAGATTGTTTTTTCATCTTCTATGGATGTTATTGTTTTCTCTCTCTCTCTCTCTCTCTCTCTCTCTATATATATATATATATATATATATATATATATATATATGATAGTCATCCACTGACACAATTTGTTACTTCCTATCTGGATCTCTTCTTAAAAAGTTTCCCTTCCAAACTACTCGCTCTCCAAATGACTGAAAAGGGTGAGAATCGGAACAAGATCAATGCAGCCAGATCACACTCTTACCAATGTATAGATCTATGTCTTTCACAGGATTGTGGATGAGTTAGAATTTTTGTGTGTGTATTTGTATATTTTTATCCAATTGAGAAGTACATTAAAAGTATGAAACAGATTTGGTTTGGGAAAGATCACATATTTTTATTTATTTTGTTATGAAATATATATATATTTAAAATGTGTTGGTATTTAATTATTTTGTGGCTATACTGTGGTGGTCTCTTGTATATTTCACAATGGTAAATGCATTGTGTCATGTTTGAATAAAGCACTTCATTTTCATGCTCAAAATATAGTAAATAATTTGATATTTCAAAGGTGGCTGAAGCAGCATCAGTTTTTGAACTTAGAAATAGCTGATGTAAAATTTACCACCAACTCACCACTCTTGACTGGATTTAGTCTTTTACCTACATCTTCCTGTCTATGCATAAGAACCATAAGTTCAATGATGTGTCCACCACCTGCAATAGTTGTAGTAGAAGGTAGAGGAGGAAAAAGAGAAGTAGTCTTGCTTATTCAATTAATTCTCATACTTGTAAAATATTGTAATATTGGAATATTTTGCTAGTATTATTTTCAATGAAAAATCATTAATAGCCATTTTTAGTTTTTTTTTCTTCTTCCAAAAAATGTGGACCTCTATTCTATTGACATCATTAAGAGCTGGTAAAAAAACTAAGACCGGCCAACCGAAAAGCATCTGAGATATCTGAACACTTCTAAAAAGATTTTTGATTGCATATGTATGCGAGATACTTTTTACATTGACTTTTTATCCAATTTCCAATATCATCATCATCATCATCATTACTATAACACTAGTTGTCATTTTCATTATTGATTACTATTTACATATCTCCCAACAATTCCACTACATTTGGTTCATTTGACATTCTGTTATGTAAACATTATTCTTTATCCCCCCCCCCCCTTGCTCTTTCTCTTCATGATTTGGTTGTTGTTCTTTCAGCGTGATGAAGCAATGGCCCTGGTCCGTGATGCCATTGCAGCCGGTATTTTCAATGATCTTGGTTCTGGCAGTAATGTTGATCTTTGCGTCATTACCAAGGACAAAGTGGATTATGTCCGTCCCTTTGAAGAGTGCAACAAGAAAGGCAAAAGGTCAGCATCTCATTTCTCCTCCAAACTCTGGAAATTATTTCACTGCCTCATCCCTCACTTGTGAACAAGTTTCATTTGAAAAATTTTTTTTTTTTTTCATCTGGAGTTAGTTAATGAAAGATATCAACTAACATTGCACCTGTCAAAAACTGACAGGATTATTTACGAAGGGGTAAATTATACAAATATTTGAAAGTATGGCCCTAAAATGTATTTTGAAAAAAATCTTTTACATATTGCACCTATAAAATGATAGTTCACACTTTTTTCCATGTATATTTGCTTGTTAGAAAGGATATTTTTTAAATTCTTTCTCTAAAAATTATCAAATGCCTCTATTATCATGATCATATTATCATTAGTTGGTATGTATTTGTCTGATACTTTTTCTTTTTCTCCCAATGTAAAAGTTTACTATTTCCATTTTCAGGGAAGGGTCTTACAAGTATGCTCGTGGTACTACTGCAGTACTAACCACTGAAGTCAACAAGATCCCATTCACTATCATCAGAGAGGAGGTCACAGGGGAATCAATGGACACTTCTTGAACAGCATTATTGACATTGTTATTCACCAAGTGAACTACTTTAGCATATAACACGCTTTCTTTCAAATTTATAAATAATAAAGTGTTCATTCCAATCATTTGACTTGTTTTTCTCATTAGTGAACTATTGTTGTTGAGAACAAGTTCCCAGTAGGAAGAGATAGGATTTGTTATCAGCAAATTTCTCTTCCCAAACACAGGAGTCTCTCTCCTAGCCTATGCACTCGCAGATGCTGATCGGAAGTAAAGCAGACCACCTCAGGATCATTTCTTCAAAATGAAAGGTTTTTCTCTCTTACATTCCTATACTTGGAAAATCCATTATGCCTACTGCAGATAAATAATAGGTTGTTACGTATGAAATTTTTTTTTTTTTAAAGTAAGGTGAAGGATGACATAAAAAGCAAAAAAAACTAAATACTCAATCAAAATATGACATATTTGATGCAATGGACTTTTTCCTACAATCCTCTGATGATAGTATACCATTTCTATGAAATTCTTTAGGTTTAGTGGTCGTAAAATCAGCAAAGACGCAAATTATGGCTTCCTTATTATTGAACTTTTTACAATAGATATCAAGTTCAAAATGCTTGAAATATTATCTATAGAAATGTCGGATGATTATGCAGCATGCCGCAAAACTTCATATCCCAATTTTCTGAGCTGAGAGGTGTGGGTTGGCCACTGCCATGGTGCATTTCAACCAGTTCATGTAGGACCAACCTTTTTTTCTTTTTTTTCTCCCCCGATATTTTAACCTTTCCTATTGCCTTGAGATGACCTTATATAGTCACTGTTGAAGTCTTAAGTCTTCAAAAGGTGTTTGAACCATTGTTCATGGGTTATTGACCACTGATGTTGATAATTCTTCATCATTAAGAACAAGTTGGACAATCCTCAAGGTTTATTATTGATATTCCTATTTCCAGTTCTGAACCTATTCAACCAATGCTGAACAGTTCACACTCTAGTAGTGTTCACTCTGAATGCTTTGTTAACGTTATAAGCACCTCAAGCAGATTTATGTCCTAACTTGAAATCTTACTTGAAAATAAGTTTGAAGTTAATTCTGTCAATGGCTCAAAAAAAAAAAAAAAATTCCAGTAAAAATCAATTATATCTATTAGACTAAACGCCTGCCCTTATAGGCCAAGGGAAATTGAGATCAAAAAATAAACTAGATATACAGAAGGAAATACAGTTTGATTTTTAATTTGCTTTGAAAAAGGGATATTTGCGACTTGTAGAGTTTTTTTGTTGTTTTTTTCAAATTTTTACAATTCATAAAATTGTGTATGTACACTAAACAGAAAATAAACATTCTTCCTCCTACTCTCAAAACCTCTCTATGAATGATACCAAAGTACCCACTATTCCAGAGGAAATCAATAGTTTAAATTGATTTGTATTCAGAAAGTGGTACATTACTTTTAGGGTTTGTTTTTTGTTTTTCGTATGATCTCCGGAAAACAAACAGTAACAAAAAAGTTAACGCAAATTTTAGCATTAATTTATATTGTAAATATAATTCCCATCCCTCCCACGACGGAGATGGGGGGGCTTTCCTAGGGTCACATTGGTACAAAAAGAATTTTTTTTTTTATCAATCTTGAAAAAAACATTAGAAAATAAACACTGTCAATCTTCCTCTTTCTATCAGCCCTTCTCTATAAATGATACCAAAGTAACCCTTGTTAACATGATATTTCCATCCGACTCTCCCCTCTCTAAGAAGCAACTGAAAAAAACAAAAAAAAATGTGCCCATTTCAGCATGAATTTAAGCTTTGTAATGGTTGCTGTAGAATGATGGTTACCCAACAAATACCAGACTAAGCCAAATTTACTACTTACATCCATATAGGTCAGTGGTTTCAAAACTTTGAAAACTTGAGGACTCTATAAGGAAACTATTCTAGCAGACCCCTATATTTAGCATTTCGTTTTGAAACCAATTAATGAATTACAATAAAAGGCAAATTTTGACCTCTGAAAATCATATTTATTCAAAATGAATTATGATAATTCGAATTCTAATGTATAGTACAAGTCTGCGGACAAAAATTGTTTTCTTTTCATTGCTGTGTAAAGGATGATGTTGGGCTACAGATTCTTCTTTCTTTGCTTGTCTGTGTGTGTCTACGATGCACTCCTGGTCACATTATCAGGTCTACAACCTTGAATATTCGCATGAGTACACCATTAGACATCATCAAAAAACGTTTTATGTTTTTTTTTTTTCAAAAAAATGCTCTTTTGGTTTCTGATGGACGTTTCAGACCAACAATCTTGTGCTGGTATTTTTTTTCGGATAATTTTTATTGAATCCATACTTTTTTTTAAAAATTTATTCTTTTTAGATTATTAGTCCTGGTATATGTGCGGGCTACAGTGATCTATTCGCATAAGGTATGGATATATTTTTCACCAAGTTTACACTTGCTCAATAGTCAATCTGATACACATGGTAAAAAAAAATGGTAATGGAGAGGGTCCTACTTATGGCAGTGCGAACGGTGTGGCGGCACATGACTTGGGAATGCCCTGCAAAAAAATATCTCTTAAATATTTTCATTTTCAGTGTTGAGATTTGTTTGAGGATTTATCATGTTACACTATTAATTATTTTTTCATATCGGGGCTTTACGTTAAATTAAACATAGGCAGACTCAAGGACTTCGCTGAAGCACTTACTGGAAATAGACACCTGAAAGCAAAAAATCCGTCAAGATGGTATATTTAATTTTATTGTCCGAATCCTCGTTTGCATCAAAAAAAAAGATAGGGGAAAATCTGAGATAAGAGTATCCAAAAATTTACTTTTAATGATTTGCATTTTAAAAAAATTTTCCGAAGTTTTCATGAGCGAAATTTGAAATTTTACGAAAAATCGAATATTCTTTGTATTTTGATAAAATTCTCGATACTTATATGATAAAGGGACAAAATTAGTTCGAAACATACAAAGATTGGTCCATGGCAAAATGAAGTCTGTTTACGTTCTTGAAAAAGCAGCTTTGAGGAATCGGTACCAAAGCCAGTAGAAATTTGAAAAACAGAAAAGTAGAAGAAAATATTACTCATCTGCGCAAGATTTTATCTTTTGCTGGTAACTTTCATTTTATGGCTATTTTCCGTAAAAAGAAAATGAATATCAACATTTGTTTTTTTATAGAGTTTTTTTTCAATTATTTCGATTGATTCAATTTTTAAAAATCGTTTTTCACTTACTGTGTCGAATTTTATGTCATTTTAAAAAAGCAATTGTGAATTATTTCATTGTTTTCCATTCAGATGTGACAATGTTTTGCCACATTTCAGTTGAGTAACGGCGAAGAAACAAACTTTTGCAAATTAAAATATAACTTTTTTAAGAGTAAATAATTTTATTATATTTTCACAAAATCTCATTTTTTCAAGATTTTAAGACCTATCCAGAAGATGGCGTCAAAATTATTGATGGAATGATCAACTAAATAAACATTTATTTTAAAAGTTAAACTCAACGTAATTTATGAAAATTCGTTTTTCTTTCTTCTTTTTTCTTTTCAATAATTCCTACTTTTCTCTTTAAATCTTCATAAGAATAAACTTGACACATTTTTCAAGTTTTAATTACGTTTGAAAATTGGATATCAAACTTTTCAAAGTTCCGTGAATCTGCTTGAAAAAACGTCATGAATTTTAGATTTTACGAATATTTCTTAGCTCATTTTTATGTTGATTTGATGTTTGAAAGTAATAGTTAAATACAAAAATGGAAGGATCTCCAATGAATGTTATGTGCTGGGCCCCATCAATGTTAAATTTAGCCATGGCTTGCGGGACTAGTTTTCTCTCGAGTGCTTTCAGCTTTACACGAAAAGCGTTTTGAATAGTTATCATTCGCAACCAAGTGTTATTGACTTATTCTGCGGTGCTTTATATATAACCGATGTGGACAACAAATATGCTGATAGCAAGAAGAACCCACTTCGTCTGTGATTTCTTGAGAAGAATGACCTCTAAGCATATTAGAGACACCAATTACTGAGAAGCTGAAAAAGATAGAAGTACACACGCGAGAAGAGAGAAATGAAATCGTGTCTCAAGATATTTTAAATGAATAAACCATACGCATGCGTGAAATGTATTGTCGATTGAGTCATTGCTTTTTTTTTTTTTTTTGGTTTGTATATAATAAAGTGAAGAAAGTATTCCAATCAAATATGTAAACATCTGTATTTATGTCTTCAAGATCATAACATAATTGTCTAATGTTTCAAGTGAATTTCTAAAAAAATAGATCACTTCGAAATTGAGTAAACTTAGTTAATAGATATTATAAATAAATCCTCTGAATATTTTCCCATTAATGAAATGTATTACGAACAACTTTTTTGCAAACTCTCCCAATCGGGCGGATTTTCTGCTAATTCCTGTGGAAGGCCTTTGGGGCCAACCGATATTTGATCCAGAAATGAGGAATCATTTACTTGAACAGTTAATTTCATAATTTTTAGGATAAATGTATTTGTTGAAAAAGAAGTACAAATTGAGTTTCTAGTCGGCAAGAAAAAGAAGAAAATGCAACTGAATCCTTTTTATGCTTTGGTACTTTTGAATGTACGTTGAACAACGGAAATAGGAAGGAAAAGGTGTGATGAATCACACAAAAACTTTTTGCTCTCCTCCCTCCTTTGGCTACAACTACCACGGATGGTTGGCACATATGGTTCTTGTCAATTGAATAGGAACTTTCTTCACAATTCTATGGCTGTTTTAGACCCATTACAAGCATCTCCACTTCTACTTGTTCCGTATTGGTGAGAGATACCTCACTTTCCTCAGGTGCAATTTCTGTCCGGTGTCGAGACTATTGTTGGTCTCTAACTGGCGCATAATGCGTCGGGTCGCACCCCCAGCTATATCGGCTACTATTTAGGGCAGAAATAGAAAATATGAAATCGATTTTAAAAACCCAACAAGAAACAAACTTTATTTCGGTTGATGCTCTGGTTCAAAAAGACTATTAGCAGGGTGTGTCGAGAAAATAAGGGATCTGAGACTTTAGGGGAGAGAATATTAATACTCTGAAAACCAAGGCCAGGACCGACCCTAGAATTCCTGGCACCTAGGGCAAGCTGAACATCGACGCCCTTTAAAGCCTGAATGAGCTTGTTGTCGGTTATGAGAATTTCTTTTACTAATCGTATATCTTAGTTGAATACTTTTTGTTGTCGTGAAACTGTCAGATATTCCTGAAAAATCTGACTACACGCTGGGAAATTTTCTTATTTTAACTGTTTCTATTCTGTTTGATTCATTCATTTTTCTATTTGTATTTGGGAAGTCCTACTGTCTCAGAAACATGACAGGTGCCCACTAAAACTTTGTATCCTGGGCGACTGCTAGTATAGCCGGTACCAAGCGCCGGGAGTAAAGCTTCAACTTAATCCACTTGAAACCTTAGTACTATTTCACCGGTACAATCATCCGGTATCTAATTGGTGTGGTACCAATACACAAGTGAGAGCGCATACCTCAATTTGCTGAAAAAAAAAAAGAACCTGTAAAATAGCTTGAAAAATAGTTATCAGTTTGAACTGCTCCGTACTCCGAGGAATAAGGTAAATTCAATGGCTGAACCTTCCGTTTACATATTTCTGGGAATAATTCAAGACGTTTTTGAATCTGCATGAAGATTGGTTGATGCGCAGATCAACCCGACTGTTCAGGAGTGAACAGTTGGTCAGTCGGTTTCCTGATTACTGAAGAAGTTGTATCTAACGTATTTGAACATGATGGTAATGATGATGACATGGTTCACGATGAAGGAAGACTATTCCTGGGCAGCATTGTGCCAGCCATTTGCTGCTCTTTACTGCCGATTAGTTTTATTCATTGTTGCCAAATTTGGTGCTTTTCGCGCTGAACTCAGCGTTTCTCATTTCCCAGTGCGATAAACAACTAATTCAGCGCGAGTGTGCTCTTTTCCCAGTGCGATAAACAACTAATTCAGCGCGAGTGTGCGTAAACATTTTAGCCATTGCAGGGCGGGCAGCGTGTTTCCGACTATTTTCAGCATCTTTTTGGTGTGATTTGACCATTTCTGGCATTTTTGAATACTTTCTTTTTTAAAATTTTTTACGCTTTTTGGCAGTCAAACTGGTGCGAAAATATATTTTAGTTGGCAACACTGGTTCTGTTACACAGGAAGTTAATGAAATTTACCGATAACTCCAGAGATGATGTATTGGTAAGTGGTCAGGTCTCAGGGTGCAACGGGTTAGCTTGCCAATACAAACATAACCACTTCAGAAGTTCGACGCGTCAGTATGCATTGTATAGAGAATGGCAGGAAGAGATGAAGTAGAATTCCAGGACTTCATGCTGAGAACATAAAAACTGAGAAAATTTTCAATGACATCCCGATCAAAATCTTTTTGCTCTCACTGGACCCCAGAGATCATCACACCTATTTTCCTTTTACATTTCCGTTCGCACATCCTCTGAACTAAATAATCTCTCAAATGGGCCCATGTATTTTTGTCATGCTGCGTGTGTATAGTCATGAAAAACTCAATAAATGCTAACAACCCATCTTGAAGTTTCAAACGAAATACTGATGGGACAGGTGTTTACAATTTTGGTTTCGTTAAGATTTTTGATCAGAAAAGTCAAATTAACGACGGAAATTTCGTTTCAACACGGAAAAGCTTGAGAATTCATTATTCACTGATTGACACGGACTGGTGCCCTCATCTTGATTGTTGTATGTTTCAGCCGTTCTACCATCTGTCGTAGTTGGTGACCTTCTGGAAATTTCGAACCGTACCGTTTATTCAATCCACGGGTTTAGATTGCTCTGATTCCGATTCCGATTCCGAGCAATGGTGTCGTGCTGAAAAAAATAAATGGGGGAATGCAGAGTTGTCTGCTCTTGGGTTGGGAAGTCAAAGCCACCCACCCTGAGGAAATTCTTGAAATTTAAGCAACTTCAAAGATGTTTTGTGAGAACATACGGTATGAGTATTTATTTAGACATATACTAAGTTGTCTCAAGACTGAATCGTTCAGACAGAGAATTCAAGTAATTCAAAGAGAGAGAGAGAGAGAGAGAGAGAGAGAGAGAGAGAGAGAAAGCCGTCCCCTCAAAAATTAGGGGTGTTGGGCAAGCAAATACTGTTCTCACATCAGCATTCAATTCGTTTTTGAGATGTCGTTTGTCAGCCTTTCCACAGATCTAGAGTATATTACTTTTAGTATATCTCTGAATTTTTGAGATGAGGTATTATTATTATTTCTATTATTATTCGGACCATCCTCATCTTGGTTGTTTTTCATACAACGTTTCGGCCGTTGTACTCTGTAACCACTACGCTAACCACGTGGACACATTGCGTAGTGGTTACAGAGTACAACGGCCAACGCTATGTGTCCACGTGGTTAGCGTAGTGGTTACAGAATCAGACAAAATTACTGCAAGTAATCTGATGGTTCTAGGTTCAATCCCTGCGTGAGACAATAATAATACTACTAATACTAAGAGGGGAGTGCGGTCAATATACCCCCGTCGGTTAAATAAAAGATTCGGTTCGTTACTTCCCCATACCTACCAGATGATACCTGATGAAAGCCATAGAGTACAACGGCCGAAATGCTGTATGAAAAAACAACCAAGATGAGGATGGTGCGAATAATAATAGAAATAATTATATTACTTTTATTACACTACCCGATCCAGGGATTGAACCTAAGACTGCCAGGCAGGGTACTACATCCACTTAATACTACGTTCATCCATCCGGCCACATATTCCATGTAATTGAATTACTAAATGCAGGGGAATTTATTTTCGAATTTTCATTATATCCCATAGGCAATCTTTGGTGAGATATTCAAATTTTTAGATTTCCAAACAGGACGAAAAAACGTAACAACTGCACACTTAAGTCTTTTGTAAATTTAAGGCTTAAAATCATTAAAAATTACGCAAAAATGAATATCAAATCAAAAACATATCAGTTATACACTTGATATTTTTCCTTGTCTCGAACACGTAAAATTGCATCACACTAACATCATCACCCTTGCAACAGCTGTAGGTAAGACGGATATTGCATTTTTAGTCACATTAGAGACACCAGTTGAACCACAAAGAAGGACAGCAAAAGCAAGCCTAGACGAGACGGAAGGAACAAACATGGCGGGGCAGGGTTACCAGTTGGCCACAAGGGGAGATAATGCGAGCTAAATTTTTTTAATAAAAAACCTGAAAAGATTACACATCGAACGAAGAACAAAAACAAAAAATATAAATATCTCATAATATAAATACAACTATTACACATCATAAATGGTATAAATATAGAATAATTAAAAATGGCGATGAAAAAACTCCAATTGGTTATCAGCCAAGATATTTTCGGCTTACATGAATTATCTTTAGTTTAGTTAAAAATGAACGCAGATTCTAAACCTAATATTTCTCAAAAATTGAAAAATTTCACAATGAAATGATGGTCATTTTAATTCAAAACGACAAAATTCGAAGCAAAATTTATTGATATTACACCATATTTAATTTTTTTTTTCGTTACTCGTTCAATGAGTAATTTCTTTCCTTTTCATGTTTTTGCTGATTTTTCGGATTAATTGTTATCTTTTGTCACTTACTCAATGTTGAAGTTAGAGTCTATTTCATATATATATATTGATTATATATATATATATATAATCAATATATATATATTGATTATATATATAATCAATATATATATATATTGATTATATATATAATCAATATATATATATATATATATTTATATATGTATATATTACCTCCCTTGATGCAATCATATTGTCTCACATCATAACATCGTGACATCAATGGGAGCATCGGTGGTTCAGTGGTAGAATGCTCGCCTGCCACGCGGGCGGCCCGGGTTCGATTCCCGGCCGATACAGTTGATTATTTTGTCATTTGTGAATCGATAATGTACATTCTGGAGATCAGAGAGAAAATTATCAATAAACAGGGTCAATTTTCTTGTTTCTATTTCCGTCTATTCAAGAGTAAGATCGACAATACATTATTTTTCCAAAAATACAAAAACACAGAAAATAAGATTCATATGAATCAAATATAAACATAAGGATAGAATGACACCAAATATAATCATGTTTTTGCGTGCCTGTTTCGAAACACTTACTTAAGATTTCAGATAATTTTTCTTCTGACCTCTATTCTACCAACTGAGCTATCACTGATTACACGGGTGTGAGAGACAGAATATCTTCTCGTACTACTTATTCTCCTAATAGAACTATTCTTTATATATCAAATGTTTGTCTTGACATGAGCATTTATACCAATATCGATGAACAGTCAGTCAGAGGTGACAAATAATTCGAATATCCCGCTGATTATCGCCCTGAATTTTATTTTGCACAAATATCTTATTTGCATGTAGCTTAAATGGCAATGGGCAGGCCATGTAGCAAGAATGGCTGACAACCGATGGACATCACAACTCACAACATGGATCCCCGGAGTTCACATGCAAAACCGAGGCTAGCAGAATACAAGATGGAGAGACGAACTAGACAAATTCAGAAAATACTGGTTCCGTGACGCCCATGATAGAGAATTGAGGTAGATCGGGAAAGGTCTATATCCAATGACGAACGATAAAAGACTGATGATGATGGTGATGATGATGATTATGATGATGAGGATGATGGTGACGATGATGATGATGATGATGATGATTGTTCAATTGAGTCAGGTATTTTGACGACACAATTAGCTTATCTTAAGATTATCTTAACTGAATAAACTAAAAAAAAGTAAATAATATATCCGTGCTTTGCATAAGTGAATCGCCGTAACCCGTACAGTACCAGAACTTACTATGAAAAGAATTATCAAAATTTATCAAAAAAACAATTGTATCTTTTATCAAAATTAACTTTGAAATTATCAAAAAGATACGAACACAAGATTTGAGCATTCATTCTTGTTGGTCCAAAATAACCATAGAGAAAGGTTTCAAGGTTGGAGGCCTCCACCTCAAAATGTGACCGGGGGGTAGACACACGGACAGACAGAAAAATTGGTCGGCTGGTTGTTCTGCGAGCCATTTGTTGGGATACGGAGATTCGATGAGGTTCGATCTCTTTTTTATTTTTTATTTTATTCTTTAAATAATACCTCTTATTTATTTATGTGGTGATTTTGTCTCGTTTTCGATTTAGATTTGGCTCATATCTAGTGGTCCTTTTTAAAACAGGGATAAGAGAGAGTTAAAGAGTTAAAAAACTTACAGCAATAACAAGGATATAGAGTCCTAAAAATCAGACATTCTTCAAGTGATCATAATAAGAAGCTTTCTGTAATCCATCACTTGAAGTAATCTGACTGTTATTGTTTTTTTGAAGATCCGATCCCAAAGCAATCACAAAAAAGCACTGTATTTACTTCTTCAGCATGGATAATCTTCAGGTGAACTATATTGCCAATAATCCTGACTCGACTCTTGAATTTCATAGAATGAATTCATCAGAAAAATCAGTAAAATCCGATATTTTGCTCTTTATTGTAGTGTGTCTAGCGATAGCTCAGTTAGTAAAGCAGGATGACAGTAATAAGACTATTTGTATAACTTGAGAAAGATGGATCGATTTCCTGTAACGAAGATACAACTAAATTTGTCTCATGATTTCGTCTTACAGTCTCTTTTTCCGTTTAAATGAAGACAATCTACATTAGTTCAAAGTCGATTCGATATTGACTGAAGAGTGTTAGTCTACTTACTTTTTTTTTTTTTTTAGCCTCGGTGTTATTCTCATTCCAGGATGTATTGGAAATTAAAGCATAAGATGAACGGGTATACAGCAATGTCTCCTTCAACACCAAAACAAACCCATGCATCGGCCGGGAATCGAACCCGGGCCGCCCGCGTGGCAGGCGAGCATTCTACCACTGAACCACCGATGCCACATAAATTTTTGGAAGTCTCACTCTCAGTAACTAAATAATGTTTTTTTTTCATTGCAATATCTACATTGTTAGAAGTAAATAATGACTGTTGTGTAAATCTGGACTAAGAGAAATTCTTTCAAACATAACGACTAAAGCTAATCGTTTTAATTCTGAATCTCATTTCGTCACATGTTCTTAATAACTTTGATGCATCATTTCACTTTCCGGAAAAAAAACATCTTGATTACTGGAAGTAAACAACACGTCTGTTCATCCCATCCATCTAATTCTGTTAATAATGGTAGATCGGATCAGTGATAAACAGGCAACCGAAATTTTCTTGTCTCACTTGCAATACATTTTCCGTTTTCCACCAAACGATTTCACATTTCAAAATCTGATAATTTGTTTCATTTTCTGGTTGTATTTCCCAAATGTCCGAACGTATTTTTCCCAAATTGTTGTATATATTTCAGCCGATAACTCAAAATATTGTCTTGTGTAACTAACGAACAAAACAATGAACATTTTTATGTTGAAATAATTTTCCGAGATCAATTTTTCTCTGTACGGAATTATTTCAATTCCACGTGTCATAAAATAAAACACAAGAAAACTTCATCATTTGTCTAAATGCATTTCTTTCATTTCCTATCTAATAATAGTGAGTAAAGTGTGACATATCTGGCTCACGAAGGTCCTGTCTCAAGAAGATAGAGAAATGAATTTATTGCGAGTAATTAGGTTTTCAGTCTCTAAGACCTTCCTTCCCTCAGGGAATTTTTCAGTTTTCTAAAAAAAAAATTACCCAATTTATCTCCATAAGTACCCGTTTTGCAGGGCGTTTCCCGAAAGAGGAAACATAATTTTCTGCTAACGGCTACAGTATGTAAGACCAATTTTACATGTTATAGAGAAATTTGTCCCAATTAATTTTCAGGGTAGAATATATACTCAATTCCATAAAATTGTTTTAGTGTTACATCAAAATCTTCCATGAATCCCAACCCCTTTTAAAAACCTTTTCAAAACTGGCCTATTCCCTGGAGAAAGGAAATTCTCATGGAGTATATAAGACCGAAATTTCATTTCTATCTTTCGAGTCGGGATCTTCGAACTTCAGAGATACCGAAAAAGGTTTGTAAGCAATCGGTATTGTCAAGGTTATACTTATTAAAATTGTTCGATTGTGTACCAGATAAACTTATGAATATAAAATACATTAGCACTTGGATATTTGAAAAGTTCTTTTTCAATAAAATCACTTCTTGGAAATGTTTCTAATTTCGTTTTCTGAAGGGAAAATTGAAACAATCTAGTTCAACGAAATAACTTATTTGGTGAAAAAAAAAATAAAGAAAAGATGTAAGAAATACTAGACAACACATGATTAACAATGCTCCTTATCTTCAACTTCAAATAATAGTATCTAATTCGTTGTGATCTTGGGGGATAGAATGAATACATTATTTTTTTCTGGGTAATTAAACGTGGTCTTAAAATCACAGAAAATACGGCATAAGGAGAGACTACGAAAAGTAATTTAACACAATCGATGTTAAAACAGCGCACATAAAGAATTGAACGAATTCATGAAATAAAACGTGTTAAACATCAATAATATTGATACTGTTTGGGGTAAATCGATTTGTTTGTATTTGTTCGCTGTTTATAACATCGACTACGACGAGGGTGTGAAAATTACAATCGGGAGTATCATCCTTACATTGTACCGAAATTCTAGCAATCAATAAATTTTTAAGTGCATGCTGAAAAGATAAACATTCCATATTATAACTGATTGTGTTGAAAGAAACAGAAGGTAAATATTGCCAATAAACAACGAACGAAATTGTTCCAGTAGTTCATCTTTATAAAGAGACTGTATCAAGTAGAAAAGTGGAGACAATCGTGAAAAAATGTCCGGCCCTGAAAAGGGCCTTTTAGCTTAGTTTGTACATTTTTGAATGTTTACTTGGTACTGGTGTACTTGGTGACCGCTTTGGTACCCTCGGACACGGCATGTTTGGCCAATTCTCCGGGCAGAAGGAGGCGGACAGCGGTCTGTACTTCACGGCTGGAGATGGTTGAACGTTTGTTGTAGTGGGCCAGACGGCTGGATTCAGATGCGATTCTCTCAAAAAGATCGTTCACAAAGCTGTTCATAATAGACATTGCTTTGCTGGAGATGCCAGTATCGGGGTGAACCTGTTTCATCACTTTGTAAATATAAATGGAATAGCTTTCCTTCCTCTTCTTCTTTCTTTTCTTACCATCGCCACCAGCACGGGCAGCTTTTGCCTTGCCGGCCTTCTTAGCACCTTTAGCGCTGACTTCGGGAGGAGCCATATTACGTTTCTCTTCCTGTCGTATGAGCGACTACCCTCTCGCTTCGTTTGCTATTTATATCAAACTCAGAGGCTCCAGCAGCAACCTGAATGCCTGTCTCTCGTTTTACTCACTTCTGATTGGTCAGAAAATAAAACACGATAACAATCTCAATATCAGTCTCGCAGGCTTTTCAGAGATATTAGATTTCTTGAGCTGCTGCTGCAATTTTTCGCGCGATCATTTTCAAACTTGTACAAAAATACTTTTGTCTATTTTCTGACCAATCAGAGGTGGGTTGATTGAGAGACAGGGATTTGGCTGCTGCTGGAGCTTCTGTATTGTATAAAGAGCAAACCTGCAGAAGAGGTTACTTTAGAACTGATCCACTATCATCATGACAGGACGTGGTAAGGGAGGTAAAGTGAAGGGAAAGAGCAAGACTCGCTCATCCCGTGCCGGACTTCAATTCCCCGTCGGTCGTATCCACCGTCTTCTGCGTAAAGGCAATTATGCTCAGAGGGTCGGTGCCGGTGCTCCCGTCTACCTGGCAGCCGTCATGGAATATCTGGCTGCCGAGGTGCTTGAGTTGGCAGGAAATGCTGCCAGAGACAACAAGAAATCCAGAATCATTCCCCGTCACTTGCAACTGGCCATCCGTAATGACGAAGAATTGAACAAGCTTTTGGCTGGAGTGACCATTGCCCAGGGCGGTGTCCTTCCCAACATCCAGGCTGTACTACTGCCCAAGAAAACACAGAAGCCTGCCAAGTAATTTCATCTTCGATATGGTATCTATCAAACCAAACGGCCCTTTTTAGGGCCACTAACAATTTCATGAAATGTCTTCTTACTAAACTAATGAGCAATTTTGTAAACATTTGATTACTTGAAATGTTCGCATTTTACAAGTTGAGTTGATTAGTTTAATTTTTTCATAGAATTATTTTTCAAAATTTATTTCCATATTCATGTGTGCATGTAAATACGAGTTACAACAATTATAAAATTGAAATAGTACGTTCGATCTGTGATTAATATTCACATCTGAATTAAGTGCATTCTCTAGGAATGAGGTCATGTTATGAAATGGATGCACTTCCCGACATTCCATCAATAACACTCCATGAGATTTTAAACCTAACCTAACCATGTGGAATACGCAAACGTTCATGATGCATTCACAAAATGTATTTAGTATGTTTTTATTTTCGCTATTTTGTTCTATCATGAATAATTTCTGAATTATTCTATGACTTCCGTCTCATTTACATTAGTTGCTCTTTTTCTCAACTTGTTGCTCGGACCGATTACCCTCCGATGGTGATCAAATAGCGTTAATCAGGTGGGACGAACCCAACATCCCCAGCCTACCCTACGAGACATGAACCCCTCCTTTGTTTACATTCTGATAGTCAACAGTATTTTGATACATTTCTATTTTTAGACTAGGTGAATCGAATTAATAAAACGTCTAAAACCAATTCTTGTTATGAATTTTTTTTCTACATATTGAGTGTTTTGATAATACAAAAATTCGAGTATCAAAAAACAAAAAATATTCCACTTCAGTATTATTTTTTTTCTAATTTTGATTCTGCGATTTCCAATGTCTCAATATAAAGTACTGCATACGAATTTGAGAAATAACATACTGTTATTTTTTTCTTTCTTATGCAATTTCCAATTATTTTTTACTCGAAATATTTGATAATAGATTTACTTCTAAATAGTCGAGACAAGGTGAACTGTCGCCGTTATGAAAACTGTCAATTACTAGGGATAGCGCTATTAACAAACGAGCAGCTCCACCCCCCACAGAAAATAATGTTTTCGTGAGTGATTGTTTGTGCTTCTGATGCCTTTTTCTGTTTTGTGATGTTGAATGTCGTCTAATATAAAAAATAAGTTTGGAATTATTGTCATAAGTGTGAAAATCTAGACTATAAATATGACGGTCATATCTTTCGAATTTTATCAAAATGATAAACAAAAAAGTATTTTTTCATATTCCGTGAAATAAATGCAAATGTGTTTGAGAGTCGAGACTGATATCATGAAATAGAACTAACGAATATCATCCACAAGTATTTTCTTCATATTCTGTGAAATAGAGTTAATCTCATATTTTTTGCTATTATTCTTGATAACAATACATGTTGACGGAATCCAGGCGCACTTGTTTCTCAGGTCTTTCACTATTCCTAACTTGTATATTACACGAAAAGATTGTCCCAGGGGAAGAAATATTTAATGATAGGAGCTTTTTATTGTCAGAGAATATCCCCTGATGAAAAATGTGTGGAAATTCTTCAACAAATATCTTTGAATTTCCTGAATGAATCATTTCAATATGAAGTTGAAGCATGGATGGAATGATATTGTCAAAAGTGTAAAAATTGAGATTACATATAGTCTCAACTTACACTTTTATCATAAAATATCGGATTGGAATAAAACTTCTGAATATTATCAAAATTATAAATAAGTATTTTTTCATATTCCATGATTAACCTTATGTGACTAAATCTTCTAAATAAAATTATCAAATAAATGAATAAATACCAGCTCAAGGTTTGGTCCAAAATGACCATGGAGACCCCAAAAGCTCTATTTTGAAAAAAAAAAAAGATTGCAATTTTTTTTAGATAGGGCGTAATGGTGGACTCGTACACATTTTCAAGGCTGTAGCCCTGAAAATGTGACCAGGAGAGCAGACACGGACTCACACACACACAAATACAAGAGTGAGCAAATCTGTAACAACCTTGGCTGGTTGGTCAGATGGAACTATGGTGATTGATTTACACTGATTTCAATTGACAATAAAGAAGAGTTGCCAAATTTATTTTCAGATTCACATCTAAAACTGAGGAAAAAAATACACAACCCCCTAGATCTTCAGGTATACCTAAAATCCAGGAAATCTATTACATATTAATAAATTGAATGTGTCTTTAATCATCAACATTTCCTTTATTGAAAATATCACTTATTTTATTACTGTAAGTTGAAGTAAAAATCATCAAGAAGCGATTCCTGACATCTGAACCCTTTTTCCCACAAATTCAAGAACTAATGCGAGTAAATTGAAAATTACTGCTAGAAAACTAAATCACTGATTACGAATAGTCAAATACAGTTACTGCTTCAATATCTGTAAATGTTGATTTTTTTCAAGTTAGATTATTTGAAACTCATCTCTTGAGAAAATTCATGGGTCTTTTCTGTTAATCCCCATCAAGTAAATCACTCTCGACAAATCAAATAACATTTTTTATTTTGCTGAAAAAGACCGAAAATGCTGGGTCGTAATCATCAGTCCCAAACATGAAACCCTCTAACTGAAGGGAAAGAGGTGAGGGCCAACAAAACCAACTTAGACGCATCAATTCCCATCGATAATGAAAATTTTGGCTGGTTGGGGAGTAACAAAAAAGCCCTAAAGATTAATCATCCTCTCTAGCCTGGAAAAGTTCTGTTGTAATATCATATAGTGTGGACATGTGTGACATATGTAAATTAATTTTGTATGGATCCACCGTAAAATTTAATCATTTCTTCCATGTCCCATTGTGTGAGCTTCCACAAAATGTCATTGAAAATTTAGAGATATCACTCAGACAGATACGACATATTATGTGGTATGGACATATAACTACGATGCAGGTAATTGTGCGTGATTCTGCTCCAAAATTGAATCACTTTTTCTGTAGCATATTGTCTATGCTTCCACTGAATGTCATCAAAATTCATTAAGAACTTTGGGAGATATCGTGTGGATACAAAGCTTTGATGACTTCCAAATACCTTGGATCTGCATGTTGAATAAAGGTGAGGGTTTTAGCACAAATTGTGTTTGAAGATAATTTTCAGATAAAGATAGTTATAGTCAAATGTTTGAGGGTTGTAATAACTTTGTCACTGCTGCAAAAAGGACAAAATCAAGAAGATTTACACATTTTGGTTGTATCAGAGAAGAGAGAAATAAATTGACTTGTAACATTTTTCCTGGTTTACCTTGAAGACAAAGGGACAACATTATAATTCTTTTCATTTTTCTTTATTACTTTTCAAATGATTGGTCCAGAAAAATAAAACACCTGTAAAATTTTACAATCTAATGGTTTAACAAAAATATAATTTTCTAAGCAAGAGGCATAAAATCAAGTTTTTTCACTCGATATAAATGAATTAACAGTCTTGGCATCAGATGAGTGCCTTGTTAACAGAGGTAAGTTGTCTCCCTTTGCACTAAAAAGTCTGACAGGATAAACTGCATCACTGGTATTTGGGGGGTCGACAGATGGTAGGGTGTCTGATGTTTGACTTGATGTTTTGGATGAGTCTTTATTCGTGTAATTGGATTGTGAACACACGGTTTCAATAATGCATAAAACAGGGGATAAGTCTGAGACAAGAGGGGCTTCAGAAGAGTGAGTTGCTTTTAATTTGGTAGATTTAATATCTGTTGTTTCTGAGAAAGGAAGTTCTGTGGATGATGGTGGAATTAATCCTGATGATGTCGATGATGTTGCTGCTGCTCCGATTGACAAAGGAGATGAAGTGGTTGATGTGAAGGCTTGATTACTACTGCTCCGGCCCCAGTGGCCATATTTGACATCTTCTGGTCCAACTGGTTCTGTCTTTATGCTGGGACCAATGACAAAACCAGTAGCATTTGCAGACTTTTCTGGAGCCAGTAATGCTGCCTCTGATTCCTGACCATACACGTCAGCCGCTTCCCTTTTGACTTGGGGCAGTTCGGCTCTGGAGATTTCCTGCTTGATATCAGGAGTAATAGATGGGGAAGACTGCATGGTAGTGGAGACAGTGGAACCAAGCGAAGCAAAAGATGAAGTCATGGCTGGGATTGGCATGGTTGTTTGAATTGAGACAACGTTAGTGAATGAAGCAGTTGCAGAAACAGGTTGGTGTATGTGATTAGGAAGATGACTATTGCACAATTGTTCAAATTCTTTCATGTCCAGCCTCTTCGCAATAATCTTCAGCTGTTCCAAAACATCATGGTTCAAATCTAAAATGCCATTATACATGTATTCGGCAAATGCTTTCAGAGCTTCTGTGCTGACTTCCCTGGGGAAATTTACTTGTAGAAACTCATGAGATGTTATGTCCGTATTCGACATAGAAAGCAATTTTGGGCACACAGCATAGAGAACGAGTTTATGCACCTGAAGATAGAAGGAAAAGTGGAAGAGAAATTTCTGGAAGTAATGTTTGAAATATAGTAAATTTTTGTTATACCGAACTAATTGGGGGTTGTCATTAAATCTGAAAGTCTATTATACCCGATGTTTGTTTCTCGTTTGGTAAATACAACGTAAGTTCGGTAGTTAGTTGCATTTAAAGAACATCGTTCGGTAAACCCAAAGGCGATTTGGTTATCCCTTGTTCTAACATCAACCTTACCTCATGTGTTCACCACATTCATCAAACTGTTTGGTAAATAAGAAGAAAAACTTGGTATTTTTTATGGGTTGGTGCAAACACACAACAAAAATAACATATTATAGTTACCCAAATGAATAATTAAACTGAAGAATTCCACAATATTTAAGATATAGGCATAAAGATTTTCATTTGAAATTTAAAGTTTAAAATTTAAAATCTAATCCAATCCACCCAAATGATACCTGAAACAATAAGTGTGCTGAAGAATTCCATCATATAAAAAATAATGACACAGCATTCCAGATTTTTAATTCAATTCTAATCAAAAATTTAATTGATTTTTAATTAATTTTGTAAAATTTTATTTTAGTATACAAAAGCAGACTTTTTCAATTTTCAATCAACACTGTCATGCAGAATAACATTTTAAAATCAGGTTTGAATTTAAAATATAATCCGATCCACCCGAAAAATTTATCCCCACCACTTGCGAAAATTTTGATTCATTTCATTTCAATTAATTTTTTTACTACAACTTACCTGATATTCTACTTTATTTTATTGCATTTTTAAAAAATTTATTTGTCATCCAATTTCATTTCAAGTTGCAACATGGATTCAGCTTATTTGTAAATGAGTATTGCATGTACAAAGGCACAAGAAACTTTCTACACTTCAAATTCGTTTCGTTTCAAGATTGAATAAAATTAAAAAAAAATCTTTTTAAAATGAATTATTGTAAATAAATAATTGGTAATAAATTTTAAAGAAAAAATTATTGTTCGTTTTGTAAAAAGTTGAAAATGAAAGAGAATTTTGATGCATATATAACAGAATTATCTTCAGCACAATTAATTTATCTTGAGCAACTTCTATCATATTTGACACAGAATTTTTTCATGTTTGTCCCAACCCATGAAATTGGATAATACTAGAAGCTCATTATGGTCCACATGTTGGCCACATTTATCCTACTCAGTTTGGTAAATCTGAAGTTAGTTCAGATGAATCGACAAGTTTGTTGAAGCTAAAATTCATTATATCGAGGTTTGTTATAGTGAGGTTTTAGAGTGCAACAATATTATTGATCTGTAATACAACTCCTGTCCCATAATAGTTGTCATATTTACTTACTATTTTTATACACTATATGTAACACCTATTATGGGACAGAGTAAGTTTAATTTAGAATTTCTTACATGAAGCATTATCAATGACAGTTACTGTATTATCTGGTATTGTGGGTACTCCAGCCTCGAGGACACACCCCAATTTTAACTTTTAGAAAAAGTCTCAATTATCCCTATTATCTCTATTATCTAAAACAAATAGTTTCTTTCATCTGAAATTATCTTAAAAAAAAGGTTCAAAATGACCATAGAGGATCCAAAAACACTTTTTTTGAAAAGACAAAAAAAAAAATAAGCGTAAACACTGCCAAATACATATCAAGGGATCGATTTAGCATAAACTTTGACTGTAAATAGAACCACCCTCAAAAAAACCCTTTGGGGGAATTTGAAAAATGAACATAAAACTGTTTTTCAAGACTCAATCTTAAGTAAATATTAAAATTTTTAGCCCTCTAGCTCCATTGGCTTGTACACACGACACATACACACATACATGCATGCATGTATACATATGCACATAGCTAGCCAGTCAGTAAATCAATGTATAATAATAATTCCTTATCTGAAAAATTAAGACGAGAAAAACCCACTGACTTACCTTGACGGTGGTTGAACCATTGCCGATGCCTGCGTCACAAAACTTTCCACTTTTCCAAAGAGAGGCAAGATTCGACATGACATCACATTGATGATTGGCAACGACAAATATTTGTTTTTCCTCTGTCTGAGGCTTTTCTACAGACTCTGGCTTGGCCACTGCTACTTGGACTGAGGGTGTGAACACTTGCTCTTGCTTTAGGGCTGGTTGAATAGGAACAGTCACCTGCAAATGTTGTTGCACCTGCATTTGTTGAGGAACCTGCATTTGGGTATGAGCTGGGAGATATGGATGCACTGAATGGGTCACTGCTTTTTGTCTGAAATGAATTTTCAAGAAATTTTCAAATTAGATGATGATGATGATGATATGCAGAAATCAGAGACGTTTTAGAGAATGGAGAACAGAAAATCTTCTGGGATTCTAAAACTCAAATTGATCGTCCAATTCAGGCCAGAAAACCAAATCTAATCATCATGAAAAGAGAAAAAAAAAGTTAGATAGCCCAGCCAAGGAAGAAAGCTGTTGGAACTGGATACGCAAGGAAGAATTGAGACCATACAATGGCAGCCCTGAAAACAGAAAGAATACTGAGGAAAGTGCTGTCCCCAGTGTAATCCATCAGTCTCTACTGGTATGAAAATTCAATAATTGCAATAATAATAATAACAACAACAATAATAATAATGACAATGACAACAACAACAACTTGCCATCTTAATCAACAAACGAACAACCATAAAGTTGAAATTTGAAGTCATGAAAAAAAAAATTCCATCGAAGAATAAATATGGTCAGAATAAATTCTGTTTATGACATCATTGTCATTTTCTATTGGAAAACATCTAAAATAGAGAAAAAAAACATCTAGATTCTCCAGTTATTGATGAACCTGACATAAGGGCTCAAAAGAGTGAAAGTAAAAAAAATTCTAAAAGGGGCCTAGAGGAGTACTGATGCCAATTTTCAAGTCTGTAGATGGAAAAGTATGGCCAGGCATGCTGGAACACATGAACACATGCACAAATGAAAAAGGAAGAGAACTTTTTGCCACCTTTGGTGGCTACAGTGGTTCAATAATAACAGCAACAACAACAGCCAAATCCAGGCCAACAGACTGAATCTAGTCATCAGAAAGTTTGTCAGGTAGTGGATATTGTTACTGTTCCAGCAGATGTTACTATGAAACTGAAAGAGAGAAGAAAGCTGGAGGAATATCTGGACCTTGCTAGAAAAAAATATGGCAAATGAAGGTGACATTTATATCCATAGGAGAATTTGGGGCAGTCTTGAAGACCCTAGCAAAAAAGAATGAAAGAATTGAAAAACCTAATAAGAAACAAAACCATCCTGAAGAAAAAAAGGAGCACAAATCTGCAGCCATTTTAGATTCTGTACTCTTTGCTTCAGAGGTTAAAGAGTACACTTACACAGAGGGTTGAGATAGAGCAACTATAATGAGATGGAGTAAAACTAGTAATGAAATAATTGTAATAATGAACAGATTATCTAATAAGAGAGTTGTTATAAAAAGCAACAATAACAAGACAGAGTGAAACTAGTCATAAGAAAATTGTATTAATGAAGATATTATCAAATAAGATTGTTGTGATAAAAAGCAACAATAACAAGATGGAGTGAAATTAGTAATAAGGTAATTCTAATAATGAAGAGAGTAATTAGTAAGAGTGTTGTGATAAAAAGCAACAATAATAAGATGGAGTAAAACTAGGAATAAAATAATAGGAATAATGAAGAGATTATCCAATGAGAGTGTTGTTATAGAAAGCAACGAGTATAAGATGGTGGGAAACTAAAAATAAATATCCTCACCTTGTATAAATGAATCACCGTAGGCAGCACTTGTACCAGAACTAAGTATCTAAAGAAACGATCTTTTATCTAAATTTATATTTTTAAAAAAATACTAACACGAGATTTTGGGCATTGTTGGTCCAAAATGACCACAGGAAAAAACAAAAACAAAATAAAACGTTTTTAGATGATACCTAGTGGTGTGCTCATGCAAATGTTGAAGGGTGTAGTCTCAAAAATGTGACCAAGAGCATCCGGAGACACACACTAACAGACACACAATCACATAAATGATTAAAGAAAGAAGAATCTGTAGCCCACGTACAGGCCTTATGTGGGGCTACGGTGATTCGACAAAAAGTAATTATGAATAGTGATTACCGCATAAGGTCAATTTAAGGTTAGCTCAATTTAGGCATTTTTAAATTTTGCACTCAACAGTCTGTAAATTTGTGTATAAGGGAAACTTGATACTAGGATGAACATAGCATAGGTGGAACTGACCTTTAACACACCCGAAAGGTCGCAATCCTTACTCTGTTAGAATTTATTACTTGACCTCTCAATATTGATTATTCTTTTCCTCAAGCAACGTCCTATACTCCAGCAGTACACACACAAACACATACAGATATATATATATATATAAACTAAACATGGTTTTTATATACACGATAACATATGAGGATTAATTAACAGCATGTATAAATGGAAATTCGTGTATGCATACACACACACACACAATGCCCACGCATGATAAATGCCCAACGCATTATTTCTTTTAGTTGATGTCTTCGTTTTTGTTTTTTTAGAATTACAGTGCTCAGGTTTTTTTAAAGCTTGAACACTTTACATTACAATTCATAGAGTTCTTCAAAATAAATTTCCAAATAATAAAAAAATCAGCTCTTTAAAAACTGCGTTGGGCACTCCTGTCTGTCCATACGATATCTCCAAAGTTCTCAATGAATTTCAATGAAACTTTTTGGAAGGGTAAAGCACGTATGAAGGAAGAAGTGATTGGATTTTGGGGTGGATTCGGGTAATTTACTTCCGCTAGCAGGAGCATGCGCCCTCTGAGTAATTTCTAAGTTTATATGGGGGTTGTCCAAAAAGTGATTACTATCACCAAGCTACAAGATAGGCCAAATATAAAATAAAGACATGTTGGAAGACATAAATTCAAAAATTGTTTGATCACCTTGGGTCGTACCAATTCGTGAAAATATCAGTGTTGGCCCCCGACTAATTGTCCACGTCTATCTTCCTTCCTATGATACATTCAATTTTCTTATTATTAGACCTTTGAAGCCAAAAATAAAATTCATAAATCGATTTTTCAGAAAATTGTGTTCCAATCATAGAATTTCCTATTTCTTTACAAGAATGTTCACCAAATGTCACGAAATTCTCCACATACGTTTTTGACACCAAGGAGCGTATAAGCAGCCTTTAGAATCATTGTATTAACCACCCTCATACATATATATATATATATCGTAAGGCCAATTGACATGATATTTGGCATTGAGAATGAATAAAAATCAACTTCCTACACTTTTTGAAGTCACCAGAGGTCATTCTCCAGCCCATCTTCGGTTCTATACAACAGAAAAATTTGATTTTTATAACAGGATTTACGTCATTCGCTCTCCTCATATATGGCAAAAACAATCCTTACAGATAGTTATTTTCAACAATTTCATGGCGGGTTTTCCCCATATTCAGGGTAAATCTTCAACAGTGTTAAGTAGTGGTAATACAGTCGTTATCAATCATATGCCTTTCATAACCCTGTTCAAACTTGACAACAGAACCTGTGGTCAGCTATCACCTCCTTTCCCCTTCTCAAAAATACGAGCCGATTAGATCAGGTCATTATTAGGAATTTTCAAAATCTGGCAGGCGGTTATGAAAGACCACTGATGTTTAGTGATCCTTTGAGCCTTATATGCACAGTGCATTACTAAGATATATAACCGTCAATTTGTACGTAATTTTATTCATAATAGACATTTTTATCAGTAAAAATAGCGGAATACTCCACACCGATTTGCAAGGATGACTGTATATATTTTTTGATATGAAATATAGTGAAACAATATTATTAATTTCTGATTACTATTTTAAAGATAAAATTTGTTCCTATAGTAAAGGCCAAAGAACGTATCCGCACTCTTTTCCTGATTAAATTATATTATACTAAGTTTTTATGTAGTTTTGTTGATAACAGACATTTCTAAAATTTCAAGTATAGGTTTCATGCCCACGAAATTGGAGTGTATTTTCTTTATTTTTTCAAGATGAAACATTGTAAACCATTATTCTTCATTTTTAATACTCTTCCTTCAGCTTTCTTTCTTTTTGTGTTTTCTTGGGTTAAAAGTTGTTTCAATAATGAAGGCCAAAGGACGTATTAATGATTTTCTCCAAATCAATTTTTTATCTGCTTTCTTTCAGACCTTTGTCACCTTTGGAAATGTGTCATTTAAGAAAATATCGTTTGGGTGCGGTCGGGTTTCTATCAAAGATTTAGCTAAAATGCTGAACTAGTCCCTTACGTTCCCGTCCGTAGTACGACCATTTGAAATTGGTTTTCATTAATATGAAACTAGATCAGACCATAATTACAAAGGAATACACCTCAGACAAAGAAAAAAATATCAAGTGGGGTACTTCAAAGCCGCACTTTCGAGAGAAGAACTGTATGCAGCAGTTGGAAAGTGAGAGTATAGTTCCGATTTATAGCTACATCGTTATTAGAACCAAGCCAATCAAACCCAGACGATTTTTTTTCTTCAAAAAATGATAGTTTTAAATGAGTAGCTTGAGAGCACCAACTATTTCACCCGAAAATTCTTTTTTCCGGCTGAAGGATTTCACTGTTCAGGCTCCCCGATCCGTTTCGTAATTTCTAGAAATCTCAGTAAATAATCATTTGATTTCATGTGTTCTTATATTCAGGGTTTTCTTTCCCGGGCCCAGCTAATATATATATATATATATATATATATATATATATATATATATATATATATATATATAAAGTTGCAATGAAATTGCACGTCAGAAAGTATAGACGAAAGCGTGTTTTAACTTGGAGACAAGAATGTTGGTTACGCTTTGTAGAAAAAATAAAATAAAAAAGCAAAAAACAAACAAACCAGCAGCATCTAAAGACTTGGCATATCTATTTGGTGTGCGGTGCAGTCCCAGAACTATAAGAAAAAGGCTTCGTCGACTTGTTTTTTGGGGCCTGCTGACCCCTGGAGGTGCATAAACTAACAAAGGCAATGAAGAAAAAAAAGGCAGCTTTGGGTAAAGACCCTCATACACTAAGCATCTGAGGACTGGAAGAAGTTTGGTAGTTATTGGCAGAAGTTTATGAGGAGAGCGTTTTTAGATTTCGAACATCCTTGATGCCCGAGGGTACCCTGCAAGCGATCGTTTGGTCCATCATCCCTAGCAAGGGTACAGGGTGACTCGAGATAATCATTGACATCATGAAAGTCAAGCGCATAAATAAAGATCTTAGACGAGCATCTAGTTCTTCAGCTTCGTAAATGGTTTTCTCAAAATGGTTACCTCTGTATGCAAGATGAGGCACTATGTCACAAGGCCCCAAAGATCACGGACCAGAGTGCTCAACTGACCCGGAAATGGTCCGGATATGAACTCAGGACTCTTGTGTAAAGAACTTGAGGATGAAATATCCAATATAGTCTCGGCGAACAAGAACGGTTTCCCGGCTAGTTGAAGTTTGGCATCTCAATCCGAAAATGGAGGAGCTGGCATACCGATACATTGAGAGCACGAAAAACATATTCCAATTGTTATTGCAGCAAAGGGTGGGATGTACCAGGTACAAGATACATTCATGTAGCATGACAAGCAGTAAAGGTGATCTTTCCTGAATTTATCCTCATATATTAAAATGCCAGTGTGGAAAAAGCTCACGATATTTTCTGCAGCACTGTATATGTGTACACATGAATACATGTGTATACACACACACACACACACACATATATATATATATATATATATATATACGTGTGAGTGTGTGCGTGTGTGTGTGTATGAGAGAGTGGTTGATTCTTGCCCAACATTACCCTTGTGCACAAATTGGCAGCCCGTAGAATGCAACCGTCTCTCTGAGATTTGAAAATGCTCAGATTGACCTGACCATAAATTGACCTTTAAATGATACCAGAGGTCAATGCCAGCTATCCTTTGTTCATCCTGGGGTCAAGTTAGCTTTTCACCCAAATTTCCAGCCCGCTAGATACAACCGTTTGGGATTCTATAAAATATCAAGTTAGTTAAAAACAAACTTGCAATGAACAAACATTTACCGTCTTTGTAATATCGGTTGCAGGTTCGATTTCTGCAGAAGCCCCAATTTCATCAATTGTTTCTTCTATTTACACTGTTTTAGGCCAAAAGATACATTCACCGAGTATAACGAGAGATAATTTGGATAAGGGATTCAAAGTAATATAATGCATTTATAATTATTTCTATCATCCATTTCTCAATACATATGTATGTATATATACACGCACGCATAAACACAGATTTTATTATCTATATTTTATACTTACTCTCTGTTTTCAAAGCATTGATTCTCAAATTGGCTTCCTGTTTTATTCCGAAATTCGGTATCAGTTGGTTGAGACGAGGAAGTATGCCGATTCGAGGAAATCACAGAAGACACAGTTACAGAAGCCTTCTTTGCTCTTAATCGTCTCATATATTCAGCGGCTTTTTGTCTGCGCTGAAAAGCTGCTTCATCACTTTCATTTTTTCTTCTCTCTGCAGTACTCGCTCTCTCTTTCTTTCTCCTCTCTTTCGTTTCTTCTTGCAACGAGTTCCGCCTTTTAAATGCAATTCTTTCTCTAGTTATCCTACTCCTTTCTTCGATTTCTTCTGGAGACAAATGTGCTGTTCTCTTCGCGATTATCTCTCTGTTTTTTCTTCTTATCTTTTCTATTTCTTCTTGCAACGAATTTCGTCTTCTTTCTGCGACTCTCTCTCTTTCTGTCCTTCTTTTTTCTTCCAGTGACGAATTCCGTCTTTTGAATGCGATTCTTTCTCTTTCTATTCTTCTTCTTTCTTGTATTTCTTCCGGTGATCTTTTTGCAATTCTCTCCCTGTTTTTCCTTTTTCTTTCTTCTATTTCTTCTTTTGATGAATTTCTTCTTCTTTTCGCATTTCTCTCTCTGTCTTTTCTTCTCCTCTCCAACATCTGTTCCTGCGATTCTCTAAGTCTTTGAATACGCTGTCTCAAACAGTTCTTTCTTCTCCTGATCTCCCGTTCGAATTCATTTTCCTGTGACAAAATGTAATCTCTTTGCCTTTGCCTCTGCCTTCTTTTACTTTCTCGTCCTAATCTTCGTTTTCTCTCTAGTGCAGTTTCCGGCATCTTCTAGTTTCATTAAACAATTTGAATTAGAAAAAAATCTCACATGTACGTATCGGAACTCTTCCGTGCTGAAACAACGTTTGTAACACTTTTCAGCGGTGTTGCCAATCTAGATATTTTCATCTAAATCTAGATGTTTTGAATGCGTCTCGTTGTCAAAATTTGCTATTCGGGTGATTTTTAATGAAATAAATGATATCATCAAAACAATAATTGATATTTCAATGACAATAACTGTTAAAAAATAAGTCGCAATCACCTTCCTAATGTGTAACGTATTTCCTATATTTTACACATACGTCTGGATAATCTCGATGTCTCCAGTTGTTTTAAGAAGTTTTTGACTGAATGATGTGAATGTAAAAATAAAGTTGGCAACTCTGCGTTTCGTGCAATTTTTCTCAATCGATTTCGTCGGATTTCCCTACGTTCATTTTCTTCCCTAAATGTCCTACAGTGATTCCAACTGTCACAATGCGTTTGGTAATTTAATTGTGTTAGTGTTGCGAATAGCTAAGGTCCGCCATCCAAGACCTACCTCCTAATCCTAATCCCAGAGCTACTTCCTAATGCTAAACTCAGACGTTCCTCACAATCTATCTGCTAATCCGAACCCTAATCCTACCTACTAAGCCTAACCCTAATGCTACCTAACACTAACCACACGTACTAATTCTAACCCAAAAATTATCTATTAAGCCCAACAGTTGGCTCTCAAATAAACGGTTTTTAGATCGAAAATAACGTTGTATGAGCATCAGTGACTTGATTATCAGAGTTATGTATTTTGAAACTCACAGGATTCATATTTCCATTTTATTCATAAAAGTGACGTTTGCCTTTTGTTTATTTATTTATAGTATCGTTTATCACTTCAATTGGTATGTTCAATTTCAATAATATGGAAAATTACCTAATTCGAGTGTGACCGAGGGACAAAAAAAAAAGAACCAATCAACCAACACACTGTATTATTCGGTTTGGTTGTAACAAGAAAGAATGAGTATTCAAACATGGATAAAAGAGTGACATGGTCATTAATTAAAATAATATAAAACTCAGCACGTCTAAGTTTTGTAAACAAAGACATTTTGACCATTATCAATTTCGACTGCGAATGCACGTAAGTGCGAGCTGTGGTTTGCTGGATTTTGATTGGTCAAAAAATAACAGAAAGGAAGTTTTGAAAAACTTAGTACTAAAATGTCGGTGGCTGCCTAGAGCCTACCGTCGAGCCTTTATACAACTAGTTGCAGGCTATCATTTCATGAGGGGTGTCCGAAAATTAGGGTCCAGATGATAGGCATAAATCGTTAAAAGTTAAATATTGTGAAAGTTTTGAACACAAAACAACAGGAGCTCTGCAATACTTCTTGTAACAACCAGAACGGCCTTAATATTGAGCGAATGTACATGGGACGTCACAACGAAGACGGCTGCCACAATAAAACTGAAGAAACATTGAGGTGCGAGGTGTAATAAGATTTTTGCATGCCAAGGGCAAAAATCCAATTGGAATTCAAATTGAACTTGTTGCTGGTGAACAAAACATGCACTGAACAAGAAACAGGTATGGGTCTGACGTAAGGCGTTCACGGAAGGGCGTCCGAATCAGTAGAAGGGCGTCTGCGTTCATCAACAACAGAAGACAACATTGCCCAAACCAATTTTGGCATTTATGCTGTCGTTTATAGTAGCAACCAAAACAGAAGTATCGTCGTCAATAGTAATAACAAACATATTTTACTAATGCTGTTACATTACTTAAACTATTCGAGAGAAAAGCAATATCCATTTCAATATCCAGAACCGTAAATCCAAACGACTCCAAACTTGACACTACAATGTTAATGTTGATAAAACTCACAAATGGTTGAAGTCGTTTTAATTTTTAATCATTATTTAAGTACTGGATGATATCCAGAATAGACAAGTATTTGGAGTGTTCAAGGTAAAAACGTAGAAAGTGACTAGTTTAAAACTTGAGTGCCAATAAGAAGTCAGACTTTTCCCTTCTATGACGGATAAGTACCCTTTTGAAACATTTTATTTTACACTTTTCATTAACTTTTTAAAATTGTGCTCACTTCGTGAATGTTAATATGATTCTACGCAAAGGGAGCTGGGCCTTTCATTCTTGGATTCTTTATCTGTTCTAAAAAATAGAAGAGAGACGTTCTATCTAGAGGTTTTACGCTTGGTTGCAGATTGGTGTACGGTCCTGATTCTCCAGCAAAGGAACGGTAGACCTCTATAGCCAGCTCGACATCCTCTAACTGCAAATTGTTCACGTCCTGTTATCCAACCACGTGTCAGCCTTATTGTCGGAATACACCCACAAAAGGGCGGCCCATAACCCCATAGCTGGCTTGCATCTGTCAGGAGAAGGACACTCCTGTCGAACAAACGACCTTGGAGTCCTGCTCATATCAATGCCACCTCGGTGGACTATCGGGTGCTAACCCAGGGTTCAATGGGTGGGGCGACCTTGGGCAAGCTGAATTTATCTTAAAAAACCTTTGCTTAGGCTGGAGGGTTATTCTGCACATAGGCCCCGATGTTTGCAGCCTTACTGCGGTGGAAATCTCTCCCAGCTATCTTCGCTCGGGAAGCCAAGTCTTTCTTTCATATGATGTCCATTTATACAAAGATTTTTTTTTTTCTAATTCAGAGAAAAACGGAAAAAGTTTACTTTTCGCACCTCGAGATTGACCACTTTGAAAAGGGACACATTTGACTTGATTCCGTGTGATGTCATTCAAACGTCATCGTCTTAAAAATATAAAAAAATACACCTGTTTACGGAAGTTACTTTGCATCAGATGACCGAGTCAGTTTTTGATTAAAAAACTGAATTCTGTCTTTTCAATCTAAGAGGTCAAAAAGAGGGTGTTTTTCGAAACTTACCTCCAGAAAAAAAAGTTCTATTTTTTAAAGTAAACTACATCCAAAATACCAAACGACACTATAGACTCTATTATATGAGCAGCTGCTGCAAACTAATTAAGGAACAAATCAGAACATTTTGATTTCAAATTTCAAATTGACCATTCAAGACTATATTCTATTAAATTTAACTTTTACATAAGATATGATTTAGGGTTAGAGTACTTTTGAAAATGATTTGTAATTTAGGATTAAGGAATTCTAATTATTTGATCGAGTATCACTGATAGGAAAACCACGGATAGGGAGGACCACTACACAAGGAGACTCGGGATAAGGAGGCGGCCTCTGGAAGGTAAACCACTGACAGAAAAACTGCGGATAAAGGGGGCACTAAAAAAGAAATAATAATTTATATCTGAAGAAATTAAATTGATAATCCCATGCTTGTGAATGCTGAGGTTTTTATTTCATATCTATCACGAAGATTGATTAAAAGGAAGAATAAATGAGTATTCATTGCTTACAAAAAATGAACATATCAGCGAAAGGGAAACCGCGGATAATTTTTTTATCATGAGAACTGATTACCAAAAAACGTAATTGGT
Source organism: Thysanoteuthis rhombus (assembly GCA_963457665.1). Classification (NCBI taxonomy): domain Eukaryota; kingdom Metazoa; phylum Mollusca; class Cephalopoda; order Oegopsida; family Thysanoteuthidae; genus Thysanoteuthis; species Thysanoteuthis major. The sequence goes on along the minus strand of OY735216.1, from coordinate 10,926,101 downwards.
TAGTTTTTACAGTTAGGGTTGCAGTTAACGAAAAAAATAGATGAAATATTTTTTCATATTCGTAACAATCAAGTTAATACATAGTTGAAATTAATGTCAAAATAATTAAATACATTCTCATTATCATGTGTAACAGTATTTCTCAACTCGATCTCAAGTAATACAGTCTCTTATTTGTTCCTAAGAGTCTGCGTAATCTACACTTTACGCTTTTATCATTTACAGCGTCTGCCTCGTTGTTTAGCGAACCTTTTCCAAACCATTACCCAAAAGTTTATCATGAGTTCTATATCTTTTTTTCCTTTGACAACCGATTATGAGAATGATTTGGGGGTGTAAGATTACGAATCACCAGTCATCCCGATGGCCTGACACAGTCAGTTTTGTCAACTCAAATTTGATTTTCCAGCTAAAACCGCTCCGGAAATTGGCTAAAATCAGCTAAATGTTCTATACCCATTCAAAGCCTAAATAAAATAACTATAAACTATGTTTATATAAACACTCCAGACGAAAAAAATAATAATGATTTTGCGTATACATTAATTAAACTTACCAGATTTGAAGTGGACTCCCTAAAAAAAAATCAATATCTGATGCCAAAAATATTATCGAATTAAAAGTTTCTGTTAAAATTTAGTTTATCAGTCTCCATTAGTAAATAAACGATGAAAATCATGAAAAACATTTATAGTTTGAGATGACTGACCTTCAAAAATTGACTAAAATCGGCTAAACTATCCCCACTTTCAGCTAACTTTATGGCTAAAATATTCAATTTATTTGTTTTGAGTCACATTAAATTAAATCAGTTATTATCTTAATTAAAATTGTCTGAGTTTCGACGAATTGCAGGTGCTCATCGGCTACACAGAGGGGAAATGAGTTAAATCTAGCCCGAAAATGGCTGATTTGGCATCCCTGGTCACAGTCGGAGCGACTTCGAGATGTTGACAAAACCACATTAGGGACACCAGATCTCAAGAAGTAGGTGACCACAGCAAAAAGTCACTTTCAACACTTCTGTACCTACCTACCTTTTCGTGCTTTCTGTTCATAACATGTGGGTTGGAAATAACATCATAGTTACTTACTGTAAGTATATCCGAGTCGCTAAATCGTCCGAAACCCAAGTGGGGGAAGGGAATGTTTCCTTTCAAAACAGTAGAGAAAACTTGCAACAACACTCGAAGAAACAAATTTATTTCTAGATTTCAGATATGTTGAAAAGCGAGGAATTTGTTTATATATATATATATATATATATATATATATATAAACAAATTATATATATATATATATATATATATATATATATATATATATATATATATATATATATATATATAAACAAATTCACACACACACACACATATATATATATATATATATATATATACATAAATATATATATATATATATATACATAAATATATATATATATATATACATAAATATATATATATATATATATACATATATATATATATATATATATATACATATATATATATACATAAATATATATATATATATATAAACAAATTCATATATATATATATACATAAATATATATTTATATATATAAATATATATACATAAATATATATTTATATATATAAATATATATATATAAATATACATACATATATATAAATATATATTTATGTATATATATATATATATGTACATAGATATATATTTATATATATAAATATATATATATAAATATACATATATATATATTCATATATATGTATATTTATATATATATATTTATATAAGTATATCTCTCTCTATATATATATATTTATATATATGTATATATATATATATATATATATATATATATATATATATATATATATATATATATATAAAGAAAGAGAGAGAGATAGGGGGAGATCTTGATAAAGTAAGCTAATTTTATCTTTACATCAATAATTGTTCGCAGAGAAATGTTGCTTATTTAGGGACGGAATAAAAAAGCGTTAAAATTTAAAAAAGATTAACTTGTTAATGAAGAATGAGCAAAGAAACTAATTCTCCACATAGACACTAATTCTATTCTAAATGTTTCAAATGTATTTTTGTTCACATTTATGAATGTTTATACGTGTATCAGATATGTGAAATAGGTCATGCTTATATATATGTATGTGTGTGTGTGTGTGCGTAAAAAAAGACAAAGAATGTTTTTATATTCTATAGACTCCTGAACTGTCGCACCGTACAAACAGTAAACGTAAGTATGCGGGTAACTTGACCCTAAGATGAACATATGATAGGTTGCAATGATTCCTGCGACGTATAACGGTCCAATCAGGGTCAGGTTAATTCAGACAAATTCAATCCTACGGGAGACGGCTGCACCGTAAGGGCTGTCAGTTCGTGTACTTGGGTAAGTTGACCCCAGGATGAATATAGAATAGGTGGCACCATCTTCGGGTGATCTCTAAAAATCAAATCAAGGTCAGGTCAAATCTGGCTAAAAAAGAGTCAATTTTTAGTATTTTCGGACCACTTTAAGGGTTACGTGCGATCCCTACTTCGAGAATATATATATATATATATATATATATATATATATATATATATATATATATATATATATATATAAAGCGATGAAAATTTCGTGCGTATTTCAGTTGCTTGACTCAAGTGCAAAATTATCAGATTTTGTTTGATATTTTCCTCATGTGTCTTATTGCCCAACAACAATTTTTTAAACAGAAATATAACAACGATTTACTTCTCTTCGTGGAGTGATTTTACTCTTTACTTTTTTTTTATCAACGTTCTTTGTCGGTCTTCACCTTCGTCCTCTAAATTAAACAAAGGAAAGGTTCAATCAAAACACGTTGATCACAGAAAATTTTTTTAGAAAAAATTTAACTGCCAAATTGAAAAGATTCTCTTTCAAAATGAAGAAAGTAAAAGATATTTGTAAAAATCATAATCCCAAGAAAACCGAATTCGGAGAGATGTGTCGGTCATTAAAAAATGTTTAATTATTGGCAAAAAACAATTATTTTCGTTTTCCCACCTAAATTATATTTCTGCATTGAGGATTGGATTTCTGTGACTTTCTAAAAATATGGAAACTTGAAATTAGATTAAAGTCGAAACATTATTTATCTTTATGATGAGGAAAAATAATTTTGTACGCCAAGAATAGAAATTAAGATATTGGAAGTTCAAGAATTATTTTCAATTTTCATTTAAATGAGATTTATTTCCCTTGGAGTTTGAGAACAACCTTCACAATGTGCATTCAGACCGATTTTGTAATCAAGTTTCATGATTCCTTCAACATGTTATGAGCCACTATCAATGTATAAGTATACGAGATATGAAAAAGAAAATATCACTAAATTGAAAAAAAAACCCTTTCACCTTCGTGAATTAAAAAATAGGTTCTTGAAAACATAATTAAAAAACAATTTAGAACATACTAATTTCTCAATTAAATTGATCTGAAGAAAAAAGAAAACGCCCCAAGATGAGGACACTAGTCCGATCATAGTGTATGATAAATAATCACCGTATTCCTCACACAACTTACATAATTAGGTAACTTTTATAGGGGGAACTAATAAACGCATCTTGATACTTGATATCAAAATCCTATTTTGTTCTCAGAATGAAAAAAAAAAGGTGTTTTTATTGCAGCATTCAAAATATTTCATTGACTATTCAAATCCCAGTAAGAGCATACTACGACTGTTCCGCCTCGAAATATTTTTCAAGTCAAGGGCTCAAGTTATCTTCGTTATCCCAAATTTACTTGTATTCAGAAGAACGTTGCAAATAACGCGAAGACATTGATGTCAATTGTCAGAAAGAATCGGAAAAATTAATTCATGGCAATATAAGAACAGGTTCGGGCCTTTCCGAAACTTACATAGCCTGCAGACATTAGGAAAGTCAGTGCTAAATGAATGAAGTCGGGAGAAAGATAATTCGATTAACTTGAGGGCTCTTAAAAGGGCCGTTTGATACATTTTGAAAAATCGAGGGACATTATGCCCTCTCGTCACTTGAATGTCCTTGGGCATGATGGTGACCCTCTTAGCGTGAATGGCACACAAGTTGGTGTCTTCGAAAAGAGCGACCAAGTAAGCTTCGCTGGCCTCCTGCAAAGCCATCGCAGCAGAGCTCTGGAAACGGAGATCGGTCTTGAAGTCGTGTGCGATCTGACGCACCAAGCGCTGGAATGGAAGCTTCCTGATGAGAAGCTCGGTGGACTTTTGGTAGCGTCTGATCTGACGGAGAGCCACGGTGCCGGGTCTGTAACGATGGGGCTTCTTTACTCCGCCCGTGGCTGGAGCGCTTTTACGAGCGGCCTTCGTAGCTAGCTGCTTACGGGGAGCCTTTCCTTTAGTGGACTTCCGAGCAGTCTGCTTAGTACGAGCCAATGTGCTGTTATTAGCCAGTTTACACAATTAATTAAGCGATCTAAGTACGTTATAGGAACGGACACGGAATTTACACTGACGGCTGCTACTGATGATTTTGTAAGTACCGCGTGCCATGAATCTTATACGATAGTCGTCTTTTCATTGGTTAAAAAAGATAAGATTTGTCATCACGTGGTATGTTTCCTACTACGTCCGCATAAGTCATTGTACTTCTTTGTATATAAACCTCGCTCATCGCGCTATATGGTAGATCGTGTATTGACATCGTTCGCCGAATCATTATGTCTGGCCGTGGTAAAGGAGGAAAAGGTTTGGGTAAAGGAGGCGCCAAGCGTCATCGTAAGGTGCTCCGTGATAACATCCAGGGTATCACCAAGCCAGCTATCCGTCGTTTGGCCCGAAGAGGTGGTGTGAAACGTATTTCTGGCCTTATCTATGAAGAGACCCGAGGTGTGCTGAAAGTTTTCCTCGAGAATGTCATCCGTGATGCCGTCACCTACACTGAGCACGCCAAGAGGAAGACCGTCACCGCCATGGATGTAGTGTACGCCCTGAAGAGACAAGGCAGAACCCTCTACGGTTTCGGAGGTTAAACCTACCTTCCATATCTTGACTATTTTCATATCACAACGGCCCTTTTAAGGGCCACTCATTTATTTCGAATAGTTTTTCTCAACCAGTTCACGATATGCATGATTTTTTTTCGAAAAGTTCGTATCAATTTCAAACAATTAATTATTCTTGAATGGTAACCATCTCCTTTGTTTCTATGAGACACTCGTGGATTTGTCGGGTGAGATTTCAATTCAATCCATCTCTTACAGGCCGCTAAACTGGAGGATTACTTGTCTCCATACATTTTCTTATAATATTTTACGACGTTTCCTAATATTGAAATTTGAACAGCATTCCTACATCAATATTCATTATTTTTAGTGAAAAAAAGAAATACGAGTTTAATATTGATGATCAAATATTTCAAGGTATACAATTGTATGAAACTTAATGAAAAATCCCAACTTGCAGTACACGAATATTTTATTGATTCATTTTTCGTAAATTCTTTCATTATTCTTAACGGCCGATACTTACCTAATTTGCCCTAAGGATTTATTGTTTATCATTCAGGTGAGTTACTTTTGAATGCATTTACTGTAAAAAAAAAGTGTAATTATTTTGAAAGAAGTGAAAATTCATTTTGTTTATCGTTGGTGACGTTTTCATCGGGTACTGTCACTTGGATATTTCTTGTCAAAATCGATTGAAAATATGTCTGTAATTTTTTTTCCCTTTCAGGAAATAAATAATATAATATACTTTAAGGGACTAATGAGTTTTCCCAATGGAATTTCTTGTCTCGGGAACCACTGTGAAGATATTACTCTGAACTTGTGTGGTGCTCCCTATATTAGTTAGGAGTTAGATACGAAACCGTTCTTTCAGCTAGATATCTAGCTAAAATGAGAGTTTCGTATTTAATTCCTAAATGTACAGGGGCTCTACACTGGTAACCGAAAAAGCTGCATAACCTCGCCAATAATACATGTAAAGAAAGATATTAATTTAATTCTTTTAATGAAAAGAAGTGTCAATGCACAAAAGAGTTGCGGGTCAGTTCTTTTACAGCTAATAAAAGAAGTTGATGTATGCATTTCATTGTTACATTTACAAGTGTGATAAAAGTCGTTCGGAGAAATACAACCAGATAATATAACCGAACATCAGTATTTGAGAACTTGTGTACCAGTAAAAGTATTTTAGTGCGCAGTCAATTAAACCTGAGATAATGAAAACAAAATTCAAACCTATGAGTCAAAGGTGAAAAAAAAATTCCAAACCAGTTACGCTAAAATGTACATATGATCAGAATTAATAGGTAGACGTGAACAGAATCATCACGTCTTACCTGTGATCAAGATTTTCTATTTTATACGAATTCAAATCACGTGTCATGACTAACTTTTTATAGGTATTTTCAGTAAGATAAAGATTCGAAATGATATGAATCTGATTTTTTTAGGGATCTTAAATCCTCACAAAGGTCAATATTTTCATGCAATTTTTGTTGGTGTTAATTAAATTTCATTCAGGTATTGAGGTGAAGGAGCTAGCGTAAAAGAGGCATTGGAGGTTCACTCGGTGATATTGGTGGCCTGCCACGCAGGCGGTCTGGGTTCGATTACTGGCCATAGCATCAAACTATGTTATGAGTTTTAGTTTATCTGTGTTGTGTATGCAAATGAACAAACCAGGAAACTTGTCATGTTTCTCTGTTCACTTGTGCCGTGAGATCTTGGTAACAAAAACTCAAGTAGAAAACCATTGCACTATTTTTATCGAACCAAAATGAACCATTAGGTCAGGGGTTCACAACCGAACCTAACCGTCAAGATTAGAACAATTACTTCGAATAAATCAATACATTATGACAAGTCAATTCATCCTCTCGAAAAATCCCAGAGAAACAATACGCTGTTAAAAATCGGTTACATTGTAATGGTAAGTAGGCTTTGATGAAAATATTAGTGGCCCTGAAAAGGGCCGTTTTGAAATATGTCCCATAATGAAATTGATCTACTTGTCTGCTTTCTGCGTTTTCTTGGGCAGAAGAACAGCCTGGATGTTGGGAAGGACACCACCCTGGGCAATGGTCACCCCAGACAACAGCTTATTCAACTCTTCGTCATTACGGATGGCCAGTTGCAAGTGACGGGGGATGATTCTGGATTTCTTGTTGTCTCTGGCAGCATTTCCTGCCAACTCAAGGACCTCAGCAGCCAAATATTCCATGACGGCTGCTAGGTAGACGGGGGCACCGGCACCAACCCTCTGGGCATAGTTACCTTTACGCAGAAGACGGTGGATACGACCGACGGGGAATTGAAGCCCGGCACGGGATGAGCGAGTCTTGCTCTTTCCCTTCACTTTACCTCCCTTTCCACGTCCTGTCATTTAGTTAATATTGCTCTGGACCAGAGTAACGACTATAGTTGGCGACTGTTTATATATAGTCCAACGAAGGCTTCCAGCTGCTGCTGATATTTTAGCGGTCACATTTCCAATACTTTCTTTGTGTGGTATTTTTTGGCCAATCAAAACTCAGCAAATCGCAGAGCTGCCGTGGGAGCCTACTTCGCTGATATAAATTCAGTTGCGGCTGCGTGAATTCGCAATTGTCTACTTGGATCTTTGTTGACTCACGCGATGGCTCCTGAAATCAGCTCGAAAGGCGCTAAGAAGGCCGGCAAGGCCAAATCCAAAGGTAGTGGCGATGGTAAGAAAAAGAAGAAAAAGAGGAAGGAAAGCTACTCTATATATATTTACAAAGTGATGAAGCAGGTTCACCCCGATACGGGCATCTCTAGCAAAGCCATGTCCATCATGAACAGCTTTGTGAACGATCTTTTTGAGAGAATCGCATCTGAATCCAGTCGTCTGGCCCACTATAGTAAACGGTCAACCATCTCCAGCCGTGAAGTACAGACTGCTGTCCGCCTCCTTCTGCCCGGAGAATTGGCCAAACATGCTGTGTCCGAGGGAACCAAAGCGGTCACTAAATATACCAGTGCCAAGTAAATATTTTACAGAAGCCATAACAAAACGGCCCTTTTCAGGGCCATTCATATTTTCACGATTGTCTCTTTCTTATTACTTGGTGCGGTTTTTTACTATTTTTTTTCTCCAAGATGAATCACTGAAATAATTTATTTCGCTCGGTGTTTATTAACCCATCAGCCGAGCTACAATGTTTACCTTTCAAACATACTACACTTGATTCATCAATAGTATTTTCTAATATGTATTATAAATCACGATGGACCAATTTTTATCCGTATAGACTTCTTATTAACAGAAGAGCTCAAAACAATGTATTAATATTCCTATTAATATTAATATCAATATGGTGGATGAAAAAGCATTGTCAATTCTACGATTAATATTTCTTTTGTCTCGATATTAAGTTTACCTCAATTAATACTCATACGACTATTCGTAGAATGATGAACTGGAAGATATCGACAGACAACAGCGAATTAGTAAGCTTGAAAAGTTACTGATTATTTGAAAAAAAATTATCTTTTGTAGATTGCATTAAAGTTGTAAAAAACTACTTTTGCACTAACATTTGAATAAAAGCGTTGATGCTTTAAGTAAAAATCATAACACTTGAGCTAGCTTGCATAGGTTAAAATTATGATCGTGAAATCTCATATTTGCATATACTGAACAGCCGTGATGATTTACTTGAAAGTTAAAACGAACTCGTCATCACAGTTGATAACTGATCAACCGTAGCGTCAAAATTTGCAGTCTTGTAAGAAGAAATTCTGCCGTAGAATATACAACTGACGTTTTCTACTGAGTTGGAAAAAAAAACATCTTGGTTCCCCAGAATAGTCGGAATCAGGTTCCTCTGAAAGTGTGTAGTGAGATGATGATGCCAATTTCCAAAGTCTGTCGACAAAAGCGCTAGGACATACGCCTAAATTAATAAACCTATCAGAATAAGGCCCCCAATGAAAAAAAAAAAAAAAAAAAAGACAAAACCTATTTCCAAAAATAATTGAAAATTTTTTTAGTGGAGTACTGATGCCAAATTTCAAGTCGGTCGACAAAATGATATGGCCAGAAGCGCTGGAACAGACTCACTATCATACGGATACATAAGAAAAGATAGAGCCTTTCGCCCTTTTCGATAGCTACGGTTGTTCAAATCTAATGATTATCTCCTGTTTGTAAAAGGAAAATCAATCAATGTTAACCAAGTCATACTGAACTATGATACAGTGTCTTCTTGTAACGGTAATTGCTCGCAAAAATATTTAGTACAACTTGACGATGATGATTCCAATGGGAATTCACTTTGACTGTGATTGCCTGTCTTGGGAATATAACAACGTTACACAACTGTATATTTCTAAATAAAAATGAGTTATATTGGTACTGTACTAGTTTAGTACCTGTAAAAAATGACGAGGTCATTTACACACGGATCGGCATTTATGTCTCGGACCAGAGCATTTTAAAATGTTTAAAATGAAACTGTATTTTATCAGATCTATGTACAAAGGACACGATCAAGTGTTAGGGTTGCAATTAATAACAATGAAAGATTTCATTTTTTATATTCGTAATACTAAATGATAAATGAACGTATAATTTAAATTAAATTAGAAAAGATGTCAAAATAATTTTTCTTAGTCATTACTAACATTGTTTCTCCGTACTAACTCATATAAACAATGAGTCCCTTCATTGTTTCAAACTGTCCTGAATTTTGATCTCAAATCTTGCCAATTTTGGTCACTTCCGAAAAAAATTATTCACTTTCAGCCGTTTAAAATGTAATTTTTAGTGAATGGGATTCAGAGTCAAACCAATAATCTTTAATCATTAATCGAAAACTTTGTTCGAGGTTTCAGATTTTCACCAAGGACATCATTTGCCTCTTTGTAATGTAAAGGCATCTAATTTCATTTCTTTCTCATTCTGGTGATAGGCATGATTCTATTTTCAATACCAAGGAAGCACCAGTGGTTCAGTGGTGTGCCCGCCTGCCATACGGCTGGTATGGCATTGATTACCTGGCAATGCTTGAGCTTATTTAATCATTACTGTAGTTCATGTATGTTAATTACTTCAGATCAAGATCAAGCTTTTTTTTTTTTAAAAAGTAGGTTATACTTTTATTTTTATTTTTGGTCTTTCGAGAAGTGAGGTTGAAAGAGACACACCGGTTGGCCAAAATCCAAAAAACAGATTGAATCAATTTAAACAAACGCACTTCAAGAATGTGAAATAGTCAAAATTTAAGCACCAACTTGTAATTTATCAGACATCTTAATTTGAACAAAAGTATGAAACACCATCATTTTAAAAAAAAGTAATCATGCAAGACGGATTCGATCTTCAGCTTTACCAAATGAGCTATCGTGAGTTACATAGCACTGATCAACAAAATATGAATCATGTGTTTGATTCATTTTTTCTTTCAATTATGAGCTTGTGGTTTTTTTCTCTTGAAACGTATGGACCAAACTGCCAGCCAGAGGTGACAACAAAGATTCGACTATCGCAATAGATTAAATTTTACCAATGCATCTTGTTTGAAGGTGGATAGTTATTCAATTCAGTCAAGACTATTGATGATATATGTGTGTGTGTAAATATATGCGTGTATACATGTACGTGTATGTGTGTTTATATATGTATGTATGTGTGTGTATATATATATATGTGTGTATATACATATATATGTGTGTGTGTATGTACGTGTATGTATATATATATGTATATATGTGTGTGGTGTGTGTTTACATATATATATGTGTGTGTATACATATATGCGTGTATATATATATATGTATATATATATATATGTGTGTGTGCATATATATATATATTATATATATATATATATATATATATATATATATATATATATATATATATAATCAATGACAGATTATATATATCAATGACAGATTATTTATATCAAGAAAAAAACTATGTAACTCCTGTGTGGCTTGCTTGCTGTCTCTCGATAACTGGTGTCTCTTATGTGACTAAAATACTATCCATCATATCCGCCTACTGTCGCAAAGGTCAGTCAGTACAACACAATTTTAGGCGCTCAAGACACTGGGAAAATACAAACTACACCGACTGATATGTTCTCATTTTATACCCATTTAAGGTTTAAAGGCTAGCATGATTTTTTATGCTATTTTAAGCCTGAAATTTAGAAGAGTAATTAGATTAACTGTTACGTTTTTAATACCGTTCAAAGTAAAGTTGCCATTGAGATAGGATGAAAAAATTGGGATTAAATTTCCGTGTGCAGTTATTTAAATTCTACGGGATACGTAGGGAAAAAAGCATAACTAATCACGTATTTTGCAGCCGTGAGTGAGTGGGAGAGATACGCTTGGGGGTGGCTAGTACATTATGTATGTTCAGTATCTACAAATGGACACATTATAGTACACGGCGTCTCCCCATAACAAGTTTTACCGTATACATAATCCCATAATTCACTGCTGCCTGATGGTAAAGAGTACTGGTTAAGAGCATCTAGTTACTTGCTTATTCGGTGTTAGTAAGTTCAATCCCTGGGTCGGGTAGGTATAGTAATAGAATATGGTTCAGTGGAAGAGCACATAAGTGAAACGCCTGGTCAAGGATGGATCAACTGGCACGATATATCCTCTTGTATAGACAGCGGAATTCTACATTTAATCCGAGAAATTAAACAGATCTACACGCTGTAATAATTACCAATACGCATACGTCTCAAGTCCCGCTAATTTAGAGGTAAAAATTTAAATCATGCAACGGACGAACATTTGTTTTCTGAGTTAGTAAAATAGAATTCCATGTTCTAATGACGTAGTATAAATGCTGAATTTGTAGAAGTAAGAGAAAAAGAATGAGAAGAAATCCGTTTTTGACAAACGGAACATTATTCTCCAAGCTCACTGCAATGTCAATCTCTTATTT
>OY735216.1:10785654-10913980 GCA_963457665.1 Thysanoteuthis rhombus | reverse complement strand
TGTCACATTTTCCAGTAAAATGTTCGTAAAAATAACCATACAAATAGGGATACTAATTTGCACATGCCTTTTATAGATAACTGACTGAATATTTTGAATATTTAATATTTAATTTTATTTTCATTTCGAATCCCTCTAGAAATTCTATTAAAACAAAGACATTAGTTGCCCAAAATGCAAAAACAGAGATGAAAATAAGTCGAACAAATGCACTTCAATTATGTGGATATTGTCAAAATAAAAGCATCAACTTTTAATTTACCTGAATTCTTTGTTTGAACGAAAGTGTGGAATGTCACAAATAAAAATTGGGAATCTGCGAGACCAGTTCGAACCATCGACCAAAAAGGTAACAGTAACGATATTCAACAGTCCTCCGCGCTATCAACCGAACTATCTCAAGTTACGCAGCAATAGACGTCAAAATAACTCATCAAGTTTCTGTTCAATCCATTTTGAAGATTGGTTTTTCCTGTTGGTAAGAACGTACGTATGAACCGAAGGAAGAACAGTCATCCGGACGCGACAAAAAAGATTTTGATATCAAGATGACTACCGCAATGGATTTCTCTTTTAAATACATCTTATTAGCACGTGGATATTCGAAACTATTGACAATATAATTTCATAAAGATTAAAAGGTTAACGTTCAAATGGCAATGGGCAGGCCATGTTGTAAGAATGGAAGACAACTGATGGACATCACGTCTCACAATATGGATCCGCAGAGATCACATGAGAAACCGAGGCCGACAGAACACAAGATGGAGAGATGAACTAGACAGATTCAGGGAATACTGGCTCCGCGACGCCTATGAGAGAGAATTGTGGCGAATCCTTGGGAAGGTCTATGACCAACGACAGACATTGAAAGACTGATGATGATGATGATGATGATGATGATGTTCGTATGCGCAAATATGAATTATTTGCCAATCGTGGTGGTTAAAAATGGCTACATCTTTCCTTTTTCCATTTTCAGCCAACTTTATAGCTAATAATGTTGACTAAGCTTGAAAACATACAATCACTCCTGGAATATTCGGATGTTTTAATGTTATCTTAATATATTTAAAAAAAAATCAAAACTTTAAACATTAATCAATCAATGGAGCCTTCGTATAGCATTGATTGACCACAAATCAACACAATAATGAAATATATATAATAGCTCTATTAAATATGATTTTAAAGGGTTTATTTGTCTAGATAAAATTCGAACGTCCGAAGATTTCGAGAGCCATAACATGTATACCTAAAAAGTTACTTGGAAATAAATTAAAAAAAATGAAAAAATCCAGCCACTTTCAGCCACTTCTAGCTATTCACGGCAGCCAATTTGTATCGGTGAAAGCAATTTTAACCGATTGAAAGTACATCAGATCTGTTTAATCTAACACACGGACCACAAGCACCAGGAACCCCAAAATAGTCGTTCGACTTCTATATTATCGAACATCTGCTCCAGTGCTCAGTATTTTTTTGTTGTGACTGACCAAGGGCCCTCACGACTACCATCGTGATTAAACGGGTGGCCTAACTACGAGATTGCCAAGATTTTAAAAGAATGTCTTTTCATGCCCCAGTCTGGAGTCATTTTTGTGTTGTCCGCTGTTCCCGCCTGATTATAAAGACAACAAGCAATCCAGTGAGTGGCTTGCTTGCTCTTCTTAGTGGTTGTCTGCCTCTCGAGAACTGGTGTCTCTCATGTGACTAAAATACGATGTACCCTGGTCCAGTGAACGAGACAGACCTGTGATGTGACGACGTTAGGACGAGTTTATTTGGAAGAATCTACTGTCACAAGACATTGTTAAATGGACAACAGAATTCTATATTTGATCCGAAAAAATCGAACGAATATTTCACAAGCTTCAGTCGTTGTTACTATATAATACTTTTAAAAAGATATATTGACTAAATAGCGGAAATACTTTTTTCCATTACTTAAAAAAAAATGGTAAATGCTCACAGACAGTCAACCATAGACATGAAAGATTGCGAAGGGTTCTATCAATTGTTTTTATGTGCGTATGTTTGCGTGTTAGTTAATGTGTCTACTTGAGTGTTCCAGCGCTCTTGGCCGTACCGTTTTGTCTGCAGACTTGAAAATTGGCATCAGTACTCTATTAGAGTCTTCTATGAATTCTTTTATTTTTTCTTTCTTTTGAAAAAAAAAGTTTATTTTTTCTTTCATTTAAAAAAAAACAAACTTTTTTTAAAAACTTTCCAGAGGCCTTATTCTGACGGGTTTATTAATAACACGTGGATTCTCCAGGATATGGATGTTTTTTAAAAACTTTATTGTAGATTGTAGATGTTTTTCATATATATATATATATATATATATATATATATATATATATATATATATATATATATATATATATATATATATATTCTTATGAACTGTGATTGTGATTTTTTATTAAAGTTTCATCTTCATTTTAGTTTTTAGTTTTTCTGATAGAACTTCACGTTCAGCTTATCGTTCACATGGCAACGAATAATGTCTCAAAAGAGACCCGTAGGAAAAAAAATTAAACAATAAACATCAGCATAAAAAATCTTTCAACTTTTGTTAACAGGGTTATAAGAATGAATTATCTTTTCTTGCTGATATATTATAGTTTTTACAATATTGGACATAAATGAATGGAGATTTTAATGGAGACTTCTAGAGAAGTCAGATAAGGTCGAGTAAATCGTGATCAATGATAATTGAGTTCGTACGAGAAAGGGTCAAAAGGGTCTGGGTAATTCTCCGCCTCTCCCCGGGTAACAGAAGATTTTTCTTCAATTAAAAAAAAATTCATTATGAATTTGAAATTTCAGTAGTGTAGTGATTTTCCACTAATTTTAAAAGTCTATGATTGTTAAAATGTTCCCCAATATATAAGGTATACAACGGTTTGATGTCCATCACATACACTTCTATTTGACAAAATTGCCATTTACTCAATGCTGTGGTATTGTTCTAAAAGGAATTCATTGTTACTGCTTGGAATTCATTTCCATTTCATTAATATTCGTGACAACAACAAAACAGGGACCGCACTTTTTAATTTGCACCCATTTCTCAGGGCGATAACTCTTTCGATATAAATCAAGAGAGATAACTCCATCAAACATAAGAACAATTGATAATCAAATAGGACAAAAAAAACATGCCAAAAAATTTCACATTGAACAAATGGCAAAAAATTCATGAACAGCTCATCATAAATTCAAAATGCTTCATTGTGTCAGTTAAATTTACTCCGGTTAATACTTCTTTTCACCTGCCGCTAATGATGTCTTAATAGAAATCCAAGGTTCGCATAAAAGCCAAAAATGACCCCGCTCAACAAACAAAAAACAAACAAACAAAAAAAACCCGGCCATTTACGATTTTTATTAAATATAATTCTTGCTGAATATTTCCATATCGCAATGTTCTACAAGTACGGGAATCAATTGACTCAAAGAAAGACTGGTTGCTCTTTATCCTCTGCACCCCTTTTGTTATTACTACCACAAACGGTGGACGCATCGTTGAACTTATGGTTCTTGATCATATAATAGCATGACTTGAATTATCAGTGTTTACAGGACATGCATTGTCAGTTTAAAAGTGTCCTAAAATGTTACGTATTTTATTACCATATAATAGATATGAAATTTATTGAAAACATTTACTTGATTGAGATATTATTCGTCTTAGTTAAAGGATATGTTCTTATCTATAATGAAGAAAATAAATTACTGAAAAATATTCAGAAAAAAAAAATGAAAAAAGAACTGGTGTAATAATATCAACACGGAATTTATTAAATAAACAACACAAGTAATCGTTCGTTGAGCTAAAAACCAAAATATCTGTGTGTAATGCAAAATTATTGAGACGTCATTTAAATGTTCTTTGGGTGTAGCACAAATGTTAAACTTATGTGTTGAATGAATTCTCTCAACATTGTGTTTGCATAAACTGTGTGAGATTTATCATTTTGACAGAAATTTTATTCGTAGAAAAATATGAAACGTGAGTAAGCCGACGAGATACATCTTGTGATCATCTTTGAAAAAAAATATGCCGACAAATGAATTATCTAATTTGCTACGGCTATTCATAAAAAATGCCAGCACAAATTATTTTAAACCATTCATTAATTCCAGAGGATAACATCTAACATACGCCAATTCACGGTAAGCGGCATTTAATCTTTGTTAGGGCATAGTAGAGCTTGGATTTTCCTGATTAGCATACTCTGAGAATATAAAAGGTCTGAAATACAAATTGTATAATTCTGTAATTTTTATTCAAAGTATGTGTTATGTTGGCTGACCTCGTGAAATGATTCCAGTTATTCTGATAGCTTCATACAATCTTTTTTTGATAATTATCGAATCCTACAAGCCATTCTCTCTCAACTGTCATTGACAAGCAGGAATTCTCAAATCCTCCGGGGCTTTTATTTCCTGGGCTATCTTTGCAAGAATGCACCATGCTGCCATTTTGATATGGGCAAAAAAAAAAAAAAAAAATATGGAGACCCTGGTATTAGTTTAGAACTGAGAGATTATTTATCTTTCTTATAAGAAAAATGATTTTGAATATTAACAATAGAAGGGAATTAAAATATTGAAAGTTTTTGAATTGTTTAATGAGACTTATTCACCCTGGACGTTGGGAAAATACGTTATAATTTTTATTCCGAGATATTTTGTGATCAGCCAAATCTGATGATTTGATTTTCTTCAAAATGTTTTATGCCACTTTTAACATATTGTATTCGTACACGAAATCTAAAAAAGCTACTTACGTGATTTGAACGTTAATCTCGTGGATCAAGAGCAGGGATCAGCGAATTAAAAACTGATTGATAAGAGCTTATTTAATTGATTAAAAGAGAAGACGGGAGATTCCATGTTCATCTGTCGTCTTCAAAAACCTTTCCAATAGTTAGTTGATAATTCCTCTAACAATATATCAATAGATTGAATAAATGTTTCATTTGTGAATTTAGTTTATCAATAAAATAATTACTTGGAGAAGTAATAATTCAAAAACAATTTCGAAATAATTTCTCAAAGTCAATCCTGAGAAAGAAAAACTGAAATCAGGGAATGAGGTGAAGATATCAAAATGATGAAAATAAGATATTACGAAAATTCTGAATTTCTTCGTCGTCTTGTTTAAAGTTTCAAATGAAAAAATATAGTAAACATTTACTCTACTTCAAAGTTGAAAATTAATGACTTACTTCAGGTAGATACGTTGACTGTTGATTTCTTTTTATTTTAAGGAACCAAAGAAGTAACTGAACACAAAAAGCAACTTGGGAGAAAATCTATGCTAAAATTTTACAACTATATACAAAGAAAAAGCTTGTTCAAGCAAACCCAAGAAAAGATAAGAATTACTTTTATTCATCTTAATACTTCCTCGTCTGTAAAATTAAGATCGATTTTCTTTTCAAACACTTTAATAAAGATAAGCTTCTCGATAAAATTGGAAGAGACACGATGTTTTAATAATCATGTAAAAGTATAAATATCAAGTCACTGGTATTCTGCTTTTAGATTAAACATAATTCATAGACGTAGTTATTTTCTTTATTTCATTTTTCTAATGAAAGTAAGATAAGACGCGGGGAAATGCGACCAGAAAACAATACTAATCAGACTGAATTATTGATTGTATGGCGTTAATTGCGTGACAGGAAATATGAAATCGCTTTTTGAAAAAATAGTTGAATTGAGAATTACGGATCACTCATTGAATCGATCGGTCATTTTGAACGCACGCTCGCGTGGTAACATCCATCTCAAAATGAGAAAATAAAACCCAAATTTAATCCATTAGATAGAGAGATATGAACGAAGTTATAGATAGATTGATAGATATGAACATTATAAAAACTATAGACAACTTATTAATTGGTAGTTAACATTTTTTTCCAGAAATCGAAATCATGCATAAGAGTAACTTGGTCCTTAACAAGATGACCACAATTTAGTAACTTTTAATAAATGAGATTCAGAATCAAAACAATAATTTTTAGTCATTAAATAACCTAAAAGTTAATTTAGGATTTTACATTTTCGCTGTGGTCTTCATTTGTTTCTACTTCATGATATGAAGGGATTTTAATTCATTTCTTTCTCGTTTTGATTATGGAGACAATCTAATTTGAGTTATTCAAATATCAAGGAAGCTGCATATGTGGTTCAGAGGTAGGATGCTTTCCTGCCTCACAAGCGACCCAACTTCGATGTAATAGTGTATTTAATGATTCTTATATTTTTGTGCGCAAATTTCTCCCAATCATGATCAAAGGATTTTACAAAAGTTTGTCATTCTTTTTTGTATTTCTTGAGGGTTGAAACATAAACTTTGTTGCCCAGAATGCAAAATCTGAATTAAAAAAATTATACTACGCTTCAGTAAAGTGGATATTATCAAATTCAAAACCTCTACCACTAATTTATCAGAATTCTTAGTTTGAACAGAAGGGTGAAAGAAACATAGTCAATCAAAACGAACTCTCGCGAGACGGATTCGAACCATCGACCTAAGGATATCAGTAACAAACATCTACAGTCCTCCGCTCTACCAACTGAGCTATCGCGAGTCACACTATCCAGCCATACAAAATAATTTATTCTTCTACTGTCTGAGTTAGCATGAATGCACGTACAGAAGTCAGCCAAAGGTGATAAAAAAAAGAAATGAATATCACACCGATTATTGCAATGGATTTAATTTTGCCACAGCATCTTATTTGCCTATGGATGTTTATTTGATTGAGTGGGGACTATTGATGATATAATTTGCATAATCATTAAAAATAAAAAAAGAAATATCAGTACGTATTTTACAGTTGAAAGTCATGTGATGATTAAAATAATAGCCACACATTTCTTTTAGATTACTCTCCCGAGGAGAGTAAAAAGTTTAGAGTTCGGTTTGACAATAACACAGGTTCATGCCAACTGATCTGAAGTATCCAAGGAAATGATCACTGTAAAAAATAAACAAACAAAAAACCCCCCCAAAACAAACAGAAAATCTTGCTAAAATAGCAAAAAATGCTGAAACAGAATGAATAGAGATTTGATAAGACATTTTCTTGTATTGTTTAAATCACTGAGCAACGTGGCTTTAACAATACTCCAAATCTTAGCTTAGTCTGGCACAAGGCCAATGTATGTGGAAGGGAACCACTCAGTGCGGAATATTAAACTCACTACTTCTGTAATAGCTTGCTCATAACTATAAATTACACTACGACGAGGCGCTCGTGTAAGCTGAGCTGCGAGCGTTGGGAACCCAATAATACTCGATCGACTTCAATGCAGATATTCTCGAAAAAAAAAATGAACCTGAAAAGTTGTTGCTTATGCAATAGTTGTGATACCTGTTTAGTGTTATTTTTTAGTTATCACTGTCCGAATAACGTCAAAAACTGTGATTTTTTTTTTTTTTTTGGTCGCCAAAGTATGAGATCGCCCATATTAAACATATCTTGTTTACTTTCTATTCCTGCCTGATCGAGACACATTACCCACACCGATAAAAACCAACAACAACGACTGTGTGGCTTGCTTGGTTGCTTGTTCTTCTTTGTGGTCGTCTGCCTCTCGAGAACTGGTGTCTCTAATATGACTAAAATGCAATCAGACATATCTGCTCGTTGCAAAGGTCAGTCCGTGTAATTCAACTTCACTCGCTCGGGACAAGAAAATTACGAAGTACACAACTGATACGTACCTTAATTTCTTATTCATTTTATGTTCAAAAGTTATAATTCTAAATTCTATTTCAAGCCACAAGTTTAGAAAAGCGTAGCGAGCGGTGATTGTTACGTTTTCTTGTTATACCTTTAGATAACTTGCTAAAAGTTTGGATTACTTCGCAAGATTGTCGCTGAGATAGAACATTTTCTTAATACCGTTTCAATAGCTGAACATTTAGATAACTTCTTGAGCTAGCCGCCTGGATAGAACAGAAAAAGATACTGTTCAAATAGCTAAGAATGTTGATAACTTTCAGAGATTGCCCGTGAGATAAAACTTTTTTTTAATACTGTTTGAATAGCTAAAAGTTTGAATGACTTCTAAAGATTGCTGGGGAAACAAAACAACAAGAAATATTGATGCTAGTAATTTTCCTTGTGTGTAGTATTCTAATTCTATATAATACATGACTCTAGTGAGGAAAGGCGTATATAGTAATCTGGGATGGGGATAAAGGTATTGGTTAGGCGTAGTAACCTGCTTGGCGGACGTGAATTCAATCCCTGGGTCGGCTGATACAATAAATGTAATATGACCTGGTTCACTGCTTGTTCTTCTAATATCTCAAAAGATGAATTTACTAACAGGAAATAACTTATACGATATGTCCTCTGGCGTGGACAGCAGAATGAGAACAATCTACCCCTGTGGATCGAATAAATGGTTTGGTCCAGAATTCCCAGAGGGTCACCAACCGGAGGAATGGCAAGAGGTGGTGGCAAGACGCGGCAATTGCTTCGAGGCATAGGTGTGGAAGCATTCGGTTGGCCTATAATCAATCATGCCCTACCCTGGGATAAAGTGCAACTCTTCCCGGGCGCTGAGAATCCTAGTTACACCATATTTACCAACCACGGAAAACATCTGCAGACTCCAAAATGTTGTGACAATACTAACTGATATTAGTCAGAATAATTCACTGTAAATTAAATGTTCAATTTTTGCCCTGTAAAAGATTTTTCCTAAGGGAATCCTCCCTAGATAAATAGTCCTTTCTGATCCCAATTCTTTATGAAACAATACCTTTGACAAATATTTTTTTGTTATCGATTTGGACTAGTTTTTACCGTCATCTTATTTTCTAGTGGCTGTCTATAACAACTTGTCAAAATTGATAATTAAAATATTGTGTATAATACTTCATCCAATAATAAAAAAACAACTTGAATATCACTGATTTTTGTCATCCATCGGGCATGAATAATTCTTAGGATAGAATCACATCTGTAACCATTGTTTGAGTTTGAGCTTTACTTTAAATACCTCAAACAAATAAGAGCCAAAACCCTCTGAACCTCTGGAAATAGTGAGAAATCGAATATTTTATAAATGAAACAAATATTATAAAAATTCTAATATTTTGTTGCTATTTATCATTTTTAATTGTAAAAAATACTTTTATTTTGACTTTTTCAACGTTTGATTTTTTAAAATTTGCATTTGATACAACAAGTGTTCGGCACAGGGCCGCAACAGGTGAGGGAAATGTGATGGTCCCTAACTGTTTTATGTTACACTATCTGACTACAATCAATAGCAAGTGACGGGAGATGATTCTGGTTTTCTTGTTGTCTCTGGCAGCATTTCCTGCCAACTCAAGCACCTCGGCAGCCAGATATTCCATGACGGCTGCCAGGTAGACGGGAGCACCGGCACCGACCTTCCCAGCATAGTTGCCTTTACGCAGAAGACGGTGGATACGACCGACGGGGAATTGAAGTCTGGCACGGGATGAGCGAGTCTTGCTCTTTCCCTTCACTTCATCTCCTTTGTCAGCATCATGTAAATTGGAATCGTATTGCAAAAATATCCCTTCAATGAAATCAATTCCCTTTCGGGACCAGTCATATTTTTACAATTATCATAACAACTCAAGTTCCTATGCAGTTTTCTTACACTTAATGCATTGTGAATTGTTGTGTTCAATTTGGGGCGAGGAGTGAATTTCTAGACGAATACCAAAATGTTACATTTTCAATAAAATCAGACCTTACGCCCAATGAATAGAAGTTTTTTGGGTAGACACTTAGGGCTCTAAAACAACTTGTTCGATAACCCCCCCATCATCTTACTCATCAAAATGAAATATAATCATTACTCTGGTATATACTGTACACATCCTCGTCCAGTCTCAGCCTTGTTCACTACATAGCAAAAGTGGACGGAGAAGGAGAAGAATTTCTGGCAAACCTTGAATTTCTGACAATACAAAAAAGCGATTCTGAAAGGCACTCATATAGTACGACGTTGATAACAGTGATGTACGAAATTTATCCTTAAAAAAATGAAAACCATTAAAGTAGGAAATATAACATAGCTACAATATACCAATCCAAAATGACGAGTTTTTTTCATGTATGGATCAGCACTAAGGAACCTATACCTATTTTATTAGTAAATTATTTTTACTGATTCTATTATCCTAATTCCAAGTCTCAACTCAACTGAAGCTCTTTAAATGTGTGATCAGATATAAAACCTGAAGAATTTTTTTTTGTGACGTAATTTTTATTGTTATATCATGATAGAAAGATGAATCAACCAATCAGATCATCCCATTTGGAGGTAAATGAATAAAGAAAAAAATTTGTATGTATTTGTTTGTGTATGTATTTATTTGTTGATGTATTTGTTTGTTGATGTTAGATAATAATGTATTCATTTAATTATTGATTTACAAGATTATAATTTATTCATTTTTTAATTTATATATTTGTATTTAATTATATGTTTAAAAATATATTCAATTATTGTTTTAATACATTTCAGTGGGATTAAAGCATGAAAAAACCTTGGCTAGTTTTATTTGGTTGTACCATTCGATTTTTTTGTTTGTCTATTTGTTTGTTTGGGGGTTTTGGGGGGGATGATCTATTTACCAGATGACTATACGACTGAACTCAAAAATTATTCTTTGCAGTGGAAAACACCGTGATGTCGTGGCACTTATTCCGTCCAAATTTATTCTTTCACTTTTGGGTGTCAAATTCGAAGGGAAGATTATTTTTTCTTCAGTTTTAAGGGTCAAAATTTCGAAGAAATTACTTTTCACTTCTGGGTAGGCATCAAATTTACATTTAGGGATCAAAATCGAGGGAAAGAATTTCTCTTCAATTTTAGGGGGCAAAAACGAAGAGAATTATTTTTTTAAGAACCTTTCAGGTTGACCCCTAAAAGTGATCTTTCTTTTTAGTATTTCCACTCTACTTGGTTTTTCAACATTTTGTGGGGTAAACATTTACTCCAAAAGGATGCTGCAAAAGAGGCTATTGCTTTTTTCTGCTTGTAGAACAAGTGTGGATTGGATAAACACCTGTGGGGAGGTATGCCAGCATTTCTTTTCTGAAAATTTGATCAGAATCGGTGATCGATATTAACAAAACCTATTTTCCCAAAGAAAATACAACGTGAAGCCACAATAATGGACAATGAGCAATTGGAAGAGTAGAATAATATGTAATATGAAAACGAGGATGGTTAATTTCGATTTAACGAATATTGACGAAGAGAGGCACTTCTGACGTATGAGGTTCCCGACTCCCAAAACTAGAAAAGTACATTTTTCCAGAGTAATCTGTGCTTTCAGTTCAAAAGAATTTCCCTTTTTTCCTTTCCTCTTGGAATTCGTTGAATTTATGTGAGTATTTTTTAAAAAATCAAACAGTTAAATAAATTATATTGGAAATATTAAAAAAAGGCCGAATAATTGAATATAGCGAAGTAAAGAAAAGATATTTTCCGGTACATTTATCATGTATTCTTCTGTTTTAATGTTTATATAAATTAAGCAATATCTCAAATTATGCAAGATCGCCTATCAATGCAGACGATACAACGCCTGTTGTGCATCGTGTTGTAAATTCCACTGAAAGTCCGTTCGGTCTCCCGTACTCATTAAAAAATACACTGTATGTCATGGATCATGAATATTGACAACTTCCATTGAAATGCGCTGATGGACAAAGTTAAAAGGGATTTTCATTTTTTGGAAATGCAAAATACTGTACAGTACGGCGCAGATCAGGTGATCGATGACAGAACTAAGTGTTTTCGATAATACCAACTTGATTTGACAAAAATTCTCTACTGCCCAGCCTCACTCCTCTTGGAATAGAGAGACGGTCCTGAGAATGACCAATCAAATTGTATTGTTACCAGCAAGCCACGATGAAAAGAGACGATGAGTTTTAGTAGTTTCTTTGGCCATCACACTTTTTCAATGATAGCAAAAAGACCAGCGCTGTTCATCAGGTCAACGGCCTTGGTCGGGTGAATGAAAGCAACGCACGGGGCCATTTCTGTTTCTAGCTTCCTAAAAATACAAGAGATTTATTTTATTTATCTATTATCAATTTATTCTGAAAATAGATCTTGGATGATAAAAACAAAACAAAAACAAACTTTTCAACTATGGTCTATAGCAAGGTAGTTAAAATCGACAAGCACGAGAATCTTGGTTCAAATTCGAGTAACAACTCAGTTATCTCCCTTAGACTGAGAAGACGTCCAAACGGCTTCATTAAAAATAAACAAACTTTTTGACGTTGGTCAGTTTAATTAAAAAAAAAAAAAAAAATTTAAAAAAAGATTCTAAATAAACAACTGTGAAAAGGAGCAAATTTATGGCTCTTCAAAATGGATATGTTTTTATGGGAAATATGCAGTTTGAAAATTCAAATAAAAACGATTATTGGCCCAAAATAATGAAGTCATTCATCGCTGCATTTGTATAGCGGTTTTTTTAAATGTAAATTGGGAGGCTAGTTGTGGAATGGTGCTTACGACATGATATTAAGTGTATCTGAAATTGTCTAATTCAAAGTAAAATGTATTTAGCACCTATGTAAATAAGGATTAATCTTATTTGATTTACACTTGATGGTTCATGCCGATGGCATCCTGTTTTCTTTCAATATTTCACACTAAGTGAACGTATAAGCTTTTAGAGATGTAGAGTGCTTAGAAGCAACGATATTTTTCTGACATTTCCAGGCAATAATATTCTCTGAAATAACCACATAATATATATGGTTTTGTGTGCCAATGCACAACAAATGATTTTTAAAATAGAATTGCTGAATTAATCGAATGATATAGAAATATTAAATTATGAATCCACATGGGCAAACAACGATAAAAACAAAAATAGGCACGTGGAGAAAGTCGGCGGGAGTCGACGAATGAATCGTCCTGGTGGTCGTCACTAGAAATACGTCCATAACAAGCCGGATGAGAAGAATGTTTTCAATACATCAATAGATTATAATGCCGATTCGTCTTCGGAAAAATGCACACAGAAACAAATTAATGAGAGACAATAAGACAGAGAGAGACGGAGGGAGAGAAAAAATGTCTACTCTTCGTTTTTTTCAGGCTCCAATTCCTCTCTTTCTCTCTTAAAACAAACACAGACACACAAAGACATAGACACATCAACATTATCGTGAGCAAATGTGAGTTGTGTAGGTTACGCTAAAATTCATCAAGAAATTGATTTTGCATGTAATTCGGGATTTCAATGTCGTCAACGAACTTGAAGCTAACATAGATAATAAGAAATGCTAACTAACTGACGTTGTTTTTGCTTGAACAGATTCGTCGAAATAGCACTAATATAAATGCTTGAATAATTAATTTCAATAAAATGTGAGCGACGTCCAAAAGAGAATCTTGTTTACGTTTCTTATAGGCGTTCGGACGTTTTAGCGGTCTAAGGGGGATAAGCACATCGCTTGTAGCAAGTTTAACCAACGTTCAGTACGCTTATCGATATTAGCTAGGTAGCTATAGAGCAAACAATGCTTACACGAGGAGTCCACTAGACTATTGCTTCTGTTCTTACTTCGATCATCTGATAGAGGAGTGCACATTTGTAGGAAGCAAAAGTTGATAAATCTCCACCAGACTTTTCTTACACACCATATCTGAGCAATAAGATCCCCGAATTAACGAAAATTAAAACGTCAATATGCTTTTTTCATGTCCCACTAAAGAAAAACAGTTGAGGCTGTGTGTTCGAATTCGGCTAGTGTTGCTCCCTACGCTAAGATTGTGCTATCAGCGATGTCTCTGCCAACATTTGCATCTTGCTTCTATGAATTACAAGAAAACCTATAATAACGTTATCAGCTGTTAGGATAATAAGTTAAACATGCCGGCCGATCAAGATGTAAGGACGAATAATAAACAAGGAAAGCCTTCAATCCTAGTTTAGTGCGGCAAATGAAAGAAGATTCAATTAAAATTCATTTAGACATACTTTTAATCTTATAGTCTATATATCTCATTGCTCGGGCTTATTATTGACAATGCAACGTGGCTTGAATATTCGTGTGGAAATTCAATCAAACTATTCACATTGCACGGAGCGTTAGAAAACAATGCATATAAAATGTAAATTGAGTTGATGTGACCATCGTGAAGATATGCTTGGCCCTTAAAAGGGCCGTTCGGGTTTATTGAACGGAAATGATTTTGCGATGCTGCAACTGATCGTCGTTGAATTTAACCGGTGCTCGTGTATTTGGTGACAGCCTTAGTTCCCTCGGACACGGCATGTTTGGCCAATTCTCCGGGCAGAAGCAGGCGGACAGCGGTCTGTACCTCGCGGCTGGAGATGGTGGAACGTTTGCTGTAGTTGGCCAGACGGCTAGCTTCAGATGCGATTCTCTCGAACAGATCGTTCACAAAGCTGTTCATGATAGACATGGCTTTACTAGAGATGCCCGTATCGGGGTGAACCTGTTTCATCACTTTGTAAATGTAGATCGAGTAGCTTTCCTTCCTCTTCCTCTTTTTCTTCTTACCATCGGCACTAGCTTTCGCTTTAGCCTTGCCGGCCTTCTTTGCACCTTTTGCGCTGATTTCAGGGGCCATCGTCGTCTTGGTCAATTCGGACACACACAACTGAGCTGAAGTGATCGTGCTGGGCAAAAGTGCCACTCGATATATATATATGGGTCGGGTCGGCTCCTACGACCGCTGTCCACTATGTTGAATTTTGATTGGTCAAAAAATAACACACAAAGAAAATAGCAGCAGCCATGTGTTGGGAGCCTACGGTCAAGCCTACTTAAGGCTGGTGTGGGGCCGCCATTGTTATCATTAGCCGTCGTTGAAAGGGACAAGCTACATACATACAGAGATACTGTGAAGATGACAGGACGTGGCAAGGGAGGTAAAGCGAAGGGAAAGAGCAAGACTCGCTCATCCCGTGCCGGACTTCAATTCCCCGTCGGTCGTATCCACCGTCTTCTGCGTAAAGGCAACTATGCTGGGAGGGTCGGTGCCGGTGCTCCCGTCTACCTGGCAGCCGTCATGGAATATCTGACTGCCGAGGTGCTTGAGTTGGCAGGAAATGCTGCCAGAGACAACAAGAAAACCAGAATCATCCCCCGTCACTTGCAACTGGCCATCCGTAATGACGAAGAATTGAACAAGCTGTTGGCCGGAGTGACCATTTCCCAGGGCGGTGTCCTTCCCAACATTCAGACCGTTCTTCTGCCCAAGAAAACCCATAAAGCAGACAATTAAATTGATTTCATTATGGGTGCTAACCAATTGTTTTTTTGTTTTTTTTTCTGTTTTTTTTTTTCAACGGCCCTTTTCAGGGCCACCAATATTATCACAAAAGTCTATTTACCATTACAATGTAACTGCTGTTAAACAATTTGAGAAAATCTTCTTTTCTTTCTCTCTCCCTCTCTCTCTTGCAATCTCTGATTGTGTCTCTTAATTTTGTTTCTGTGTGCATTTTTCCGAAGACGAATCGGCATTATAATCTATTGATGTATTGAAAACATTCTTCTCATCCGGCTTGTTATGGACGTATTTCTAGTGACGACCACCAGGACGATTCATTCGTCGACTCCCGCCGACTTTCTCCACGTGCCTATTTTTGTTTTTATCGTTGTTTGCCCATGTGGATGCATAATGTGATATTACTAATATCACTCGACCATCCAGTTGGGGACTCTTTTTTTTTTTTTTTTTCATCAATTTTTTGTTGTACTTGGCCACCTACAAAAATATATATTGCACTCATTATTCTTACTATAGATATGTAAGGGTTTATTGTGTGTGTGTGTATAGAGTTAGTGTGAACATACAACAGTAGTATGTTTTTACACAAAATAAAGCCTACTACATAAGTAGAGTAAGCGTGTAAAGCTAGCCGAAGAATATCTACGCTATATATAGTGTTATTGAAGAAAGAAAACAGGAGTCGATCGGCATGATGCATCGAGTCGGAATCACATAAGATTCCTCCTAATCGTTATTTCTACTTTGAATTAGACAAACTAACATACTTCAATATCACGTGCTAAGCACCATTCCACAACGAGCTACTCAGTTTAGATTTTAAAAAGCCGCTTTACAACTCGACCGATCAATGTCTCTATTATTATTATTGTCTTTATTATTATTATTATTATTATTATTATTATTATTATTATTATTATTATTATTATTATTATTACTATTTTTATTATTATCATTATTATCAATAATTTTGTGGGCCAATAATCGTTTTAATTTGTATTTTCAAAGTGCGTTTTTCTCATGAAAATACATCCATTTCGAAGAGCTATCAATTTGCTCGTTTTCACACTTGTTTATCAAGAATGATTTTACTCATTGACTTTCTTTGCACTCTTCTCACTTGAGATTGCTTTTTTACTTGTGGAATTAGCCGTTTTTTAATAATCGACGGCATGTAAGTTTGAAGATCCCCATCAGATATTTCAGGCTATTTTTCATAAATAACCATCTAATTATTCTCCTCAGTTCACGTCAATAAGTTGATTTTACATAGAATTCTTGAGCTCAGCTACGTCTTTTCCTACTTTATGATTCCACTAGTAAATCTAGCGTGAATGATTACATAGGCAAGTATCCCATAGCTAAATCACTTGTAGCGAAATTAAGAAAATATTCATCAACAACAACAACAACAACAACAACAACAACAACAAATAAGAGTGTGTGATAATAATTGAGAGATATACTTTTCGTAAAGAATGATTGGCCCTTACAAGGGCTGTTGTAGAAGATTGGAAAAAGAAAAAAAAAACAACCAAAAATAGATCCCAAGGCTTGGCATTTAACCTCCGAAACCGTACAGGGTTCTGCCTTGTCTCTTCAGGGCGTACACTACATTCATGGATGTGACAGTCTTCCTCTTGGCGTGCTCAGTGTAGGTGACGGCATCACGGATAAGATTCTCGGGGAAAACTTTAAGCACACCTCGGCTCTCTTCATAGATGAGGCCAGAGATGCGTTTCACACCGCCTCTGCGGGCCAGACGACGGATAGCTGGCTTGGTGATACCCTGGATGTTATCACGAAGTACCTTACGATGACGCTTGGCGCCTCCTTTTCCCAAAGCTTTTCATCCCTTTCCACGTCCAGACATGTTGTCAATAAGAATGATAATAATGATAATAAGGTAGAGTCCCAATGAGTACGATAGGATGCTGGCCTAAATCTACTTGTGCCATTCAATATATACACGTCCAGCTAGCATCTGATGCGGACGTAGTAGCAAGCACAACACGTGGCTGTGAGCCAGCAATGAAATGACAGCAAATCATTCGCTTGCCTGCTTAGAGATAATTATAAAATGCCGCCTATAGCTTCTATTGACAATCACTTCTTTTCTGGTGAACACTAGCTTAGCGAGTAGCGTAGCAGGCAAGAGCAGCAAGATCGGAATGGCTCGTACTAAGCAAACTGCCCGTAAATCGACCGGAGGAAAGGCTCCCCGTAAGCAGCTAGCTACGAAGGACGCGCGTAAAAGCGCTCCAGCCACGGGCGGAGTAAAGAAGCCCCATCGTTACAGGCCCGGCACCGTGGCTCTCCGTCAGATCAGACGCTACCAAAAGTCCACCGAGCTTCTCATCAGGAAGCTTCCATTCCAGCGCTTGGTGCGTCAGATCGCACACGACTTCAAGACCGATCTCCGTTTCCAGAGCTCTGCTGTGATGGCTTTGCAGGAGGCCAGCGAAGCTTACTTGGTCGCTCTTTTCGAAGACACCAACTTGTGTGCCATCCACGCCAAGCGAGTCACCATCATGCCCAACGACATCCAGCTGGCTCGCCGAATCCGAGGCGAAACGGCTTAACTTTGCTGCTCATTTCATATCAAATCATACATATTCAAACGGCCCTTTTAAGGGCCACCTATAATTTTTCGAAAAGCTTTCTCTCTCTCTCTCTCTCTCTCTCTCTCTCTCTCTCTCTCTCTCTCTCTCCACACGTGTAATATGTGTCATTTTGTTTTAGTTTTTTTTAATTTTTACTCGACTTTTCCTCCTAGCATGCATTCACCGTTCCATGCAGAAATCAATGTCTTTTTTTTATCTTTTCTTCTATGAAAAATTCAGTTTGTTTGTGCTTTTTCCTTCATCACAATTTCCGGACACACACACACACACACACACACACACACACAAACACAAACACACACATACACACACGCGCACAGACACACAATGACAGAAAGAATTAGGCACATGAGCGTTTGGATTTTCTCCTAGGCACGTGTCAGTTTGTGTAGGTTACGCTAAAATTCATCAAGAAATTGATTTTGCATGTAATTCGGGATTTCAATGTCGTCAACGAACTTGAAGCTAACATAGATAATAAGAAATGCTAACTAACTGACGTTGTTTTTGCTTGAACAGATTCGTCCAAGTAGCACTAATATAAATGCTTGAATAATTAATTTCAATAAAATGTGAGCGACGTCCAAAAGAGAAGCTTGTTTACGTTTCTTATAGGCGTTCGGACGTTTTAGCGGTCTAAGGGGGATAAGCACATCGCTTGTAGCAAGTTTAACCAACGTTCAGTACGCTTATCGATATTAGCTAGGTAGCTATAGAACAAACAATGCTTACACGAGGAGTCCACTAGACTATTGCTTCCGTTCTTACTTCGATCATCTGAAAGAGGAGTGCACATTTGTAGGAAGCAAAAGTTGATAAATCTCCACCAGACTTTTCTTACACACCATATCTGAGCAATAAGATCCCCGAATTAACGAGAATTAAAACGTCAATATGCTTTTTTCATGTCCCACTAAAGAAAAACAGTTGAGGCTGTGTGCTCGAATTCGGCTAGTGTTGCTCCCTACGCTAAGATTGTGCTATCAGCGATGTCTCTGCCAACATTTGCATCTTGCTTCTATGAATTACAAGAAAACCTATAATAACGTTATCAGCTGTTAGGATAATAAGTTAAACATGCCGGCCGATCAAGATGTAAGGACGAATAATAAACAAGGAAAGCCTTCAATCCTAGTTTAGTGCGGCAAATGAAAGAAGATTCAATTAAAATTCATTTAGACATACTTTTAATCTTATAGTCTATATATCTCATTGCTCGGGCTTATTATTGACAATGCAACGTGGCTTGAATATTCGTGTGGAAATTCAATCAAACTATTCACATTGCACGGAGCGTTAGAAAAAACAATGCATATAAAATGTAAATTGAGTTGATGTGACCATCGTGAAGATATGCTTGGCCCTTAAAAGGGCCGTTGGGGTTTATTGAACGGAAATGATTTTGCGATGCTGCAACTGATCGTCGTTGAATTTAACCGGTGCTCGTGTATTTGGTGACAGCCTTAGTTCCCTCGGACACGGCATGTTTGGCCAATTCTCCGGGCAGAAGCAGGCGGACAGCGGTCTGTACCTCGCGGCTGGAGATGGTGGAACGTTTGCTGTAGTTGGCCAGACGGCTAGCTTCAGATGCGATTCTCTCGAACAGATCGTTCACAAAGCTGTTCATGATAGACATGGCTTTACTAGAGATGCCCGTATCGGGGTGAACCTGTTTCATCACTTTGTAAATGTAGATCGAGTAGCTTTCCTTCCTCTTCCTCTTTTTCTTCTTACCATCGGCACTAGCTTTCGCTTTAGCCTTGCCGGCCTTCTTTGCACCTTTTGTGCTGATTTCAGGGGCCATCGTCGTCTTGGTCAATTAGGACACACACAACTGAGCTGAAGTGATCGTGCTGGGCAAAAGTGCCACTCGATATATATATATGGGTCGGGTCGGCTCCTACGACCGCTGTCCACTATGTTGAATTTTGATTGGTCAAAAAATAACACACAAAGAAAATAGCAGCAGCCATGTGTTGGGAGCCTACGGTCAAGCCTACTTAAGGCTGGTGTGGGGCCGCCATTGTTATCATTAGCCGTCGTTGAAAGGGACAAGCTACATACATACATAGATACTGTGGAGATGACAGGACGTGGCAAGGGAGGTAAAGCGAAGGGAAAGAGCAAGACTCGCTCATCCCGTGCCGGACTTCAATTCCCCGTCGGTCGTATCCACCGTCTTCTGCGTAAAGGCAACTATGCTGGGAGGGTCGGTGCCGGTGCTCCCGTCTACCTGGCAGCCGTCATGGAATATCTGACTGCCGAGGTGCTTGAGTTGGCAGGAAATGCTGCCAGAGACAACAAGAAAACCAGAATCATCCCCCGTCACTTGCAACTGGCCATCCGTAATGACGAAGAATTGAACAAGCTGTTGGCCGGAGTGACCATTTCCCAGGGCGGTGTCCTTCCCAACATTCAGACCGTTCTTCTGCCCAAGAAAACCCATAAAGCAGACAATTAAATTGATTTCATTATGGGTGCTAACCAATTATTTTTTTGTTTTTTTTTCTGTTTTTTTTTTCAACGGCCCTTTTCAGGGCCACCAATATTATCACAAAAGTCTATTTACCATTACAATGTAACTGCTGTTAAACAATTTGAGAAAATCTTCTTTTCTTTCTCTCTCCCTCTCTCTCTTGCAATCTCTGATTGTGTCTCTTAATTTTGTTTCTGTGTGCATTTTTCCGAAGACGGATCGGCATTATAATCTATTGATGTATTGAAAACATTCTTCTCATCCGGCTTGTTATGGACGTATTTCTAGTGACGACCACCAGGACGATTCATTCGTCGACTCCCTCCGACTTTCTCCACGTGCCTATTTTTGTTTTTATCGTTGTTTGCCCATGTGGATGCATAATGTGATATTACTAATATCACTCGACCATCCAGTTGGGGACTCTTTTTTTTTTTTTTTCATCAATTTTTTGTTGTACTTGGCCACCTACAAAAATATATATTGCACTCATTATTCTTACTATAGATATGTAAGGGTTTATTGTGTGTGTGTGTGTATAGAGTTAGTGTGAACATACAACAGTAGTATGTTTTTACACAAAATAAAGCCTACTACATAAGTAGAGTAAGCGTGTAAAGCTA
Source organism: Thysanoteuthis rhombus (assembly GCA_963457665.1). NCBI lineage: Eukaryota > Metazoa > Mollusca > Cephalopoda > Oegopsida > Thysanoteuthidae > Thysanoteuthis > Thysanoteuthis major. The sequence continues at coordinate 10,892,936 of OY735216.1, read as the reverse complement.
GCCGAAGAATATCTACGCTATATATAGTGTTATTGAAGAAAGAAAACAGGAGTCGATCGGCATGATGCATCGAGTCGGAATCACATAAGATTCCTCCTAATCGTTATTTCTACTTTGAATTAGACAAACTAACATACTTCAATATCACGTGCTAAGCACCATTCCACAACGAGCTACTCAGTTTAGATTTTAAAAAGCCGCTTTACAACTCGACCGATCAATGTCTCTATTATTATTATTATTATTATTATTATTATTATTATTATTATTATTATTATTATTATTATTATTATTATTATTATTATTATTATTATTACTATTTTTATTATTATTACTATTTTTATTATTATCATTATTATCAATAAGTTTGTGGGCCAATAATCGTTTTAATTTGTATTTTCAAAGTGCGTTTTTCTCATGAAAATACATCCATTTCGAAGAGCTATCAATTTGCTCGTTTTCACACTTGTTTATCAAGAATGATTTTACTCATTGAATTTCTTTGCACTCTTCTCACTTGAGATTGCTTTTTTACTTGTGGAATTAGCCGTTTTTTAATAATCGACGGCATGTAAGTTTGAAGATCCCCATCAGATATTTCAGGCTATTTTTCATAAATAACCATCTAATTATTCTCCTCAGTTCACGTCAATAAGTTGATTTTACATAGAATTCTTGAGCTCAGCTACGTCTTTTCCTACTTTATGATTCCACTAGTAAATCTAGCGTGAATGATTACATAGGCAAGTATCCCATAGCTAAATCACTTGTAGCGAAATTAAAAAAATATTCATCAACAACAACAACAACAACAACAACAAATAAGAGTGTGTGATAATAATTGAGAGATATACTTTTCGTAAAGAATGATTGGCCCTTACAAGGGCTGTTGTAGAAGATTGGAAAAAGAAAAAAAAAACAACCAAAAATAGATCCCAAGGCTTGGCATTTAACCTCCGAAACCGTACAGGGTTCTGCCTTGTCTCTTCAGGGCGTACACTACATTCATGGATGTGACAGTCTTCCTCTTGGCGTGCTCAGTGTAGGTGACGGCATCACGGATGAGATTCTCGGGGAAAACTTTAAGCACACCTCGGCTCTCTTCATAGATGAGGCCAGAGATGCGTTTCACACCGCCTCTGCGGGCCAGACGACGGATAGCTGGCTTGGTGATACCCTGGATGTTATCACGAAGTACCTTACGATGACGCTTGGCGCCTCCTTTTCCCAAAGCTTTTCCTCCCTTTCCACGTCCAGACATGTTGTCAATAAGAATGATAATAATGATAATAAGGTAGAGTCCCAATGAGTAAGATAGGATGCTGGCCTAAATCTACTTGTGCCATTCAATATATACACGTCCAGCTAGCATCTGATGCGGACGTAGTAGCAAGCACAACACGTGGCTGTGAGCCAGCAATGAAATGACAGCAAATCATTCGCTTGCCTGCTTAGAGATAATTATAAAATGCCGCCTATAGCTTCTATTGACGATCACTTCTTTTCTGGTGAACACTAGCTTAGCGAGTAGCGTAGCAGGCAAGAGCAGCAAGATCGGAATGGCTCGTACTAAGCAAACTGCCCGTAAATCGACCGGAGGAAAGGCTCCCCGTAAGCAGCTAGCTACGAAGGCCGCGCGTAAAAGCGCCCCAGCCACGGGCCGAGTAAAGAAGCCCCATCGTTACAGGCCCGGCACCGTGGCTCTCCGTCAGATCAGACGCTACCAAAAGTCCACCGAGCTTCTCATCAGGAAGCTTCTATTCCAGCGCTTGGTGCGTCAGATCGCACACGACTTCAACACCGATCTCCGTTTCCAGAGCTCTGCTGTGATGGCTTTGGAGGAGGCCAGCCAAGCTTACTTGGTCGCTCTTTTCGAAGACACCAACTTGTGTGCCATCCACGCCAAGCGAGTCACCATCATGCCCAACGACATCCAGCTGGCTCGCCGAATCCGAGGCGAAACGGCTTAACTTTGCTGCTCATTTCATATCAAATCATACATATTCAAACGGCCCTTTTAAGGGCCACCTATAATCTTTCGAAAAGCTTTCTCTCTCTCTCTCTCTCTCTCTCTCTCTCTCTCTCTCTCTCTCTCTCTCCACACGTGTAATATGTGTCATTTTGTTTTAGTTTTTTTAAATTTTTACTCGACTTTTTCTCCTAGCATGCATTCACCGTTCCATGCAGAAATCAATGTCTTTTTTTATCTTTTCTTCTATGAAAAATTCAGTTTGTTTGTGCTTTTTCCTTCATCACAATTTCCGGACACACACACACACACACACACACACACACACACACACACACACACACACACACAAACACACACATACACACACGCGCACACACACACAATGACAGAAAGAATTAGGCACATGAGCGTTTGGATTTTCTCCTAGGCACGTGTAAGTTTGTGTAGGTTACGCTAAAATTCATCAAGAAATTGATTTTGCATGTAATTTGGGATTTCAATGTCGTCAACGAACTTGAAGCTAACATAGATAATAAGAAATGCTAACTAACTGACGTTGTTTTTGCTTGAACAGATTCGTCCAAGTAGCACTAATATAAATGCTTGAATAATTAATTTCAATAAAATGTGAGCGACGTCCAAAAGAGAAGCTTGTTTACGTTTCCTATAGGCGTTCGGACGTTTTAGCGGTCTAAGGGGGATAAGCACATCGCTTGTAGCAAGTTTAACCAACGTTCAGTACGCTTATCGATATTAGCTAGGTAGCTATAGAACAAACAATGCTTACACGAGGAGTCCACTAGACTATTGCTTCCGTTGTTACTTCGATCATCTGATAGAGGAGTGCACATTTGTAGGAAGCAAAAGTTGATAAATCTCCACCAGACTTTTCTTACACACCATATCTGAGCAATAAGATCCCCGAATTAACGAGAATTAAAACGTCAATATGCTTCTTTCATGTCCCACTAAAGAAAAACAGTTGAGGCTGTGTGCTCGAATTCGGCTAGTGTTGCTCCCTACGCTAAGATTGTGCTATCAGCGATGTCTCTGCCAACATTTGCATCTTGCTTCTATGAATTACAAGAAAACCTATAATAACGTTATCAGCTGTTAGGATAATAAGTTAAACATGCCGGCCGATCAAGATGTAAGGACGAATAATAAACAAGGAAAGCATTCAATCCTAGTTTAGTGCGGCAAATGAAAGAAGATTCAATTAAAATTCATTTAGACATACTTTTAATCTTATAGTCTATATATCTCATTGCTCGGGCTTATTATTGACAATGCAACGTGGCTTGAATATTCGTGTGGAAATTCAATCAAACTATTCACATTGCACGGAGCGTTAGAAAACAATGCATATAAAATGTAAATTGACTTGATGTGACCATCGTGAAGATATGCTTGGCCCTTAAAAGGGCCGTTCGGGTTTATTGAACGGAAATGATTTTGCGATGCTGCAACTGATCGTCGTTGAATTTAACCGGTGCTCGTGTATTTGGTGACAGCCTTAGTTCCCTCGGACACGGCATGTTTGGCCAATTCTCCGGGCAGAAGCAGGCGGACAGCGGTCTGTACCTCGCGGCTGGAGATGGTGGAACGTTTGCTGTAGTTGGCCAGACGGCTAGCTTCAGATGCGATTCTCTCGAACAGATCGTTCACAAAGCTGTTCATGATAGACATGGCTTTACTAGAGATGCCCGTATCGGGGTGAACCTGTTTCATCACTTTGTAAATGTAGATCGAGTAGCTTTCCTTCCTCTTCCTCTTTTTCTTCTTACCATCGGCACTAGCTTTCGCTTTAGCCTTGCCGGCCTTCTTTGCACCTTTTGCGCTGATTTCAGGGGCCATCGTCGTCTTGGTCAATTCGGACACACAACTGAGCTGAAGTGATCGTGCTGGGCAAAAGTGCCACTCGATATATATATATGGGTCGGGTCGGCTCCTACGACCGCTGTCCACTATGTTGAATTTTGATTGGTCAAAAAATAACACACAAAGAAAATAGCAGCAGCCATGTGTTGGGAGCCTACGGTCAAGCCTACTTAAGGCTGGTGTGGGGCCGCCATTGTTATCATTAGCCGTCGTTGAAAGGGACAAGCTACATACATACAGAGATACTGTGAAGATGACAGGACGTGGCAAGGGAGGTAAAGCGAAGGGAAAGAGCAAGACTCGCTCATCCCGTGCCGGACTTCAATTCCCCGTCGGTCGTATCCACCGTCTTCTGCGTAAAGGCAACTATGCTGGGAGGGTCGGTGCCGGTGCTCCCGTCTACCTGGCAGCCGTCATGGAATATCTGACTGCCGAGGTGCTTGAGTTGGCAGGAAATGCTGCCAGAGACAACAAGAAAACCAGAATCATCCCCCGTCACTTGCAACTGGCCATCCGTAATGACGAAGAATTGAACAAGCTGTTGGCCGGAGTGACCATTTCCCAGGGCGGTGTCCTTCCCAACATTCAGACCGTTCTTCTGCCCAAGAAAACCCATAAAGCAGACAATTAAATTGATTTCATTATGGGTGCTAACCAATTGTTTTTTTGTTTTTTTTTCTGTTTTTTTTTTTCAACGGCCCTTTTCAGGGCCACCAATATTATCACAAAAGTCTATTTACCATTACAATGTAACTGCTGTTAAACAATTTGAGAAAATCTTCTTTTCTTTCTCTCCCTCTCTCTCTCTTGCAATCTCTGATTGTTTTTCTTTATTTTGTTTCTGAGTGCATTTTTCCGAAGACGAATCGGCATTATAATCTATTGATGTATTGAAAACATTCTTCTCATCCGGCTTGTTATGGACGTATTTCTAGTGACGACCACCAGGACGATTCATTCGTCGACTCCCGCCGACTTTCTCCACGTGCCTATTTTTGTTTTTATCGTTGTTTGCCCATGTGGATGCATAATGTGATATTACTAATATCACTCGACCATCCAGTTGGGGACTCTTTTTTTTTTTTTTTTTTCATCAATTTTTTGTTGTACTTGGCCACCTACAAAAATATATATTGCACTCATTATTCTTACTATAGATATGTAAGGGTTTATTGTGTGTGTGTGTATAGAGTTAGTGTGAACATACAACAGTAGTATGTTTTTACACAAAATAAAGCCTACTACATAAGTAGAGTAAGCGTGTAAAGCTAGCCGAAGAATATCTACGCTATATATAGTGTTATTGAAGAAAGAAAACAGGAGTCGATCGGCATGATGCATCGAGTCGGAATCACATAAGATTCCTCCTAATCGTTATTTCTACTTTGAATTAGACAAACTAACATACTTCAATATCACGTGCTAAGCACCATTCCACAACGAGCTACTCAGTTTAGATTTTAAAAAGCCGCTTTACAACTCGACCGATCAATGTCTCTATTATTATTATTATTATTATTGCCTTTATTATTATTATTATTATTATTATTATTATTATTATTATTATTATTATTATTATTATTACTATTTTTATTATTATCATTATTATCAATAATTTTGTGGGCCAATAATCGTTTTAATTTGTATTTTCAAAGTGCGTTTTTCTCATGAAAATACATCCATTTCGAAGAGCTATCAATTTGCTCGTTTTCACACTTGTTTATCAACAATGATTTTACTCATTGACTTTCTTTGCACTCTTCTCACTTGAGATTGCTTTTTTACTTGTGGAATTAGCCGTTTTTTAATAATCGACGGCATGTAAGTTTGAAGATCCCCATCAGATATTTCAGGCTATTTTTCATAAATAACCATCTAATTATTCTCCTCAGTTCACGTCAATAAGTTGATTTTACATAGAATTCTTGAGCTCAGCTACGTCTTTTCCTACTTTATGATTCCACTAGTAAATCTAGCGTGAATGATTACATAGGCAAGTATCCCATAGCTAAATCACTTGTAGCGAAATTAAGAAAATATTCATCAACAACAACAACAACAACAACAAATAAGAGTGTGTGATAATAATTGAGAGATATACTTTTCGTAAAGAATGATTGGCCCTTACAAGGGCTGTTGTAGAAGATTGGAAAAAGAAGAAAAAAAAAACAACCAAAAATAGATCCCAAGGCTTGGCATTTAACCTCCGAAACCGTACAGGGTTCTGCCTTGTCTCTTCAGGGCGTACACTACATTCATGGATGTGACAGTCTTCCTCTTGGCGTGCTCAGTGTAGGTGACGGCATCACGGATAAGATTCTCGGGGAAAACTTTAAGCACACCTCGGCTCTCTTCATAGATGAGGCCAGAGATGCGTTTCACACCGCCTCTGCGGGCCAGACAACGGATAGCTGGCTTGGTGATACCCTGGATGTTATCACGAAGCACCTTACGATGACGCTTGGCGCCTCCTTTTCCCAAAGCTTTTCCTCCCTTTCCACGTCCAGACATGTTGTCAATAAGAATGATAATAATGATAATAAGGTAGAGTCCCAATGAGTACGATAGGATGCTGGCCTAAATCTACTTGTGCCATTCAATATATACACGTCCAGCTAGCATCTGATGCGGACGTAGTAGCAAGCACAACACGTGGCTGTGAGCCAGCAATGAAATGACAGCAAATCATTCGCTTGCCTGCTTAGAGATAATTATAAAATGCCGCCTATAGCTTCTATTGACAATCACTTCTTTTCTGGTGAACACTAGCTTAGCGAGTAGCGTAGCAGGCAAGAGCAGCAAGATCGGAATGGCTCGTACTAAGCAAACTGTCCGTAAATCGACCGGAGGAAAGGCTCCCCGTAAGCAGCTAGCTACGAAGGCCGCGCGTAAAAGCGCCCCAGCCACGGGCGGAGTAAAGAAGCCCCATCGTTACAGGCCCGGCACCGTGGCTCTCCGTCAGATCAGACGCTACCAAAAGTCCACCGAGCTTCTCATCAGGAAGCTTCCATTCCAGCGCTTGGTGCGTCAGATCGCACACGACTTCAAGACCGATCTCCGTTTCCAGAGCTCTGCTGTGATGGCTTTGCAGGAGGCCAGCGAAGCTTACTTGGTCGCTCTTTTCGAAGACACCAACTTGTGTGCCATCCACGCCAAGCGAGTCACCATCATGCCCAACGACATCCAGCTGGCTCGCCGAATCCGAGGCGAAACGGCTTAACTTTGCTGCTCATTTCATATCAAATCATACATATTCAAACGGCCCTTTTAAGGGCCACCTATAATCTTTCGAAAAGCTTTCTCTCTCTCTCTCTCTCTCTCTCTCTCCACACGTGTAATATGTGTCATTTTGTTTTAGTTTTTTTAAATTTTTACTCGACTTTTTCTCCTAGCATGCATTCACCGTTCCATGCAGAAATCAATGTCTTTTTTTATCTTTTCTTCTATGAAAAATTCAGTTTGTTTGTGCTTTTTCCTTCATCACAATTTCCGGACACACACACACACACACACACACACACACACAAAAACACACACATACACACACGCGCACAGACACACAATGACAGAAAGAATTAGGCACATGAGCGTTTGGATTTTCTCCTAGGCACGTGTCAGTTTGTGTAGGTTACGCTAAAATTCATCAAGAAATTGATTTTGCATGTAATTCGGGATTTCAATGTCGTCAACGAACTTGAAGCTAACATAGATAATAAGAAATGCTAACTAACTGACGTTGTTTTTGCTTGAACAGATTCGTCGAAATAGCACTAATATAAATGCTTGAATAATTAATTTCAATAAAATGTGAGCGACGTCCAAAAGAGAAGCTTGTTTACGTTTCCTATAGGCGTTAGGACGTTTTAGCGGTCTAAGGGGGATAAGCACATCGCTTGTAGCAAGTTTAACCAACGTTCAGTACGCTTATCGATATTAGCTAGGTAGCTATAGAGCAAACAATGCTTACACGAGGAGTCCACTAGACTATTGCTTCTGTTCTTACTTCGATCATCTGATAGAGGAGTGCACATTTGTAGGAAGCAAAAGTTGATAAATCTCCACCAGACTTTTCTTACACACCATATCTGAGCAATAACATCCCCGAATTAACGAGAATTAAAACGTCAATATGCTTTTTTCATGTCCCACTAAAGAAAAACAGTTGAGGCTGTGTGCTCGAATTCGGCTAGTGTTGCTCCCTACGCTAAGATTGTGCTATCAGCGATGTCTCTGCCAACATTTGCATCTTGCTTCTATGAATTACAAGAAAACCTATAATAACGTTATCAGCTGTTAGGATAATAAGTTAAACATGCCGGCCGATCAAGATGTAAGGACGAATAATAAACAAGGAAAGCCTTCAATTAGGAAAAAAAAAAAAAAAAAAAGGGAAAAAGTTGAATGGATAAAACATTAGCCACATCTTAGTTTAGTGCGGCAAATGAAAGAAGATTCAATTAAAATTCATTTAGACATACTTTTAATCTTATAGTCTATATATCTCATTGCTCGGGCTTATTATTGACAATGCAACGTGGCTTGAATATTCGTGTGGAAATTCAATCAAACTATTCACATTGCACGGAGCGTTAGAAAACAATGCATATAAAATGTAAATTGACTTGATGTGACCATCGTGAAGATATGCTTGGCCCTTAAAAGGGCCGTTCGGGTTTATTGAACGGAAATGATTTTGCGATGCTGCAACTGATCGTCGTTGAATTTAACCGGTGCTCGTGTATTTGGTGACAGCCTTAGTTCCCTCGGACACGGCATGTTTGGCCAATTCTCCGGGCAGAAGCAGGCGGACAGCGGTCTGTACCTCGCGGCTGGAGATGGTGGAACGTTTGCTGTAGTTGGCCAGACGGCTAGCTTCAGATGCGATTCTCTCGAACAGATCGTTCACAAAGCTGTTCATGATAGACATGGCTTTACTAGAGATGCCCGTATCGGGGTGAACCTGTTTCATCACTTTGTAAATGTAGATCGAGTAGCTTTCCTTCCTCTTCCTCTTTTTCTTCTTACCATCGGCACTAGCTTTCGCTTTAGCCTTGCCGGCCTTCTTTGCACCTTTTGCGCTGATTTCAGGGGCCATCGTCGTCTTGGTCAATTCGGACACACACAACTGAGCTGAAGTGATCGTGCTGGGCAAAAGTGCCACTCGATATATATATATGGGTCGGGTCGGCTCCTACGACCGCTGTCCACTATGTTGAATTTTGATTGGTCAAAAAATAACACACAAAGAAAATAGCAGCAGCCATGTGTTGGGAGCCTACGGTCAAGCCTACTTAAGGCTGGTGTGGGGCCGCCATTGTTATCATTAGCCGTCGTTGAAAGGGACAAGCTACATACATACAGAGATACTGTGAAGATGACAGGACGTGGCAAGGGAGGTAAAGCGAAGGGAAAGAGCAAGACTCGCTCATCCCGTGCCGGACTTCAATTCCCCGTCGGTCGTATCCACCGTCTTCTGCGTAAAGGCAACTATGCTGGGAGGGTCGGTGCCGGTGCTCCCGTCTACCTGGCAGCCGTCATGGAATATCTGACTGCCGAGGTGCTTGAGTTGGCAGGAAATGCTGCCAGAGACAACAAGAAAACCAGAATCATCCCCCGTCACTTGCAACTGGCCATCCGTAATGACGAAGAATTGAACAAGCTGTTGGCCGGAGTGACCATTTCCCAGGGCGGTGTCCTTCCCAACATTCAGACTGTTCTTCTGCCCAAGAAAACCCATAAAGCAGACAATTAAATTGATTTCATTATGGGTGCTAACCAATTGTTTTTCTGTTTTTTTTTTCAACGGCCCTTTTCAGGGCCACCAATATTATCACAAAAGTCTATTTACCATTACAATGTAACTGCTGTTAAACAATTTGAGAAAATCTTCTTTTCTTTCTCTCTCCCTCTCTCTCTTGCAATCTCTGATTGTGTCTCTTAATTTTGTTTCTGTGTGCATTTTTCCGAAGACGGATCGGCATTATAATCTATTGATGTATTGAAAACATTCTTCTCATCCGGCTTGTTATGGACGTATTTCTAGTGACGACCACCAGGACGATTCATTCGTCGACTCCCTCCGACTTTCTCCACGTGCCTATTTTTGTTTTTATCGTTGTTTGCCCATGTGGATGCATAATGTGATATTACTAATATCACTCGACCATCCAGTTGGGGACTCTTTTTTTTTTTTTTTTCATCAATTTTTTGTTGTACTTGGCCACCTACAAAAATATATATTGCACTCATTATTCTTACTATAGATATGTAAGGGTTTATTGTGTGTGTGTGTGTGTATAGAGTTAGTGTGAACATACAACAGTAGTATGTTTTTACACAAAATAAAGCCTACTACATAAGTAGAGTAAGCGTGTAAAGCTAGCCGAAGAATATCTACGCTATATATAGTGTTATTGAAGAAAGAAAACAGGAGTCGATCGGCATGATGCATCGAGTCGGAATCACATAAGATTCCTCCTAATCGTTATTTCTACTTTGAATTAGACAAACTAACATACTTCAATATCACGTGCTAAGCACCATTCCACAACGAGCTACTCAGTTTAGATTTTAAAAAGCCGCTTTACAACTCGACCGATCAATGTCTCTATTATTATTATTATTATTATTGCCTTTATTATTATTATTATTATTATTATTATTATTATTATTATTATTATTATTATTATTATTACTATTTTTATTATTATTACTATTTTTATTATTATCATTATTATCAATAATTTTGTGGGCCAATAATCGTTTTAATTTGTATTTTCAAACTGCGTTTTTCTCATGAAAATACATCCATTTCGAAGAGCTATCAATTTGCTCGTTTTCACACTTGTTTATCAAGAATGATTTTACTCATTGACTTTCTTTGCACTCTTCTCACTTGAGATTGCTTTTTTACTTGTGGAATTAGCCGTTTTTTAATAATCGACGGCATGTAAGTTTGAAGATCCCCATCAGATATTTCAGGCTATTTTTCATAAATAACCATCTAATTATTCTCCTCAGTTCACGTCAATAAGTTGATTTTACATAGAATTCTTGAGCTCAGCTACGTCTTTTCCTACTTTATGATTTCACTAGTAAATCTAGCGTGAATGATTACATAGGCAAGTATCCCATAGCTAAATCACTTGTAGCGAAATTAAGAAAATATTCATCAACAACAACAACAACAACAACAACAACAACAACAAATAAGAGTGTGTGATAATAATTGAGAGATATACTTTTCGTAAAGAATGATTGGCCCTTACAAGGGCTGTTGTAGAAGATTGGAAAAAGAAAAAAAAACAACCAAAAATAGATCCCAAGGCTTGGCATTTAACCTCCGAAACCGTACAGGGTTCTGCCTTGTCTCTTCAGGGCGTACACTACATTCATGGATGTGACAGTCTTCCTCTTGGCGTGCTCAGTGTAGGTGACGGCATCACGGATAAGATTCTCGGGGAAAACTTTAAGCACACCTCGGCTCTCTTCATAGATGAGGCCAGAGATGCGTTTCACACCGCCTCTGCGGGCCAGACGACGGATAGCTGGCTTGGTGATACCCTGGATGTTATCACGAAGTACCTTACGATGACGCTTGGCGCCTCCTTTTCCCAAAGCTTTTCCTCCCTTTCCACGTCCAGACATGTTGTCAATAAGAATGATAATAATGATAATAAGGTAGAGTCCCAATGAGTACGATAGGATGCTGGCCTAAATCTACTTGTGCCATTCAATATATACACGTCCAGCTAGCATCTGATGCGGACGTAGTAGCAAGCACAACACGTGGCTGTGAGCCAGCAATGAAATGACAGCAAATCATTCGCTTGCCTGCTTAGAGATAATTATAAAATGCCGCCTATAGCTTCTATTGACAATCACTTCTTTTCTGGTGAACACTAGCTTAGCGAGTAGCGTAGCAGGCAAGAGCAGCAAGATCGGAATGGCTCGTACTAAGCAAACTGCCCGTAAATCGACCGGAGGAAAGGCTCCCCGTAAGCAGCTAGCTACGAAGGCCGCGCGTAAAAGCGCTCCAGCCACGGGCGGAGTAAAGAAGCCCCATCGTTACAGGCCCGGCACCGTGGCTCTCCGTCAGATCAGACGCTACCAAAAGTCCACCGAGCTTCTCATCAGGAAGCTTCCATTCCAGCGCTTGGTGCGTCAGATCGCACACGACTTCAAGACCGATCTCCGTTTCCAGAGCTCTGCTGTGATGGCTTTGCAGGAGGCCAGCGAAGCTTACTTGGTCGCTCTTTTCGAAGACACCAACTTGTGTGCCATCCACGCCAAGCGAGTCACCATCATGCCCAACGACATCCAGCTGGCTCGCCGAATCCGAGGCGAAACGGCTTAACTTTGCTGCTCATTTCATATCAAATCATACATATTCAAACGGCCCTTTTAAGGGCCACCTATAATCTTTCGAAAAGCTTTCTCTCTCTCTCTCTCTCTCTCTCTGTCTCTCTCTCTCTCTCTCTCTCCACACGTGTAATATGTGTCATTTTGTTTTAGTTTTTTTTAATTTTTACTCGACTTTTTCTCCTAGCATGCATTCACCGTTCCATGCAGAAATCAATGTCTTTTTTTTATCTTTTCTTCTATGAAAAATTCAGTTTGTTTGTGCTTTTTCCTTCATCACAATTTCCGGACACACACACACACACACACACACACACACACACACACACACAAACACAAACACACACATACACACACGCGCACAGACACACAATGACAGAAAGAATTAGGCACATGAGCGTTTGGATTTTCTCCTAGGCACGTGTCAGTTTGTGTAGGTTACGCTAAAATTCATCAAGAAATTGATTTTGCATGTAATTCGGGATTTCAATGTCGTCAACGAACTTGAAGCTAACATAGATAATAAGAAATGCTAACTAACTGACGTTGTTTTTGCTTGAACAGATTCGTCCAAGTAGCACTAATATAAATGCTTGAATAATTAATTTCAATAAAATGTGAGCGACGTCCAAAAGAGAAGCTTGTTTACGTTTCCTATAGGCGTTAGGACGTTTTAGCGGTCTAAGGGGGATAAGCACATCGCTTGTAGCAAGTTTAACCAACGTTCAGTACGCTTATCGATATTAGCTAGGTAGCTATAGAGCAAACAATGCTTACACGAGGAGTCCACTAGACTATTGCTTCTGTTCTTACTTCGATCATCTGATAGAGGAGTGCACATTTGTAGGAAGCAAAAGTTGATAAATCTCCACCAGACTTTTCTTACACACCATATCTGAGCAATAACATCCCCGAATTAACGAGAATTAAAACGTCAATATGCTTTTTTCATGTCCCACTAAAGAAAAACAGTTGAGGCTGTGTGTTCGAATTCGGCTAGTGTTGCTCCCTACGCTAAGATTGTGCTATCAGCGATGTCTCTGCCAACATTTGCATCTTGCTTCTATGAATTACAAGAAAACCTATAATAACGTTATCAGCTGTTAGGATAATAAGTTAAACATGCCGGCCGATCAAGATGTAAGGACGAATAATAAACAAGGAAAGCCTTCAATTAGGAAAAAAAAAAAAAAAAAAAAAAAAAAAGGGAAAAAGTTGAATGGATAAAACATTAGCCACATCTTAGTTTAGTGCGGCAAATGAAAGAAGATTGAATTAAAATTCATTTAGACATACTTTTAATCTTATAGTCTATATATCTCATTGCTCGGGCTTATTATTGACAATGCAACGTGGCTTGAATATTCGTGTGGAAATTCAATCAAACTATTCACATTGCACGGAGCGTTAGAAAACAATGCATATAAAATGTAAATTGACTTGATGTGACCATCGTGAAGATATGCTTGGCCCTTAAAAGGGCCGTTCGGGTTTATTGAACGGAAATGATTTTGCGATGCTGCAACTGATCGTCGTTGAATTTAACCGGTGCTCGTGTATTTGGTGACAGCCTTAGTTCCCTCGGACACGGCATGTTTGGCCAATTCTCCGGGCAGAAGCAGGCGGACAGCGGTCTGTACCTCGCGGCTGGAGATGGTGGAACGTTTGCTGTAGTTGGCCAGACGGCTAGCTTCAGATGCGATTCTCTCGAACAGATCGTTCACAAAGCTGTTCATGATAGACATGGCTTTACTAGAGATGCCCGTATCGGGGTGAACCTGTTTCATCACTTTGTAAATGTAGATCGAGTAGCTTTCCTTCCTCTTCCTCTTTTTCTTCTTACCATCGGCACTAGCTTTCGCTTTAGCCTTGCCGGCCTTCTTTGCACCTTTTGCGCTGATTTCAGGGGCCATCGTCGTCTTGGTCAATTCGGACACACACAACTGAGCTGAAGTGATCGTGCTGGGCAAAAGTGCCACTCGATATATATATATGGGTCGGGTCGGCTCCTACGACCGCTGTCCACTATGTTGAATTTTGATTGGTCAAAAAATAACACACAAAGAAAATAGCAGCAGCCATGTGTTGGGAGCCTACGGTCAAGCCTACTTAAGGCTGGTGTGGGGCCGCCATTGTTATCATTAGCCGTCGTTGAAAGGGACAAGCTACATACATACAGAGATACTGTGAAGATGACAGGACGTGGCAAGGGAGGTAAAGCGAAGGGAAAGAGCAAGACTCGCTCATCCCGTGCCGGACTTCAATTCCCCGTCGGTCGTATCCACCGTCTTCTGCGTAAAGGCAACTATGCTGGGAGGGTCGGTGCCGGTGCTCCCGTCTACCTGGCAGCCGTCATGGAATATCTGACTGCCGAGGTGCTTGAGTTGGCAGGAAATGCTGCCAGAGACAACAAGAAAACCAGAATCATCCCCCGTCACTTGCAACTGGCCATCCGTAATGACGAAGAATTGAACAAGCTGTTGGCCGGAGTGACCATTTCCCAGGGCGGTGTCCTTCCCAACATTCAGACCGTTCTTCTGCCCAAGAAAACCCATAAAGCAGACAATTAAATTGATTTCATTATGGGTGCTAACCAATTGTTTTTTTGTTTTTTTTTCTGTTTTTTTTTCAACGGCCCTTTTCAGGGCCACCAATATTATCACAAAAGTCTATTTACCATTACAATGTAACTGCTGTTAAACAATTTGAGAAAATCTTCTTTTCTTTCTCTCTCCCTCTCTCTCTTGCAATCTCTGATTGTGTCTCTTAATTTTGTTTCTGTGTGCATTTTTCCGAAGACGGATCGGCATTATAATCTATTGATGTATTGAAAACATTCTTCTCATCCGGCTTGTTATGGACGTATTTCTAGTGACGACCACCAGGACGATTCATTCGTCGACTCCCTCCGACTTTCTCCACGTGCCTATTTTTGTTTTTATCGTTGTTTGCCCATGTGGATGCATAATGTGATATTACTAATATCACTCGACCATCCAGTTGGGGACTCTTTTTTTTTTTTTTTTTCATCAATTTTTTGTTGTACTTGGCCACCTACAAAAATATATATTGCACTCATTATTCTTACTATAGATATGTAAGGGTTTATTGTGTGTGTGTGTGTGTATAGAGTTAGTGTGAACATACAACAGTAGTATGTTTTTACACAAAATAAAGCCTACTACATAAGTAGAGTAAGCGTGTAAAGCTAGCCGAAGAATATCTACGCTATATATAGTGTTATTGAAGAAAGAAAACAGGAGTCGATCGGCATGATGCATCGAGTCGGAATCACATAAGATTCCTCCTAATCGTTATTTCTACTTTGAATTAGACAAACTAACATACTTCAATATCACGTGCTAAGCACCATTCCACAACGAGCTACTCAGTTTAGATTTTAAAAAGCCGCTTTACAACTCGACCGATCAATGTCTCTATTATTATTATTATTATTATTGCCTTTATTATTATTATTATTATTATCATTATTATTATTATTATTATTATTATTATTATTACTATTTTTATTATTATTACTATTTTTATTATTATCATTATTATCAATAATTTTGTGGGCCAATAATCGTTCTAATTTGTATTTTCAAAGTGCGTTTTTCTCATGAAAATACATCCATTTCGAAGAGCTATCAATTTGCTCGTTTTCACACTTGTTTATCAACAATGATTTTACTCATTGACTTTCTTTGCACTCTTCTCACTTGAGATTGCTTTTTTACTTGTGGAATTAGCCGTTTTTTAATAATCGACGGCATGTAAGTTTGAAGATCCCCATCAGATATTTCAGGCTATTTTTCATAAATAACCATCTAATTATTCTCCTCAGCTTACGTCAATAAGTTGATTTTACATAGAATTCTTGAGCTCAGCTACGTCTTTTCCTACTTTATGATTCCACTAGTAAATCTAGCGTGAATGATTACATAGGCAAGTATCCCATAGCTAAATCACTTGTAGCAAAATTAAAAAAATATTCATCAACAACAACAACAACAACAACAACAACAACAACAAATAAGAGTGTGTGATAATAATTGAGAGATATACTTTTCGTAAAGAATGATTGGCCCTTACAAGGGCTGTTGTAGAAGATTGGAAAAAAAAACAAAAAAAAAAAACCAAAAATAGATCCCAAGGCTTGGCATTTAACCTCCGAAACCGTACAGGGTTCTGCCTTGTCTCTTCAGGGCGTACACTACATTCATGGATGTGACAGTCTTCCTCTTGGCGTGCTCAGTGTAGGTGACGGCATCACGGATAAGATTCTCGGGGAAAAACTTTAAGCACACCTCGGCTCTCTTCATAGATGAGGCCAGAGATGCGTTTCACACCGCCTCTGCGGGCCAGACGACGGATAGCTGGCTTGCTGATACCCTGGATGTTATCACGAAGTACCTTACGATGACGCTTGGCGCCTCCTTTTCCCAAAGCTTTTCCTCCCTTTCCACGTCCAGACATGTTGTCAATAAGAATGATAATAATGATAATAAGGTAGAGTCCCAATGAGTAAGATAGGATGCTGGCCTAAATCTACTTGTGCCATTCAATATATACACGTCCAGCTAGCATCTGATGCGGACGTAGTAGCAAGCACAACACGTGGCTGTGAGCCAGCAATGAAATGACAGCAAATCATTCGCTTGCCTGCTTAGAGATAATTATAAAATACCGCCTATAGCTTCTATTGACAATCACTTCTTTTCTGGTGAACACTAGCTTAGCGAGTAGCGTAGCAGGCAAGAGCAGCAAGATCGGAATGGCTCGTACTAAGCAAACTGCCCGTAAATCGACCGGAGGAAAGGCTCCCCGTAAGCAGCTAGCTACGAAGGCCGCACGTAAAAGCGCCCCAGCCACGGGCGGAGTAAAGAAGACCCATCGTTACAGGCCCGGCACCGTGGCTCTCCGTCAGATCAGACGCTACCAAAAGTCCACCGAGCTTCTCATCAGGAAGCTTCCATTCCAGCGCTTGGTGCGTCAGATCGCACACGACTTCAAGACCGATCTCCGTTTCCAGAGCTCTGCTGTGATGGCTTTGCCGGAGGCCAGCGAAGCTTACTTGGTCGCTCTTTTCGAAGACACCAACTTGTGTGCCATCCACGCCAAGCGAGTCACCATCATGCCCAACGACATCCAGCTGGCTCGCCGAATCCGAGGCGAAACGGCTTAACTTAGCTGCTCATTTCATAACAAATCATACATATTCAAACGGCCCTTTTAAGGGCCACCTATAATCTTTCGAAAAGCTTTCTCTCTCTCTCTCTCTCTCTCTCTCTCCACACGTGTAATATGTGTCATTTTGTTTTAGTTTTTTTTAATTTTTACTCGACTTTTCCTCCTAGCATGCATTCACCGTTCCATGCAGAAATCAATGTCTTTTTTTATCTTTTCTTCTATGAAAAATTCAGTTTGTTTGTGCTTTTTCCTTCATCACAATTTCCGGACACACACACACACACACACACACACACACACACACACACACACTCACACACAAACACACACATACACACACGCGCACACACACACACAATGACAGAAAGAATTAGGCACATGAGTGTTTGGATTTTCTCCTAGGCACGTGTAAGTTTGTGTAGGTTACGCTAAAATTCATCAAGAAATTGATTTTGCATGTAATTCGGGATTTCAATGTCGTCAACGAACTTGAAGCTAACATAGATAATAAGAAATGCTAACTAACTGACGTTGTTTTTGCTTGAACAGATTCGTCGAAATAGCACTAATATAAATGCTTGAATAATTAATTTCAATAAAATGTGAGCGACGTCCAAAAGAGAATCTTGTTTACGTTTCTTATAGGCGTTCGGACGTTTTAGCGGTCTAAGGGGGATAAGCACATCGCTTGTAGCAAGTTTAACCAACGTTCAGTACGCTTATCGATATTAGCTAGGTAGCTATAGAGCAAACAATGCTTACACGAGGAGTCCACTAGACTATTGCTTCTGTTCTTACTTCGATCATCTGATAGAGGAGTGCACATTTGTAGGAAGCAAAAGTTGATAAATCTCCACCAGACTTTTCTTACACACCATATCTGAGCAATAAGATCCCCGAATTAACGAGAATTAAAACGTCAATATGCTTTTTTCATGTCCCACTAAAGAAAAACAGTTGAGGCTGTGTGTTCGAATTCGGCTAGTGTTGCTCCCTACGCTAAGATTGTGCTATCAGCGATGTCTCTGCCAACATTTGCATCTTGCTTCTATGAATTACAAGAAAACCTATAATAACGTTATCAGCTGTTAGGATAATAAGTTAAACATGCCGGCCGATCAAGATGTAAGGACGAATAATAAACAAGGAAAGCCTTCAATTAGGAAAAAAAAAAAAAAAAAAAAAAAAAGGGAAAAAGTTGAATGGATAAAACATTAGCCACATCTTAGTTTAGTGCGGCAAATGAAAGAAGATTGAATTAAAATTCATTTAGACATACTTTTAATCTTATAGTCTATATATCTCATTGCTCGGGCTTATTATTGACAATGCAACGTGGCTTGAATATTCGTGTGGAAATTCAATCAAACTATTCACATTGCACGGAGCGTTAGAAAACAATGCATATAAAATGTAAATTGAGTTGATGTGACCATCGTGAAGATATGCTTGGCCCTTAAAAGGGCCGTTCGGGTTTATTGAACGGAAATGATTTTGCGATGCTGCAACTGATCGTCGTTGAATTTAACCGGTGCTCGTGTATTTGGTGACAGCCTTAGTTCCCTCGGACACGGCATGTTTGGCCAATTCTCCGGGCAGAAGCAGGCGGACAGCGGTCTGTACCTCGCGGCTGGAGATGGTGGAACGTTTGCTGTAGTTGGCCAGACGGCTAGCTTCAGATGCGATTCTCTCGAACAGATCGTTCACAAAGCTGTTCATGATAGACATGGCTTTACTAGAGATGCCCGTATCGGGGTGAACCTGTTTCATCACTTTGTAAATGTAGATCGAGTAGCTTTCCTTCCTCTTCCTCTTTTTCTTCTTACCATCGGCACTAGCTTTCGCTTTAGCCTTGCCGGCCTTCTTTGCACCTTTTGCGCTGATTTCAGGGGCCATCGTCGTCTTGGTCAATTCGGACACACACAACTGAGCTGAAGTGATCGTGCTGGGCAAAAGTGCCACTCGATATATATATATGGGTCGGGTCGGCTCCTACGACCGCTGTCCACTATGTTGAATTTTGATTGGTCAAAAAATAACACACAAAGAAAATAGCAGCAGCCATGTGTTGGGAGCCTACGGTCAAGCCTACTTAAGGCTGGTGTGGGGCCGCCATTGTTATCATTAGCCGTCGTTGAAAGGGACAAGCTACATACATACAGAGATACTGTGAAGATGACAGGACGTGGCAAGGGAGGTAAAGCGAAGGGAAAGAGCAAGACTCGCTCATCCCGTGCCGGACTTCAATTCCCCGTCGGTCGTATCCACCGTCTTCTGCGTAAAGGCAACTATGCTGGGAGGGTCGGTGCCGGTGCTCCCGTCTACCTGGCAGCCGTCATGGAATATCTGACTGCCGAGGTGCTTGAGTTGGCAGGAAATGCTGCCAGAGACAACAAGAAAACCAGAATCATCCCCCGTCACTTGCAACTGGCCATCCGTAATGACGAAGAATTGAACAAGCTGTTGGCCGGAGTGACCATTTCCCAGGGCGGTGTCCTTCCCAACATTCAGACCGTTCTTCTGCCCAAGAAAACCCATAAAGCAGACAATTAAATTGATTTCATTATGGGTGCTAACCAATTGTTTTTTTGTTTTTTTTTCTGTTTTTTTTTCAACGGCCCTTTTCAGGGCCACCAATATTATCACAAAAGTCTATTTACCATTACAATGTAACTGCTGTTAAACAATTTGAGAAAATCTTCTTTTCTTTCTCTCTCCCTCTCTCTCTTGCAATCTCTGATTGTGTCTCTTAATTTTGTTTCTGTGTGCATTTTTCCGAAGACGGATCGGCATTATAATCTATTGATGTATTGAAAACATTCTTCTCATCCGGCTTGTTATGGACGTATTTCTAGTGACGACCACCAGGACGATTCATTCGTCGACTCCCTCCGACTTTCTCCACGTGCCTATTTTTGTTTTTATCGTTGTTTGCCCATGTGGATGCATAATGTGATATTACTAATATCACTCGACCATCCAGTTGGGGACTCTTTTTTTTTTTTTTTTTCATCAATTTTTTGTTGTACTTGGCCACCTACAAAAATATATATTGCACTCATTATTCTTACTATAGATATGTAAGGGTTTATTGTGTGTGTGTGTGTGTATAGAGTTAGTGTGAACATACAACAGTAGTATGTTTTTACACAAAATAAAGCCTACTACATAAGTAGAGTAAGCGTGTAAAGCTAGCCGAAGAATATCTACGCTATATATAGTGTTATTGAAGAAAGAAAACAGGAGTCGATCGGCATGATGCATCGAGTCGGAATCACATAAGATTCCTCCTAATCGTTATTTCTACTTTGAATTAGACAAACTAACATACTTCAATATCACGTGCTAAGCACCATTCCACAACGAGCTACTCAGTTTAGATTTTAAAAAGCCGCTTTACAACTCGACCGATCAATGTCTCTATTATTATTATTATTATTATTGCCTTTATTATTATTATTATTATTATCATTATTATTATTATTATTATTATTATTATTATTACTATTTTTATTATTATTACTATTTTTATTATTATCATTATTATCAATAATTTTGTGGGCCAATAATCGTTCTAATTTGTATTTTCAAAGTGCGTTTTTCTCATGAAAATACATCCATTTCGAAGAGCTATCAATTTGCTCGTTTTCACACTTGTTTATCAACAATGATTTTACTCATTGACTTTCTTTGCACTCTTCTCACTTGAGATTGCTTTTTTACTTGTGGAATTAGCCGTTTTTTAATAATCGACGGCATGTAAGTTTGAAGATCCCCATCAGATATTTCAGGCTATTTTTCATAAATAACCATCTAATTATTCTCCTCAGCTTACGTCAATAAGTTGATTTTACATAGAATTCTTGAGCTCAGCTACGTCTTTTCCTACTTTATGATTCCACTAGTAAATCTAGCGTGAATGATTACATAGGCAAGTATCCCATAGCTAAATCACTTGTAGCAAAATTAAAAAAATATTCATCAACAACAACAACAACAACAACAACAACAACAACAAATAAGAGTGTGTGATAATAATTGAGAGATATACTTTTCGTAAAGAATGATTGGCCCTTACAAGGGCTGTTGTAGAAGATTGGAAAAAAAACCAAAAAAAAAAAACCAAAAATAGATCCCAAGGCTTGGCATTTAACCTCCGAAACCGTACAGGGTTCTGCCTTGTCTCTTCAGGGCGTACACTACATTCATGGATGTGACAGTCTTCCTCTTGGCGTGCTCAGTGTAGGTGACGGCATCACGGATAAGATTCTCGGGGAAAAACTTTAAGCACACCTCGGCTCTCTTCATAGATGAGGCCAGAGATGCGTTTCACACCGCCTCTGCGGGCCAGACGACGGATAGCTGGCTTGCTGATACCCTGGATGTTATCACGAAGTACCTTACGATGACGCTTGGCGCCTCCTTTTCCCAAAGCTTTTCCTCCCTTTCCACGTCCAGACATGTTGTCAATAAGAATGATAATAATGATAATAAGGTAGAGTCCCAATGAGTAAGATAGGATGCTGGCCTAAATCTACTTGTGCCATTCAATATATACACGTCCAGCTAGCATCTGATGCGGACGTAGTAGCAAGCACAACACGTGGCTGTGAGCCAGCAATGAAATGACAGCAAATCATTCGCTTGCCTGCTTAGAGATAATTATAAAATACTGCCTATAGCTTCTATTGACAATCACTTCTTTTCTGGTGAACACTAGCTTAGCGAGTAGCGTAGCAGGCAAGAGCAGCAAGATCGGAATGGCTCGTACTAAGCAAACTGCCCGTAAATCGACCGGAGGAAAGGCTCCCCGTAAGCAGCTAGCTACGAAGGCCGCACGTAAAAGCGCCCCAGCCACGGGCGGAGTAAAGAAGACCCATCGTTACAGGCCCGGCACCGTGGCTCTCCGTCAGATCAGACGCTACCAAAAGTCCACCGAGCTTCTCATCAGGAAGCTTCCATTCCAGCGCTTGGTGCGTCAGATCGCACACGACTTCAAGACCGATCTCCGTTTCCAGAGCTCTGCTGTGATGGCTTTGCCGGAGGCCAGCGAAGCTTACTTGGTCGCTCTTTTCGAAGACACCAACTTGTGTGCCATCCACGCCAAGCGAGTCACCATCATGCCCAACGACATCCAGCTGGCTCGCCGAATCCGAGGCGAAACGGCTTAACTTAGCTGCTCATTTCATAACAAATCATACATATTCAAACGGCCCTTTTAAGGGCCACCTATAATCTTTCGAAAAGCTTTCTCTCTCTCTCTCTCTCTCTCTCTCTCTCCACACGTGTAATATGTGTCATTTTGTTTTAGTTTTTTTTAATTTTTACTCGACTTTTCCTCCTAGCATGCATTCACCGTTCCATGCAGAAATCAATGTCTTTTTTTATCTTTTCTTCTATGAAAAATTCAGTTTGTTTGTGCTTTTTCCTTCATCACAATTTCCGGACACACACACACACACACACACACACACACACACACACACACACTCACACACAAACACACACATACACACACGCGCACACACACACACAATGACAGAAAGAATTAGGCACATGAGTGTTTGGATTTTCTCCTAGGCACGTGTAAGTTTGTGTAGGTTACGCTAAAATTCATCAAGAAATTGATTTTGCATGTAATTCGGGATTTCAATGTCGTCAACGAACTTGAAGCTAACATAGATAATAAGAAATGCTAACTAACTGACGTTGTTTTTGCTTGAACAGATTCGTCCAAGTAGCACTAATATAAATGCTTGAATAATTAATTTCAATAAAATGTGAGCGACGTCCAAAAGAGAAGCTTGTTTACGTTTCCTATAGGCGTTAGGACGTTTTAGCGGTCTAAGGGGGATAAGCACATCGCTTGTAGCAAGTTTAACCAACGTTCAGTACGCTTATCGATATTAGCTAGGTAGCTATAGAGCAAACAATGCTTACACGAGGAGTCCACTAGACTATTGCTTCTGTTCTTACTTCGATCATCTGATAGAGGAGTGCACATTTGTAGGAAGCAAAAGTTGATAAATCTCCACCAGACTTTTCTTACACACCATATCTGAGCAATAAGATCCCCGAATTAACGAGAATTAAAACGTCAATATGCTTTTTTCATGTCCCACTAAAGAAAAACAGTTGAGGCTGTGTGTTCGAATTCGGCTAGTGTTGCTCCCTACGCTAAGATTGTGCTATCAGCGATGTCTCTGCCAACATTTGCATCTTGCTTCTATGAATTACAAGAAAACCTATAATAACGTTATCAGCTGTTAGGATAATAAGTTAAACATGCCGGCCGATCAAGATGTAAGGACGAATAATAAACAAGGAAAGCCTTCAATTAGGAAAAAAAAAAAAAAAAAAAAAAAAAAGGGAAAAAGTTGAATGGATAAAACATTAGCCACATCTTAGTTTAGTGCGGCAAATGAAAGAAGATTGAATTAAAATTCATTTAGACATACTTTTAATCTTATAGTCTATATATCTCATTGCTCGGGCTTATTATTGACAATGCAACGTGGCTTGAATATTCGTGTGGAAATTCAATCAAACTATTCACATTGCACGGAGCGTTAGAAAACAATGCATATAAAATGTAAATTGACTTGATGTGACCATCGTGAAGATATGCTTGGCCCTTAAAAGGGCCGTTCGGGTTTATTGAACGGAAATGATTTTGCGATGCTGCAACTGATCGTCGTTGAATTTAACCGGTGCTCGTGTATTTGGTGACAGCCTTAGTTCCCTCGGACACGGCATGTTTGGCCAATTCTCCGGGCAGAAGCAGGCGGACAGCGGTCTGTACCTCGCGGCTGGAGATGGTGGAACGTTTGCTGTAGTTGGCCAGACGGCTAGCTTCAGATGCGATTCTCTCGAACAGATCGTTCACAAAGCTGTTCATGATAGACATGGCTTTACTAGAGATGCCCGTATCGGGGTGAACCTGTTTCATCACTTTGTAAATGTAGATCGAGTAGCTTTCCTTCCTCTTCCTCTTTTTCTTCTTACCATCGGCACTAGCTTTCGCTTTAGCCTTGCCGGCCTTCTTTGCACCTTTTGCGCTGATTTCAGGGGCCATCGTCGTCTTGGTCAATTCGGACACACACAACTGAGCTGAAGTGATCGTGCTGGGCAAAAGTGCCACTCGATATATATATATGGGTCGGGTCGGCTCCTACGACCGCTGTCCACTATGTTGAATTTTGATTGGTCAAAAAATAACACACAAAGAAAATAGCAGCAGCCATGTGTTGGGAGCCTACGGTCAAGCCTACTTAAGGCTGGTGTGGGGCCGCCATTGTTATCATTAGCCGTCGTTGAAAGGGACAAGCTACATACATACAGAGATACTGTGAAGATGACAGGACGTGGCAAGGGAGGTAAAGCGAAGGGAAAGAGCAAGACTCGCTCATCCCGTGCCGGACTTCAATTCCCCGTCGGTCGTATCCACCGTCTTCTGCGTAAAGGCAACTATGCTGGGAGGGTCGGTGCCGGTGCTCCCGTCTACCTGGCAGCCGTCATGGAATATCTGACTGCCGAGGTGCTTGAGTTGGCAGGAAATGCTGCCAGAGACAACAAGAAAACCAGAATCATCCCCCGTCACTTGCAACTGGCCATCCGTAATGACGAAGAATTGAACAAGCTGTTGGCCGGAGTGACCATTTCCCAGGGCGGTGTCCTTCCCAACATTCAGACTGTTCTTCTGCCCAAGAAAACCCATAAAGCAGACAATTAAATTGATTTCATTATGGGTGCTAACCAATTGTTTTTCTGTTTTTTTTTTCAACGGCCCTTTTCAGGGCCACCAATATTATCACAAAAGTCTATTTACCATTACAATGTAACTGCTGTTAAACAATTTGAGAAAATCTTCTTTTCTTTCTCTCTCCCTCTCTCTCTTGCAATCTCTGATTGTGTCTCTTTATTTTGTTTCTGTGTGCATTTTTCCGAAGACGGATCGGCATTATAATCTATTGATGTATTGAAAACATTCTTCTCATCCGGCTTGTTATGGACGTATTTCTAGTGACGACCACCAGGACGATTCATTCGTTACCTCCCGCCGACTTTCTCCACGTGCCTATTTTTGTTTTTATCGTTGTTTGCCCATGTGGATGCATAATGTGATATTACTAATATCACTCGACCATCCAGTTGGGGACTCTTTTTTTTTTTTTTTTCATCAATTTTTTGTTGTACTTGGCCACCTAGAAAAATATATATTGCACTCATTATTCTTACTATAGATATGTAAGGGTTTATTGTGTGTGTGTGTGTGTATAGAGTTAGTGTGAACATACAACAGTAGTATGTTTTTACACAAAATAAAGCCTACTACATAAGTAGAGTAAGCGTGTAAAGCTAGCCGAAGAATATCTACGCTATATATAGTGTTATTGAAGAAAGAAAACAGGAGTCGATCGGCATGATGCATCGAGTCGGAATCACATAAGATTCCTCCTAATCGTTATTTCTACTTTGAATTAGACAAACTAACATACTTCAATATCACGTGCTAAGCACCATTCCACAACGAGCTACTCAGTTTAGATTTTAAAAAGCCGCTTTACAACTCGACCGATCAATGTCTCTATTATTATTATTATTATTATTGCCTTTATTATTATTATTATTATTATCATTATTATTATTATTATTATTATTATTATTACTATTTTTATTATTATTACTATTTTTATTATTATCATTATTATCAATAATTTTGTGGGCCAATAATCGTTCTAATTTGTATTTTCAAAGTGCGTTTTTCTCATGAAAATACATCCATTTCGAAGAGCTATCAATTTGCTCGTTTTCACACTTGTTTATCAACAATGATTTTACTCATTGAATTTCTTTGCACTCTTCTCACTTGAGATTGCTTTTTTACTTGTGGAATTAGCCGTTTTTTAATAATCGACGGCATGTAAGTTTGAAGATCCCCATCAGATATTTCAGGCTATTTTTCATAAATAACCATCTAATTATTCTCCTCAGCTTACGTCAATAAGTTG
This sequence comes from Thysanoteuthis rhombus, assembly GCA_963457665.1. NCBI lineage: Eukaryota > Metazoa > Mollusca > Cephalopoda > Oegopsida > Thysanoteuthidae > Thysanoteuthis > Thysanoteuthis major. The sequence continues at coordinate 10,866,518 of OY735216.1, read as the reverse complement.
ATTTTACATAGAATTCTTGAGCTCAGCTACGTCTTTTCCTACTTTATGATTCCACTAGTAAATCTAGCGTGAATGATTACATAGGCAAGTATCCCATAGCTAAATCACTTGTAGCAAAATTAAAAAAATATTCATCAACAACAACAACAACAACAACAACAACAACAACAAATAAGAGTGTGTGATAATAATTGAGAGATATACTTTTCGTAAAGAATGATTGGCCCTTACAAGGGCTGTTGTAGAAGATTGGAAAAAAAAACAAAAAAAAAAAACCAAAAATAGATCCCAAGGCTTGGCATTTAACCTCCGAAACCGTACAGGGTTCTGCCTTGTCTCTTCAGGGCGTACACTACATTCATGGATGTGACAGTCTTCCTCTTGGCGTGCTCAGTGTAGGTGACGGCATCACGGATAAGATTCTCGGGGAAAAACTTTAAGCACACCTCGGCTCTCTTCATAGATGAGGCCAGAGATGCGTTTCACACCGCCTCTGCGGGCCAGACGACGGATAGCTGGCTTGCTGATACCCTGGATGTTATCACGAAGTACCTTACGATGACGCTTGGCGCCTCCTTTTCCCAAAGCTTTTCCTCCCTTTCCACGTCCAGACATGTTGTCAATAAGAATGATAATAATGATAATAAGGTAGAGTCCCAATGAGTAAGATAGGATGCTGGCCTAAATCTACTTGTGCCATTCAATATATACACGTCCAGCTAGCATCTGATGCGGACGTAGTAGCAAGCACAACACGTGGCTGTGAGCCAGCAATGAAATGACAGCAAATCATTCGCTTGCCTGCTTAGAGATAATTATAAAATACTGCCTATAGCTTCTATTGACAATCACTTCTTTTCTGGTGAACACTAGCTTAGCGAGTAGCGTAGCAGGCAAGAGCAGCAAGATCGGAATGGCTCGTACTAAGCAAACTGCCCGTAAATCGACCGGAGGAAAGGCTCCCCGTAAGCAGCTAGCTACGAAGGCCGCACGTAAAAGCGCCCCAGCCACGGGCGGAGTAAAGAAGACCCATCGTTACAGGCCCGGCACCGTGGCTCTCCGTCAGATCAGACGCTACCAAAAGTCCACCGAGCTTCTCATCAGGAAGCTTCCATTCCAGCGCTTGGTGCGTCAGATCGCACACGACTTCAAGACCGATCTCCGTTTCCAGAGCTCTGCTGTGATGGCTTTGCCGGAGGCCAGCGAAGCTTACTTGGTCGCTCTTTTCGAAGACACCAACTTGTGTGCCATCCACGCCAAGCGAGTCACCATCATGCCCAACGACATCCAGCTGGCTCGCCGAATCCGAGGCGAAACGGCTTAACTTAGCTGCTCATTTCATAACAAATCATACATATTCAAACGGCCCTTTTAAGGGCCACCTATAATCTTTCGAAAAGCTTTCTCTCTCTCTCTCTCTCTCTCTCTCTCTCCACACGTGTAATATGTGTCATTTTGTTTTAGTTTTTTTTAATTTTTACTCGACTTTTCCTCCTAGCATGCATTCACCGTTCCATGCAGAAATCAATGTCTTTTTTTATCTTTTCCTCTATGAAAAATTCAGTTTGTTTGTGCTTTTTCCTTCATCACAATTTCCGGACACACACACACACACACACACACACACACACACACACTCACACACAAACACACACATACACACACGCGCACACACACACACAATGACAGAAAGAATTAGGCACATGAGTGTTTGGATTTTCTCCTAGGCACGTGTAAGTTTGTGTAGGTTACGCTAAAATTCATCAAGAAATTGATTTTGCATGTAATTCGGGATTTCAATGTCGTCAACGAACTTGAAGCTAACATAGATAATAAGAAATGCTAACTAACTGACGTTGTTTTTGCTTGAACAGATTCGTCCAAGTAGCACTAATATAAATGCTTGAATAATTAATTTCAATAAAATGTGAGCGACGTCCAAAAGAGAAGCTTGTTTACGTTTCCTATAGGCGTTAGGACGTTTTAGCGGTCTAAGGGGGATAAGCACATCGCTTGTAGCAAGTTTAACCAACGTTCAGTACGCTTATCGATATTAGCTAGGTAGCTATAGAGCAAACAATGCTTACACGAGGAGTCCACTAGACTATTGCTTCTGTTCTTACTTCGATCATCTGATAGAGGAGTGCACATTTGTAGGAAGCAAAAGTTGATAAATCTCCACCAGACTTTTCTTACACACCATATCTGAGCAATAAGATCCCCGAATTAACGAGAATTAAAACGTCAATATGCTTTTTTCATGTCCCACTAAAGAAAAACAGTTGAGGCTGTGTGTTCGAATTCGGCTAGTGTTGCTCCCTACGCTAAGATTGTGCTATCAGCGATGTCTCTGCCAACATTTGCATCTTGCTTCTATGAATTACAAGAAAACCTATAATAACGTTATCAGCTGTTAGGATAATAAGTTAAACATGCCGGCCGATCAAGATGTAAGGACGAATAATAAACAAGGAAAGCCTTCAATTAGGAAAAAAAAAAAAAAAAAAAAAAAAAAAGGGAAAAAGTTGAATGGATAAAACATTAGCCACATCTTAGTTTAGTGCGGCAAATGAAAGAAGATTGAATTAAAATTCATTTAGACATACTTTTAATCTTATAGTCTATATATCTCATTGCTCGGGCTTATTATTGACAATGCAACGTGGCTTGAATATTCGTGTGGAAATTCAATCAAACTATTCACATTGCACGGAGCGTTAGAAAACAATGCATATAAAATGTAAATTGACTTGATGTGACCATCGTGAAGATATGCTTGGCCCTTAAAAGGGCCGTTCGGGTTTATTGAACGGAAATGATTTTGCGATGCTGCAACTGATCGTCGTTGAATTTAACCGGTGCTCGTGTATTTGGTGACAGCCTTAGTTCCCTCGGACACGGCATGTTTGGCCAATTCTCCGGGCAGAAGCAGGCGGACAGCGGTCTGTACCTCGCGGCTGGAGATGGTGGAACGTTTGCTGTAGTTGGCCAGACGGCTAGCTTCAGATGCGATTCTCTCGAACAGATCGTTCACAAAGCTGTTCATGATAGACATGGCTTTACTAGAGATGCCCGTATCGGGGTGAACCTGTTTCATCACTTTGTAAATGTAGATCGAGTAGCTTTCCTTCCTCTTCCTCTTTTTCTTCTTACCATCGGCACTAGCTTTCGCTTTAGCCTTGCCGGCCTTCTTTGCACCTTTTGCGCTGATTTCAGGGGCCATCGTCGTCTTGGTCAATTCGGACACACACAACTGAGCTGAAGTGATCGTGCTGGGCAAAAGTGCCACTCGATATATATATATGGGTCGGGTCGGCTCCTACGACCGCTGTCCACTATGTTGAATTTTGATTGGTCAAAAAATAACACACAAAGAAAATAGCAGCAGCCATGTGTTGGGAGCCTACGGTCAAGCCTACTTAAGGCTGGTGTGGGGCCGCCATTGTTATCATTAGCCGTCGTTGAAAGGGACAAGCTACATACATACAGAGATACTGTGAAGATGACAGGACGTGGCAAGGGAGGTAAAGCGAAGGGAAAGAGCAAGACTCGCTCATCCCGTGCCGGACTTCAATTCCCCGTCGGTCGTATCCACCGTCTTCTGCGTAAAGGCAACTATGCTGGGAGGGTCGGTGCCGGTGCTCCCGTCTACCTGGCAGCCGTCATGGAATATCTGACTGCCGAGGTGCTTGAGTTGGCAGGAAATGCTGCCAGAGACAACAAGAAAACCAGAATCATCCCCCGTCACTTGCAACTGGCCATCCGTAATGACGAAGAATTGAACAAGCTGTTGGCCGGAGTGACCATTTCCCAGGGCGGTGTCCTTCCCAACATTCAGACCGTTCTTCTGCCCAAGAAAACCCATAAAGCAGACAATTAAATTGATTTCATTATGGGTGCTAACCAATTGTTTTTCTGTTTTTTTTTCAACGGCCCTTTTCAGGGCCACCAATATTATCACAAAAGTCTATTTACCATTACAATGTAACTGCTGTTAAACAATTTGAGAAAATCTTCTTTTCTTTCTCTCTCCCTCTCTCTCTTGCAATCTCTGATTGTGTCTCTTTATTTTGTTTCTGTGTGCATTTTTCCGAAGACGGATCGGCATTATAATCTATTGATGTATTGAAAACATTCTTCTCATCCGGCTTGTTATGGACGTATTTCTAGTGACGACCACCAGGACGATTCATTCGTTACCTCCCGCCGACTTTCTCCACGTGCCTATTTTTGTTTTTATCGTTGTTTGCCCATGTGGATGCATAATGTGATATTACTAATATCACTCGACCATCCAGTTGGGGACTCTTTTTTTTTTTTTTTTCATCAATTTTTTGTTGTACTTGGCCACCTAGAAAAATATATATTGCACTCATTATTCTTACTATAGATATGTAAGGGTTTATTGTGTGTGTGTGTGTGTGTATAGAGTTAGTGTGAACATACAACAGTAGTATGTTTTTACACAAAATAAAGCCTACTACATAAGTAGAGTAAGCGTGTAAAGCTAGCCGAAGAATATCTACGCTATATATAGTGTTATTGAAGAAAGAAAACAGGAGTCGATCGGCATGATGCATCGAGTCGGAATCACATAAGATTCCTCCTAATCGTTATTTCTACTTTGAATTAGACAAACTAACATACTTCAATATCACGTGCTAAGCACCATTCCACAACGAGCTACTCAGTTTAGATTTTAAAAAGCCGCTTTACAACTCGACCGATCAATGTCTCTATTATTATTATTATTATTATTGCCTTTATTATTATTATTATTATTATTATTATTATTATTATTATTATTATTATTATTACTATTTTTATTATTATTACTATTTTTATTATTATCATTATTATCAATAATTTTGTGGGCCAATAATCGTTTTAATTTGTATTTTCAAACTGCGTTTTTCTCATGAAAATACATCCATTTCGAAGAGCTATCAATTTGCTCGTTTTCACACTTGTTTATCAAGAATGATTTTACTCATTGACTTTCTTTGCACTCTTCTCACTTGAGATTGCTTTTTTACTTGTGGAATTAGCCGTTTTTTAATAATCGACGGCATGTAAGTTTGAAGATCCCCATCAGATATTTCAGGCTATTTTTCATAAATAACCATCTAATTATTCTCCTCAGTTCACGTCAATAAGTTGATTTTACATAGAATTCTTGAGCTCAGCTACGTCTTTTCCTACTTTATGATTTCACTAGTAAATCTAGCGTGAATGATTACATAGGCAAGTATCCCATAGCTAAATCACTTGTAGCGAAATTAAGAAAATATTCATCAACAACAACAACAACAACAACAACAACAACAACAAATAAGAGTGTGTGATAATAATTGAGAGATATACTTTTCGTAAAGAATGATTGGCCCTTACAAGGGCTGTTGTAGAAGATTGGAAAAAGAAAAAAAAACAACCAAAAATAGATCCCAAGGCTTGGCATTTAACCTCCGAAACCGTACAGGGTTCTGCCTTGTCTCTTCAGGGCGTACACTACATTCATGGATGTGACAGTCTTCCTCTTGGCGTGCTCAGTGTAGGTGACGGCATCACGGATAAGATTCTCGGGGAAAACTTTAAGCACACCTCGGCTCTCTTCATAGATGAGGCCAGAGATGCGTTTCACACCGCCTCTGCGGGCCAGACGACGGATAGCTGGCTTGGTGATACCCTGGATGTTATCACGAAGTACCTTACGATGACGCTTGGCGCCTCCTTTTCCCAAAGCTTTTCCTCCCTTTCCACGTCCAGACATGTTGTCAATAAGAATGATAATAATGATAATAAGGTAGAGTCCCAATGAGTACGATAGGATGCTGGCCTAAATCTACTTGTGCCATTCAATATATACACGTCCAGCTAGCATCTGATGCGGACGTAGTAGCAAGCACAACACGTGGCTGTGAGCCAGCAATGAAATGACAGCAAATCATTCGCTTGCCTGCTTAGAGATAATTATAAAATGCCGCCTATAGCTTCTATTGACAATCACTTCTTTTCTGGTGAACACTAGCTTAGCGAGTAGCGTAGCAGGCAAGAGCAGCAAGATCGGAATGGCTCGTACTAAGCAAACTGCCCGTAAATCGACCGGAGGAAAGGCTCCCCGTAAGCAGCTAGCTACGAAGGCCGCGCGTAAAAGCGCTCCAGCCACGGGCGGAGTAAAGAAGCCCCATCGTTACAGGCCCGGCACCGTGGCTCTCCGTCAGATCAGACGCTACCAAAAGTCCACCGAGCTTCTCATCAGGAAGCTTCCATTCCAGCGCTTGGTGCGTCAGATCGCACACGACTTCAAGACCGATCTCCGTTTCCAGAGCTCTGCTGTGATGGCTTTGCAGGAGGCCAGCGAAGCTTACTTGGTCGCTCTTTTCGAAGACACCAACTTGTGTGCCATCCACGCCAAGCGAGTCACCATCATGCCCAACGACATCCAGCTGGCTCGCCGAATCCGAGGCGAAACGGCTTAACTTTGCTGCTCATTTCATATCAAATCATACATATTCAAACGGCCCTTTTAAGGGCCACCTATAATCTTTCGAAAAGCTTTCTCTCTCTCTCTCTCTCTCTCTCTGTCTCTCTCTCTCTCTCTCTCTCCACACGTGTAATATGTGTCATTTTGTTTTAGTTTTTTTTAATTTTTACTCGACTTTTTCTCCTAGCATGCATTCACCGTTCCATGCAGAAATCAATGTCTTTTTTTTATCTTTTCTTCTATGAAAAATTCAGTTTGTTTGTGCTTTTTCCTTCATCACAATTTCCGGACACACACACACACACACACACACACACACACACACACACACACAAACACAAACACACACATACACACACGCGCACAGACACACAATGACAGAAAGAATTAGGCACATGAGCGTTTGGATTTTCTCCTAGGCACGTGTCAGTTTGTGTAGGTTACGCTAAAATTCATCAAGAAATTGATTTTGCATGTAATTCGGGATTTCAATGTCGTCAACGAACTTGAAGCTAACATAGATAATAAGAAATGCTAACTAACTGACGTTGTTTTTGCTTGAACAGATTCGTCCAAGTAGCACTAATATAAATGCTTGAATAATTAATTTCAATAAAATGTGAGCGACGTCCAAAAGAGAATCTTGTTTACGTTTCTTATAGGCGTTCGGACGTTTTAGCGGTCTAAGGGGGATAAGCACATCGCTTGTAGCAAGTTTAACCAACGTTCAGTACGCTTATCGATATTAGCTAGGTAGCTATAGAGCAAACAATGCTTACACGAGGAGTCCACTAGACTATTGCTTCTGTTCTTACTTCGATCATCTGATAGAGGAGTGCACATTTGTAGGAAGCAAAAGTTGATAAATCTCCACCAGACTTTTCTTACACACCATATCTGAGCAATAAGATCCCCGAATTAACGAGAATTAAAACGTCAATATGCTTTTTTCATGTCCCACTAAAGAAAAACAGTTGAGGCTGTGTGTTCGAATTCGGCTAGTGTTGCTCCCTACGCTAAGATTGTGCTATCAGCGATGTCTCTGCCAACATTTGCATCTTGCTTCTATGAATTACAAGAAAACCTATAATAACGTTATCAGCTGTTAGGATAATAAGTTAAACATGCCGGCCGATCAAGATGTAAGGACGAATAATAAACAAGGAAAGCCTTCAATTAGGAAAAAAAAAAAAAAAAAAAAAAAAAAAGGGAAAAAGTTGAATGGATAAAACATTAGCCACATCTTAGTTTAGTGCGGCAAATGAAAGAAGATTGAATTAAAATTCATTTAGACATACTTTTAATCTTATAGTCTATATATCTCATTGCTCGGGCTTATTATTGACAATGCAACGTGGCTTGAATATTCGTGTGGAAATTCAATCAAACTATTCACATTGCACGGAGCGTTAGAAAACAATGCATATAAAATGTAAATTGACTTGATGTGACCATCGTGAAGATATGCTTGGCCCTTAAAAGGGCCGTTCGGGTTTATTGAACGGAAATGATTTTGCGATGCTGCAACTGATCGTCGTTGAATTTAACCGGTGCTCGTGTATTTGGTGACAGCCTTAGTTCCCTCGGACACGGCATGTTTGGCCAATTCTCCGGGCAGAAGCAGGCGGACAGCGGTCTGTACCTCGCGGCTGGAGATGGTGGAACGTTTGCTGTAGTTGGCCAGACGGCTAGCTTCAGATGCGATTCTCTCGAACAGATCGTTCACAAAGCTGTTCATGATAGACATGGCTTTACTAGAGATGCCCGTATCGGGGTGAACCTGTTTCATCACTTTGTAAATGTAGATCGAGTAGCTTTCCTTCCTCTTCCTCTTTTTCTTCTTACCATCGGCACTAGCTTTCGCTTTAGCCTTGCCGGCCTTCTTTGCACCTTTTGCGCTGATTTCAGGGGCCATCGTCGTCTTGGTCAATTCGGACACACACAACTGAGCTGAAGTGATCGTGCTGGGCAAAAGTGCCACTCGATATATATATATGGGTCGGGTCGGCTCCTACGACCGCTGTCCACTATGTTGAATTTTGATTGGTCAAAAAATAACACACAAAGAAAATAGCAGCAGCCATGTGTTGGGAGCCTACGGTGAAGCCTACTTAAGGCTGGTGTGGGGCCGCCATTGTTATCATTAGCCGTCGTTGAAAGGGACAAGCTACATACATACAGAGATACTGTGAAGATGACAGGACGTGGCAAGGGAGGTAAAGCGAAGGGAAAGAGCAAGACTCGCTCATCCCGTGCCGGACTTCAATTCCCCGTCGGTCGTATCCACCGTCTTCTGCGTAAAGGCAACTATGCTGGGAGGGTCGGTGCCGGTGCTCCCGTCTACCTGGCAGCCGTCATGGAATATCTGACTGCCGAGGTGCTTGAGTTGGCAGGAAATGCTGCCAGAGACAACAAGAAAACCAGAATCATCCCCCGTCACTTGCAACTGGCCATCCGTAATGACGAAGAATTGAACAAGCTGTTGGCCGGAGTGACCATTTCCCAGGGCGGTGTCCTTCCCAACATTCAGACCGTTCTTCTGCCCAAGAAAACCCATAAAGCAGACAATTAAATTGATTTCATTATGGGTGCTAACCAATTGTTTTTTTGTTTTTTTTTCTGTTTTTTTTTCAACGGCCCTTTTCAGGGCCACCAATATTATCACAAAAGTCTATTTACCATTACAATGTAACTGCTGTTAAACAATTTGAGAAAATCTTCTTTTCTTTCTCTCTCCCTCTCTCTCTTGCAATCTCTGATTGTGTCTCTTAATTTTGTTTCTGTGTGCATTTTTCCGAAGACGGATCGGCATTATAATCTATTGATGTATTGAAAACATTCTTCTCATCCGGCTTGTTATGGACGTATTTCTAGTGACGACCACCAGGACGATTCATTCGTCGACTCCCTCCGACTTTCTCCACGTGCCTATTTTTGTTTTTATCGTTGTTTGCCCATGTGGATGCATAATGTGATATTACTAATATCACTCGACCATCCAGTTGGGGACTCTTTTTTTTTTTTTTTTTTCATCAATTTTTTGTTGTACTTGGCCACCTACAAAAATATATATTGCACTCATTATTCTTACTATAGATATGTAAGGGTTTATTGTGTGTGTGTGTGTGTGTATAGAGTTAGTGTGAACATACAACAGTAGTATGTTTTTACACAAAATAAAGCCTACTACATAAGTAGAGTAAGCGTGTAAAGCTAGCCGAAGAATATCTACGCTATATATAGTGTTATTGAAGAAAGAAAACAGGAGTCGATCGGCATGATGCATCGAGTCGGAATCACATAAGATTCCTCCTAATCGTTATTTCTACTTTGAATTAGACAAACTAACATACTTCAATATCACGTGCTAAGCACCATTCCACAACGAGCTACTCAGTTTAGATTTTAAAAAGCCGCTTTACAACTCGACCGATCAATGTCTCTATTATTATTATTATTATTATTGCCTTTATTATTATTATTATTATTATCATTATTATTATTATTATTATTATTATTACTATTTTTATTATTATTACTATTTTTATTATTATCATTATTATCAATAATTTTGTGGGCCAATAATCGTTCTAATTTGTATTTTCAAAGTGCGTTTTTCTCATGAAAATACATCCATTTCGAAGAGCTATCAATTTGCTCGTTTTCACACTTGTTTATCAACAATGATTTTACTCATTGAATTTCTTTGCACTCTTCTCACTTGAGATTGCTTTTTTACTTGTGGAATTAGCCGTTTTTTAATAATCGACGGCATGTAAGTTTGAAGATCCCCATCAGATATTTCAGGCTATTTTTCATAAATAACCATCTAATTATTCTCCTCAGCTTACGTCAATAAGTTGATTTTACATAGAATTCTTGAGCTCAGCTACGTCTTTTCCTACTTTATGATTCCACTAGTAAATCTAGCGTGAATGATTACATAGGCAAGTATCCCATAGCTAAATCACTTGTAGCAAAATTAAAAAAATATTCATCAACAACAACAACAACAACAACAACAACAACAACAAATAAGAGTGTGTGATAATAATTGAGAGATATACTTTTCGTAAAGAATGATTGGCCCTTACAAGGGCTGTTGTAGAAGATTGGAAAAAAAAAACAAAAAAAAAAAACCAAAAATAGATCCCAAGGCTTGGCATTTAACCTCCGAAACCGTACAGGGTTCTGCCTTGTCTCTTCAGGGCGTACACTACATTCATGGATGTGACAGTCTTCCTCTTGGCGTGCTCAGTGTAGGTGACGGCATCACGGATAAGATTCTCGGGGAAAAACTTTAAGCACACCTCGGCTCTCTTCATAGATGAGGCCAGAGATGCGTTTCACACCGCCTCTGCGGGCCAGACGACGGATAGCTGGCTTGCTGATACCCTGGATGTTATCACGAAGTACCTTACGATGACGCTTGGCGCCTCCTTTTCCCAAAGCTTTTCCTCCCTTTCCACGTCCAGACATGTTGTCAATAAGAATGATAATAATGATAATAAGGTAGAGTCCCAATGAGTAAGATAGGATGCTGGCCTAAATCTACTTGTGCCATTCAATATATACACGTCCAGCTAGCATCTGATGCGGACGTAGTAGCAAGCACAACACGTGGCTGTGAGCCAGCAATGAAATGACAGCAAATCATTCGCTTGCCTGCTTAGAGATAATTATAAAATACTGCCTATAGCTTCTATTGACAATCACTTCTTTTCTGGTGAACACTAGCTTAGCGAGTAGCGTAGCAGGCAAGAGCAGCAAGATCGGAATGGCTCGTACTAAGCAAACTGCCCGTAAATCGACCGGAGGAAAGGCTCCCCGTAAGCAGCTAGCTACGAAGGCCGCACGTAAAAGCGCCCCAGCCACGGGCGGAGTAAAGAAGCCCCATCGTTACAGGCCCGGCACCGTGGCTCTCCGTCAGATCAGACGCTACCAAAAGTCCACCGAGCTTCTCATCAGGAAGCTTCCATTCCAGCGCTTGGTGCGTCAGATCGCACACGACTTCAAGACCGATCTCCGTTTCCAGAGCTCTGCTGTGATGGCTTTGCCGGAGGCCAGCGAAGCTTACTTGGTCGCTCTTTTCGAAGACACCAACTTGTGTGCCATCCACGCCAAGCGAGTCACCATCATGCCCAACGACATCCAGCTGGCTCGCCGAATCCGAGGCGAAACGGCTTAACTTAGCTGCTCATTTCATAACAAATCATACATATTCAAACGGCCCTTTTAAGGGCCACCTATAATCTTTCGAAAAGCTTTCTCTCTCTCTCTCTCTCTCTCTCTCTCTCTCTCTCTCTCTCTCCACACGTGTAATATGTGTCATTTTGTTTTAGTTTTTTTTAATTTTTACTCGACTTTTTCTCCTAGCATGCATTCACCGTTCCATGCAGAAATCAATGTCTTTTTTTTATCTTTTCTTCTATGAAAAATTCAGTTTGTTTGTGCTTTTTCCTTCATCACAATTTCCGGACACACACACACACACACACACACACACACACAAACACAAACACACACATACACACACGCGCACAGACACACAATGACAGAAAGAATTAGGCACATGAGCGTTTGGATTTTCTCCTAGGCACGTGTCAGTTTGTGTAGGTTACGCTAAAATTCATCAAGAAATTGATTTTGCATGTAATTCGGGATTTCAATGTCGTCAACGAACTTGAAGCTAACATAGATAATAAGAAATGCTAACTAACTGACGTTGTTTTTGCTTGAACAGATTCGTCGAAATAGCACTAATATAAATGCTTGAATAATTAATTTCAATAAAATGTGAGCGACGTCCAAAAGAGAATCTTGTTTACGTTTCTTATAGGCGTTCGGACGTTTTAGCGGTCTAAGGGGGATAAGCACATCGCTTGTAGCAAGTTTAACCAACGTTCAGTACGCTTATCGATATTAGCTAGGTAGCTATAGAGCAAACAATGCTTACACGAGGAGTCCACTAGACTATTGCTTCTGTTCTTACTTCGATCATCTGATAGAGGAGTGCACATTTGTAGGAAGCAAAAGTTGATAAATCTCCACCAGACTTTTCTTACACACCATATCTGAGCAATAAGATCCCCGAATTAACGAGAATTAAAACGTCAATATGCTTTTTTCATGTCCCACTAAAGAAAAACAGTTGAGGCTGTGTGTTCGAATTCGGCTAGTGTTGCTCCCTACGCTAAGATTGTGCTATCAGCGATGTCTCTGCCAACATTTGCATCTTGCTTCTATGAATTACAAGAAAACCTATAATAACGTTATCAGCTGTTAGGATAATAAGTTAAACATGCCGGCCGATCAAGATGTAAGGACGAATAATAAACAAGGAAAGCCTTCAATTAGGAAAAAAAAAAAAAAAAAAAAAAAAAGGGAAAAAGTTGAATGGATAAAACATTAGCCACATCTTAGTTTAGTGCGGCAAATGAAAGAAGATTGAATTAAAATTCATTTAGACATACTTTTAATCTTATAGTCTATATATCTCATTGCTCGGGCTTATTATTGACAATGCAACGTGGCTTGAATATTCGTGTGGAAATTCAATCAAACTATTCACATTGCACGGAGCGTTAGAAAACAATGCATATAAAATGTAAATTGAGTTGATGTGACCATCGTGAAGATATGCTTGGCCCTTAAAAGGGCCGTTCGGGTTTATTGAACGGAAATGATTTTGCGATGCTGCAACTGATCGTCGTTGAATTTAACCGGTGCTCGTGTATTTGGTGACAGCCTTAGTTCCCTCGGACACGGCATGTTTGGCCAATTCTCCGGGCAGAAGCAGGCGGACAGCGGTCTGTACCTCGCGGCTGGAGATGGTGGAACGTTTGCTGTAGTTGGCCAGACGGCTAGCTTCAGATGCGATTCTCTCGAACAGATCGTTCACAAAGCTGTTCATGATAGACATGGCTTTACTAGAGATGCCCGTATCGGGGTGAACCTGTTTCATCACTTTGTAAATGTAGATCGAGTAGCTTTCCTTCCTCTTCCTCTTTTTCTTCTTACCATCGGCACTAGCTTTCGCTTTAGCCTTGCCGGCCTTCTTTGCACCTTTTGCGCTGATTTCAGGGGCCATCGTCGTCTTGGTCAATTCGGACACACACAACTGAGCTGAAGTGATCGTGCTGGGCAAAAGTGCCACTCGATATATATATATGGGTCGGGTCGGCTCCTACGACCGCTGTCCACTATGTTGAATTTTGATTGGTCAAAAAATAACACACAAAGAAAATAGCAGCAGCCATGTGTTGGGAGCCTACGGTCAAGCCTACTTAAGGCTGGTGTGGGGCCGCCATTGTTATCATTAGCCGTCGTTGAAAGGGACAAGCTACATACATACAGAGATACTGTGAAGATGACAGGACGTGGCAAGGGAGGTAAAGCGAAGGGAAAGAGCAAGACTCGCTCATCCCGTGCCGGACTTCAATTCCCCGTCGGTCGTATCCACCGTCTTCTGCGTAAAGGCAACTATGCTGGGAGGGTCGGTGCCGGTGCTCCCGTCTACCTGGCAGCCGTCATGGAATATCTGACTGCCGAGGTGCTTGAGTTGGCAGGAAATGCTGCCAGAGACAACAAGAAAACCAGAATCATCCCCCGTCACTTGCAACTGGCCATCCGTAATGACGAAGAATTGAACAAGCTGTTGGCCGGAGTGACCATTTCCCAGGGCGGTGTCCTTCCCAACATTCAGACCGTTCTTCTGCCCAAGAAAACCCATAAAGCAGACAATTAAATTGATTTCATTATGGGTGCTAACCAATTGTTTTTCTGTTTTTTTTTTCAACGGCCCTTTTCAGGGCCACCAATATTATCACAAAAGTCTATTTACCATTACAATGTAACTGCTGTTAAACAATTTGAGAAAATCTTCTTTTCTTTCTCTCTCCCTCTCTCTCTTGCAATCTCTGATTGTGTCTCTTAATTTTGTTTCTGTGTGCATTTTTCCGAAGACGGATCGGCATTATAATCTATTGATGTATTGAAAACATTCTTCTCATCCGGCTTGTTATGGACGTATTTCTAGTGACGACCACCAGGACGATTCATTCGTCGACTCCCTCCGACTTTCTCCACGTGCCTATTTTTGTTTTTATCGTTGTTTGCCCATGTGGATGCATAATGTGATATTACTAATATCACTCGACCATCCAGTTGGGGACTCTTTTTTTTTTTTTTTTCATCAATTTTTTGTTGTACTTGGCCACCTAGAAAAATATATATTGCACTCATTATTCTTACTATAGATATGTAAGGGTTTATTGTGTGTGTGTGTGTGTATAGAGTTAGTGTGAACATACAACAGTAGTATGTTTTTACACAAAATAAAGCCTACTACATAAGTAGAGTAAGCGTGTAAAGCTAGCCGAAGAATATCTACGCTATATATAGTGTTATTGAAGAAAGAAAACAGGAGTCGATCGGCATGATGCATCGAGTCGGAATCACATAAGATTCCTCCTAATCGTTATTTCTACTTTGAATTAGACAAACTAACATACTTCAATATCACGTGCTAAGCACCATTCCACAACGAGCTACTCAGTTTAGATTTTAAAAAGCCGCTTTACAACTCGACCGATCAATGTCTCTATTATTATTATTATTATTATTGCCTTTATTATTATTATTATTATTATCATTATTATTATTATTATTATTATTATTATTACTATTTTTATTATTATTACTATTTTTATTATTATCATTATTATCAATAATTTTGTGGGCCAATAATCGTTCTAATTTGTATTTTCAAAGTGCGTTTTTCTCATGAAAATACATCCATTTCGAAGAGCTATCAATTTGCTCGTTTTCACACTTGTTTATCAACAATGATTTTACTCATTGAATTTCTTTGCACTCTTCTCACTTGAGATTGCTTTTTTACTTGTGGAATTAGCCGTTTTTTAATAATCGACGGCATGTAAGTTTGAAGATCCCCATCAGATATTTCAGGCTATTTTTCATAAATAACCATCTAATTATTCTCCTCAGCTTACGTCAATAAGTTGATTTTACATAGAATTCTTGAGCTCAGCTACGTCTTTTCCTACTTTATGATTCCACTAGTAAATCTAGCGTGAATGATTACATAGGCAAGTATCCCATAGCTAAATCACTTGTAGCAAAATTAAAAAAATATTCATCAACAACAACAACAACAACAACAACAACAACAACAAATAAGAGTGTGTGATAATAATTGAGAGATATACTTTTCGTAAAGAATGATTGGCCCTTACAAGGGCTGTTGTAGAAGATTGGAAAAAAAAACAAAAAAAAAAAACCAAAAATAGATCCCAAGGCTTGGCATTTAACCTCCGAAACCGTACAGGGTTCTGCCTTGTCTCTTCAGGGCGTACACTACATTCATGGATGTGACAGTCTTCCTCTTGGCGTGCTCAGTGTAGGTGACGGCATCACGGATAAGATTCTCGGGGAAAAACTTTAAGCACACCTCGGCTCTCTTCATAGATGAGGCCAGAGATGCGTTTCACACCGCCTCTGCGGGCCAGACGACGGATAG
Source organism: Thysanoteuthis rhombus (assembly GCA_963457665.1). Lineage (NCBI taxonomy): Eukaryota > Metazoa > Mollusca > Cephalopoda > Oegopsida > Thysanoteuthidae > Thysanoteuthis > Thysanoteuthis major. The sequence goes on along the minus strand of OY735216.1, from coordinate 10,850,493 downwards.
CTGGCTTGCTGATACCCTGGATGTTATCACGAAGTACCTTACGATGACGCTTGGCGCCTCCTTTTCCCAAAGCTTTTCCTCCCTTTCCACGTCCAGACATGTTGTCAATAAGAATGATAATAATGATAATAAGGTAGAGTCCCAATGAGTAAGATAGGATGCTGGCCTAAATCTACTTGTGCCATTCAATATATACACGTCCAGCTAGCATCTGATGCGGACGTAGTAGCAAGCACAACACGTGGCTGTGAGCCAGCAATGAAATGACAGCAAATCATTCGCTTGCCTGCTTAGAGATAATTATAAAATACTGCCTATAGCTTCTATTGACAATCACTTCTTTTCTGGTGAACACTAGCTTAGCGAGTAGCGTAGCAGGCAAGAGCAGCAAGATCGGAATGGCTCGTACTAAGCAAACTGCCCGTAAATCGACCGGAGGAAAGGCTCCCCGTAAGCAGCTAGCTACGAAGGCCGCACGTAAAAGCGCCCCAGCCACGGGCGGAGTAAAGAAGCCCCATCGTTACAGGCCCGGCACCGTGGCTCTCCGTCAGATCAGACGCTACCAAAAGTCCACCGAGCTTCTCATCAGGAAGCTTCCATTCCAGCGCTTGGTGCGTCAGATCGCACACGACTTCAAGACCGATCTCCGTTTCCAGAGCTCTGCTGTGATGGCTTTGCCGGAGGCCAGCGAAGCTTACTTGGTCGCTCTTTTCGAAGACACCAACTTGTGTGCCATCCACGCCAAGCGAGTCACCATCATGCCCAACGACATCCAGCTGGCTCGCCGAATCCGAGGCGAAACGGCTTAACTTAGCTGCTCATTTCATAACAAATCATACATATTCAAACGGCCCTTTTAAGGGCCACCTATAATCTTTCGAAAAGCTTTCTCTCTCTCTCTCTCTCTCTCTCTCTCTCTCTCTCTCTCTCTCTCTCCACACGTGTAATATGTGTCATTTTGTTTTAGTTTTTTTTATCTTTTCTTCTATGAAAAATTCAGTTTGTTTGTGCTTTTTCCTTCATCACAATTTCCGGACACACACACACACACACACACACACACACACACACACACACAAACACAAACACACACATACTCACACGCGCACAGACACACAATGACAGAAAGAATTAGGCACATGAGCGTTTGGATTTTCTCCTAGGCACGTGTCAGTTTGTGTAGGTTACGCTAAAATTCATCAAGAAATTGATTTTGCATGTAATTCGGGATTTCAATGTCGTCAACGAACTTGAAGCTAACATAGATAATAAGAAATGCTAACTAACTGACGTTGTTTTTGCTTGAACAGATTCGTCGAAATAGCACTAATATAAATGCTTGAATAATTAATTTCAATAAAATGTGAGCGACGTCCAAAAGAGAATCTTGTTTACGTTTCTTATAGGCGTTCGGACGTTTTAGCGGTCTAAGGGGGATAAGCACATCGCTTGTAGCAAGTTTAACCAACGTTCAGTACGCTTATCGATATTAGCTAGGTAGCTATAGAGCAAACAATGCTTACACGAGGAGTCCACTAGACTATTGCTTCTGTTCTTACTTCGATCATCTGATAGAGGAGTGCACATTTGTAGGAAGCAAAAGTTGATAAATCTCCACCAGACTTTTCTTACACACCATATCTGAGCAATAAGATCCCCGAATTAACGAAAATTAAAACGTCAATATGCTTTTTTCATGTCCCACTAAAGAAAAACAGTTGAGGCTGTGTGTTCGAATTCGGCTAGTGTTGCTCCCTACGCTAAGATTGTGCTATCAGCGATGTCTCTGCCAACATTTGCATCTTGCTTCTATGAATTACAAGAAAACCTATAATAACGTTATCAGCTGTTAGGATAATAAGTTAAACATGCCGGCCGATCAAGATGTAAGGACGAATAATAAACAAGGAAAGCCTTCAATTAGGAAAAAAAAAAAAAAAAAAAAAAAAAGGGAAAAAGTTGAATGGATAAAACATTAGCCACATCTTAGTTTAGTGCGGCAAATGAAAGAAGATTGAATTAAAATTCATTTAGACATACTTTTAATCTTATAGTCTATATATCTCATTGCTCGGGCTTATTATTGACAATGCAACGTGGCTTGAATATTCGTGTGGAAATTCAATCAAACTATTCACATTGCACGGAGCGTTAGAAAACAATGCATATAAAATGTAAATTGAGTTGATGTGACCATCGTGAAGATATGCTTGGCCCTTAAAAGGGCCGTTCGGGTTTATTGAACGGAAATGATTTTGCGATGCTGCAACTGATCGTCGTTGAATTTAACCGGTGCTCGTGTATTTGGTGACAGCCTTAGTTCCCTCGGACACGGCATGTTTGGCCAATTCTCCGGGCAGAAGCAGGCGGACAGCGGTCTGTACCTCGCGGCTGGAGATGGTGGAACGTTTGCTGTAGTTGGCCAGACGGCTAGCTTCAGATGCGATTCTCTCGAACAGATCGTTCACAAAGCTGTTCATGATAGACATGGCTTTACTAGAGATGCCCGTATCGGGGTGAACCTGTTTCATCACTTTGTAAATGTAGATCGAGTAGCTTTCCTTCCTCTTCCTCTTTTTCTTCTTACCATCGGCACTAGCTTTCGCTTTAGCCTTGCCGGCCTTCTTTGCACCTTTTGCGCTGATTTCAGGGGCCATCGTCGTCTTGGTCAATTCGGACACACACAACTGAGCTGAAGTGATCGTGCTGGGCAAAAGTGCCACTCGATATATATATATGGGTCGGGTCGGCTCCTACGACCGCTGTCCACTATGTTGAATTTTGATTGGTCAAAAAATAACACACAAAGAAAATAGCAGCAGCCATGTGTTGGGAGCCTACGGTCAAGCCTACTTAAGGCTGGTGTGGGGCCGCCATTGTTATCATTAGCCGTCGTTGAAAGGGACAAGCTACATACATACAGAGATACTGTGAAGATGACAGGACGTGGCAAGGGAGGTAAAGCGAAGGGAAAGAGCAAGACTCGCTCATCCCGTGCCGGACTTCAATTCCCCGTCGGTCGTATCCACCGTCTTCTGCGTAAAGGCAACTATGCTGGGAGGGTCGGTGCCGGTGCTCCCGTCTACCTGGCAGCCGTCATGGAATATCTGACTGCCGAGGTGCTTGAGTTGGCAGGAAATGCTGCCAGAGACAACAAGAAAACCAGAATCATCCCCCGTCACTTGCAACTGGCCATCCGTAATGACGAAGAATTGAACAAGCTGTTGGCCGGAGTGACCATTTCCCAGGGCGGTGTCCTTCCCAACATTCAGACTGTTCTTCTGCCCAAGAAAACCCATAAAGCAGACAATTAAATTGATTTCATTATGGGTGCTAACCAATTGTTTTTCTGTTTTTTTTTCAACGGCCCTTTTCAGGGCCACCAATATTATCACAAAAGTCTATTTACCATTACAATGTAACTGCTGTTAAACAATTTGAGAAAATCTTCTTTTCTTTCTCTCTCCCTCTCTCTCTTGCAATCTCTGATTGTGTCTCTTAATTTTGTTTCTGTGTGCATTTTTCCGAAGACGGATTGGCATTATAATCTATTGATGTATTGAAAACATTCTTCTCATCCGGCTTGTTATGGACGTATTTCTAGTGACGACCACCAGGACGATTCATTCGTCGACTCCCTCCGACTTTCTCCACGTGCCTATTTTTGTTTTTATCGTTGTTTGCCCATGTGGATGCATAATGTGATATTACTAATATCACTCGACCATCCAGTTGGGGACTCTTTTTTTTTTTTTTTTCATCAATTTTTTGTTGTACTTGGCCACCTAGAAAAATATATATTGCACTCATTATTCTTACTATGGATATGTAAGGGTTTATTGTGTGTGTGTGTGTGTATAGAGTTAGTGTGAACATACAACAGTAGTATGTTTTTACACAAAATAAAGCCTACTACATAAGTAGAGTAAGCGTGTAAAGCTAGCCGAAGAATATCTACGCTATATATAGTGTTATTGAAGAAAGAAAACAGGAGTCGATCGGCATGATGCATCGAGTCGGAATCACATAAGATTCCTCCTAATCGTTATTTCTACTTTGAATTAGACAAACTAACATACTTCAATATCACGTGCTAAGCACCATTCCACAACGAGCTACTCAGTTTAGATTTTAAAAAGCCGCTTTACAACTCGACCGATCAATGTCTCTATTATTATTATTATTATTATTGCCTTTATTATTATTATTATTATTATTATTATTATTACTATTTTTATTATTATTACTATTTTTATTATTATCATTATTATCAATAATTTTGTGGGCCAATAATCGTTTTAATTTGTATTTTCAAACTGCGTTTTTCTCATGAAAATACATCCATTTCGAAGAGCTATCAATTTGCTCGTTTTCACACTTGTTTATCAAGAATGATTTTACTCATTGACTTTCTTTGCACTCTTCTCACTTGAGATTGCTTTTTTACTTGTGGAATTAGCCGTTTTTTAATAATCGACGGCATGTAAGTTTGAAGATCCCCATCAGATATTTCAGGCTATTTTTCATAAATAACCATCTAATTATTCTCCTCAGTTCACGTCAATAAGTTGATTTTACATAGAATTCTTGAGCTCAGCTACGTCTTTTCCTACTTTATGATTCCACTAGTAAATCTAGCGTGAATGATTACATAGGCAAGTATCCCATAGCTAAATCACTTGTAGCGAAATTAAGAAAATATTCATCAACAACAACAACAACAACAACAACAACAACAACAAATAAGAGTGTGTGATAATAATTGAGAGATATACTTTTCGTAAAGAATGATTGGCCCTTACAAGGGCTGTTGTAGAAGATTGGAAAAAGAAAAAAAAACAACCAAAAATAGATCCCAAGGCTTGGCATTTAACCTCCGAAACCGTACAGGGTTCTGCCTTGTCTCTTCAGGGCGTACACTACATTCATGGATGTGACAGTCTTCCTCTTGGCGTGCTCAGTGTAGGTGACGGCATCACGGATAAGATTCTCGGGGAAAACTTTAAGCACACCTCGGCTCTCTTCATAGATGAGGCCAGAGATGCGTTTCACACCGCCTCTGCGGGCCAGACGACGGATAGCTGGCTTGGTGATACCCTGGATGTTATCACGAAGTACCTTACGATGACGCTTGGCGCCTCCTTTTCCCAAAGCTTTTCCTCCCTTTCCACGTCCAGACATGTTGTCAATAAGAATGATAATAATGATAATAAGGTAGAGTCCCAATGAGTACGATAGGATGCTGGCCTGAATCTACTTGTGCCATTCAATATATACACGTCCAGCTAGCATCTGATGCGGACGTAGTAGCAAGCACAACACGTGGCTGTGAGCCAGCAATGAAATGACAGCAAATCATTCGCTTGCCTGCTTAGAGATAATTATAAAATGCCGCCTATAGCTTCTATTGACAATCACTTCTTTTCTGGTGAACACTAGCTTAGCGAGTAGCGTAGCAGGCAAGAGCAGCAAGATCGGAATGGCTCGTACTAAGCAAACTGCCCGTAAATCGACCGGAGGAAAGGCTCCCCGTAAGCAGCTAGCTACGAAGGCCGCGCGTAAAAGCGCTCCAGCCACGGGCGGAGTAAAGAAGCCCCATCGTTACAGGCCCGGCACCGTGGCTCTCCGTCAGATCAGACGCTACCAAAAGTCCACCGAGCTTCTCATCAGGAAGCTTCCATTCCAGCGCTTGGTGCGTCAGATCGCACACGACTTCAAGACCGATCTCCGTTTCCAGAGCTCTGCTGTGATGGCTTTGCAGGAGGCCAGCGAAGCTTACTTGGTCGCTCTTTTCGAAGACACCAACTTGTGTGCCATCCACGCCAAGCGAGTCACCATCATGCCCAACGACATCCAGCTGGCTCGCCGAATCCGAGGCGAAACGGCTTAACTTTGCTGCTCATTTCATATCAAATCATACATATTCAAACGGCCCTTTTAAGGGCCACCTATAATCTTTCGAAAAGCTTTCTCTCTCTCTCTCTCTCTCTCTCTCTCTCTCTCTCTCTCTCTCTCTCTCTCTCTCCACACGTGTAATATGTGTCATTTTGTTTTAGTTTTTTTTATCTTTTCTTCTATGAAAAATTCAGTTTGTTTGTGCTTTTTCCTTCATCACAATTTCCGGACACACACACACACACACACACACACACACACACACACACACACAAACACAAACACACACATACTCACACGCGCACAGACACACAATGACAGAAAGAATTAGGCACATGAGCGTTTGGATTTTCTCCTAGGCACGTGTCAGTTTGTGTAGGTTACGCTAAAATTCATCAAGAAATTGATTTTGCATGTAATTCGGGATTTCAATGTCGTCAACGAACTTGAAGCTAACATAGATAATAAGAAATGCTAACTAACTGACGTTGTTTTTGCTTGAACAGATTCGTCGAAATAGCACTAATATAAATGCTTGAATAATTAATTTCAATAAAATGTGAGCGACGTCCAAAAGAGAATCTTGTTTACGTTTCTTATAGGCGTTCGGACGTTTTAGCGGTCTAAGGGGGATAAGCACATCGCTTGTAGCAAGTTTAACCAACGTTCAGTACGCTTATCGATATTAGCTAGGTAGCTATAGAGCAAACAATGCTTACACGAGGAGTCCACTAGACTATTGCTTCTGTTCTTACTTCGATCATCTGATAGAGGAGTGCACATTTGTAGGAAGCAAAAGTTGATAAATCTCCACCAGACTTTTCTTACACACCATATCTGAGCAATAAGATCCCCGAATTAACGAAAATTAAAACGTCAATATGCTTTTTTCATGTCCCACTAAAGAAAAACAGTTGAGGCTGTGTGTTCGAATTCGGCTAGTGTTGCTCCCTACGCTAAGATTGTGCTATCAGCGATGTCTCTGCCAACATTTGCATCTTGCTTCTATGAATTACAAGAAAACCTATAATAACGTTATCAGCTGTTAGGATAATAAGTTAAACATGCCGGCCGATCAAGATGTAAGGACGAATAATAAACAAGGAAAGCCTTCAATTAGGAAAAAAAAAAAAAAAAAAAAAAAAAGGGAAAAAGTTGAATGGATAAAACATTAGCCACATCTTAGTTTAGTGCGGCAAATGAAAGAAGATTGAATTAAAATTCATTTAGACATACTTTTAATCTTATAGTCTATATATCTCATTGCTCGGGCTTATTATTGACAATGCAACGTGGCTTGAATATTCGTGTGGAAATTCAATCAAACTATTCACATTGCACGGAGCGTTAGAAAACAATGCATATAAAATGTAAATTGAGTTGATGTGACCATCGTGAAGATATGCTTGGCCCTTAAAAGGGCCGTTCGGGTTTATTGAACGGAAATGATTTTGCGATGCTGCAACTGATCGTCGTTGAATTTAACCGGTGCTCGTGTATTTGGTGACAGCCTTAGTTCCCTCGGACACGGCATGTTTGGCCAATTCTCCGGGCAGAAGCAGGCGGACAGCGGTCTGTACCTCGCGGCTGGAGATGGTGGAACGTTTGCTGTAGTTGGCCAGACGGCTAGCTTCAGATGCGATTCTCTCGAACAGATCGTTCACAAAGCTGTTCATGATAGACATGGCTTTACTAGAGATGCCCGTATCGGGGTGAACCTGTTTCATCACTTTGTAAATGTAGATCGAGTAGCTTTCCTTCCTCTTCCTCTTTTTCTTCTTACCATCGGCACTAGCTTTCGCTTTAGCCTTGCCGGCCTTCTTTGCACCTTTTGCGCTGATTTCAGGGGCCATCGTCGTCTTGGTCAATTCGGACACACACAACTGAGCTGAAGTGATCGTGCTGGGCAAAAGTGCCACTCGATATATATATATGGGTCGGGTCGGCTCCTACGACCGCTGTCCACTATGTTGAATTTTGATTGGTCAAAAAATAACACACAAAGAAAATAGCAGCAGCCATGTGTTGGGAGCCTACGGTCAAGCCTACTTAAGGCTGGTGTGGGGCCGCCATTGTTATCATTAGCCGTCGTTGAAAGGGACAAGCTACATACATACAGAGATACTGTGAAGATGACAGGACGTGGCAAGGGAGGTAAAGCGAAGGGAAAGAGCAAGACTCGCTCATCCCGTGCCGGACTTCAATTCCCCGTCGGTCGTATCCACCGTCTTCTGCGTAAAGGCAACTATGCTGGGAGGGTCGGTGCCGGTGCTCCCGTCTACCTGGCAGCCGTCATGGAATATCTGACTGCCGAGGTGCTTGAGTTGGCAGGAAATGCTGCCAGAGACAACAAGAAAACCAGAATCATCCCCCGTCACTTGCAACTGGCCATCCGTAATGACGAAGAATTGAACAAGCTGTTGGCCGGAGTGACCATTTCCCAGGGCGGTGTCCTTCCCAACATTCAGACTGTTCTTCTGCCCAAGAAAACCCATAAAGCAGACAATTAAATTGATTTCATTATGGGTGCTAACCAATTGTTTTTCTGTTTTTTTTTCAACGGCCCTTTTCAGGGCCACCAATATTATCACAAAAGTCTATTTACCATTACAATGTAACTGCTGTTAAACAATTTGAGAAAATCTTCTTTTCTTTCTCTCTCCCTCTCTCTCTTGCAATCTCTGATTGTGTCTCTTAATTTTGTTTCTGTGTGCATTTTTCCGAAGACGGATTGGCATTATAATCTATTGATGTATTGAAAACATTCTTCTCATCCGGCTTGTTATGGACGTATTTCTAGTGACGACCACCAGGACGATTCATTCGTCGACTCCCTCCGACTTTCTCCACGTGCCTATTTTTGTTTTTATCGTTGTTTGCCCATGTGGATGCATAATGTGATATTACTAATATCACTCGACCATCCAGTTGGGGACTCTTTTTTTTTTTTTTTTCATCAATTTTTTGTTGTACTTGGCCACCTAGAAAAATATATATTGCACTCATTATTCTTACTATGGATATGTAAGGGTTTATTGTGTGTGTGTGTGTGTATAGAGTTAGTGTGAACATACAACAGTAGTATGTTTTTACACAAAATAAAGCCTACTACATAAGTAGAGTAAGCGTGTAAAGCTAGCCGAAGAATATCTACGCTATATATAGTGTTATTGAAGAAAGAAAACAGGAGTCGATCGGCATGATGCATCGAGTCGGAATCACATAAGATTCCTCCTAATCGTTATTTCTACTTTGAATTAGACAAACTAACATACTTCAATATCACGTGCTAAGCACCATTCCACAACGAGCTACTCAGTTTAGATTTTAAAAAGCCGCTTTACAACTCGACCGATCAATGTCTCTATTATTATTATTATTATTATTGCCTTTATTATTATTATTATTATTATTATTATTATTACTATTTTTATTATTATTACTATTTTTATTATTATCATTATTATCAATAATTTTGTGGGCCAATAATCGTTTTAATTTGTATTTTCAAACTGCGTTTTTCTCATGAAAATACATCCATTTCGAAGAGCTATCAATTTGCTCGTTTTCACACTTGTTTATCAAGAATGATTTTACTCATTGACTTTCTTTGCACTCTTCTCACTTGAGATTGCTTTTTTACTTGTGGAATTAGCCGTTTTTTAATAATCGACGGCATGTAAGTTTGAAGATCCCCATCAGATATTTCAGGCTATTTTTCATAAATAACCATCTAATTATTCTCCTCAGTTCACGTCAATAAGTTGATTTTACATAGAATTCTTGAGCTCAGCTACGTCTTTTCCTACTTTATGATTCCACTAGTAAATCTAGCGTGAATGATTACATAGGCAAGTATCCCATAGCTAAATCACTTGTAGCGAAATTAAGAAAATATTCATCAACAACAACAACAACAACAACAACAACAACAACAAATAAGAGTGTGTGATAATAATTGAGAGATATACTTTTCGTAAAGAATGATTGGCCCTTACAAGGGCTGTTGTAGAAGATTGGAAAAAGAAAAAAAAACAACCAAAAATAGATCCCAAGGCTTGGCATTTAACCTCCGAAACCGTACAGGGTTCTGCCTTGTCTCTTCAGGGCGTACACTACATTCATGGATGTGACAGTCTTCCTCTTGGCGTGCTCAGTGTAGGTGACGGCATCACGGATAAGATTCTCGGGGAAAACTTTAAGCACACCTCGGCTCTCTTCATAGATGAGGCCAGAGATGCGTTTCACACCGCCTCTGCGGGCCAGACGACGGATAGCTGGCTTGGTGATACCCTGGATGTTATCACGAAGTACCTTACGATGACGCTTGGCGCCTCCTTTTCCCAAAGCTTTTCCTCCCTTTCCACGTCCAGACATGTTGTCAATAAGAATGATAATAATGATAATAAGGTAGAGTCCCAATGAGTACGATAGGATGCTGGCCTGAATCTACTTGTGCCATTCAATATATACACGTCCAGCTAGCATCTGATGCGGACGTAGTAGCAAGCACAACACGTGGCTGTGAGCCAGCAATGAAATGACAGCAAATCATTCGCTTGCCTGCTTAGAGATAATTATAAAATGCCGCCTATAGCTTCTATTGACAATCACTTCTTTTCTGGTGAACACTAGCTTAGCGAGTAGCGTAGCAGGCAAGAGCAGCAAGATCGGAATGGCTCGTACTAAGCAAACTGCCCGTAAATCGACCGGAGGAAAGGCTCCCCGTAAGCAGCTAGCTACGAAGGCCGCGCGTAAAAGCGCTCCAGCCACGGGCGGAGTAAAGAAGCCCCATCGTTACAGGCCCGGCACCGTGGCTCTCCGTCAGATCAGACGCTACCAAAAGTCCACCGAGCTTCTCATCAGGAAGCTTCCATTCCAGCGCTTGGTGCGTCAGATCGCACACGACTTCAAGACCGATCTCCGTTTCCAGAGCTCTGCTGTGATGGCTTTGCAGGAGGCCAGCGAAGCTTACTTGGTCGCTCTTTTCGAAGACACCAACTTGTGTGCCATCCACGCCAAGCGAGTCACCATCATGCCCAACGACATCCAGCTGGCTCGCCGAATCCGAGGCGAAACGGCTTAACTTTGCTGCTCATTTCATATCAAATCATACATATTCAAACGGCCCTTTTAAGGGCCACCTATAATCTTTCGAAAAGCTTTCTCTCTCTCTCTCTCTCTCTCTCTCTCTCTCTCTCTCTCTCTCTCTCTCTCTCTCTCTCCACACGTGTAATATGTGTCATTTTGTTTTAGTTTTTTTTATCTTTTCTTCTATGAAAAATTCAGTTTGTTTGTGCTTTTTCCTTCATCACAATTTCCGGACACACACACACACACACACACACACACACACACACACACACACAAACACAAACACACACATACTCACACGCGCACAGACACACAATGACAGAAAGAATTAGGCACATGAGCGTTTGGATTTTCTCCTAGGCACGTGTCAGTTTGTGTAGGTTACGCTAAAATTCATCAAGAAATTGATTTTGCATGTAATTCGGGATTTCAATGTCGTCAACGAACTTGAAGCTAACATAGATAATAAGAAATGCTAACTAACTGACGTTGTTTTTGCTTGAACAGATTCGTCGAAATAGCACTAATATAAATGCTTGAATAATTAATTTCAATAAAATGTGAGCGACGTCCAAAAGAGAATCTTGTTTACGTTTCTTATAGGCGTTCGGACGTTTTAGCGGTCTAAGGGGGATAAGCACATCGCTTGTAGCAAGTTTAACCAACGTTCAGTACGCTTATCGATATTAGCTAGGTAGCTATAGAGCAAACAATGCTTACACGAGGAGTCCACTAGACTATTGCTTCTGTTCTTACTTCGATCATCTGATAGAGGAGTGCACATTTGTAGGAAGCAAAAGTTGATAAATCTCCACCAGACTTTTCTTACACACCATATCTGAGCAATAACATCCCCGAATTAACGAGAATTAAAACGTCAATATGCTTTTTTCATGTCCCACTAAAGAAAAACAGTTGAGGCTGTGTGCTCGAATTCGGCTAGTGTTGCTCCCTACGCTAAGATTGTGCTATCAGCGATGTCTCTGCCAACATTTGCATCTTGCTTCTATGAATTACAAGAAAACCTATAATAACGTTATCAGCTGTTAGGATAATAAGTTAAACATGCCGGCCGATCAAGATGTAAGGACGAATAATAAACAAGGAAAGCCTTCAATTAGGAAAAAAAAAAAAAAAAAAAAAAAAAGGGAAAAAGTTGAATGGATAAAACATTAGCCACATCTTAGTTTAGTGCGGCAAATGAAAGAAGATTGAATTAAAATTCATTTAGACATACTTTTAATCTTATAGTCTATATATCTCATTGCTCGGGCTTATTATTGACAATGCAACGTGGCTTGAATATTCGTGTGGAAATTCAATCAAACTATTCACATTGCACGGAGCGTTAGAAAACAATGCATATAAAATGTAAATTGAGTTGATGTGACCATCGTGAAGATATGCTTGGCCCTTAAAAGGGCCGTTCGGGTTTATTGAACGGAAATGATTTTGCGATGCTGCAACTGATCGTCGTTGAATTTAACCGGTGCTCGTGTATTTGGTGACAGCCTTAGTTCCCTCGGACACGGCATGTTTGGCCAATTCTCCGGGCAGAAGCAGGCGGACAGCGGTCTGTACCTCGCGGCTGGAGATGGTGGAACGTTTGCTGTAGTTGGCCAGACGGCTAGCTTCAGATGCGATTCTCTCGAACAGATCGTTCACAAAGCTGTTCATGATAGACATGGCTTTACTAGAGATGCCCGTATCGGGGTGAACCTGTTTCATCACTTTGTAAATGTAGATCGAGTAGCTTTCCTTCCTCTTCCTCTTTTTCTTCTTACCATCGGCACTAGCTTTCGCTTTAGCCTTGCCGGCCTTCTTTGCACCTTTTGCGCTGATTTCAGGGGCCATCGTCGTCTTGGTCAATTCGGACACACACAACTGAGCTGAAGTGATCGTGCTGGGCAAAAGTGCCACTCGATATATATATATGGGTCGGGTCGGCTCCTACGACCGCTGTCCACTATGTTGAATTTTGATTGGTCAAAAAATAACACACAAAGAAAATAGCAGCAGCCATGTGTTGGGAGCCTACGGTCAAGCCTACTTAAGGCTGGTGTGGGGCCGCCATTGTTATCATTAGCCGTCGTTGAAAGGGACAAGCTACATACATACAGAGATACTGTGAAGATGACAGGACGTGGCAAGGGAGGTAAAGCGAAGGGAAAGAGCAAGACTCGCTCATCCCGTGCCGGACTTCAATTCCCCGTCGGTCGTATCCACCGTCTTCTGCGTAAAGGCAACTATGCTGGGAGGGTCGGTGCCGGTGCTCCCGTCTACCTGGCAGCCGTCATGGAATATCTGACTGCCGAGGTGCTTGAGTTGGCAGGAAATGCTGCCAGAGACAACAAGAAAACCAGAATCATCCCCCGTCACTTGCAACTGGCCATCCGTAATGACGAAGAATTGAACAAGCTGTTGGCCGGAGTGACCATTTCCCAGGGCGGTGTCCTTCCCAACATTCAGACTGTTCTTCTGCCCAAGAAAACCCATAAAGCAGACAATTAAATTGATTTCATTATGGGTGCTAACCAATTGTTTTTCTGTTTTTTTTTTCAACGGCCCTTTTCAGGGCCACCAATATTATCACAAAAGTCTATTTACCATTACAATGTAACTGCTGTTAAACAATTTGAGAAAATCTTCTTTTCTTTCTCTCTCCCTCTCTCTCTTGCAATCTCTGATTGTGTCTCTTAATTTTGTTTCTGTGTGCATTTTTCCGAAGACGGATCGGCATTATAATCTATTGATGTATTGAAAACATTCTTCTCATCCGGCTTGTTATGGACGTATTTCTAGTGACGACCACCAGGACGATTCATTCGTCGACTCCCTCCGACTTTCTCCACGTGCCTATTTTTGTTTTTATCGTTGTTTGCCCATGTGGATGCATAATGTGATATTACTAATATCACTCGACCATCCAGTTGGGGACTCTTTTTTTTTTTTTTTTCATCAATTTTTTGTTGTACTTGGCCACCTAGAAAAATATATATTGCACTCATTATTCTTACTATAGATATGTAAGGGTTTATTGTGTGTGTGTGTGTGTATAGAGTTAGTGTGAACATACAACAGTAGTATGTTTTTACACAAAATAAAGCCTACTACATAAGTAGAGTAAGCGTGTAAAGCTAGCCGAAGAATATCTACGCTATATATAGTGTTATTGAAGAAAGAAAACAGGAGTCGATCGGCATGATGCATCGAGTCGGAATCACATAAGATTCCTCCTAATCGTTATTTCTACTTTGAATTAGACAAACTAACATACTTCAATATCACGTGCTAAGCACCATTCCACAACGAGCTACTCAGTTTAGATTTTAAAAAGCCGCTTTACAACTCGACCGATCAATGTCTCTATTATTATTATTATTATTATTGCCTTTATTATTATTATTATTATTATCATTATTATTATTATTATTATTATTATTATTACTATTTTTATTATTATTACTATTTTTATTATTATCATTATTATCAATAATTTTGTGGGCCAATAATCGTTCTAATTTGTATTTTCAAAGTGCGTTTTTCTCATGAAAATACATCCATTTCGAAGAGCTATCAATTTGCTCGTTTTCACACTTGTTTATCAACAATGATTTTACTCATTGAATTTCTTTGCACTCTTCTCACTTGAGATTGCTTTTTTACTTGTGGAATTAGCCGTTTTTTAATAATCGACGGCATGTAAGTTTGAAGATCCCCATCAGATATTTCAGGCTATTTTTCATAAATAACCATCTAATTATTCTCCTCAGCTTACGTCAATAAGTTGATTTTACATAGAATTCTTGAGCTCAGCTACGTCTTTTCCTACTTTATGATTCCACTAGTAAATCTAGCGTGAATGATTACATAGGCAAGTATCCCATAGCTAAATCACTTGTAGCAAAATTAAAAAAATATTCATCAACAACAACAACAACAACAACAACAACAACAACAAATAAGAGTGTGTGATAATAATTGAGAGATATACTTTTCGTAAAGAATGATTGGCCCTTACAAGGGCTGTTGTAGAAGATTGGAAAAAAAAACAAAAAAAAAAAACCAAAAATAGATCCCAAGGCTTGGCATTTAACCTCCGAAACCGTACAGGGTTCTGCCTTGTCTCTTCAGGGCGTACACTACATTCATGGATGTGACAGTCTTCCTCTTGGCGTGCTCAGTGTAGGTGACGGCATCACGGATAAGATTCTCGGGGAAAAACTTTAAGCACACCTCGGCTCTCTTCATAGATGAGGCCAGAGATGCGTTTCACACCGCCTCTGCGGGCCAGACGACGGATAGCTGGCTTGGTGATACCCTGGATGTTATCACGAAGTACCTTACGATGACGCTTGGCGCCTCCTTTTCCCAAAGCTTTTCCTCCCTTTCCACGTCCAGACATGTTGTCAATAAGAATGATAATAATGATAATAAGGTAGAGTCCCAATGAGTACGATAGGATGCTGGCCTGAATCTACTTGTGCCATTCAATATATACACGTCCAGCTAGCATCTGATGCGGACGTAGTAGCAAGCACAACACGTGGCTGTGAGCCAGCAATGAAATGACAGCAAATCATTCGCTTGCCTGCTTAGAGATAATTATAAAATGCCGCCTATAGCTTCTATTGACAATCACTTCTTTTCTGGTGAACACTAGCTTAGCGAGTAGCGTAGCAGGCAAGAGCAGCAAGATCGGAATGGCTCGTACTAAGCAAACTGCCCGTAAATCGACCGGAGGAAAGGCTCCCCGTAAGCAGCTAGCTACGAAGGCCGCGCGTAAAAGCGCTCCAGCCACGGGCGGAGTAAAGAAGCCCCATCGTTACAGGCCCGGCACCGTGGCTCTCCGTCAGATCAGACGCTACCAAAAGTCCACCGAGCTTCTCATCAGGAAGCTTCCATTCCAGCGCTTGGTGCGTCAGATCGCACACGACTTCAAGACCGATCTCCGTTTCCAGAGCTCTGCTGTGATGGCTTTGCAGGAGGCCAGCGAAGCTTACTTGGTCGCTCTTTTCGAAGACACCAACTTGTGTGCCATCCACGCCAAGCGAGTCACCATCATGCCCAACGACATCCAGCTGGCTCGCCGAATCCGAGGCGAAACGGCTTAACTTTGCTGCTCATTTCATATCAAATCATACATATTCAAACGGCCCTTTTAAGGGCCACCTATAATCTTTCGAAAAGCTTTCTCTCTCTCTCTCTCTCTCTCTCTCTCTCTCTCTCTCTCTCTCTCTCCACACGTGTAATATGTGTCATTTTGTTTTAGTTTTTTTTAATTTTTACTCGACTTTTTCTCCTAGCATGCATTCACCGTTCCATGCAGAAATCAATGTCTTTTTTTTATCTTTTCTTCTATGAAAAATTCAGTTTGTTTGTGCTTTTTCCTTCATCACAATTTCCGGACACACACACACACACACACACACACACACACAAACACAAACACACACATACACACACGCGCACAGACACACAATGACAGAAAGAATTAGGCACATGAGCGTTTGGATTTTCTCCTAGGCACGTGTCAGTTTGTGTAGGTTACGCTAAAATTCATCAAGAAATTGATTTTGCATGTAATTCGGGATTTCAATGTCGTCAACGAACTTGAAGCTAACATAGATAATAAGAAATGCTAACTAACTGACGTTGTTTTTGCTTGAACAGATTCGTCGAAATAGCACTAATATAAATGCTTGAATAATTAATTTCAATAAAATGTGAGCGACGTCCAAAAGAGAATCTTGTTTACGTTTCTTATAGGCGTTCGGACGTTTTAGCGGTCTAAGGGGGATAAGCACATCGCTTGTAGCAAGTTTAACCAACGTTCAGTACGCTTATCGATATTAGCTAGGTAGCTATAGAGCAAACAATGCTTACACGAGGAGTCCACTAGACTATTGCTTCTGTTCTTACTTCGATCATCTGATAGAGGAGTGCACATTTGTAGGAAGCAAAAGTTGATAAATCTCCACCAGACTTTTCTTACACACCATATCTGAGCAATAACATCCCCGAATTAACGAGAATTAAAACGTCAATATGCTTTTTTCATGTCCCACTAAAGAAAAACAGTTGAGGCTGTGTGCTCGAATTCGGCTAGTGTTGCTCCCTACGCTAAGATTGTGCTATCAGCGATGTCTCTGCCAACATTTGCATCTTGCTTCTATGAATTACAAGAAAACCTATAATAACGTTATCAGCTGTTAGGATAATAAGTTAAACATGCCGGCCGATCAAGATGTAAGGACGAATAATAAACAAGGAAAGCCTTCAATTAGGAAAAAAAAAAAAAAAAAAAAAAAAGGGAAAAAGTTGAATGGATAAAACATTAGCCACATCTTAGTTTAGTGCGGCAAATGAAAGAAGATTGAATTAAAATTCATTTAGACATACTTTTAATCTTATAGTCTATATATCTCATTGCTCGGGCTTATTATTGACAATGCAACGTGGCTTGAATATTCGTGTGGAAATTCAATCAAACTATTCACATTGCACGGAGCGTTAGAAAACAATGCATATAAAATGTAAATTGAGTTGATGTGACCATCGTGAAGATATGCTTGGCCCTTAAAAGGGCCGTTCGGGTTTATTGAACGGAAATGATTTTGCGATGCTGCAACTGATCGTCGTTGAATTTAACCGGTGCTCGTGTATTTGGTGACAGCCTTAGTTCCCTCGGACACGGCATGTTTGGCCAATTCTCCGGGCAGAAGCAGGCGGACAGCGGTCTGTACCTCGCGGCTGGAGATGGTGGAACGTTTGCTGTAGTTGGCCAGACGGCTAGCTTCAGATGCGATTCTCTCGAACAGATCGTTCACAAAGCTGTTCATGATAGACATGGCTTTACTAGAGATGCCCGTATCGGGGTGAACCTGTTTCATCACTTTGTAAATGTAGATCGAGTAGCTTTCCTTCCTCTTCCTCTTTTTCTTCTTACCATCGGCACTAGCTTTCGCTTTAGCCTTGCCGGCCTTCTTTGCACCTTTTGCGCTGATTTCAGGGGCCATCGTCGTCTTGGTCAATTCGGACACACACAACTGAGCTGAAGTGATCGTGCTGGGCAAAAGTGCCACTCGATATATATATATGGGTCGGGTCGGCTCCTACGACCGCTGTCCACTATGTTGAATTTTGATTGGTCAAAAAATAACACACAAAGAAAATAGCAGCAGCCATGTGTTGGGAGCCTACGGTGAAGCCTACTTAAGGCTGGTGTGGGGCCGCCATTGTTATCATTAGCCGTCGTTGAAAGGGACAAGCTACATACATACAGAGATACTGTGAAGATGACAGGACGTGGCAAGGGAGGTAAAGCGAAGGGAAAGAGCAAGACTCGCTCATCCCGTGCCGGACTTCAATTCCCCGTCGGTCGTATCCACCGTCTTCTGCGTAAAGGCAACTATGCTGGGAGGGTCGGTGCCGGTGCTCCCGTCTACCTGGCAGCCGTCATGGAATATCTGACTGCCGAGGTGCTTGAGTTGGCAGGAAATGCTGCCAGAGACAACAAGAAAACCAGAATCATCCCCCGTCACTTGCAACTGGCCATCCGTAATGACGAAGAATTGAACAAGCTGTTGGCCGGAGTGACCATTTCCCAGGGCGGTGTCCTTCCCAACATTCAGACTGTTCTTCTGCCCAAGAAAACCCATAAAGCAGACAATTAAATTGATTTCATTATGGGTGCTAACCAATTGTTTTTCTGTTTTTTTTTTCAACGGCCCTTTTCAGGGCCACCAATATTATCACAAAAGTCTATTTACCATTACAATGTAACTGCTGTTAAACAATTTGAGAAAATCTTCTTTTCTTTCTCTCTCCCTCTCTCTCTTGCAATCTCTGATTGTGTCTCTTAATTTTGTTTCTGTGTGCATTTTTCCGAAGACGGATCGGCATTATAATCTATTGATGTATTGAAAACATTCTTCTCATCCGGCTTGTTATGGACGTATTTCTAGTGACGACCACCAGGACGATTCATTCGTCGACTCCCTCCGACTTTCTCCACGTGCCTATTTTTGTTTTTATCGTTGTTTGCCCATGTGGATGCATAATGTGATATTACTAATATCACTCGACCATCCAGTTGGGGACTCTTTTTTTTTTTTTTTTCATCAATTTTTTGTTGTACTTGGCCACCTAGAAAAATATATATTGCACTCATTATTCTTACTATAGATATGTAAGGGTTTATTGTGTGTGTGTGTGTGTATAGAGTTAGTGTGAACATACAACAGTAGTATGTTTTTACACAAAATAAAGCCTACTACATAAGTAGAGTAAGCGTGTAAAGCTAGCCGAAGAATATCTACGCTATATATAGTGTTATTGAAGAAAGAAAACAGGAGTCGATCGGCATGATGCATCGAGTCGGAATCACATAAGATTCCTCCTAATCGTTATTTCTACTTTGAATTAGACAAACTAACATACTTCAATATCACGTGCTAAGCACCATTCCACAACGAGCTACTCAGTTTAGATTTTAAAAAGCCGCTTTACAACTCGACCGATCAATGTCTCTATTATTATTATTATTATTATTGCCTTTATTATTATTATTATTATTATCATTATTATTATTATTATTATTATTATTATTACTATTTTTATTATTATTACTATTTTTATTATTATCATTATTATCAATAATTTTGTGGGCCAATAATCGTTCTAATTTGTATTTTCAAAGTGCGTTTTTCTCATGAAAATACATCCATTTCGAAGAGCTATCAATTTGCTCGTTTTCACACTTGTTTATCAACAATGATTTTACTCATTGAATTTCTTTGCACTCTTCTCACTTGAGATTGCTTTTTTACTTGTGGAATTAGCCGTTTTTTAATAATCGACGGCATGTAAGTTTGAAGATCCCCATCAGATATTTCAGGCTATTTTTCATAAATAACCATCTAATTATTCTCCTCAGCTTACGTCAATAAGTTGATTTTACATAGAATTCTTGAGCTCAGCTACGTCTTTTCCTACTTTATGATTCCACTAGTAAATCTAGCGTGAATGATTACATAGGCAAGTATCCCATAGCTAAATCACTTGTAGCAAAATTAAAAAAATATTCATCAACAACAACAACAACAACAACAACAACAACAACAACAACAAATAAGAGTGTGTGATAATAATTGAGAGATATACTTTTCGTAAAGAATGATTGGCCCTTACAAGGGCTGTTGTAGAAGATTGGAAAAAAAAACAAAAAAAAAAAACCAAAAATAGATCCCAAGGCTTGGCATTTAACCTCCGAAACCGTACAGGGTTCTGCCTTGTCTCTTCAGGGCGTACACTACATTCATGGATGTGACAGTCTTCCTCTTGGCGTGCTCAGTGTAGGTGACGGCATCACGGATAAGATTCTCGGGGAAAAACTTTAAGCACACCTCGGCTCTCTTCATAGATGAGGCCAGAGATGCGTTTCACACCGCCTCTGCGGGCCAGACGACGGATAGCTGGCTTGCTGATACCCTGGATGTTATCACGAAGTACCTTACGATGACGCTTGGCGCCTCCTTTTCCCAAAGCTTTTCCTCCCTTTCCACGTCCAGACATGTTGTCAATAAGAATGATAATAATGATAATAAGGTAGAGTCCCAATGAGTAAGATAGGATGCTGGCCTAAATCTACTTGTGCCATTCAATATATACACGTCCAGCTAGCATCTGATGCGGACGTAGTAGCAAGCACAACACGTGGCTGTGAGCCAGCAATGAAATGACAGCAAATCATTCGCTTGCCTGCTTAGAGATAATTATAAAATACTGCCTATAGCTTCTATTGACAATCACTTCTTTTCTGGTGAACACTAGCTTAGCGAGTAGCGTAGCAGGCAAGAGCAGCAAGATCGGAATGGCTCGTACTAAGCAAACTGCCCGTAAATCGACCGGAGGAAAGGCTCCCCGTAAGCAGCTAGCTACGAAGGCCGCACGTAAAAGCGCCCCAGCCACGGGCGGAGTAAAGAAGCCCCATCGTTACAGGCCCGGCACCGTGGCTCTCCGTCAGATCAGACGCTACCAAAAGTCCACCGAGCTTCTCATCAGGAAGCTTCCATTCCAGCGCTTGGTGCGTCAGATCGCACACGACTTCAAGACCGATCTCCGTTTCCAGAGCTCTGCTGTGATGGCTTTGCCGGAGGCCAGCGAAGCTTACTTGGTCGCTCTTTTCGAAGACACCAACTTGTGTGCCATCCACGCCAAGCGAGTCACCATCATGCCCAACGACATCCAGCTGGCTCGCCGAATCCGAGGCGAAACGGCTTAACTTAGCTGCTCATTTCATAACAAATCATACATATTCAAACGGCCCTTTTAAGGGCCACCTATAATCTTTCGAAAAGCTTTCTCTCTCTCTCTCTCTCTCTCTCTCTCTCTCTCTCTCTCTCTCTCTCCACACGTGTAATATGTGTCATTTTGTTTTAGTTTTTTTTATCTTTTCTTCTATGAAAAATTCAGTTTGTTTGTGCTTTTTCCTTCATCACAATTTCCGGACACACACACACACACACACACACACACACACACACACACAAACACAAACACACACATACTCACACGCGCACAGACACACAATGACAGAAAGAATTAGGCACATGAGCGTTTGGATTTTCTCCTAGGCACGTGTCAGTTTGTGTAGGTTACGCTAAAATTCATCAAGAAATTGATTTTGCATGTAATTCGGGATTTCAATGTCGTCAACGAACTTGAAGCTAACATAGATAATAAGAAATGCTAACTAACTGACGTTGTTTTTGCTTGAACAGATTCGTCGAAATAGCACTAATATAAATGCTTGAATAATTAATTTCAATAAAATGTGAGCGACGTCCAAAAGAGAATCTTGTTTACGTTTCTTATAGGCGTTCGGACGTTTTAGCGGTCTAAGGGGGATAAGCACATCGCTTGTAGCAAGTTTAACCAACGTTCAGTACGCTTATCGATATTAGCTAGGTAGCTATAGAGCAAACAATGCTTACACGAGGAGTCCACTAGACTATTGCTTCTGTTCTTACTTCGATCATCTGATAGAGGAGTGCACATTTGTAGGAAGCAAAAGTTGATAAATCTCCACCAGACTTTTCTTACACACCATATCTGAGCAATAAGATCCCCGAATTAACGAAAATTAAAACGTCAATATGCTTTTTTCATGTCCCACTAAAGAAAAACAGTTGAGGCTGTGTGTTCGAATTCGGCTAGTGTTGCTCCCTACGCTAAGATTGTGCTATCAGCGATGTCTCTGCCAACATTTGCATCTTGCTTCTATGAATTACAAGAAAACCTATAATAACGTTATCAGCTGTTAGGATAATAAGTTAAACATGCCGGCCGATCAAGATGTAAGGACGAATAATAAACAAGGAAAGCCTTCAATTAGGAAAAAAAAAAAAAAAAAAAAAAAAAGGGAAAAAGTTGAATGGATAAAACATTAGCCACATCTTAGTTTAGTGCGGCAAATGAAAGAAGATTGAATTAAAATTCATTTAGACATACTTTTAATCTTATAGTCTATATATCTCATTGCTCGGGCTTATTATTGACAATGCAACGTGGCTTGAATATTCGTGTGGAAATTCAATCAAACTATTCACATTGCACGGAGCGTTAGAAAACAATGCATATAAAATGTAAATTGAGTTGATGTGACCATCGTGAAGATATGCTTGGCCCTTAAAAGGGCCGTTCGGGTTTATTGAACGGAAATGATTTTGCGATGCTGCAACTGATCGTCGTTGAATTTAACCGGTGCTCGTGTATTTGGTGACAGCCTTAGTTCCCTCGGACACGGCATGTTTGGCCAATTCTCCGGGCAGAAGCAGGCGGACAGCGGTCTGTACCTCGCGGCTGGAGATGGTGGAACGTTTGCTGTAGTTGGCCAGACGGCTAGCTTCAGATGCGATTCTCTCGAACAGATCGTTCACAAAGCTGTTCATGATAGACATGGCTTTACTAGAGATGCCCGTATCGGGGTGAACCTGTTTCATCACTTTGTAAATGTAGATCGAGTAGCTTTCCTTCCTCTTCCTCTTTTTCTTCTTACCATCGGCACTAGCTTTCGCTTTAGCCTTGCCGGCCTTCTTTGCACCTTTTGCGCTGATTTCAGGGGCCATCGTCGTCTTGGTCAATTCGGACACACACAACTGAGCTGAAGTGATCGTGCTGGGCAAAAGTGCCACTCGATATATATATATGGGTCGGGTCGGCTCCTACGACCGCTGTCCACTATGTTGAATTTTGATTGGTCAAAAAATAACACACAAAGAAAATAGCAGCAGCCATGTGTTGGGAGCCTACGGTGAAGCCTACTTAAGGCTGGTGTGGGGCCGCCATTGTTATCATTAGCCGTCGTTGAAAGGGACAAGCTACATACATACAGAGATACTGTGAAGATGACAGGACGTGGCAAGGGAGGTAAAGCGAAGGGAAAGAGCAAGACTCGCTCATCCCGTGCCGGACTTCAATTCCCCGTCGGTCGTATCCACCGTCTTCTGCGTAAAGGCAACTATGCTGGGAGGGTCGGTGCCGGTGCTCCCGTCTACCTGGCAGCCGTCATGGAATATCTGACTGCCGAGGTGCTTGAGTTGGCAGGAAATGCTGCCAGAGACAACAAGAAAACCAGAATCATCCCCCGTCACTTGCAACTGGCCATCCGTAATGACGAAGAATTGAACAAGCTGTTGGCCGGAGTGACCATTTCCCAGGGCGGTGTCCTTCCCAACATTCAGACTGTTCTTCTGCCCAAGAAAACCCATAAAGCAGACAATTAAATTGATTTCATTATGGGTGCTAACCAATTGTTTTTCTGTTTTTTTTTCAACGGCCCTTTTCAGGGCCACCAATATTATCACAAAAGTCTATTTACCATTACAATGTAACTGCTGTTAAACAATTTGAGAAAATCTTCTTTTCTTTCTCTCTCCCTCTCTCTCTTGCAATCTCTGATTGTGTCTCTTAATTTTGTTTCTGTGTGCATTTTTCCGAAGACGGATTGGCATTATAATCTATTGATGTATTGAAAACATTCTTCTCATCCGGCTTGTTATGGACGTATTTCTAGTGACGACCACCAGGACGATTCATTCGTCGACTCCCTCCGACTTTCTCCACGTGCCTATTTTTGTTTTTATCGTTGTTTGCCCATGTGGATGCATAATGTGATATTACTAATATCACTCGACCATCCAGTTGGGGACTCTTTTTTTTTTTTTTTTCATCAATTTTTTGTTGTACTTGGCCACCTAGAAAAATATATATTGCACTCATTATTCTTACTATGGATATGTAAGGGTTTATTGTGTGTGTGTGTGTGTATAGAGTTAGTGTGAACATACAACAGTAGTATGTTTTTACACAAAATAAAGCCTACTACATAAGTAGAGTAAGCGTGTAAAGCTAGCCGAAGAATATCTACGCTATATATAGTGTTATTGAAGAAAGAAAACAGGAGTCGATCGGCATGATGCATCGAGTCGGAATCACATAAGATTCCTCCTAATCGTTATTTCTACTTTGAATTAGACAAACTAACATACTTCAATATCACGTGCTAAGCACCATTCCACAACGAGCTACTCAGTTTAGATTTTAAAAAGCCGCTTTACAACTCGACCGATCAATGTCTCTATTATTATTATTATTATTATTGCCTTTATTATTATTATTATTATTATTATTATTATTACTATTTTTATTATTATTACTATTTTTATTATTATCATTATTATCAATAATTTTGTGGGCCAATAATCGTTTTAATTTGTATTTTCAAACTGCGTTTTTCTCATGAAAATACATCCATTTCGAAGAGCTATCAATTTGCTCGTTTTCACACTTGTTTATCAAGAATGATTTTACTCATTGACTTTCTTTGCACTCTTCTCACTTGAGATTGCTTTTTTACTTGTGGAATTAGCCGTTTTTTAATAATCGACGGCATGTAAGTTTGAAGATCCCCATCAGATATTTCAGGCTATTTTTCATAAATAACCATCTAATTATTCTCCTCAGTTCACGTCAATAAGTTGATTTTACATAGAATTCTTGAGCTCAGCTACGTCTTTTCCTACTTTATGATTCCACTAGTAAATCTAGCGTGAATGATTACATAGGCAAGTATCCCATAGCTAAATCACTTGTAGCGAAATTAAGAAAATATTCATCAACAACAACAACAACAACAACAACAACAACAACAACAAATAAGAGTGTGTGATAATAATTGAGAGATATACTTTTCGTAAAGAATGATTGGCCCTTACAAGGGCTGTTGTAGAAGATTGGAAAAAGAAAAAAAAACAACCAAAAATAGATCCCAAGGCTTGGCATTTAACCTCCGAAACCGTACAGGGTTCTGCCTTGTCTCTTCAGGGCGTACACTACATTCATGGATGTGACAGTCTTCCTCTTGGCGTGCTCAGTGTAGGTGACGGCATCACGGATAAGATTCTCGGGGAAAACTTTAAGCACACCTCGGCTCTCTTCATAGATGAGGCCAGAGATGCGTTTCACACCGCCTCTGCGGGCCAGACGACGGATAGCTGGCTTGGTGATACCCTGGATGTTATCACGAAGTACCTTACGATGACGCTTGGCGCCTCCTTTTCCCAAAGCTTTTCCTCCCTTTCCACGTCCAGACATGTTGTCAATAAGAATGATAATAATGATAATAAGGTAGAGTCCCAATGAGTACGATAGGATGCTGGCCTAAATCTACTTGTGCCATTCAATATATACACGTCCAGCTAGCATCTGATGCGGACGTAGTAGCAAGCACAACACGTGGCTGTGAGCCAGCAATGAAATGACAGCAAATCATTCGCTTGCCTGCTTAGAGATAATTATAAAATGCCGCCTATAGCTTCTATTGACAATCACTTCTTTTCTGGTGAACACTAGCTTAGCGAGTAGCGTAGCAGGCAAGAGCAGCAAGATCGGAATGGCTCGTACTAAGCAAACTGCCCGTAAATCGACCGGAGGAAAGGCTCCCCGTAAGCAGCTAGCTACGAAGGCCGCGCGTAAAAGCGCTCCAGCCACGGGCGGAGTAAAGAAGCCCCATCGTTACAGGCCCGGCACCGTGGCTCTCCGTCAGATCAGACGCTACCAAAAGTCCACCGAGCTTCTCATCAGGAAGCTTCCATTCCAGCGCTTGGTGCGTCAGATCGCACACGACTTCAAGACCGATCTCCGTTTCCAGAGCTCTGCTGTGATGGCTTTGCAGGAGGCCAGCGAAGCTTACTTGGTCGCTCTTTTCGAAGACACCAACTTGTGTGCCATCCACGCCAAGCGAGTCACCATCATGCCCAACGACATCCAGCTGGCTCGCCGAATCCGAGGCGAAACGGCTTAACTTTGCTGCTCATTTCATATCAAATCATACATATTCAAACGGCCCTTTTAAGGGCCACCTATAATCTTTCGAAAAGCTTTCTCTCTCTCTCTCTCTCTCTCTCTCTCTCTCTCTCTCTCTCTCTCTCTCTCTCCACACGTGTAATATGTGTCATTTTGTTTTAGTTTTTTTTATCTTTTCTTCTATGAAAAATTCAGTTTGTTTGTGCTTTTTCCTTCATCACAATTTCCGGACACACACACACACACACACACACACACACACACACACACACACAAACACAAACACACACATACACACACGCGCACAGACACACAATGACAGAAAGAATTAGGCACATGAGCGTTTGGATTTTCTCCTAGGCACGTGTCAGTTTGTGTAGGTTACGCTAAAATTCATCAAGAAATTGATTTTGCATGTAATTCGGGATTTCAATGTCGTCAACGAACTTGAAGCTAACATAGATAATAAGAAATGCTAACTAACTGACGTTGTTTTTGCTTGAACAGATTCGTCGAAATAGCACTAATATAAATGCTTGAATAATTAATTTCAATAAAATGTGAGCGACGTCCAAAAGAGAATCTTGTTTACGTTTCTTATAGGCGTTCGGACGTTTTAGCGGTCTAAGGGGGATAAGCACATCGCTTGTAGCAAGTTTAACCAACGTTCAGTACGCTTATCGATATTAGCTAGGTAGCTATAGAGCAAACAATGCTTACACGAGGAGTCCACTAGACTATTGCTTCTGTTCTTACTTCGATCATCTGATAGAGGAGTGCACATTTGTAGGAAGCAAAAGTTGATAAATCTCCACCAGACTTTTCTTACACACCATATCTGAGCAATAACATCCCCGAATTAACGAGAATTAAAACGTCAATATGCTTTTTTCATGTCCCACTAAAGAAAAACAGTTGAGGCTGTGTGCTCGAATTCGGCTAGTGTTGCTCCCTACGCTAAGATTGTGCTATCAGCGATGTCTCTGCCAACATTTGCATCTTGCTTCTATGAATTACAAGAAAACCTATAATAACGTTATCAGCTGTTAGGATAATAAGTTAAACATGCCGGCCGATCAAGATGTAAGGACGAATAATAAACAAGGAAAGCCTTCAATTAGGAAAAAAAAAAAAAAAAAAAAAAAAAAGGGAAAAAGTTGAATGGATAAAACATTAGCCACATCTTAGTTTAGTGCGGCAAATGAAAGAAGATTGAATTAAAATTCATTTAGACATACTTTTAATCTTATAGTCTATATATCTCATTGCTCGGGCTTATTATTGACAATGCAACGTGGCTTGAATATTCGTGTGGAAATTCAATCAAACTATTCACATTGCACGGAGCGTTAGAAAACAATGCATATAAAATGTAAATTGACTTGATGTGACCATCGTGAAGATATGCTTGGCCCTTAAAAGGGCCGTTGGGGTTTATTGAACGGAAATGATTTTGCGATGCTGCAACTGATCGTCGTTGAATTTAACCGGTGCTCGTGTATTTGGTGACAGCCTTAGTTCCCTCGGACACGGCATGTTTGGCCAATTCTCCGGGCAGAAGCAGGCGGACAGCGGTCTGTACCTCGCGGCTGGAGATGGTGGAACGTTTGCTGTAGTTGGCCAGACGGCTAGCTTCAGATGCGATTCTCTCGAACAGATCGTTCACAAAGCTGTTCATGATAGACATGGCTTTACTAGAGATGCCCGTATCGGGGTGAACCTGTTTCATCACTTTGTAAATGTAGATCGAGTAGCTTTCCTTCCTCTTCCTCTTTTTCTTCTTACCATCGGCACTAGCTTTCGCTTTAGCCTTGCCGGCCTTCTTTGCACCTTTTGCGCTGATTTCAGGGGCCATCGTCGTCTTGGTCAATTCGGACACACACAACTGAGCTGAAGTGATCGTGCTGGGCAAAAGTGCCACTCGATATATATATATGGGTCGGGTCGGCTCCTACGACCGCTGTCCACTATGTTGAATTTTGATTGGTCAAAAAATAACACACAAAGAAAATAGCAGCAGCCATGTGTTGGGAGCCTACGGTGAAGCCTACTTAAGGCTGGTGTGGGGCCGCCATTGTTATCATTAGCCGTCGTTGAAAGGGACAAGCTACATACATACAGAGATACTGTGAAGATGACAGGACGTGGCAAGGGAGGTAAAGCGAAGGGAAAGAGCAAGACTCGCTCATCCCGTGCCGGACTTCAATTCCCCGTCGGTCGTATCCACCGTCTTCTGCGTAAAGGCAACTATGCTGGGAGGGTCGGTGCCGGTGCTCCCGTCTACCTGGCAGCCGTCATGGAATATCTGACTGCCGAGGTGCTTGAGTTGGCAGGAAATGCTGCCAGAGACAACAAGAAAACCAGAATCATCCCCCGTCACTTGCAACTGGCCATCCGTAATGACGAAGAATTGAACAAGCTGTTGGCCGGAGTGACCATTTCCCAGGGCGGTGTCCTTCCCAACATTCAGACTGTTCTTCTGCCCAAGAAAACCCATAAAGCAGACAATTAAATTGATTTCATTATGGGTGCTAACCAATTGTTTTTCTGTTTTTTTTTTCAACGGCCCTTTTCAGGGCCACCAATATTATCACAAAAGTCTATTTACCATTACAATGTAACTGCTGTTAAACAATTTGAGAAAATCTTCTTTTCTTTCTCTCTCCCTCTCTCTCTTGCAATCTCTGATTGTGTCTCTTAATTTTGTTTCTGTGTGCATTTTTCCGAAGACAGATCGGCATTATAATCTATTGATGTATTGAAAACATTCTTCTCATCCGGCTTGTTATGGACGTATTTCTAGTGACGACCACCAGGACGATTCATTCGTCGACTCCCTCCGACTTTCTCCACGTGCCTATTTTTGTTTTTATCGTTGTTTGCCCATGTGGATGCATAATGTGATATTACTAATATCACTCGACCATCCAGTTGGGGACTCTTTTTTTTTTTTTTTTCATCAATTTTTTGTTGTACTTGGCCACCTAGAAAAATATATATTGCACTCATTATTCTTACTATAGATATGTAAGGGTTTATTGTGTGTGTGTGTATAGAGTTAGTGTGAACATACAACAGTAGTATGTTTTTACACAAAATAAAGCCTACTACATAAGTAGAGTAAGCGTGTAAAGCTAGCCGAAGAATATCTACGCTATATATAGTGTTATTGAAGAAAGAAAACAGGAGTCGATCGGCATGATGCATCGAGTCGGAATCACATAAGATTCCTCCTAATCGTTATTTCTACTTTGAATTAGACAAACTAACATACTTCAATATCACGTGCTAAGCACCATTCCACAACGAGCTACTCAGTTTAGATTTTAAAAAGCCGCTTTACAACTCGACCGATCAATGTCTCTATTATTATTATTATTATTATTGCCTTTATTATTATTATTATTATTATTATTATTATTATTATTATTACTATTTTTATTATTATTACTATTTTTATTATTATCATTATTATCAATAATTTTGTGGGCCAATAATCGTTTTGATTTGTATTTTCAAACTGCGTTTTTCTCATGAAAATACATCCATTTCGAAGAGCTATCAATTTGCTCGTTTTCACACTTGTTTATCAAGAATGATTTTACTCATTGACTTTCTTTGCACTCTTCTCACTTGAGATTGCTTTTTTACTTGTGGAATTAGCCGTTTTTTAATAATCGACGGCATGTAAGTTTGAAGATCCCCATCAGATATTTCAGGCTATTTTTCATAAATAACCATCTAATTATTCTCCTCAGTTCACGTCAATAAGTTGATTTTACATAGAATTCTTGAGCTCAGCTACGTCTTTTCCTACTTTATGATTCCACTAGTAAATCTAGCGTGAATGATTACATAGGCAAGTATCCCATAGCTAAATCACTTGTAGCGAAATTAAGAAAATATTCATCAACAACAACAACAACAACAACAACAACAACAACAACAAATAAGAGTGTGTGATAATAATTGAGAGATATACTTTTCGTAAAGAATGATTGGCCCTTACAAGGGCTGTTGTAGAAGATTGGAAAAAGAAAAAAAAACAACCAAAAATAGATCCCAAGGCTTGGCATTTAACCTCCGAAACCGTACAGGGTTCTGCCTTGTCTCTTCAGGGCGTACACTACATTCATGGATGTGACAGTCTTCCTCTTGGCGTGCTCAGTGTAGGTGACGGCATCACGGATAAGATTCTCGGGGAAAACTTTAAGCACACCTCGGCTCTCTTCATAGATGAGGCCAGAGATGCGTTTCACACCGCCTCTGCGGGCCAGACGACGGATAGCTGGCTTGGTGATACCCTGGATGTTATCACGAAGTACCTTACGATGACGCTTGGCGCCTCCTTTTCCCAAAGCTTTTCCTCCCTTTCCACGTCCAGACATGTTGTCAATAAGAATGATAATAATGATAATAAGGTAGAGTCCCAATGAGTACGATAGGATGCTGGCCTAAATCTACTTGTGCCATTCAATATATACACGTCCAGCTAGCATCTGATGCGGACGTAGTAGCAAGCACAACACGTGGCTGTGAGCCAGCAATGAAATGACAGCAAATCATTCGCTTGCCTGCTTAGAGATAATTATAAAATGCCGCCTATAGCTTCTATTGACAATCACTTCTTTTCTGGTGAACACTAGCTTAGCGAGTAGCGTAGCAGGCAAGAGCAGCAAGATCGGAATGGCTCGTACTAAGCAAACTGCCCGTAAATCGACCGGAGGAAAGGCTCCCCGTAAGCAGCTAGCTACGAAGGCCGCGCGTAAAAGCGCTCCAGCCACGGGCGGAGTAAAGAAGACCCATCGTTACAGGCCCGGCACCGTGGCTCTCCGTCAGATCAGACGCTACCAAAAGTCCACCGAGCTTCTCATCAGGAAGCTTCCATTCCAGCGCTTGGTGCGTCAGATCGCACACGACTTCAAGACCGATCTCCGTTTCCAGAGCTCTGCTGTGATGGCTTTGCAGGAGGCCAGCGAAGCTTACTTGGTCGCTCTTTTCGAAGACACCAACTTGTGTGCCATCCACGCCAAGCGAGTCACCATCATGCCCAACGACATCCAGCTGGCTCGCCGAATCCGAGGCGAAACGGCTTAACTTTGCTGCTCATTTCATATCAAATCATACATATTCAAACGGCCCTTTTAAGGGCCACCTATAATCTTTCGAAAAGCTTTCTCTCTCTCTCTCTCTCTCTCTCTCTCTCTCTCTCTCTCTCTCTCTCCACACGTGTAATATGTGTCATTTTGTTTTAGTTTTTTTAATTTTTACTCGACTTTTCCTCCTAGCATGCATTCACCGTTCCATGCAGAAATCAAAGTCTTTTTTTTATCTTTTCTTCTATGAAAAATTCAGTTTGTTTGTGCTTTTTCCTTCATCACAATTTCCGGACACACACACACACACACACACACACAAACACAAACACACACATACACACACGCGCACAGACACACAATGACAGAAAGAATTAGGCACATGAGCGTTTGGATTTTCTCCTAGGCACGTGTCAGTTTGTGTAGGTTACGCTAAAATTCATCAAGAAATTGATTTTGCATGTAATTCGGGATTTCAATGTCGTCAACGAACTTGAAGCTAACATAGATAATAAGAAATGCTAACTAACTGACGTTGTTTTTGCTTGAACAGATTCGTCGAAATAGCACTAATATAAATGCTTGAATAATTAATTTCAATAAAATGTGAGCGACGTCCAAAAGAGAAGCTTGTTTACGTTTCTTATAGGCGTTCGGACGTTTTAGCGGTCTAAGGGGGATAAGCACATCGCTTGTAGCAAGTTTAACCAACGTTCAGTACGCTTATCGATATTAGCTAGGTAGCTATAGAGCAAACAATGCTTACACGAGGAGTCCACTAGACTATTGCTTCTGTTCTTACTTCGATCATCTGATAGAGGAGTGCACATTTGTAGGAAGCAAAAGTTGATAAATCTCCACCAGACTTTTCTTACACACCATATCTGAGCAATAAGATCCCCGAATTAACGAGAATTAAAACGTCAATATGCTTTTTTCATGTCCCACTAAAGAAAAACAGTTGAGGCTGTGTGCTCGAATTCGGCTAGTGTTGCTCCCTACGCTAAGATTGTGCTATCAGCGATGTCTCTGCCAACATTTGCATCTTGCTTCTATGAATTACAAGAAAACCTATAATAACGTTATCAGCTGTTAGGATAATAAGTTAAACATGCCGGCCGATCAAGATGTAAGGACGAATAATAAACAAGGAAAGCCTTCAATTAGGAAAAAAAAAAAAAAAAAAAAAAAAAGGGAAAAAGTTGAATGGATAAAACATTAGCCACATCTTAGTTTAGTGCGGCAAATGAAAGAAGATTGAATTAAAATTCATTTAGACATACTTTTAATCTTATAGTCTATATATCTCATTGCTCGGGCTTATTATTGACAATGCAACGTGGCTTGAATATTCGTGTGGAAATTCAATCAAACTATTCACATTGCACGGAGCGTTAGAAAACAATGTATATAAAATGTAAATTGACTTGATGTGACCATCGTGAAGATATGCTTGGCCCTTAAAAGGGCCGTTGGGGTTTATTGAACGGAAATGATTTTGCGATGCTGCAACTGATCGTCGTTGAATTTAACCGGTGCTCGTGTATTTGGTGACAGCCTTAGTTCCCTCGGACACGGCATGTTTGGCCAATTCTCCGGGCAGAAGCAGGCGGACAGCGGTCTGTACCTCGCGGCTGGAGATGGTGGAACGTTTGCTGTAGTTGGCCAGACGGCTAGCTTCAGATGCGATTCTCTCGAACAGATCGTTCACAAAGCTGTTCATGATAGACATGGCTTTACTAGAGATGCCCGTATCGGGGTGAACCTGTTTCATCACTTTGTAAATGTAGATCGAGTAGCTTTCCTTCCTCTTCCTCTTTTTCTTCTTACCATCGGCACTAGCTTTCGCTTTAGCCTTGCCGGCCTTCTTTGCACCTTTTGCGCTGATTTCAGGGGCCATCGTCGTCTTGGTCAATTCGGACACACACAACTGAGCTGAAGTGATCGTGCTGGGCAAAAGTGCCACTCGATATATATATATGGGTCGGGTCGGCTCCTACGACCGCTGTCCACTATGTTGAATTTTGATTGGTCAAAAAATAACACACAAAGAAAATAGCAGCAGCCATGTGTTGGGAGCCTACGGTGAAGCCTACTTAAGGCTGGTGTGGGGCCGCCATTGTTATCATTAGCCGTCGTTGAAAGGGACAAGCTACATACATACAGAGATACTGTGAAGATGACAGGACGTGGCAAGGGAGGTAAAGCGAAGGGAAAGAGCAAGACTCGCTCATCCCGTGCCGGACTTCAATTCCCCGTCGGTCGTATCCACCGTCTTCTGCGTAAAGGCAACTATGCTGGGAGGGTCGGTGCCGGTGCTCCCGTCTACCTGGCAGCCGTCATGGAATATCTGACTGCCGAGGTGCTTGAGTTGGCAGGAAATGCTGCCAGAGACAACAAGAAAACCAGAATCATCCCCCGTCACTTGCAACTGGCCATCCGTAATGACGAAGAATTGAACAAGCTGTTGGCCGGAGTGACCATTTCCCAGGGCGGTGTCCTTCCCAACATTCAGACTGTTCTTCTGCCCAAGAAAACCCATAAAGCAGACAATTAAATTGATTTCATTATGGGTGCTAACCAATTGTTTTTCTGTTTTTTTTTTCAACGGCCCTTTTCAGGGCCACCAATATTATCACAAAAGTCTATTTACCATTACAATGTAACTGCTGTTAAACAATTTGAGAAAATCTTCTTTTCTTTCTCTCTCCCTCTCTCTCTTGCAATCTCTGATTGTGTCTCTTAATTTTGTTTCTGTGTGCATTTTTCCGAAGACGGATCGGCATTATAATCTATTGATGTATTGAAAACATTCTTCTCATCCGGCTTGTTATGGACGTATTTCTAGTGACGACCACCAGGACGATTCATTCGTCGACTCCCTCCGACTTTCTCCACGTGCCTATTTTTGTTTTTATCGTTGTTTGCCCATGTGGATGCATAATGTGATATTACTAATATCACTCGACCATCCAGTTGGGGACTCTTTTTTTTTTTTTTTCATCAATTTTTTGTTGTACTTGGCCACCTAGAAAAATATATATTGCACTCATTATTCTTACTATGGATATGTAAGGGTTTATTGTGTGTGTGTGTGTGTATAGAGTTAGTGTGAACATACAACAGTAGTATGTTTTTACACAAAATAAAGCCTACTACATAAGTAGAGTAAGCGTGTAAAGCTAGCCGAAGAATATCTACGCTATATATAGTGTTATTGAAGAAAGAAAACAGGAGTCGATCGGCATGATGCATCGAGTCGGAATCACATAAGATTCCTCCTAATCGTTATTTCTACTTTGAATTAGACAAACTAACATACTTCAATATCACGTGCTAAGCACCATTCCACAACGAGCTACTCAGTTTAGATTTTAAAAAGCCGCTTTACAACTCGACCGATCAATGTCTCTATTATTTTTATTATTATTGCCTTTATTATTATTATTATTATTATTATTATTATTATCATTATTATTATTATTATTATTATTATTATTATTATTATTATTATTACTATTTTTATTATTATTACTATTTTTATTATTATCATTATTATCAATAATTTTGTGGGCCAATAATCGTTTTAATTTGTATTTTCAAAGTGCGTTTTTCTCATGAAAATACATCCATTTCGAAGAGCTATCAATTTGCTCGTTTTCACACTTGTTTATCAAGAATGATTTTACTCATTGAATTTCTTTGCACTCTTCTCACTTGAGATTGATTTTTACTTGTTGAATTAGCTGTTTTAGAAATAAAGATAAATAAAATGAACTATTCTTTTCATGGTGTCATTTATTTTCATTATTGTATCTTGGGTATGCTGAAAAAATCAAACGAAGCTTCTAATAATCTATGTTTTGATTTTTGGTAGAAAGATATATTATTCAAAGATCATAATAATTGTACTTTCGTTTTGATCATTCTTTGGAGTCTTTATATGCCTTTTTTTTCTTTTCTTTTTTTTTTCGTGTTTACTGGTCAATATATACATTTGGAAACTCATACAGAGGCTGTAATCATATGGAGGCTGTTTAAATTTCTGATATTTTAAAAATATAATCCTTGATTTCAGGAGCGTATTTAATATTCCTTAAATAATATACTCATGAATATAACGATCATACATCTGAGATTACAACGTTTAGATTTTCTTGAACGATATCTTTATGAATATTAAAATCAAAGATCCGAAGAAGATTTCAGTGTTTACCCTTTTTTAAATAGATTTTTTAATATAGAAATGATATATCCGAAGGTTTCAGCAT
Organism: Thysanoteuthis rhombus; assembly: GCA_963457665.1. Lineage (NCBI taxonomy): Eukaryota > Metazoa > Mollusca > Cephalopoda > Oegopsida > Thysanoteuthidae > Thysanoteuthis > Thysanoteuthis major. The sequence continues at coordinate 10,814,768 of OY735216.1, read as the reverse complement.
TCAGGGTTTTTGAACATGCTTAATATTTTAGTTATAAAGTTAGCTGAAAGTAGCTTATAATGAAAAATGGAAAAATCTCGCTCCTCCCCGCATCGGACGTTGCCAAGGGAGGTTACTCTACATAACATTTACGGCAGTCTTGATTATACATCTGCCCGTATAAAAATTACCCAATTATATCTCATGTCTGATGAATAAAATGTTTTTAACACTAGAAAAAATCTATAAATAGATCATTTCATTTTCAAGTTTTCATTTGCCACCAGAGTAAACTAAGCTGTAGCTTATTAAGGGATCAACTTATATGGATTATCTCCCTTAGACTGAAACGTCTTCCGAATAGCTTCACGAAAAAATGCTTATATAGTTCTTAGCTCTTTTTGGAAATTATCTATTATTCTATTATCTATTGATTCAATTGTGCTACTTTGAATCTGTGCAAGAGAGGAAAGAAGTCATCTCCAATTGTTTTTTTTCTGTTTGACTCTTGTGTGTATGTGTGAATGTGTGTGTATGTACACACGCTTATGTGTACTCTGGTGAGTGCACATTTATTCATACATCCAAACTTGTGCCTCAATTTAGATTTACAATATCAATAACGACCAATAATTTAGGCTACGTTTGCAATAGTGCAACATACAGCCATCTTGGTAGGGGCCATTTTCATATCGGCAACTTTCAACTTGAAATTTAAACTTTAAAAATGGCTATTGGGTAGACTTAATTGCCAGGTAACTGTATAGATTTCATTTCCTCTCTATGAACAGTAATTTTGAATTTTGAAAGAGACCAATAAAAGTATCTATGGGTCACATTCATAATGCACACATATTGATTTTTTCAAAATTTATTTGATTTAAACAAAACATTTCAGAACACCAATTCTTCAGATTTCTTCTGTACACATATTCTTACACTGGTTCTTCAATCGTCTACAATACATTGATTCTTCATTCTTGTACGATTCACTGACTCTGGTCACACCGATATAAAAAATTTTTTTAAAAAGACAATAAATCAAAAAAACTTGAAACGACAGTTCGGTCTGTTACGTGAGTATTTTTCGTCATATTTTGATGTTTCTATAATTTTTTAAACTTTCCTCGTGGGCATATTTTCCAATGAATATTTTGTTGTTTAGAACTATCATAAAATGTGGTCGTTCATATTTTTAAATTCCTTGATATGCATTCCAGCCAGCCATCACCACACAGTTTTCATCTGATTTTGAATTTTACAAAATAAAACTTTAAAAAAATGTTTTTTTTGCTTTTCATTATTGTGTTTTAACCAAAAGATTGCCGAAAACAGTATTTTTAGATCAAGATTAAATTATTTCTATCCTTATGAAGTGGGAGAGATGATTCTTTTTATCCTTGAAAAGCGGGAAATATCACATTTTAGGAAATTTTTATAGACTTTTTAATTGTTTTTTTTTTTTTACGAAATGAGACGAATGGACAGTGAGTGTTAATGGCATTTTTTTCATGGTCCGATTCCCTGACTTCTTCGTTAGCAACTTGAATAAATGAGTGTGATTTAAATTTACCAGATTTGTAGTGGATGGAAAAAAAAGTTTCTGTAAAAATTCGGTCTATCAATCTTGTGTAAAAAGAATAATGAAAAATTTGAAAAAAAAAAAAAATTCCATATCGAGTTTGACTTGCTTTGACTGGCCTTTAACAATGGCTAAAATCAGCTAATTGTTTACATTTTCAGCCAACTTTACGACCAAAAATAAAGAAGATTTGCTGATTTCAGCCATTTTTGAATTCTTTAAATTCAATTGTATATGCTTTAAGTTAGCTTTGAAATAATACTAAATCAGCTATTTATTCATATTTTTTTTTAACGGCAACATTTTCGGCTACATCCGCTATCGCAGAGTTTTATCGGCTAAATAAGGAGAAATCGGTTCGATCGAGCCGTAAATGGCCCATGGAATTGAAATCACAGGAAAATTTACCATCATTTTTTTTTACATTAGCATTCTTTAAATTTATACACATTTTAAGCTTTTTAAACAGGATGAAGATCTGGCGCGCTCATCAATTACTTTTATAACTTTGAGGTTCAAAATAGCTTATGGATAAGATGGATGTAAAATCAAAATATACCAATTGTATGATTTGTATTTCTTTTGGTAAAACATACGCGAACGATTGTAAATTATGGCCACCGTAAATATAAAAAGTGGCTGCTTTCTTTGGTAGCTAAAAATGGTTAGGTTTTTCCATTTTTCATTTTTCATTTTTCATTTAAAACATCAGAACTATTTCAAGAGCCATCGTATAATTTTCTGGGACACAATAAATATCAATTTATTGATATTATAAACAATATTATGATTTCAGGAGCTATAACATTTGTTGCAATAAAGTTAGCTGGAAATGCTTTGAAGTTAGCTGGAAATGGAAAATGAAAAAAAAAAAAAAATCAGCAATTTTCTGCTATTTTAGCCATCAAGGAAAGTAACTCCAATTGATAGCCAATGTATATCCGCGCGTGCAAGTCTTTTTTCTTATCTCAAGCGCGTAAAATTACATTACACTGACTGACCTTTGCAACAGCGGATATGTCGGATCGTATTTTTGTCATATAAGAGACACCAGTTCTCAAGAGACGAAAAAAACTACAAAGAAGAACAGGCGACCAATCAAGCCACTCAGGCATAGTTAGTTGTTGGTATTTTACTTCTTGATGTATTTATTATTCATTTGTCATTGAGGCCACTAGGCGGGAACTTCAGGTAGATTGAAGCATAAAAAAACGTTTTATTCACTCTAAGCGATCCTGTAGTTTTGCAACCCAAATTATCTAAGTCGTTATCGTGAGAGCATTCGATCAGTTACAATGAAACAATACTGAGCCGACGTCAAATCTAATAAAAAAAACAAACTTTTTCTCCCCTGACAGTATTTGCAGTGAAGTCGATTGAGTATTATTGGGCCATCTAACGCTTATTGTGGCCCTCTGTTATGAGTGTCTCGCCGTAGTGTAACATTCAAGATCATTTAACAAGCTCTTATGGTAGTAGTGAGTTTTCCTTCTTCACCATGTGCCTTGCGCCAATCTAAGCCAAGACTTAGAATGATGTTAAAGCCACGTTTCTAGCGCCACATTCAATTCATTAAAACAATACAAAAGGAAAATAACTAATTTTGAATCTTTGGGATATTCACCTCCGATGTCAATATTGATTCAGCGAGATTTTCTGATTAATTTGAATACAATTTCTCAGGGATACTTCAGAAATTAACTAACATAAACCAGTATTTATTGTAGGTTAAACCAATCTCCTTGGGTGATTCTTCACTTGATTTCTTCTTCTTTTGAGGATTCCATGAAGATTATCAAGCTCAACTTTCAAGAACAAAAAAAATCACCCAAATCTCCCTTGTCCTAAAAAGAAGGGCATACAACCAATGCATCCTCCCGATAGTCACCCATGGAGCAGAAACATGGAACCTAAGCAACAGATTGGTCCATAGACTAAGAACCATGCAACGAAGATCCCCAGATATCATGTGTGAAATTGTGGCTGACAGAGAGTAAGATGGCGTGACGGATTAAACAAATTCAGACAGTACTGACTCTGCGACGCCCATGATAGGGAGGTCTGCTTTATCTTTGAGGAAAGTCTATTTCTAACGACGCTAAAACTTTTTATCTCTCTCTTCAGGACTAAAAGAAATGTATGGCTGTTGCTTGAATTTTGGTCACATATGATTTTTCAAAAATAACTTTCAATCTTCATGCAAATCATATATGATCAATAGTCCTCGCTCAACTAAACAAATATCCACACGCATATAAGATGCAGTAACAAAATTAAATCCATTGCATTAATCAGCGTGGTCTCCAAATCTTTTTGTCGCCTCTGGATGACTGTTCTCTGATACGTACCTTCATGCAAACACGAGCTCATGATTTTAAAAAATGAATTCAGCAGAAATATGATCGTTTATTTTTAAGAACATAGATCTGTTGGTATATCGGAGAACAGGAGAAAAATTATATTGTGGTCCTCAATTTGATGGTTAGATTTTATGTTTTTTAAATGCCGAAATTTCACTCTTCCGTACAAACTAAGAAGTTTCATTAAGTTAATGCACTAAATTTGATGATATTCATAAGATTGAAGTGCCTCTGTTGAAAATTATTTTCATTTGTTTCTGAAATTAAGGGCTCTTTCAATCTCATTTCTAGAGAGGGACTCGAAATGAAAACAAAAAAAGGTAACGAGCCTATTTTAAAACGTATAATATACTAACACAATTAGCAACTGCCGGGAATCGAACACGGGCCGCCCGTTTAGAGATTGAACATTTTATCTCTGAACCATCGACACGACATATATATATCATTATTGAAAAGTTCGACCAGATTCGTTCATCCCCCAAACCTGGAAGACATGAAATTAGATGCCTTTACATTACAAAGAAGAAGCAAATGGTGACTGTGGTGAAAATCAAATCTTAGAAATAAAAAAAAACATTTTGGATCATTTAATTACAAAAAATCATCGTCTTGTTTCTTAATTTCATTTACTAAAAATTTCTATAAGTCGCCATCTTGTTATGGACCAAGTTTCCCTTGATGCATGATTTTGATTTCTGCTAAAAAGTTGAAACTACCGGTAAATAAATTATCTGCAGTTTCTATAATTACAGTAATCATAATTCAGTATATATCTCTCAATCAAAGTATGTTTATATCTACTTCATCGCATACGTTGGGACCTGGTTTTCTCTCATTTTTCAAATGGACGTTAGGAAGTAAATTTATTTTGACGCGAAATATATATATATATATATATATATATATATATATATATATATATATATATATATATATATATATATATATATATATATACATATATACATACATATATATATATATATATATATATATATATATACATACATACATATATATATATATATATATATATATATATATATATATATATATATATATATATATATATATATATATATATATATATATAAAACGAACAAACCATAAACATCAAAAACGGCCCTTTCCAGGTCCATCAACATTTTCCCGAAAGATCTCCCTCACTATTTCATGTATCAAAATTAATTCTGCTCTCAATTACATAGTAACTGATAATCCTTGCTTATTTGGGTTTAAAATAAACCCCTTAGCTATGAAATGGCCAACTTAGTAATATAGCAATTTCGGTTAAACTTGAACAACAAATAATAGTTGTATTTTTCTTTTTTTTTTTCTTTTTTTTTTTCTTTTTTTGTTTTTTTTTGTAATATTTCTGAAGTTAAATATAAGTAGCCATTTTATATCTTTTCGGACTCAAATATTCTAGGATTACCCATATAACTTATTTTCTATTCTATTACAGGACGTATTTGAATTCCTATGTAAGAGTGAGAATCTGTGCCCAGTTGCGCAAATTACCTCGGTGGCAGAGCTGGTTAGTCTACGGGTATTTAGTGATATCCACAGCCTTTATATATATTTATTTTTTGTCCCTCAGTTTCTCAGGGTTACAGAGCAAATAATATGAAAGCTCGGTGGGAAATGAGAATCATTATTTTTTAATCAATCGTCAGAAATATTGCAGATTGTAGGATTTGATGATTATCGACGAAAAATTCTAATGTTTAAAAACATAGAAATACCATTTTTATTTTACAAAGTTGGCTAATGAAAAAAATCTAATATGATTGAGAATTATTTCAAATTAAGAATACAATGTTTCAGACCCTTTCTACACCCAGGGTATGATTATAAGTAGTATTTTTGGATACTTTTCAACTGACTATACATGTCTTGTACATAGAGACAAGGTGTCATTTTATTTTTAAAAAATCACGTTTTATTCGACACCATTTATTAAACAAGGCAAAGTGGGAAAAGACAGACATACATGTCTGTTATTTATTGGCAATACATCACGTATACATTGATAACATACACGTAACAATGGAATATAAAGATGTCTGTCGATATCTGTATATATAGCACTCCGGTTTATTACTGTGTTGAAATAACTTCATTAAAGGTGATACCGGGCAAAAATCACTAGCCTCAAACATCCTGTCGTTCATAGAAGCTCAAGGCAGTACTAAAGGTATCAGTCCATAAAGCATCAGACAAAATGCAAGCACTATAATATGGACAACTGCGAGTTAGGATGTTGATCGGTCAAAAGGCATCAGTCGAGATTTAATTGAATTGGTACAAAGTGATTTGATTTAGTATTTTATGTAAATTTGAATAAATAAAGATTTTATTTTGATTTTATTTTCGATTTCGTGCCATGTCATAGGAGGAAGATTAGAATAAGTAATAATTTACTATTGATTCATTGCAATTTGAACGAATAAACGTTTTAGCGTGACTTTTTAACAACTTAAATAAGTAATAAAATCTGTATGACTTATGGAGCCGTGTCAAAGCAAAGATTAACAGGTATTATTACTTATGTTACTTGTACAAATTAGTCCCAAAATATAATTTGTTTGGTTATAAAAGTATCATTTTATTACTATAAATTGAAAGAATATCGCTAATTCTATTCTTCTTGTGACATATAGTGCAAGATACAATAAAATCACAATAAAACCTTTGTTCATTCGAATTTACAAAAAATACTTAATCAAATTCAACTAAAAACAAACAATATCAACGTTTCATGAAAATGGACTTAGGTCCGACAAAAACATGATTTTAACATTTTAAGCAGAATTTTCAGTAAGTCTAAAAAAAAAAATAAACATTTATTTTCGCGTGCGAATATCGTTTCCGGTACGAAAGTGGTCCCGATTAGGCGTCACGTAGATATGCAATCCTCAGGAAGTTTATGAAGCGGAGCAGTAACAATATACTTATTTACTTCTGTATTTCTTTCATGAATTCTCACATTGCTTTTATGCACCATTTTTGACATCGAGCGTGCACAGATGTGAAATTTTCACGCTTAAACCCGGTGAGGAGTGCCCCATTCTCAGTAAAACTGAGACTATATATTTTGATCCGTCTTAAAAGTTGAATTTACCTTTTCCAAACAAGAAATTCACCTTTGTATTTGAAAGAAAAATATTAGCAAGATTTTTAAAATTATATCATGGTCATGTTTTTCATAAAAACAAAAAACATCAGCTTCACTTTCATATAAAATGCGCACAATTTTGAAGTGAAAATTTTTAAAAGAAAAAAATCTCATTTTAAACAGATTTACTTAAATTCTCACGTTTAATGACAAACGTATAAGTGAATGATTAGAAAAGTAAAACGGACTCTCTGACAGTTTTTTTTTTGTACCAATCCTTCGTGAATCGTCGCCAGCCGAATACACCATAGGTGACATCAGGTACGGTAGGGCGGAAGTGACTTTACCGTAGAACGCCTAAGCTTAAATGCACCTAAATCTAGCGATTAAATTACCTAAATTTGTTATTAAAGGTGCAAAGAAGGCCGGCAAGGCTAAAGCGAAAGCTAGTACCGATGGTAAGAAGAAAAAGAGGAAGAGGAAGGAAAGCTACTCGATCTACATTTACAAAGTGATGAAACAGGTTCACCCCGATACGGGCATCTCTAGTAAAGCCATGTCCATCATGAACAGCTTTGTGAACGATCTGTTCGAGAGAATCGCATCTGAAGCTAGCCGTCTGGCCAACTACAGCAAACGTTCCACCATCTCCAGCCGTGAAGTACAGACCGAAATCGGCAGAATTTTCCAGCATAAACAGTATTCAATGAATACTTTTCAGTCGCACAATCAATAGATACTTTTTAGTACAATTAAGTCACTAATTGGTATGATCAATAGATACTAGATACAATCATTATATATTTATTTGTACAATTAATAGAAAATTAGCTGATTAGAAATTCTTCCGAATATTTTCTTATTCTTTTGTTTCCGAAAATTCAAAGAAAGTATCGTATAGAAATGGAACTTCATTACGGATGAAAACCAAATTTATGCTAATGAAGTTTTTTTAATGGATAACTTAATATTTTGCATTTTCTTTCGCAATGATATTGATTGAAAATCGTTGCTCAAATCCAAAGTTTTCCCCAAAATAGATTGAATTCTTTCTAAATTATCAACGAATCGAATCTAGAAGTCACTAAAATCATCAGATATTAACCCAAGATCTTAAAATTTAAAAATAGGCAAATCATGTGAAAAGGTGGACGTATCGAAAAATTTGGAGGTCCTTAAAAGGGACTTTAAATTAAAAAAAAAAAAAAAATCAAAGAATCTTTATTAAGCTCTCCTCGCGGATTCGGCGAGCCAGCTGGATGTCCTTGGGCAGGATGGTGACTCGTTTGGCGTGGATGGCACACAAGTTGGTGTCTTCGAAAAGAGCGACCAAGTAAGCTTTGCTGGCCTCCTGCAAAGCCATCACAGCAGAGCTCTGGAAACGGAGATCGGTCTTGAAGTCGTGTGCGATCTGACGCACCAAGCGCTGGAATGGAAGCTTCCTGATGAGAAGCTCGGTGGACTTTTGGTAGCGTCTGATCTGACGGAGAGCCACGGTGCCGGGCCTGTAACGATGGGGCTTCTTTACTCCGCCCGTGGCTGGAGCGCTTTTACGAGCGGCCTTCGTAGCTAGCTGCTTACGGGGAGCCTTTCCTCCGGTCGATTTACGGGCAGTTTGCTTGTTACGGTAAGCGAACGGATAATTATTTTATAATAATGACGGCTGCTGCTGGTTTTAAAAATCCCGCGTGCCATGTACCTCAAACATCAGCCGGCTTCTCATTGGTCAATAAATAAGATTTCCTATCACGGGGTATGTTTCCTACTACGTCCGCATAAGCCATTGTCCTTTTGTATATATACCACGTTCATCGGTACGATGGTAACAGATATCGTTTGATTTCTAAATAGTGCAGTATGTCCGGACGCGGTAAAGGAGGGAAAGGTTTGGGAAAAGGAGGCGCCAAGCGTCATCGTAAGGTGCTTCGTGATAACATCCAGGGTATCACCAAACCAGCTATCCGTCGTCTGGCTCGCAGAGGCGGTGTGAAACGTATCTCTGGCCTCATCTATGAAGAGACCCGAGGTGTGCTGAAAGTTTTCCTCGAGAATGTCATCCGTGATGCCGTCACCTACACTGAGCACGCCAAGAGGAAGACTGTCACCGCCATGGATGTAGTGTACGCCCTGAAGAGACAAGGCAGAACCCTCTACGGTTTCGGAGGTTAAGACGCCCCTTTTTTAACTGTTCAAAATTTTCACTACGGCCCTTTTAAGGGCCATTCATTCAATCCGAATTATTCTTCACAACCACTCCATCAAATGCTTCATCTGTAATTTTTTTTTTAAATCATGATCAATTCTATCTTTTTTTTTCAAATCAATTAATGTGTTCAATTATACCATACATTTCTTGTGTAGTAGTTGATTTGTTCTATAATATTGTACAACTCATTTGTATTAATACTACTTGACATTGCTACTACCACACGACGGTGATAATAATGGCCTTCCTACAACATGCATCGTACCGAACAATTATCTCTCATGTTGATCTTTCGGGAACAGGAATGGTTCCCTGAATTGAATAAATCAAACGTCGGCTCTATTCAAAGGCTTTATTTATATATTTGACGTAGAAACAGTTTATCGGTGTGTCGTAAACAAATATTGGCGATCTCATCGTTAAGTGTCCCAAATTATCACGGTTGCTGTGAAGGCAGTAAGTTACTACTGGATATCATAAAGAGATGTATTTCGTTTAAGCCTAAACTTACTTGTAAAATTTAAATACAATTGATATAATTTAGTGTTTCGATTAATACATTTTTTACATTCGTAACTTGAATTAATACACAGTTGATATTGATAAAATGATAAAAAAAACTTTTCGTTATTTCTAATATTTCTCGACACCAATTCCTGTAAATGAGAAAAACACTATTTGTTCCAAAGTACATAGCGTCTATACTAGTTACTTCCCTTTGGCCCATAATTGTCAAAAACAAAAATGCAACTGACTTTGGGAATAATGTAAGTATGTATTTAAAATACATGAGACAAATCCTAACATAGCATAAAATGGGTTTATTCATTCACCTGAATCCTACGAAAATGACGGAAAGTACCTTCCCCAAGTAGTTATGCATTACAGTTACATAGTAAATAGAACCCCACCCATGAATCCTTTGAAAAATTTACTTCATTTCCTGAAGAGACAAATTCCCCGAAAAAAGGAACGACTTATGAATAGTGAGTTTTTTTAGGTGAGACCTTCGTTTGTCAGAAGTACCACATGTTATGATTGTCATTGTCCTCCATAACAACTAATAATTTTGGGCGCTAGAGAGATCGCCGATGTCTTTCTTTTGGTTTCATTTTACGACAAAATCCTTTCTTAATGTATGTAATGATTGCCATTTATATTTCAAGAAAATGTCGGTCGGATTAGGCTACATTATTTCGCGTAACGTAGTTTGGTTATTTATTTGTCACAACATAGGGGAGCGAGTCCCTCCTGTAAACCCTCACACCATCACGCTTATTCATTGTTGAAAACTGCGTACAAATATGATTTTAAAAGAAAATACGAAAAGATGATTATATATATGCATATGTATATGTATGTACGTATATTATTGTTATCGCTTTGAATAAATCAAGTAGTTGATTTGTGTTTATCCGAGCACCCTTTTTAACAGTGAGTGAGGGTGTGAAATATCACAATCGGGACCGCTTTCCCTACTTCGTGCCCATTTTCTATTTCATTTTTCTTGTGAAAGTACGGACGGAATTTTCAAATGTAGAGAAATACTGGAAAACCTAACTAAATAGACTTAATGACGTCATTGTGTGTCAGGAAATATGTCGAATAAAAAGAATTGTACTATAAATAAGACTTGAAAGTTTTTGATAAGAGATCTATCACCGAGCCGACCTGCCAATTATAACGCACATTTTGCCCGTTAGTTCGCTTAGCATCAGGTTAAACAAAGAAAAAATAAGACCCAAACCGCTTATGCCATTTTTAATTATTGCTCCTCTAATACATAGTTACCATGATGATATGGTAATCTAGAAAAGAAAAAAATAACATTGAAACTTGTCGACATCTTCACGACTACCTTTTACCTTCATCTTGATTTATTAATTGCTTTCATCGCAATGAATGTATACATTATAAGATGAAGGTAAAGAGTATTCATAAAAAAAGAATGATTCATGATACTTCATCTGATAAAAGTGGAAAACGTATTGTCGACATCTTTCTAAAATGGCAGGTCGTTTCGATGATTGCACAATCAAAAACTTTCTCTTCTGCCTCAGCCTTATTTCTGATGAACAATCTTTTTTTTTTTTAAATAATTACATTCAGTAATGCTATAAAACAGTCCTTGACCTCACGATGGCACTTCTTTACGCGTGATTCTTATTTTTATTTTTTTTCTTCTGCGTAATCACAAGGTAAATGACCGGAATAGGTTCGTAAATTCTTCGTGTAAAAAAAAGAAAAAAATGAGTATGGGCTGTCACGTGGTACTTGTGCTGCTACTGCTGCTGTCGTTCAGAAGTGTTGAAAAGACAAAAAAATAAAAGATTTATTTACAATGTTGGGTGAGGTGGTGATGGGATAAAAGATAGAAACTGGAAGAAGAGAAAATATTTCTTGTAAGCCGTATCACTGGAAAAATGTCGGAATGCTCATTTAAGCATAATAGCCCCACTTAAAATAAAGCCTTCTTGGCAAAACCTTAATATTTGATTTTCATTTTAAAAAATCATCTGGTTGTCTTGATCTTTTTTTTCATCATTGTTAATGTTGCCTTAGTGGAGAGACGAAAAATATCACACATCTGAGTGTATGAATAATCAATTGAATACATTCTTATATATTCTAGAGTTTGTAATTATTCTACGAACCTTTTCTGGTCATTTACCTAAAATAGTAATATCGAATAACCAAAGCTACGCAAAATGGCCTGCCCGACTTTCCGTGCGGGCTACAATTCTTTCTTTGTTCAATTCTCAGTGAGTGTACCCAGGCGCTCCTGGTCACATTTTGGGGGTTGTAAGTACACCAATAGGGCAGGCATCTTCTGAAATCCTTTTTTTTTTTTTTTTTTTTTTTTTTCCTTCACAAAAAAAGTGCTTTAGGATCTTTTGGGGTCTTTATGGTCATTTTGGACCAAAAATGCCAAGATCTTGTGCCGGTATTTTTTTCAGATAGAAAATCTATTTTTTCGATAATTTTAAATAAAAAATGTATTTCATAAAAGATAAATTTTGATAATTAGTTCTGGTACACGTGCAGGCTACGATGATTCATTTGTACGAGGTATGGATCACGCCTTTTATTTCTATCCGGTTCAAGTTATAAAACCATCGTTGCTGATGTGGTAAGCGATTTGTGTTGCAGTCGAATACGACCTCTCTGGCCCACTTTGTCTAAAATCGTATAAAGTAGCGATATTTTTTTTATTACTAATAAAATAATAGAATAAATTTAAAGTGACAAGATTTAAAGATTGATTTCAAGTCTATTTCTTCTTTAGTTACCGAGATATAACATGGTTCAATGCAGTTAATTATTCGACGTTTGCATTCTTTAATATTCAGTGAAGATTATTCACCGTATTTTCTCAGTGACTTAATAAGAATAAAGAGACTACAACTATCTACCCAGCACCAGAATGTTGCTTAAATAATAATGTGTTACGGTGTAAGGTAGCAGCAGCGAATTATGTGGAAACTTCCGCCTAAAATCTTTTTCTGCGGGATTTATACTCACCATTTTATAATGCAGTAAAAAAAAATTCACATTTACCTAGTTTCATTAAGATGCTAAACCCATCCGTAGATTTAAAATATATATGTATATATTAATCCTTTCTTGGGAATAGGTGGTTTTGTTAAGAATTACCTCCCCTTAGACATTAAAAAATCTCAATATTGCCTACATAACCTTTTCGTAATTTCATAAACAAAAAAAAAACCTTGTTCTCCGTAAAAAAATCTGAGTGTATGTTTTTTTTTTTAAAGTATTGCAGAATTTTAGACTCTTCAGTCTTTGTGATTATTAAATAACATTCTTGGTTTAATTTAATCGCCTTTCCTCGTTTGGTACGCGATGACAGAAATGTTTGAATTCATGGACAACCATGAATCGGTAAACAGACTCTATTTTTTAATGCCTTACTCCATCAGATAATATGCACGTCTTCCTCCTCTTGGCAAATTTTGACACCAAATAGAAGAGAATTTCAGCTAATGAAATGGAAGATGAAACCTATCAAAAATTAAACAGTTAGAAAACAGGTCTGGTGAGTCATCCAATAGGAATTGTCACACCACCAACGTCTTTTGGCAGCATGCTGTGTTGGGGGAGATCAATATTGGAAAAAGGGTGATCAACAAATAAGTTACTTCCCTCGCCTTTTGTTGGGCTACAATCACTAAAAAATTCCGAATTAAAAAAAAAGCGTGAAATCTGCCGGGTGCAAACTAAATGACCAATTTAGCATGAATTTACATTGTAAATTGAACATCCACTAACACCTATTCTGTTGGAATTTTTGGAAAACATTTTTAGACATGAAGAAGTAAATGTCTAATTTTTTAAAACCTCTATTTCCATTGCTATAGTTTCCATCTATGACACTGATAGATAGATAGATAGATAGATAGATAGCCGGTCAGTCAGAATCACGCAAAACTGAACTGTTGGTTGACTGCTTATAATAATCATGATAATAATAAAAAAAACGTTGTATTGATGTAAGTGGTCGGGAAAAGATGGTTGCTATTCAACCGCTAGCGATTATCAAACACCTCATATTGCTTGAAAAGGAGACAGAAATAAAATTGATATAAAATATAAAGATTTTTTAAAAATCTCAAAAGTTCAGAGGTCCTCGAAAAAAAACAGTCGAGAGAGGGGGGGGCAATTAGTTATTTAGGACCATTAACTTTGAGATATCCGATTCTTAAAGCATTCTTACCATAAAATTCTTTAAAACGTTATATATTCTTTCAGTAATTAGGTGCCCAAGAACCTGTACGACAATTAATATTCTAAGCAGTTCCAAAGCTCAATATTTTTGTGCGTAGAAATATGGTTATTTACATCTAAAATATAAATAAACAATCCGATTGATCGTAAGTCACCTCTTGAAAATTCTGAAGGTTTGGTCGGCATTATAGCAAAATTTCAGCAATTTCAAATTTGAGAAATTATTCCAGCTGTAAACAAAAACGTTTTTGATTATGAAGTGTAAACACACAATCGATTTGGTCATAACTCCCCAGACCCAAGTAGAATCTCTCCACAAACCTACACGCAAAATAAAATTGAAATATATTAAGGAATCTGAAAGTTATCCAATTGAGAAAAAGGGGACATGACGATTACAAAGAAATTAGTCCAGCTGTTTATGTTCACAAATAGTAAAAATTGTGAATAATGTGACAAAATTATGGAAGTACCAAAAGCCAATGAACGATGATAAGTGGAGATAAATAAAAAAAAAAATTTTTAAACACAAAAAGCAAGGAGACAGTTGATCTGATGCATGTTTCCCCTATCTAGTCCAGCTGTCAAGGGTCACAGATTGTAAGAATCATTCTAAAAGCCGATGAATCATGATAAGCAGAGATTAAGGTAAGATGATGGGATCCTGGACATGATTGTTGTGAATGAAAGTTAACATGTTGTCCTGTCAGGATGAAACTAAATACCTTTTTTGTAGCATCGAAAATCAAGTGGACAGTGTTAGAATTTAAAGTTGTCTCTGCTGTTACCTCTCCACTTTTAACCTGTTCATGATTCATTTTTAGGAATTTTTAGGAATCTAAATTGAGTTCCGACCAGATCTGGTAAATTTCTTGTAACAAGTTGATTTAATGATCAAGCAAAGTATTTTTTTCTCACTAAATTTATTTTTATTCTCTTTCAATGCCTGTAATACTTTTTGACTTGATTTCGACCAATTTTATTTTCAAAACCCTAGCCTGTGTCGCCGACTCAAAAAATATTTTTGCGCTCATTTGACTGCCAAAAAGCTCTAAATTTGAAAAAAAGTAGCTCAAAATGACCAAAACACACCAAAAGATGCTAAAAATACGCCAAAATTTAGCCCTTTTTCGCACATTCAAAGCAAAAAACGCACTGAAGTTCACGTAGAAAGCTCTAAATTAGCCACATTGTTCTCTTCGTTGCAACATGTTAGCACTTATGCATTGTATCTCAATATAGATGCTCCAGCTCTAACAGCAACCAAATACTGTCTCTCAATCCCCACTTCTGATTGGTTAGAAAATACACAGACGCGTTTTTAGGACTAGTTTGAAAATATGTAAACGCACGAAAATTATTAGCAGCAGCAGTTGAAGAAAAACATTCGCTATAAAGAAAAACAAAACATTGATGGGGAGGCTTGTCATTGACTTTTATTTTCTGACCAATCAGAAGTGAGTAAATTGAGTGATTCATTTGGTCGCTACTGGAGCCCATGTATTTCATATAAATAGCAAACGAAGCGAGGGGTGTTTATTAGTGTTTATTCAGAACGTTGAGCGTATAGAAATAAAATGGCTCCTGAAGTTAGCTCTAAAGGGGCTAAGAAGGCCGGCAAGGCTAAAGCTGCCCGTGCTGGTGGCGATGGTAAGAAAAGAAAGAAGAAGAGGAAGGAAAGCTATTCCATTTATATTTACAAAGTGATGAAACAGGTTCACCCCGATACTGGCATCTCCAGCAAAGCAATGTCTATTATGAACAGCTTTGTGAACGATCTTTTTGAGAGAATCGCATCTGAATCCAGCCGTCTGGCCCATTACAACAAACGTTCAACCATCTCCAGCCGTGAAGTACAGACCGCTGTCCGCCTGCTTCTGCCCGGAGAATTGGCCAAACATGCCGTGTCTGAGGGAACCAAAGCGGTCACCAAGTACACCAGCACCAAGTAAACATATAAAACGGTACAAAACAAACGGCCAGGACCAGACACTTCCACGATTTTCTCATCATTTTCTACTCGATGCTGTTTCAATTCGTTTACTTTTCAAAAATGTATCGCGTCATGTATAATTTATAATTTTATTTGTTCGTTATTATAGACGAAACTACATTTGTATTTCATTATTATTTCTAATTCTACTTTTTACCTTCATCCAAATTTTTAATAAAAAAACAGAAATGTACTTGACTTCTGTATTGTTATCTATAACTAAGTTTGAGTATTCAGCTTTTAAATATGCATTCTATCACTCATTGACAGAAATTTTAGTTATATTGAGTTTTCAGGCACAACTCGGCGATGGTGGCCCTGAGTGGAATTCAGTAGATGTCACACACATATGCCATCTGTATTTAATTTTTTTAAGCATGATTTTTCACGCAAGAGACGTGAATTTGAAAAGCAAGACAAAAAAAAGTTAATTAACTATTTAATTTATCTTAATAAAGAAAAAAACAAGGGTCGAGGTTTGCTATCGAATCATGAATTCAATTACAATAACAAAACGAGTTGTGGTGGTTGCAGACATGAGCCAGCGTAATCTGTTTTCCTTTTCGATATTGAATTTACGAACCGATAGCAGACCTTTACCAAAACAAATTAGTTGTGTAACAGTGACTTTCGCTAAGTTGCGCCCAATTTGGTCAAGATTCGGTTTTTCAAATTATAAAAAAAAATATTAATTTTACGCAGTATTAACTGCCTTGTTGACTGAATCTAACCCTTTTTCCAGATTTTTTTTACTGTTGGGGAATGAATAACCTCTACAGGTGGATAGTGGATTGGCTTTAATTTTGGCGATCGATTTACAATGTCAATATAATCAAAAACTAGACCCTGAATTTGTGTCTGTCTTTGCAAAAACCAATATTCAATTTACAAAAGTAAATATCTGGACAGTGGACACTCAATTTGTGTTCGCCTACATCATCACAGTTGCCTATCATATCGGTAGTATCTTGCTGGTTAGTCATAGTTTTTGTTTTGTTTTGTTTGTTTTTTCACCCAGTTTACATTGTTTTCGTATTGATTTTACAATCATTTCTTGGAAAGGTGTTTTTGTTTTGTTTTTTAAAAACAAGAATAATGACGAAGTTCAATAAAGGAAACATGTTGCGACTCTTTAACTTTTGTATAGCTTACAGTGTGTGAGTGAATAATACGAGATATGTAGTTAAAAATCGTGTTGTAAAAGTAACCAATCATTTTTCCTTCTATTCATTATTATTCAATAAAAATTTAGAAGATAAGCTTGAACCTTGACATTATGAAATGTTAGATTACGATTCATTTACTTACAGGATTATGAAAATATGTCAACCTAAGCGATGACAAAATAAAGTTAAAAAGTACCAAATGAAGATTATAACTTAATGTTGTCATCGTTCAGGTTGACATATTGGCATTTCGAAGTGTATTTTAAGATCTTGTGTGGTAAGCTAGTTTCTTCTGATAGGTTCTTTTTGAACTTTTGCATAGAAACAGAGTTTACGGTTTCTTTTGATAAGGTGTTCGAGTATGAAAGGGATTTTGATGTCATGAATTAAATTCTGTCGGTAATAGTGATGTATTAGGTAAATGTAATTGACGTCAGTTCGTGTCCAGAGTGTTTTTGTATGTAATTTCAATTATTTATTTACAATATCACTATTCATCTGTGAAATATTCTGAATTTCCATGATTGATTTTGATTTGTGAACCAGGAACATTGTTTATTTTGTTTTGTAATAACCAAGAAATAATTAAATTGAAATTTTAAAATTTTATTGATCGATGTGCTCGGAAATTCCTTCGGGGTCATCAAAAGCTGAGGTTGGGATTGTTTTTATTTTGCTTTGTTTTTTTTTTTTTATATATACTTTAGGAAAATGTTTGTTTGAAATGTTGAATCAAGTTATATACTTCGAGCTTGGCGAGAAATCATCCTTTAAGGAAATTGAGTACGAAAAAAAAAGTTAGATTTTTTTTCCCAAACAATACGGTGCTTAGTGAAAATCAGTCCTCTTTAATCAAACGATCCGTTTTTGACAGTCTGAAGGTTCAACTCCGTTAAAATCTTCATTTTTATTTTTTTATTTTTTTCTTGACCAGATGACAGACAGTCAGTTATACGTTTTTATTTATTTATCATTTTTTTAATTAAATTATTTACTTTCATTGCGATTGAAATGGCTATTGAAATTGTTGACCGGAAAAATCACAATGTACATGAAAAAAAGTCCTTGTGGGGAACTTCTTGGTTTTGCTGAACGGAAAGTCAGGGAAAAAAATTAAAATTTATAAAATGAGTCATTTTTAATTTATTCAATTTATATGATCAACTTTTATTTGTACACCTTGATTTATTAGATTTTATATCGATGTCTGCTTAGTGTGTATTTTATTTATCACTTGAAATTACATGTAAAACAATACTCACTACTAAGCAAGATAGGTATCGAATCTACTAAAAACTAAGTATAAAAAAAAGTCAAGTAAAAGTAAACGCTCCATATAACTATTTTATTGTAACAGAACGAATATCCTCAATACATTTATTTTTAAATTGTCCGATAATAACCAACATAGTCGTGGAATGAACTATCAGTTTTATTGTGAAAAAAAAATGTTTGTTCATTTTGTATTAATTTCGTTAAAAAAAAAATGCTTGAATTAAATATACTCAAAAATCAAATTAATTCGTCGTTCGGCAAAAAAAGAATTCCTAACAAAATTGTTTGTTCAATTACTTGAGTTTTCTTCATTAACATTCAAATTGGTCTTTTCAATTTGCATTGAAAAAAATCCCTTTAAGATTCAGTTTAGAAAAGCATCGTAAATTTTTAAAATGAGAAAAATTCTCTGCGGTCTGATCTGCTTTGAATGAATCTCACTTCTAGATATTTTAAAATTCTGAGAAAATATAACTTCAAGTAAAAGCGAATGGAATGTCTCTAAAAAGGGGGGATTTTCGATTCACAATCTCTGTATAATGCAAAACTGGACCTTTTCTTTGTGTCGGTCTTCCTGGCATCAGATGCTCGATTTTACTTCCCGGTATGTAAATAATATACAGCTAAAATAGACCTTATTTTATGTCTGTACACAAAAAATGCCTGTAAAAGTTGTGAATGAATAGGAAAAATACGTAGAATGTCATGTTACTCCGAATCGGCAGAATAATCTAATTGCCAAAGTTTTAATCCATTTTTTACATTAATAAATAAGTACGTGGTTTTCATTTGATCCCAAGTTTATACAATTAAAACAAGTGTATAAAAAAACTCATTTTTTACAATCACGAGTTTATGTAATCAAAGTGAAATCGAACTTTTCTCTACGAATAATAAATAAATGAATTCGTAGTTTTGATTTGGTCAAAAGTTTTTCGCAGTAAAAAGTAAAACAATTATTTTTCTGCGATCATAAATCTATGTAATTGAAGTGAAATCAAACTTGACTTACAAAAAAATGTGTAAATTTTACCCTTTCGTGATAACGTATATGAACAGATGAAGTTAAATATTTTGGATATTTTTTATCCGTGAAATTTTTCTCATCCTCTTCGTAAAATATTTGTTGTTAGTCACTCAATAGAAACTGTCACATGACCAATGTTTTTGGCAGCATGCCGTGCTGGGATGATCAATTAAAAAATACAAGGTGTGATAAATGAATAAGTTACTTCTCTCGCATTTTGTTGGGCTGTGTTCGTTACAAGGTCTGAATTTTCAAAAAACACGTGAATGCTCTCGGACACGAACCAAGGGATCAATTTAGCATAAACTTACATTGCAAATTGACATCCCCTCAAAAAAATATTTAGTGAGAGGGAAGAGATTCGAAAAAAAGTTTTTTCTTGACTTTATAAGGAACAGTTGTTGAACTTTTCATCCTTCCAGCTCCATTGCTTTCGTGATAGATACGTAGCCAGTCAGCTAGACCAGTTTAAAAACTGGAGAAATTCATCTGAACAGTTTTGGTAAGTGGCTTTCTCAGTCAGAAGTCCCGCACAGAGAAAGTTTTGTCTTTCTAGCTCTTGTATTGGTTTAAAAGAACACTTAGTGGGAAAAAAAGGGTGAGTGATTCAGTAAATCAAAAAACAAACCAAACAAAAAAAAGATCAGGATATCATTTTCTCTCCGGTCTCTTGTTTACAAAGAAGTTACTAGGAGCTCAAAATATAAGAGTTCTACATTTTTAGCCTAAGCAGACACACGAGACTGATGAGTTGAAACAATCTATTCTAAAAGAAAGGAGTACGAATTCATTTGGTCGTTATTACAACAACAACAAAAAAACATGAAAATTGTTATTTCTTTTTAATGAAAAGAAAGTTGAAAATTCATACGAGTAGAAAACGATTCTAGACAATTTGTACTATTTTTGAGGTGTTTTGATCATCTTGTCAATTTCTATCTTTTTTTAGTGCAGATCTGCGAAAATTTATGTAGATTATGAAATGTAATCTGGAAAGTGTGTATTGATTCTTGACTAAATAGACATGTACTGATGCCATGGGAATTACCTCCCCTTGCACCCAAACCCAGTATCATTATACATATATTTCGATTTTTTTTTTTTAGAGGAATCATCTTGATACGTTGAAAATTGTTGCAAAAATATAACCTATTTCAAATTAGAATTATGGAATTGAATTACCTTGTTAAAGCGTGGCAATAAATTTGGAAATGAGTGATTTAATTTTGGATCGGATCCATATACAATTACCTCCTACATAGTAGCTATAAGGCCACAGCGAAAATTCTCTATCCTCATGATATCTCCAAAAGTTCTCAATGAATATCAATGAAATTTTGTAGAGAGGTGGACAATAAGCTACTGAAGAAGTCAGGAAATTTTGAAGCAGATATATGCGAGATTATCTCCCCTATGTCGTAGCTAAGTGTTGGCAACCACAAAATATCCCTAAAAGTACTCTGTCCACACGACACCCCCGAATGTTACAGCTGAATTTTAGGGAAATTTTGTGGAAGCGTGGACTGTAGGCTATTGAAGAAAGGATTACATTTTGGAGTGGATCCATCATCGATTACCTCCCCTATGTTCTTGCTATCAGTCTACACAGGGGTTTCGTTTTGAAACAATAGGTTACTACATTTGATTGTAAATAGCCCCAAACGACTTGTTTTGAGACGTATGATTCTTTTATAAACTTTACTCATTATGAAATTTCCTTTCCAACAATATACAATACGTTCATATTTGATTATTTTTTCTGACTCGTGCATCAGAGCGAAAATCCACCATTATGAAAAATGGCGCTTAAACGATTTTGCTTCTAATCTAGAATGTCTACCCAAGATATTCTCACTCACTGAAGATTCTTCTAGCATAAACAATAAGTTTCATTAGAAAAATCGTACGGGTCCCAATTGCAGCATCTAGACTATGAAATACTACCTATTGTATGTATTGCTTGCTATACTAACCACTGAACCAAACGATGGGTATTTAGTCCGTATGTATTCGATTTTTTAGATGGGCGAGACAGGAAGAACTGGGGCCCCTTTTACCATTGTTGGTTCCATAAGCCATCCTCCACAGTTGAATACAGGACAAAAGGTCAACAGTCAAAACGCAAGCAGAGTAGTATGGACTACTGCTAGTTACAATCGTGTTTAGTCAAAAGGCATCAGTCGAGATTATCAACACTATAGTACGAATATTTAAACTAAATTTGTAGTGATTAAGTAATTTATATTTTATTTTGTGAATTTGAATGAATAAAGGTTCTATTGTGTCAAAAAAACATTTTAACCTTTAATTGATTTTTTAAACACCTGAAATAATATTACAATGTTAAACAGGGAGCTCACTTGTTATTTTCACGGAAGTACGATTTATATTAATTATCATTTCTTTGTTCCAATTTTATATCATTCAATTATTGACTTAGATGGCGAGGTTTTAATATAATTTATTTAATATAGATCTTATTGTAATAAATAAAAATTATTCATGTTTTCTGATCATTTTCGTTCGTTGCTTATGAGATGTGTCACACCATCTGTGTGTTTTTCTGTCTGTTTGTCTACATTATCGTTTGTTTATCTATCAGGCTGTAAAAACCATATAAACATGGGCGCCGTCCAACTAAATTTGACATTCATACTTAATAGACCTTGGAGAAAGTTTGCTTGCTTTTTGTTTATTCACGCCTCTGCTCCACCAAAACTCTGAGGCCCATTAAATTAATATTCTACATGTAATTTGGCGAGGGTCAACTACCTACAGGATATAGAGGTCATTCGAGGACATTTCTTGGTCATTTCTAGTCAATTTTCAGAGTTGTTGGCGGCTATTTTAAACCAAGTATGCTGGAATTTATGTATGGGTACATTTCCTCACAACGAAGATCGTGATCTATACGACGTTGACTTCTGCAGTCGATCAATGTCACTAAAGGTAATTTCTAGTTATCTTAAAAACAACTTTCCAAGTCTTTGGCCATAGTTTAGCACCTATGAAACTGAAAATGGCCATAGAAGTACATCTTTCCCTGGCAAAGGTCTTATGCAAGGCAGAGTTGACCTCCGGGGTCATTTGAGGTTACTAACTAGATAGTTTTCAGAGTTATGGGCCACAATTTTGCACTAAAGACAATGAAATTGAGGGTACATATTCTCACAAAGAAGGTAACAGATTAAGAAAAGTTGACATTTGGAGCTCATTCAAGGTTATCAGAGATAATTACTGGTCATTTTCACTCAATTTTCCAAATTTTTGGCAATGATTTCGTAATTAACTTAAATTTGGTAGGTGAGGAGAAATTCTTTCTGAGCAAAGATCATATGCAATGCGATATTGACCCTAGAAGTTATTTGAGGTCACCTGAGGTGATTTTTAGTAATTTCTAACCAACTTTTCACGTTGTTAGCCACGATTTTGCACCTGTAAAATTGAAATTCGACATAGAAGTAGATTATTTCATGGCCAAAGTATTTAGACATGAGATTTTTTTTTACATTGGGGCCATTCGTGGTAACCATGCGTCATTTCTGGTCATTTACAACGAACTTTTCAAGTTGATGGCCAAAATATTGCATCTAGGACAATCTCTTAAGATCTCTGTACTTTGCCGGACTTCCCCATGCTTTTACAATAGACAGCTTTATATTGGTCGTTCTAGGATTGGACCCACACTTTATCTTTTCATACTGGCACCCTATGGGAGGAGAAACACTCATGTAGTATATCCAGAAGGCCTGTCAAATCAAGTGACGATATTATTCGCCCTTTTTGTGCATCAGAATATTTCTTCTGTTGTAGCTACTCTTTCATGCGTACATGGAATAAATAATCCCATTTTCATTGCTGTGTGGTGTAAGAAGAAAACATCAACATACTTTGACATTTTTCTCTCCAGGCAACGCCTGGTATCCTTGTTAGTATATTATATATATATATATATACATAAATATTTAATGGTTCTAAAGGGAAAGGAAACTTTTCCTCCCATGTAAAGGGTCAAGAGTGAAAGGAGACTTTTCCTTCCCTATAGAAGGTCAAAAGTGACAGAAGACCTTTTCACATTTCAAGGTGTGAAAAGTGGAGGGAGACTTTTCCTCCCTTTAAGGGGCCAATAGTAATGGGAGAATTCCTCACCCCCTTCGTAGGATCAAAAGTGAAGGGATACTTTTCCCCACCTTTAAGGGGTCAGAAGTGGGGGTGAATTTTTTTTGCACCTGACGGGAAACTTTTTCCATTTTAATATGACAGTTCAGGGAAACCCTTTTCCCTTTTAAGAGGTCATAAGTGAAGGGTGACTATCTACCACCTTTGAGGCACCAAAATGGATAGGGAGATCCTCAATAAGGGGGCTAAAAGTGAAGGGAAACTCTTCCTCCCTTAAGGGGTCAAAAGTAGAGATAATCTTTTCTTCTTTCTTTTTTTTTTCAATTTTAAGGGGTCAGAAGTGAAGGGAAGCTTTTTCCCTCAATAAGGGATGAAAAGTGAAGGGAAACCTTTTTTGATTGTCTTAAAGCTCAAGCCTTTTATTATTCCTTACATGTTCTACTCGACGTAGAACATGTAACATTTGAATGTCGATCATATGAGTTAGGATACAAATTAATCATTTATAAGAAGAACAGCACTTATCTATCAGATGCACGTTATTAATCTCTAACTAGTAGGAATAGAACAGGAATTATGATACATGACCAATGCATAATTATTGGAAACTAGGCTTTCAGGATGATACAACACGTTTAGTTCCTGCGACTAGAGAAGACCACATGCGATCTCGTGGGCTAGGTTCTCGACATAGTAAATACTAATGACAGAAGGACTTTGTGTATGCCAAGATATCCAATGTCATGACAATACTGATAGGAAATATGCTAGGGAAATAGAAATACGTATACTAAATACCATACGAACAGCACGCGGTGATAGAATCCATTGGATTAAGCTAAGAGAGAACTTAGTGGTCCAGAGACCAGGTCTTCACCGACCAGCGCAAGCTGAAAAGTGAACACATTAGTTAAGACCTTTATACCTATGGTTAAACGAAGTGACGCCTGTGGATGTGGACCAGTATTAGTATTTTCATATTCAGATCTATGTATTTAGCCAGTTTCGTATTTAATTGAGTAGTTTCGTATTTAGTTTTGTACAAATTTTAGCTAAATAAAAAACGAGTTGTTACTCTGTTTGTGATGTAACCAACGATGGAAAGCTGTGAGCGATTTTATTGTTGATAATTGGTGCAAAGAATTGCGTAGTTCTGAGAAGTCTTGCTGATAACAGACCAAAATAGATGGACATCTGAGGAATTATGTCAATTAATGGAAAGCGATATTCACCTTGAGCCCAATGAAATACATAAGTGGTTTCCGAGACAAAAGAGACAGTGAAACAATCAGCCAATATGTCGCTTCACTCAGAAAATTGTCTGAGAATTGTAATTCGGGAGACGGACTCAATGAGTCTGGTGGTTGGGTGAGAAACGAACAGTTTTTAAAAGCGACTGTTCAGTGAGAGAGCATTGACGTTGGAGAAAGCTCTCGAGATATTAATGGCTATTGAATTACATATGAAATTCTCTAGAGAGTTTTAAAGTACACAGGGAGTGTCTGTAAATGAATCTGATACGCCCATTCATAGTTCGCATGAAAAAAGGGGGAGTGCTACCGCTGTGGTAGTACCTGCCGTCTTGCTGACAAGTGTCCTTTCAAGAAGCGTTATAGATGCAAGCGGACAGGACGTACTCGTCGGAAGCGTGGGCAAGATAATAATAGGCAGACTGGGGGAAAGGTAGACGGGTGAATTGAAAAACTGCAATGAACAACGTTGATGACAATGAAGAAGATTGTTTGGATGGAACAGAGATGGGTATGGAGATGTTGGACCTGAAAACCATTGGCGTCGCATTAATCGCTTGTGCAAGTGGAATAGCGTGTGAATAGAAGCGAGTTGATGATATAGGTGGACACGGGTGCGTCGTGTTCGATGACAGGGTTGGGAGAAGTCCAAGGAATTGGATAGTTTGAAATATTTGAAAGAGAGTTCGGTAAAATTGAAGGCGTATAGCAGCGAATTGATGAAACCGTGTGGTGTATTGGAGGTTGATGTAATGTATGATGGAACAGAGGGTCGTTTGCCGTAATTGGTTGCGAAAGACGATATTCTAACACTGCTGGGTCGAAATTGGTTACCAAGAATGCAGTTGAATTGGAGAGACTTGTTTCGCTTGGTTGAGGGAGAGGTTTTTTTGAAATTGGAAGAGTTCTTGGCCAAATTTGATTCGGTGTTCAGCGAGGAGATTGGTTGTTTAAACTACTTCAAGGTGAAATTGCCAGTTGACAAGATGACTCCACGATTTTGCTGGGGGCAGCCAGTAACTTACGCAATAAAAGAAGCGATCGAGATGGAACTTGACGGACTACTGAGCAAGGGCGTCCTTGAAAATACCGATTATTCACGTTGGGTTGTACCTGTTGGACTAGTACCCAAAGATAACACTGGAACTATTTGCATTTGTGGAGATTACAAGCAGATCAGAAATGTGTCTGCTCCTTGTGACACATATCAAATTCCCAATACTGAAAAGGCAGTGAAAAGTTTTGCAAGCTTAGCTTGAACCAAGCTTATCAACAACTGGAATTAGATGAAGAAACACGAGGATTGCTCAGAATCAACACACATCGTGAGTTGAGTCATCCCACGCGCTTGTTCTTTGGGGGTTCATACCGCTACCGGAATCTTTTAATTGAACATGGGTAAGCGATTGAAGAAAATACCTTTCTGTAAAGTGTGCGTGGATTACTTTTTTTGTTTTGGGTAGTAATGATACCAGACATCTTATGAACCTGTGGAAGGTATTGTCTGCACTGGATTCGACAGAACTCAAGCTAAAAGGACCAAATGTTAATTTCTCCTCCCAGAGGTAACCTATTTAGGTTTTAAAATTTGTAAGGCAGACATGCGATCAGAGACGAGGAATGATCCAATTTTGAGTAGGGTGTATGAGTCAACAATGAATGGATGGATAAATTACTCTTCGAATGCAGAATTGAGGCCATACTCCAGAGAGGGGCTAAGATGATGCAATACTCTGGGGAGGCTGGGCTGTCATTCCTCCTAAGTGGAGGGTATTGTAGGAACTTAATCAGAGTCACATTGGAATTGTGTGCATGAAGGCCCTTGGTGGAAGCCATGTAGGTTGGCCAAACTTGGATGCAGACATTGAGATGACATGTAAGACTTGTGACGCATGCGTACAAGGTCAGAGCAGACCAAACAGCTCTCATTCATTGCTGGGAATATCCTAGTCAGTCCTCGGAGAGAATTTTGCTGCCTTTCTTTATGGGATGTATGTTTTTAATTGTTGGGGGTGCATATTCAAATTGGACCTGATGTGCATGAAGGATACGTCTGCTACGCCAGCTACAATTGAGGAGTTTAGAGAGATATTCGCCACACAGGTACTGCTTCCGTTGTTGGTGAGTGATAGTGGTGCATGTTTTACCTACGATGAATTTGAACTGTTCATGAAATCCAACGGAAACCGGCAGATGTTCACAGCTCTTTATCACCCATCCTCAAATGAGCGTACTGAGTGCACATTCAAAGGGGCACTAAAGAAGATGAGAATAGAAGGGGCGGCAAATCTATACATATAATCGAATTCAGGGGTGTAAGTGTAATATGGAACGGGGGACAAAAGTTATAACTACCTTGCATGATTTCAAGGTTGACAACCCGGATCCGATTTGGGGATGTGTGGAGGTTGGGTGAGGCGACATGTGGATCAAATTCTGAGACTTCCCCCAAGGCTTCCTGAGGAAGCGCTGCCCGACGTTCCAGTGGTTGCGGTGCCTAAAGTACCCGAGGTTCCAGATGCACCTGGAAGCCCTGAGGGAGCGAAGGTGTCAGCCGATTCTCCAGTGAGCGATGCAATGGTTTCTCCAGGTTGCATTGTGATACCCACTGCTCCTGGAGTTCGTAGGTCGGGTCGTAGATTTCAACGATCATTCACGTTTGATGTCTATGCGCCTGGTTGCTCAGTAAGGTTGCAGTTGTTGTGGCGTCTTATTTGATTCAGGACTGATCAGTTATCTGATATTGTTACATGGAGGACTGTGAGTGATCTGCCCTCGAGTTTTTGCTCAACATGTGGTTTCTTTTCTCAGTCAATGAAATGACACCTAATTGTTTCCTGTGGAGCTAGTGGTCTAGGACCAATACGAAGGATTCATTATAGTAAATTGGATATTAAATACATCAAAATTAAACATGCCTGGTTGTATGTCCTGGAATGATTCTATGTAATTGCTAGGTATCTTTTTTTAATAAAAGTATTTTCCACAAAATAAAATGTAGTTCAAGAAGTCGCCACAAATCAAAGCAGACGCTCTTAGAAACGATCCTGGATACAAGATACGCATGTGCGTTGGTTTACGGGAAATATGACTTCCAACGGTTGGGTTTAGGTTTTTAATGATATTCAGTGAATTCACTGTTTTGTTAAAGTTGAAAATTTACTAATTACTAAAAAGAAAGCCTGAGCTTTAGTCTGGGTTGGAAATGTTTTTCGATATTTATTTCCCGGCATCGAGGACACTCTGGCCCCAGAGACGCACCACAATTATGACTTTGAAAAAAGAAAAAAAAAAAAAAAAGAATAAATGTGATGACTTGGACTTTAACAAAAACACTTTTAATTATATCTCTAAGTTCTACTCAAAGTTATGAGGAAATTACCATTTGCTTGTCAATCAGTTCTTGTGGTTTTGTTCATTAACTATTTCGTTGTCTATGTCTTCATCATAGTCAGTGATATCAAACTCTTAAAAATTGGTGGTTTTTAGTTAGAGAACTATCTTTAGTTCTTAGAGGGTTTTCTTGTTAAAAAGATTAGAGGCAAAGCTGGACACACAAAGATTACTCGGCACTAAAAAGATAGAAATATTGAAAAACATTTCCAACCAGGCTCGGGGAATCTTCACAGACTGATCGGAAAAAAAGAGCGCCAAGGGTTTTTGAACGCTAAATGGTCAAAGTTGAAGATCAGCAGTTGCACTCTAAAAATAGAATTGACTGACTTCTATTGCTACTCACTTTGCTACAATAAATATAATATCAAGGTCTCAGTACTTTCACGTACCTTACCAAGATGTTTTGCAGGTGACTCCTTTTGGCATTTAATAATGTTCCCTTAAAATCCATGTCGTTCGAGGATAGCGCAAATACCGCTAATATTGATATACATCTAAATTACAACAATTTCGTTGGTTTGTCTTCCGTAGAGAACCGATATGGTAAAGAATTTTGGAGATTACCTACATATTTTACTCATTTATGTAACTTTTGTTTATTTACTCTTTTATACCAAGTATAATTTATACTCTTCATTCAGACATCATATACAGGAGACCAGATTACTCTCTTGCATCACGGGTGCCTGTCAGGGGTAGGGGGGCGGCAAATAAGGCATTCTCCCTCCTCCCCGGATCGGGTATTCTCACCTAGGGCGAGTGGTGTTTGGAGTTGGAGTCTTATGGTCAATGAAGGATAACGGGCGCCCATGTCGAGCGTAGGTAACTTTCCTCTAGGGTTTGGATATGTCATACGTCGGGAATACGGTAATTATCGATTTATGAATATTACTTGTT
>OY735216.1:10658154-10780654 GCA_963457665.1 Thysanoteuthis rhombus | reverse complement strand
GAAATCCGTTTGCGTTAGTTTTGCACCCGAAACCCGAAATGACATTAACTCAGAAATTACATCACGTGGTGAATCACCATGCAGGAGTTCCATCAGCTCCTCTTGCATACCTGTCACAGCCTGCAACACCTGAGCATTCTCAATGAAAATATTCTGGAGTTATAGAATTTCATCGTCTTCAAAGTTTGGGAAATATCCACTGGGTTCCTCTTACAGCTTGAAAAGATGCTCAGTGATTAATTCTTTGAATATGTCAGTCTTGACACCATGATAGAGAGAGAGTAGAGCCTCTGTCTCTCTCTCTCTCTCTCTCTCTCTCTCTGTCTCTCTCTCTCTCTCTCTCTCTCTCTCTCAGACAGACACACACACATGCATATACACATGACGGGCAAAACTGCCAAACTATCAGTTCATATACAGCTACAATGAAGTGAATATAACTGTGAAAATTGACAGGGGGTAAAGCAAAGTTCTCTGTGTCCATGTTTTTGCATTACTACTACTACTACTACTACTACTACTAAAGAAATATACTAAAATATATAATTGTATATCCATACGTTAATAATCTTGTCACTTTTTATGAGTACTTTCCTAGTATATATATATGTATATATATATATATATATATATAAGTATATATATATATATATATATATATATATATATATATAAGTATATATATATATATATATATATATATATATATATATATATATAGAGAGAGAGAGAGAGAGAGAGAGAGAAAATTATGAGATATATTTCCAATCATATAGCTCTATTTTTATTCATACTGTATTATCAAAGACAACAACAAAATATTCGATTCCAGCTGTCCCATTTTCTTTATTCATTCTATTTACGCTGTTTAGGCCAAATGATACATTCATCGTGTAATAACGGGAGATCATTTTAAATGGTTCTGAAGTAATATAACGCATTTATAATCATTTCTGTCGGATCATGTATCCATTTCTTAATCATATATATATATATATATATATATAATCATTATATACATATATATGTGTGTGTGTGTGTGTGTGTGTATGTGTAAATGGCTCGCATTACTCCATTTAATGAGAAAAAACTGCCTAGAGTAATTGCACCTTTGCCCCATTCAAAGTACCCCCCTTGCGACTTCTGACACTTATCCAAGCGTCCCTCCTGCTCATCAAAGTTGCTAAATCGACCAGTATCAACTGTCTCATCCCGTCCCGTCTTCATTGACCCTGTCCACAGTCTGAAGTCTTTGTAGAATAGGCTGACAGACATGACAGAAGTGATGCTTAGTCCCCCCCCAAAAAACCTGCTCGAGACTCTAAGAATGGGCGGGCTCGGTCATTATGTATCCAGCGATTACACAGTATTTAGGATAACCTTACGGAATAAGCCTGTTCATGCATGATTGGTTGACAAGTTACTTGAAGGTCGCACAGCCAGTTTTCAAGATGACTGAATGACAGTTTCTGGATAGACCTTGTTAATGAATTAAAGATTTAGTCAAAAATGCTGGAAACTTTTGCTTCAGTGGCTATTGAAGTCGACTGCTTGTAGACCTTTCATGGTTAAATGATTTTGGGTCAATCTGTTTGCAAGTCAATTGACTCTTGACTCCTTGACACTTGACTTAATTCCGCTTCTGGCAACAGATCCCCCCCTCTCCCTACATACTAAGATTCACCTTAGTACAGTTCAAGGATAAATGAATGGAAATCGTGAAAGGAAAATTGTGTTACGCTTACCATCTACTTTCCCGCCCTGATAATCATCATTCGAAGTCCTGCGATCGAATCCCGACCTCTGACACCGATGTAAAATACCCATTTTCAGACGCGTGGCAGGCCAAATAGTAACTAACTTCAGCTTAGAGTGGCAGAACACCACAGTAGTTCGGTAGTCAGCCTTACATATCAAGGAAGGTGTATTGAAAATATACAACCAATGCATAAAGCAACAAGCAAATTCGACCACCTTTAATAAAGTTGAACTCATAGAGACTGAGGTTGCCAGGTGTCTTTCGCCATACAAGATCAAATTTATATGGTCTTGGGGAAAAGGTTGAGTAGTTTCTGTACCAAAATGAATAAATAACTTCAAATTCATTACTAGACTAAGCTTGCAGGAAAATGGATTAAAATACATTCTTTATCAATTTTTTTATGTATATTAAAGTCGTTCGTGTGAAAGGGATTGTTATCTTTTGTAAATTTCTCTTCAGAACCAAATCTGTATTTCCGGAACAAATTGCTTTGTTCAGTTACAAATTTGCTCCTGTTGCAGAGTTGGGCATTTTTTAAAATCCTGATCCATACGTACGTGTGTTGATCCTACATTAAACCGACATTGTATCATATTCTGTCCTTATGGAACATCTACAAAACGGCTGGTTGACCATTGCCCCGCAGCAAGTTACCCTCACAGACAATCTCGAACATTTCTGATCTTGTACGGGGTTGCCAGATTGGGCTACAAGGGAAGATAACTCGAGATTTATTTCAGAGACTTACCCAACATGAATATTTGAATTGCCAACATTAAACCTCTGCCTCCAGACTCTCTCGCTTTCCAAATTCCTCGCTTTCCAAATTCGACACTATTCCAATGCCAGTGTTGGGTAAGTCTCAAAGACAGAGCTTGGATTATCTCCCCATGTCTCCTAATCTGGCAACGTTGTCTCCACGACACTTTCTGGACAGGTCAGCTAAAATGAAACTTAAGAGAAACTGTTTTCTAGCTGGCAGGAAAATGAGCCTACACTTGACTATTACAGTCAGTGTTCAGATAACGAATGACAAGCGGCAAATGACACAGTTTGTGCAACATGATGCACTTTGGTGCAGTCGGATTGCACACTGTTTTGCTATTCATTCCTTTGATCCGTTCTCTCTCTCTCTCCCTCTCTCTCATCCCTTTTCTTTTCACTTATCCTCCCTTTTTCTCTTTCTCTTTTCTGTCTTCCCTCTTATCCACCCTTTCTTTTCCTTCTCATTCCATCTTCTTTATTTCTGGCTCTCTCCCCACCTCTTCCATTGTCTCTTTTCTTCTTCTGTCCCGATTTTACCCCACCTGCTATGTTCCTATTCCATGCTTTCATTCTTTCTCTCTCTCACTCTCCCTTTCTTTCTTTCTCTCTCTCTCTCCCCCTCCCATCCTTTATCTAACCCTGTCTGTTCTTCTCTCTATCCGTCGTTTTACTCTCTGTCCCTCTCCCTTTATCCTTTCCCTCTTTGTCGCTATAAATTTTCTCTCTTTCTCCTCACCTTTTTTCTCTTTTTTTCTCGTTTTCTCTCCCCTTACTCTTTTCATCTTTCTTCCCTATTTTTCTTCTTTCCCGTCAATTTCTATTCCCGCCTTCTCTCTCTCTCTCTCTCTCTCTCTCTCTCTCTTCACATTTTTCTCTCTTTTATCTGTCCCCTTCTCTTTGTTTTCCTTCTCTCTTCCTTCTCCTTTCTTTTGTTCCTTTCCACTTTCTTTCTTTACGCCCGTTTCCTTTTTTCTTTCTCCCTCCCTCATCTTCTCTCTTTCTCTTTTTCTTACCCCTCCTCTTATAATCCCCTCTCTCTTTCTTACTTCTAAACCCTTTTCCTTCCCCCACCTACAGCCCTTCATCTCTATTCTTTTCTCACTCTCTTTCCTCTTTTGCACATCTTAATCCTTATTTCGCTTTTCAAACTTTCACTTTCACTTTTGCCCCTAACACCTCATGTTCCGTCGACACGTCCAATTTCTTTCTTTGATGGGTGGAGGGCCCAACACCTCGATTGACCTCACCCCGTTACTATCGTAATTTTAATCTTCTGCTCCTATCCAGCCAAAGTCTCTTATCTTTCTTCTTGTATTATCGAAAATTTGAGCTTCCTCAAGATTACCAGGTCGTTTCGACACAACAGAAGACGACTATGACGATGACAGCGACAACTAACTGAGCCCTAGGTAGAGATTTAGGGAGTCTAGGAGGGGGGTGGATCGTATTGGGGCCCCTTCCAATTTCTGGTGAGATCTTTTCAGTAGAAATGAAGTAGGTGAACTACTATTCATAAAGCTTCGTGGGGGCCCTCAATTAGTGGCGCAGGGGGGTATTTTTTTTCAAAGAGCACCCTAACACCCCAAGTTTCTTCTTCTTCTTCATCATCATCATCATCATCATCATCATCATCATCATCATTTCACTCACTACGTGTTCATAGTAAGTGTCTGGTGGTTATCAACGGGGACTGTTTTGGTGGTTTTCGCTGCAGATCAGGTGACAGCAAGTCTCTTCAGTACTCCAGTACTCTCCTTAGAGTTAGTAATTTCATTTTTATCATTCGTTGTGGCTAAAATCTTATTTTATTTTTCGTTGTGTTGTCATTATCAATGATAACATCGTCTTCATTCCAAATGATTGATTTATTAATAAATTATTGCCCTCATCATCATCACCATCATCATCATCATCATCATCATCATCATCATCATCATCATCATTTCTCTTAAACACCATCAATGCGAGTTAATATTATTATTAGTTATTATTGACGATTATTATCTTATCAAGAGTTTCGTAGGAATGATATTCCGATTTCTATTTTTAGTCACTGAGTTATTTCAAATTATTTCATAATTTAGCTTCAATTTTATCATTACTTATTATACTTATAATTAAAGGTTTTATTATATTTCACTGCGTGTGCTGTTATTCAGTTATTAACTCCATGGCTTTCGCTTGGAAATAACGTCAAATTTGTTGCTGCCGTCGTCATTATCATCATCATCAGCAGCAGCAGCAGCATTTTAGCGAACCTTGGTTTTGTTATTATTTCTCTTTCCTTGTCCCTTATTTGATTATAAACATCTTTTACAACCGGCCCCACCATTTTGATTATTTTAAATTCAGTGTATTAGTTATTACTAGACGTAGCCCTAGACCCCGACTGCAGGTATTTTACAGTCACTATAAGCGACCGACAGTGACACTACCAGTAGTCATCCCCATCATTTTTCAGTCATTACAGTCGACATTAGTATTGTCCTTTCTTTCTTTCCACCTTTTCTCTCTCCCTTTCTCTCCCTCTCTTTCTTTCTTTCTTTCTTTCTTCCTTCCTTCCTTTCTTTCTTTCCTTCTTTCTTCTTTTCTTTACTACTGACTTGGTTTACATGGTCGCTGCTGCTGTGTCTGTTGACACTGCAGCGTTTAAAGTTCGATCAGTTCCAGCTGCAGAGGAGTTAGGCTCCACCCCCCAATCACCAATATTACTACTACTGTTCAGTTCCATATACGGACTACAACCACTTACAAAGGCAATAAACAACTACGACCAGCGTTTTACTACTAGTGTGGCTGCAACTCTTCAGTTCCATCGGCAGGGCTTGTTTTCAGACGTCCTACCCCAGAAGAGGATTAACAGGATTTCCTTGGCCCATTTTTTATCTTCATTTTTGTTCATATTGGATGGCAAAAATCGGACTTTTTGCTGACCCCAGAATTCGGTTTCAGGGGACAACCTCCGTTCTGGACCAAATGTCTGGCGAATGGGACTATCTACAAACCGGGTAAATATCTTTGTTGCTAAACATAGCTTGTAAAGATACCGTCACCAGTGGAAAATCCTTTGTGTATGGTGTGGACTGTTGATCCATATATTCATGTCCTTGAGAATGTATGTTGTATCATGTGTGTGTATGTGTGTGTGTGTGTGTGTGTGTGTGTGTGTGAGTGTGAGTGTGTGTGTTATTGTTATTGATGTTGGGGGGCGATATAACAGCATTTATTTCCCGTTCAAAAAATATGTGATAGTATCAAGTGTTTCTTGTTTTCTTTTGTCACTATCGAAATATTTCCTATATTGTGTGTGTGTGTGTCTGTGTATGTGTGTTTATATGCATGTATGTGGATATGTGTGTGTGAGTGTGTGTGTGTGTGTGTGTGTGTGTTTCATATTTGTGTGTTTGCGTTTGTGGATGTATGTGTATGTATCACGCACGCACCTTGTTGTTAATACATACCAGAGACCAACTTTGACACAAGGCCATATTTCGAGAGTACTCGGCGATGATCGCGTTCTCTTACAATAGTCCACGGGATCAGTAACCCTGAGTTCTATATTTGTCGTGGTCATACGACGAGGTATGGTGAATGTACGTCTGCTAAAGATTTGAAATAAACACTGTCTCCAGATTTTGGTGGCCCCTTTCTTAGAATATCAAAATATCGGTATGTATGTGTCAGCGGTTATAGGTGTCTGCCTGTATGCATGTATTTATGTGGGTGAGTGTGTCTATGTTTATTTGTGTATAAAAATTCTGTGTCAACATTTTGATAGTGTTATGGGATCAATGATGGAACGCAAGTCTCAAGCCAAGTGATGCGGACTTCTGTCATTGGACACCAAATAAATAAAACTTATTTACTCACGAAAAAGGAAAGACAATTAGAAAGGAAAATTTAAAGAAAGTCATGAAGAAATCTATTTATCAGGAATCAGTATAGAACTTACGAAATTCTACAATGTCCGAAATCACTCTATATTGACAATTTGATACAGGCTTTACTTGCGTAGGATTGTATGCTAGGATTTGTCCTGTGACCTGTTTCACTTCATCATCGTCATCATCAAGGCTTGGCTCCACAAACAAAGATTCGGGGGAGGTTTCCACGTCCGTTGTAGTCCTTCAGATGGCCCACGAGTCGATTGCTTGGAACAGTCCTCACGCTTATTCTAATGGAGTTTTAAGGTGACGTACGGCGTGCACGTGACCAACTCTACCCTTTAAATCAAGGGTTTACATGCAATGACCGTCTGAGATGGGACGATGAAAGTAAGGTTGCAAGGTCGCAAGGTCGCAGGTTCTCTGCTGGAGTTGTTTCTCCTAAGCAGATGTCCAAGCCGTCTGTAGAGGTCTGCCGCCCCTTAGAGGAGTATTCCAACAGTATGGCTGATGACTCAATATGTTGGGTCTGCCGCGTGTCTAATATAGTAGTTTCTTAGCCACCAGTGCCAATGGACGATTTTCAAGTTCAGGTCAAAGTCAGGACCTTATATGCTGATTTTTAAGGTAGGCTGGCAGACAAGGAAAATTTAATAGCACAATTCTTTTCATCTCCAAGCTACTCTGAATTGGACTTGTACTTAACTAAGTTAAGTTTTCTTAATATCTATAATTTCTTGATGTGTGTTTATGTGTGTTTATAAGTTTGAAATATATTGTTTTGGCCAGAAGGAGGCGCCAGCGTGTGTGCTAATTTGCAAATATATACACGAATCTTTGAATTCGTAAATAACTAATGGTCGCATATTGCGATGTCGCAAATTTATAATCGAAATAGCCCCACGAATGGTCCCCCCGACCAACCATCCAAGTGGACTAAAGAGTTTTTCTCTTCGCTAAAATGTATATGAGTATGTGTGTGTGTGTCCAGACGGTACTGTTCACTTTTGAGGGGTTACAAGCTTGAGAATTTGCCTGAGTACACCATTAGGCACAACCTAGTTACGATTCATTTATTTTTTTTATCAAAAGCATACTTTGGGGGGTCACTATGGTCCTTTTGGACCAACAATGCCCAAATCTTGTGCTGGTATTTTTCTTTTGAGTATAATTTTAGAAAAAAAACATCTATTTATGAAAGAAATAATTCTCTATATATTTTTTAGATAATTAGTTCTGGTGTACGCACGAGCTGCGGTGGTTCATCCATGCAAGGTACAGATATTTATATCCAAGTCTAAAAACATTTTCTTCGAGTAAATATGTATTACTTCACGAGCAAGCAGGTGTGTTTATGTGTATGTATGCATGTTATTTACACACACCATGACAGCCTGTGTGTAAACTCGCACTTGTATTTGCATCCTTGCTGTGTCAATATGTGAATGTCTCTACGTGTATTCTCGCGTGTACATAAACAAATACAAAACTACACAAACATTAATTTATTGTTATCTTCGATGTTTATGTTGCAGTATTTTAATCCCCTCTTCACAAGGGTCGTTCCGATGTAAGGGCCTACACAATACCTGTTGTTCCCAAGCGGTCACCCTTCTAAGTACTGATCAGGGTCCATGCTGCTTATTTTCGTTGATCGAACGAAAACCGGTGTGTTAAGCATGGTTTGACCGTATGATGTTTTTTTTAAATTGTAGCTAAAGGTACTAATAGCCGTGTCTCTGGATGAATAGTTGCAGGTTCGAATCAAACGAAGGGTTATTTTCCTTTTATTGGAAACAGAATGCACTTTCAAGGGATACTGAGCAATGTTTGTCTTTATTACGTGGGATTTCACTATTGGACATTTATCTATTGTTTTTGCAACAATTGTAGATTATTATGTGCCCAGATTACTGGTCTGATGCCCCACTTTCTCATTTTTCAACTAGATATGGGAATAACTATGTCGACTGCCAACCTGTATTTTTTTCTGTCAGAGTAACTTTTTCTTAGATTTACTCCCTTACAGGGATAAAGAGCTTTGACTGCCCTGCTAATCACCCATAGCTGGGAGAAGAAATGGATACATGTCTCTCCCAGGGACATCATTGCAAAGTGAACCCAAACACGAAATCACCTCTATGTACACTGGAGTACTCATCAGTACTTGTGTATATGTACACATATGCAGCTTTAATGGTTTACGCAAAATAACGCCCACACTCATTTAATATGTACACCGGACTGAGACGCTTCCGTTGCTACTTTATGCAGGATTGTGTTTTCTTATTTCGGTATTGATAGTTCCTTAGTCAGCCACAAGGCCACGAGTATTGGGTACCAAGTAAAGATCAAACTAACTGCACGAATTGTTTTCAAGACTTGCTCACGAGCCATTACGTCTACGGCGAGGCTCCCGTCTCATTTTGGTAGATACACACAAACAAACGAAGAATAAACGAACACATGTAAGATAGATAGGTGCACAGATTGACTCTGACTTTTCTTTCTTTTAGAATCTCTTTCTATCTAAATACACTGACAAAGGTTTTATTTTATTTCGTATACGCTTAATTCAAGCCTTATCCAAATAGTAGTCGATTGTCCCAATAAGGTATTGTCAATTAGGAACCAAACACAGAATGAAAATGCTTTATCTAGGATATGAATACCCATAGCAGATCTCGAAACGTCCATTGCTGAACCAAAAACAATGAACTTTACAACGAACTTTTTTGCATGTCTTACAGTCGAGTCTTTCAAGTGCAGAGGTTTCCATTTTAGTCGATATTCCCACAGCCTGGCCGTCAGCAATCATTAAAG
Source organism: Thysanoteuthis rhombus (assembly GCA_963457665.1). Classification (NCBI taxonomy): domain Eukaryota; kingdom Metazoa; phylum Mollusca; class Cephalopoda; order Oegopsida; family Thysanoteuthidae; genus Thysanoteuthis; species Thysanoteuthis major. The sequence goes on along the minus strand of OY735216.1, from coordinate 10,771,420 downwards.
GTAGTGGCGGGGATATTCCACGGAAAATGAGATTTCATTTGAACAGGAATGATGAGTTATTTATGTTATCAGATTATCACGGATTTTAGAAGGATGGAAATCCGGGTACTGGTTCTTTCGTTTAAAACGTGAGTTCCCGGTTTCATTGCTCTGACGTTTCTGATAACGTTCATGAAACGAAATCCGTATCTGGATTATACTGGCTGATGCACAGGTTCTTGTATATTTCATAGCTATTTGGTAGTTTCATGCCTTTGTCTTTGGTATCATTCGTTCCACATAAAAATGCACTGGAGTAAGGGGTGCATGAGTGATGACATTTGGAGGTGAAGGGTAAAGTACGTAAGAACACACACACACACAAACATATATATATATATATATATATATATATATATATATATAGAGAGAGAGAGAGAGAGAGAGAGAGAGAGAGAGAGAGTGCGAGAGAGATCTTAGTAAAGCTAGGGACATGTTTGTTTGATATAGTTGCAAATCAAGTACTACGTCATATGGAAATATATATTTATAGATGTCCATATGTCACATTGTCAACATTGAAACACGAGTTATCTTCCATGAACTTAACTTACACCCACAGCCACAATCATCCACACACACAGGCATACACACACACACACACACACACACACACACACATACACACATCATGCTTTATTCCATTGTATTCATCAATCTCCTTCAGTCTCAGAAGGATTACTCCGTGATTGCGTTGTAGCCGTAACTATAGCCTCGCTTCTTTCGTGTTGTTTTCTGGAGTTGCGAGCAGCGGTACTGGAGGTCACCTCTCCCGAACGCAAGCCAAGGCGAAGTGTACGAAGATCCTGGGATACTCACTCGACAGAACTTCCTTCTCGGCTTCATGATCCTAAGGAACGCCTAGCGATACATTTGACATCAGCTTGACAACCGGAGCTGCCAGAAGGAAGTCGAAGCAGACATCCAGACACTAGGGACTTCCTTTGTCCAAGTTTACGTCCGTAGCCTTTTAGTCTCCCGAAGATATCTACATGGTATTCGAGTTATCATCCGATGGCGCAGGAACGGATGTTAGATGCTTGGGTTTCCATGGATCCAGGGTTTTCCATTTTAGTTTAGCTATGACTATTGTATTGATCTGATGTCTCTTCTTCTTAGAGCTGGGCTTGCTTTGTGTTCGGCAATTGCTTTCAATGGTCCTGCTTTTTATAAACATTCAATTAAATCTGATGTCACTATTATTTCTGTTATTCTTAAAAGTTAGCCATTCATGAAATATGATATGATTAAGAGGCACCTTCAATTAATTTTCCGAAACAAGTTCAATTTTGAAATATTATTATTATTATTATTATTATTATTATTATTAGTAGTAGTAGTAGTAGTAGTAGTAGTAGTAGTAGTAGTAGTAGTAGTAGTAGTAGTAGTAGTAGTTGTAGTAGTAGTAGTATTACCAACATCAAAGACAAGTTTCAACGATTTAAGCAGGTTTAGGGGATTCTTTTATTCGAGACAACAGGGCACAGACCACACCGTTTATTGTAAGAACTTGACATTTTGCAAGAGGGAAATTTTTTTAACCCTCCCCCCCCGCTGCAATTTTTTAGGGGGTTCAATTAACGATGTAAGTTTATCTTAAATTGAGCCTTTAGTTTGTTTCCAACCGAATTCACGTTCGGTTTTGTTTTTTTTTTTTGTTTTTTTTTTAAATTCAGACTTTTTAAGTGATCATTATTGTTGTTGTCGTTGTTGTTGTTGTTCACTCCAGTTGCCTGGTGGTTACAGCTGGTGACTGAGTGATACCAAGTCTCCTCGGGTCTCCAGCTCTCCTCTTCACACTCTCATAGTCCACAGCAGTGCTGTAGTTTACAGTTTCACACCAGTTGTCCGATGGTTATCGCTGAAGGCTGAGTGACAGTAAGTCTCCTCAGGTCTTCAGCCCTCACCTCCCCCACCTATCATAGCAGCGAAGTGCTTCATACCTCCACCCATATTTGTGTGATGTTTTTGTTTTTGTTTGTTTGTTTTTCCCTTTCCCTCCTCCTCTGCTACTAGCTGTAGTCGTAGATCTCATATAGCTAAAGGCTAAGTGACTTTAGGTCTCTCCAGGTCTCCAAAACACCTCTCATATCGTCCCCACCTGTCACAGCAACAGTATGATATGTGAAGCCTTCACCGCGCCTTTTTCTCGACTGTTAGGACATTGCTACTGGCTGGGGTCGTGGGTCTCATATATCCATTACCCTCCTCAGTATTCGCGTGGTCGCCTGTAATGCCGTGGTTTGTATAGTCTCAATCCTTCCTCTTATCCCCAGTTCCTCCAATCTTGTTTTCAGTGTGTTTGGTACGGTTCCGAGTGCACCTACTATTACTGGTACCACCCTGACTTTTATGTTCCACACCTATTTCCGTTCCCTTGCCAAGTCCTGGTATTTTCCTAGTTTTACACCCTCTCTCCTCTTTATTCTATGATCTGCACGCACAGCCACGTCTATTATTTGGTAGGTTCTCCTTTTTTTGTTCACAGTCACCATGACTGATCTTCTCGCTTGAATGGGTGGTCAGTTTGGAGTTCTTTTCTCGATTCAAGGAATGGTCCTGTGCATTTTAACTACCGATACAGCTCATGTGTTCATTCCTTTCATCTGATCCCTGCTATTTAGTATGGTCTCTATTATTTTCCTTCATTGTCATAAGGTAATCTCTTCTTATTTTCTCTTTAATTTCTTCCCGTTTTATCGTGTTGCATTCGAGGACTCCCCGGTATTTAAATCACTCCTGTGTGGTCAATGCTCTGATTTTTTTGTTGTCCGGTGATTCGATTCCTTCTTTTGTTACAAGCCTCCCTTTGTGCATTACCATTGGCAAGCATTTTCTATTCCGAACTCAATATCATATTTGTCCTAGTGTTTTCCACACTATTCGCACATACCGGACCTTCTGCGTGTGGGGCAGCCATACAAACCATTATACAATTCAAACGGACTACCTTCATATTTGCGCTCAGTTGATTACGCATGCGTGGACACATGCCTTATATATATACATATATATATATATATATATATATATATATATATATATATATATATATATATATATATATATATATGCATGTACGTAGACATGCGTTCGAATGCACCAGATCATATGAAAGTTTCCTTTCCTTTTGATCATATTTATCGAATTAAGACGATCAGAGTAATTTTATCTAGGGCAGGGTATAATAACATCAACATTATCCTAGTCGTTGTCGTCTCTGTTACGTACCTTAATGCTGGTTCGTTCCAGGGTTGCCATTTGGTAATTTTCAAGACCAAAATTGAGCAATTTTGGTACCGAACAAAACTATTATTTATATTCCGAAAATAAACATTTAGTACCAAAGGGGAATTTTACGTAATAACAAACCTTTCACATAAATATACATGAACGATTGGTTTTAAAAGATATCCTGATCAATTTTTCCAGCATATTTCGTCTGATGATGAATATTAAGTCATTTGATTTTTTTGATACTGAGGCTACACATTTTGGTCCCAAGTTCATACAAACCCGGTCTTATGATAGGTTTTAAGTAATTTGAATATTTTAATTCTGAAGCTATTCATTTTGGTCCCAAATCCATACAAATTTGGTCTTACGATGGATTTCAAGTTATCTGATTATTCTGATACTGAAGCTACTCATTTTAGTCCCAAGACCATACAAATTTGGTTTGATGATGGATTTTAAGTAATTTGATTATTTTGATACTAAAGCTACTTAATTTGGTCCCAAAACCATATAAATTCGGTCTAATGATGGATTTTAAGTTATTCGATTTTGGGGGGTACTAAAGGTACTTAATTTGGTTCCAAGACCAAACAAATTTGGTCTGATGATGGATTTTAAGTTATCTGATTATCCTGATACTGAAGCTACTCATTTTAGTCCCAAGACCATACGAATTCGGTCTGATGATGGATTTTAAGTTATTTGATTTTGGGGGGTACTGAAGGTACTTGATTTGGTCCCAAGACCATACAAATTTGGTCTGACGATGGATTTTAAGTTATTCCATTATTTTGGTACTGAAGCTAATTAATTTAGTCCCAAGACCATACGAATTCGGTACGATGATGGATTCTAAGTAATTTGATTATTTTGTACTGAAACTACTTAATTCGGTCTCCAAACTATTCAAATCTGTCCTTGTGCAGAGAAAGACGTCTGGCTGCCGTGACTCGTTTTATTTGTTGGCAGCATCGATAGGCGACCGGTCGTGACATGATGCGAGAGCAAAATGTCTGGCCTACGCGCTAGACGAAACGAGCCAACAAATTGTAGCCGACAATCAACATTGAAAATTCCTGGATCAGTTTGTCTAAGGCAACTGGAACACGACTCTTTATCTATTCATTTATTCTTATAGATCTTATTTCCAGGAGTGTGTATGTTTCAATAAATATATGCAATCAGGGTAAAATAATTTGATTTGATATATTTCAAAATCTCATAGATATGAACTGACTGAGATATTTCACCGCTTCCGACGAAGTTGGAAGAGGTAAATGTGTTCATTCATGTTTGTCTATCTGTCCGTACAATATCTCCAAAAGTTTTCAATGAATTTCAATGGAATTTGGTCGAAGGGTGGGTCATGGGTTGAGGAAGAATTGGTCAAATTTTGCGTCTTTTTTCATTTGTCTCATATATTTATATGTATTCACTCATGTCTTTCGATTTTGAATTTCAGTGACATTTTATAGCATTGACCGGATGTATTTTGGATCCAAAATTTTTTTCCGATTGAGATATTTTTCGTATATCAAGATATTAGTCCGAATTATGGAAAATCTAAACTCAAACAGTACCTCCCATGTATCGTTGAATCATATGGACTGATTGCTATACAGTTTTTTGTTAGTGTTTGGCGTTGGCAAACGTATGCACTTTTTGAGTGCTTCTTAGTTATGATACATGGGGATTGCAGATTTAGCAACTACTCAAAACTGCTGGCTTTTGAAGTGGATAAGAGGTTGCCGACTAGAAGATCAACTTTCGAGATTCTGGTTTTTAACTGGGAACGAACACCGATGCCAGGCCAGTAGAGGAAATGGAGTAAAGTACTCGGGATACGGCGTGTACTCACTTTTCAATTTCCAGGTATTTTGTATGTCTCAAAAAGGACCCGAAATTGACCGTATTTCTTTTTATAAATTACCCCCCGGAGATTACAGTGTCCCGGAATCTCCAACAGGTCGGCTTCAGTAGGTCCATCCCGGATGCAACCCTTCGTGATCCCAGAGAATGAATCCTAATTACAGCCTTACTGTATTCCTAGTTCCCAGAACCCATATCAATCACTGCCGTAGGCACCAGTTGTGAATACACAACTCTCTCAGCCACCAAACCAACCCAGGTAATGCAAGAGTGAAGTAGAATATTTAGTTATCTAATATTCTATAAATATACAAATGTGCTGGCCCCGATTCTGATGCCAATTTCCAGAGGCGAAGGAGTGCCCAAAGGCGAACAAACGGTTAGCAAGCTAATCTTGCAGACCATAACCACTGTTATGAGTTCGATCCCTACTGGGTGAAACATTCGTGTGGTTTCATGCCTTACAATAAAAAAAAATATCCTAACCCATTTTTGAATAGAAATAGAGGTTACTGGAACAGCTCTCTTGTCGCTGTCAAAGACCTGGCTCGTTTTGGGTAATTATTTAGAGTAATAGATCAAAGTACTAAATTTGATGAACAGAAAAGAGTAATCTTCCATCTACTATCCATTGATCTCTGGATAACATAATTGATAGACACTACTCTATAATTATATTTGAGCTCTCTATCTATGTATTTCTTTGTTCGCGTCTCTTTCGCGCTAAAACTACAAGGTCTTTTGACGGGATATTTCACAAAAAAACTGACTAACCATCAGCTTGTGACATAAGCTATGTGAGGTTGACCTCAGATCATTTGAGGTCATTTTTAGCCAATGTTTTGGGCTACAATTTTTCATTTACAAACTCAACTCTCCTTATTCATTTTTAAGAATTTTTTTTTTCATAAAGTATCATTAGCTTTTCTGCGGTGATATGTCGGAGTTGCTCCCCGCCCCGGGCAACGCCAGGTACCTCAGCTCGTATTCAATACATAAGCTGGAGCGCCAGCTATAGAGCGAAGGTTAGAAAGTTAGTCTTGTAGGTCATTGCAAAAGAGTTCGATTGACCTTGAAATGCCAGATTTAGACTGGTCAGACCTTAAGCAATATAAAGGTCGGAGGCACCTTGTGAAGAACAAAATTACACCGAAAGGTCTCATGTAAGGACATTTTAGGCTCCTGTGAGGTCACGAGCAGCAGCTCGTTTAGCTTATGCTGAAATCAAGTACTGGCCTTGTGCCAGACTAAACCAAGCTTAATCTAATAGATGTTTACTTAGTTTTATATGCCATTACACGCGCACGCACGTACGCACACACACACACACACACACACATATATATATATATATATTTATAAACAGGTCACTCAATACAAACCATCATGTGACCAACATCTTTTGGCGGCATGACGTGTTGGGTGCGATCAATTGAAAAAATGGAATAAGGGACGATCAATAAATTGATCACTTCTCTCGCATTTTGTTGGATAGAAATCGCTATAAAAGGCCTGATTTAAAAAAAACAAAAAAACAAGCGCGACTGCTACCGGACATACAATAAGTGACCAATTTAGCATGAACCCACATTGCAAATTGGACTCAAATTAAGAAACTACGGAGGGTCGAAAAAGAAAATCTTTCTTTTTAAACATAATTAGGAGTAAATGTTTAATTTTCCACCCCTCTAGCCCCATCAGTGCAGTCTGTGATACGTACATGCATGCATAGCCAGCCAGACTAGCTTGAAAACTGGAGAAACTTCTATTGGCACTGTTGGTGACAGTTTAAGTTGATTTTTCTATATATATATATGAAATGATCTCCCGTTATCATACGGTAAACGTATCATTTGGCCTAGATAACGTAATTAGAATAAACAATGAAAGAAAATGGGGCTGCTGCAGGAATCGAAATATATATATAGAGAGAGACAAATAGACAGATAGACAGATGGAGAGTTGAGAGAATGAGTGATTTGCAAACTTGTCTAACAGACCATTCGCCTACTGTAATCTTGCTTCAGTTAAGCTTAGGTAATAGCTGTGTGTGCGTGTGTGTGTGTGTGCGTTATATAGGAATCACATACTTATTTTATCATTAAACGTTCTGTAGATAGGTGTGTATTCGTAGCTTGCTTGACACAGTCCTGAATTGGAAATGTATCAATTTTAGCAAGAACATTAGTTTCTGAATATCTTGGACAACCTTGGATTATTTGAAAACACTTCATTATTGGGGAAAAAATCTTTAAAAGTGTCCATGCATCTCTATTAGAGGCCAAGATAGAGGAAGGAGGGGAATGTTAGACGTCATTGAAAGAACATATCTCTGATCAATGGCTGATGTGCCAAGGGTTTGTTTTTTATAATGTTGCCAAGTATCCTTTGTTATCATTAGCTAAATTGTCTTCAAAAATGGCTAATATCGGCTAAACTTTTTAATTTCCAGCTAATTTCATTGCTAAAAATGTTATATATATTCATTCAAAGCCCACATATAAAAAGATTCTAAAACAGATTATTGATAAAACTTGTACGATTACTTTAATTTAAACTTTTTAATTGTTTCTTTAATAATCAGATTTTCGGTCGGACGATTCTCAGTTCCTTCCTCCTTCTCCTCTTCCCGCTACTAATTTCATAACTAATGCAACTACTATTACTTTGTTTAGAATCCTTTTGAAATCAGAAATCTCATATATGGACGTAATAATACTGGACGCAACGTTGAACTTGGGGTTCTTGTTTTTTGTTTTAATTGTCCAGTTTCAACGTACTTTTTATATCAATAAGCACGAGACGGGGTACAAATTACTTAAACTTCCACTTATCCTTGTCTCGACAAGGAAAAGGTAAATTAACACATTTTAAACTAGCGCATAGTTGATCAAATTCCGGATTAACTCAATCATATAATCCCCAATTATTTCTTAGGTTACCTTGAGTTTTTAGAAGCGTAAAGTTATGCAATGTCACTGATTTAAAAACAAGAACCGTAAGTCCAACGATGAGTCCACCATCCTTACGTCCATATCTGTGATTTCCAATTTCAAAGATATTCTAAACGAAGTAGTTGTAACAATACTAGCTGTGGTAGTAACGGCAGGAGGTAGAAGAAAAGGAAATTGAGGATGGTTCGTCTGAGAAAGTGGCAAATAAAAAATCAGTCAGTAAATTTAAATCAAAGTGTACAATTTTATCAATTATTTGTTTTGGAGTCTTAGTGTATGGTTATCGTTTTTTATTTCGGTTTCTAATGAGTATATATAACATTTTTAGTCATAAAGTTTGCTGCATATTGAAAAATTCAGCCGATTTTAGCCATTTTTGAAGACAGCGTAAGCTATTAATCACAAATGTCTTTTGGCAACAAAAAAAAAAAAACGCTTAATACGTCGTCTATTGATCCGACTAGACATTCTTTTAATCACGACACACATTCTCCTCCTTCCTCATTCAGTTGTTTATATAAATGGAACTGACCGAAGAGCGTGTAATAGAGATACATCGGCACATCTAAAAAACTTGACATTATTATTATTATTATTATTATTATTATTATTATTATTATTATTATTGTTGTTGTTGTTGTTGTTGTTGTTCTTCTTCTTCTTCTTCTTCTTCTTCTTCTTCTTCTTCTTCTTCTTCTTTGTTAGCAAGATCATACAGGTTTCCCTCGCTATCTGATAAAAACTTTTCGTGAACCGAAATTGCATAAAACGATGAAGTAGTTTCCATTGATTCATGCGAGAATATTTTTGGAGTGTTCCCACACCAAAAAATAGTGATGATGGTATAACGACGATGGAGACAGTGGAGGTTGGGATGGTCGGAGATACAAGAGACTGGGATGCAGGAGAGGGAGAAAAAGATGCGTGCTCCCTTCATAAAGGTTTGCAGCAAAACAAATGCTGGACGCTATTTTCGCCTTTTTTTCCGAAAGAGGGAAACAGTGGCGTAGAGCAAACTTTCGAAAAGCGAGAGATATCTGTTGTTGACTATATTTCTTATTTGTGGAATTACTGGGTTTTATACTTGAAGTGCCGTCGTTGTGCTGAGGCGATGATATTTGTCGGTCTTGGGAATCAGTTTAGAGTTGGTTCCGAATTTCATTATAGGCAAGGCAGCTATCATTGGAATCTTGGCGCTGGACAGTCTTTTCCGTCCTCTGGTAGATAGGTCCGTCTACTTGTCAATTCGGTAAAGGTTCTGCATAAACTCTCAAAAGGTTCTACGAAACAAAGAGACATTTTCACAATATATATGATAATTGATAGTTTACAAAGTTTCAACACTTTACGACTCTTAACTAAATGCCAAATACTAATTCTCAACAGTTACGTTAAGATGAAAAAAACATCTTGGTTATGAACGTGACATGGACGCTGTTCAGTTCGTAGTCGTTCGTATGTCTATTTTCCTCAGCAAGCTTCGTTCTTACTTCTCCATTCAAGAGTGAAATTTCTATTAGGGCTTATACACATTCGGATAAGGCCCAAATCCAATACTTACGTACATGTTGAAAAAGGTTCCCGTGTAGTTAAAGTTTGAAGACCATAGACTGACTATAATCAGTCATGTTAACAGAAAATGTTAGTGAACTGAGCAATTGTGATAGTAAATGCGTTTTTATTTATTTGCTTTCTGTTGCGCTAAAGGAAATTGATGTATAAAATTGAGTGAAACTGCCACGCACTTGAGCAGCCTGATGATTGATCAGTAGGCCAAGGGTACACTGATGACACGCCGTTGAAATTTTAAGCTTCAAGTACATCGGGCGAATTTCATATATCTGGGAAGGGGACAAAACATCAAAGCAGCTAACGGCTTTGACAAGCAGAATTTTAAAAAAAATGAAAAGATAGATGACTAAAACTCGTCATTTTTGACGACACGGATACACTAGTTAGGAATTATAATTCTAGGTCAATAACGTGTGTACACTAAGAGATAGACTCATTCATGCTACCGATCACAGATCTCCACTTCTTCCTCCATTTTCTTTCTTTTCATTATCTTTCCCCCCACACACACAACCTCCCCTTCTCTCTCTGCTCTGTACCCCCCTCTCTCTCTCTCTCTCTCTCCCTCTCCCTCTCTCTCTCTCTCTCTCTCAGGAGTTACTATCTTCTTCACTCATTCTCTTCTCGATTTCATCTTAGCTTCTTTTTTTTTAATCCGTTTTTCTCTCCTCGAATTCCTCCTCCTCTTCCTCTCCTCCTCCTCCTTTCCCTCCCCTCTTTCTCACCTTTCTCGTTGATTGGAGTGCGAGCCAGGGAAGGAAGCCTAATCGTTATTGAGTTTTTTTTTTTAAATCCAGACTAGGTTTATCAGATTAAGCGACTGACCCAGCACAGGAAATAACTCCCAGAAGGAAACAAAGACAAAAAGAAAAAAAGGAAAAGAAAAAAAAAAAGAAAAGACGAAAGAGAGAAAAACAGCGCAACCCGGCTTACTTACCTACACAGACACAGCTCTCGGACACAGTCAATTAGATACAACACGCACACATCAGAACAAAAAAAAAAGAGAGGTATCGTTTGCATTTGCACTTAGCAAGTATTGAAGACGGGACTAACAGCGCTCACTTGGAACGAAATATAATGAATCCTAAAATCAAGGATGATTTTCTCCGCTCTGATGTACAACAGAGCAGGAGATTTTTGGTTTCAACTCAACGTTAGTGATGGATGCCTTTCCACATGAAATTATATCCAGGTGACTTACAGGTATGTTTTTAGCCAAGTGTACGTGAATAGCAAAATCGATTAATCTATACGGGATGCCTTACAAAAGAAAGTTAGGAAGAATATTTCAATAATTTTGTCGGTTATTACTTATTGAAATGGTACAAACTGGCAATTTTTTTTTTTTATTTTTTATTTTTTAACTATTTTGTCGGTGGCGAAACTACCATCGTGATTATGACAAGTTTGCTGCTTTCATTTCTTCTGTAATTGATTTATATAACCTTAACCCTAATCCTAACACCGAACCTAAACCTAACTCTATCACTAGCCTAAAACAATAACCATAACCCTAAACACTTACACTAACCTTGAGCATGTACCTTAAACTTGACCCTAACTTATATCCCCTGTAGTTAAATCTAATATAATGCAAATTCAAATAGTCATGTTTTCTGCTTTAATTTGTGTTGTAACTGACTTATATCCTTTGCAGATAAATGCATTGGAATTTATGTAAGATTTAATGTTCAAAAATACAGTTTTATTTGAAGATAGTTTACGCCACTTCAATATATTAGGTATACATAGTGACCTAGTTTACGCCACTCCAATATTTAATCACCATTTTATCTGCAGGTAAAATTCTGGAGACTAATGAAGAGATTCTATTGAAGTTTTTTGTTTGCACTATGATCTAGAATTGAATTTTAACTCGCCATAACAGTCAATAATTAAACAACCGTAGCTCAAAAATTTGAAGTCATTAAAAAAAAACCATCGAAAAATAGATATGGACAGGATAAATTCTATTTGTGACATCACTGGCATTTTTGAATGCAAACATCTAAAATAGAGTAAAGAAACATCTAGAAATATCCATATTCTCCAGAATCTAGCTGTTATTCATGAACCCGTCAAAATAAGGCTCCGAAATTCAAAGTAAAAGAATTTTTAGAAGGGGTCTAGAGGAGCATTGATGCAAATTTTCAAATCTGTACCAATATATGGACAAAACGATATGGCCAGGAGTGCTGTAACACACAAACAAACATACAAACACTCGCTCATATAGATAAAAAGGATAGAACCCTTCCTCCCTTTGAACGCTACGGTTGTTCAATTTCTGCACAATGATCAGAGTTCCATTTAAAGCCAAAAGAGTAGCGTGTGACATAGGCACATATTGACTGAGAAAAATGTTGCAATTTTCAAAAAGTTTTCTGCACTTGCCAAAGGCATGAAACCAACTCGCCCTGCTCCGTCCCATCATTTCGACAGTTTTTTTTCTCTTTTATTTCTGGCACGCCACAATGGTTGACAGAGAAAAGGGTGGGTGAGATAGTACACGAGGACTTCGTTCTCTGGTAATAACCTTGCCAGTAATTATTTTTCGTAGAATCCTTTCGGTACAGGTATCCCCCGCTTTTCGAAAGCTGGCTTTACGACTTTTTTTTTTTTTTTTTGCTTTTACAAGAAGCCGAAAAGTGAAAATAGTGATCTGCGTTTGTTTTGCAGCCATACATACCATCATTGCAAATTTTGGGAGTCTTGGGACGTTGAGGAACCTTCCCCCATATAAATCAAAATGCAATCGTATCTTCACCTTACGCTATCCCCTGCTTACGGGATTTTTTCAACACTCTACCTTCCAGATACTGAGGGAAATCCGTATTTACCAAGCTCTGTAGGGCACAAAGTCATGTGTGTGGGACACCCAGTGAGAGTCCAAGTCACTACTGTAGTAATAGACTGTGTGGCCAGCTTGCTACCCCGCCTAGAATCATATAACCCCTAGTATTTGGTTGGATCACAGATCAACTTCTCTGGAATTTTTCCTTCTGTAAATTAAAGCTGCAATTCCTGATCTTTGTCCAACCCCGACTCCGGAGTTGAATTTGTCTTTCGCCTTGTAAAAACTACGGCAGTGACCCTTACCAAAGCTACTGAAAAGACTGACATTTGAAATGCAGTCTTATTTGAACCCTGCAAGGAGATTCATAAAGAAATATTTTTGAAAATTTATCCTAATGGCTGAATCAGTTTCGTTTTGTTATCTATACATGTGTCACTTGAACAGACCTAATCGTTCACAGAATAAACTTGAAATTTCGCACGCACTCATACACACACCTATCGATGAGTAGAGAAAACCTTTTTTTTTTTCTTAAATAGGCCCAGACCCTGAAACAGTTGCATTTTTCTATGTATATATCGCACCTGCCGTCCTAACCATTCATATCAGAGACTAAAATTGCACACACACACACACACATAGACACACACACTCCCCTAAATGAGTAGGGAAACAGTTTTTCGGGGTTTTGTTTGTTTGTTGTTGTTTTTTTTTGTTTTTGTTTTTTTTGCTTTGTTTGTTCTTTTTTTTTTTGGGGGGGGGTTGCTTTTTTATAAATCAAACCAATGGCTGAACTATTTGCGTTATTCTATCTAAATGTGTATGTCACGTGTACAGGTCACACCAATGGAGTAAAAATGGAGTTTGACCCTGAAACAGCCAACCTTGTCAGTAATTTTTCTGTGATCTCTCGGCATTTCATTGTGATCGAAAGACGTTGCGAAGTGTTCGTACTTCGACTGAACTTTTTAAACGATGTAAATGCTAGTTGGAATAATTATTTATATGGAGCATCACTTAGACTGGTTCAAGGCCACCAAAATCGCGCCACCAAAAGCTCAATAGGTTTGTTAGACAATATAGCAGTTTGTTAGACAATACAGCAGTTTGATATCTGACCGTAATATCCAGTGAAATTTGAATACAGTGAGAAGGACCAGGAAAATTAGCTTGCTGATCATCCAAATTCATACTTGGAAGTTCATTTCTGACATGCCCTTGGCTCAGCTTTGTGCAGTCTAGACAATTGAGACCAGAGTTCGCTCTGTGACGAAGTCAAGTGCCCTTATGTCCTTGCGACAATAGTTGCGAGGATTCAAGATAATTTTCTAGGATGTTCTTGTCTCACACGTTCGTGTTTCATCACGTTAAACCGAACTGCTGTTACATACTGTTCTCGAAGGGGTTCGCGTAAATTGGAGCTTGCTTGTCATAGCACCGCAAGAAGCAACCAAAGCTGGTTTATATATTTTGTGTTCACCAATACATCGATTGACGAAATCAATTTTCCACTTTTCGGAATTTCGTATATCAGAATCCACTTTATCAGAGAAAGGTAACACCAGTGCAGGGTTGATCTACCCCTCGGGCCGGAGGGCGTGGCAACCTTGCCCCAGCTACATCCTTATTTGAATGGAATTATACTGGATGCTCAGGTATGAAATCTTAAAAGCGTTAGATTAAAATGTTTATATTGTTGGAGCTAAAGTTAGAAGACAGAACAGTATTTGCCATATTCAAGATATGAAAAAAATACGTAAAAAAGTAATGAAATATCACCCAGAATACTTACTTGTGTAACAGATTAAACAATATGTACACTGTATAAACCATCTTTGCTCATGAGCGTCATCTCCCGAGGTCTTAGGCTCAAGCCAACTCAACCTAATAGTTGATCTGATACAGGGTAACACCTAAGAATAATTCCATCTTCTCCATAATTTTACTCTGTGCGTGTGTGCATGTGTGAGTGTGTGTGTGTGTGTGTGTGTGTGTGTGTGTGTGTGCGTGCGCGAGTGTGAGTGTGAGTGTGTGTTAATTTAGGAACGTTATGCTAACTTGAATTTGTATAGCAACCTCGATGTTGTGGTATCAATTCATCACAGTTTTTGAAGTTGACGTTGCAGGTCCAAATGATTCCGCAAGAACACTTTTCTCTTCTCCCCCAATTCTCTTTACAATCTTTAGTTTGGTATCTAAAAATATTGCATTATGCACACGCGCGATGAATCAATTTTATTGGAAAAGGTTTACTCTAAAAAAAAAAAATGAAATTATTCACTCAACAGTAATCGTCATACTAACGATGTCTCTTCACAGCATGCTGCGTTGGGGTGATCAGTTGAATTGGGAAGAGAGAGATAAGTCAATTTTCTCGGCTTTTTCCAGACACTGATCTCTGACAAAGTTTTAAGTCTCATAAAAAAAATAACAGGTGGCCAAAAACCAATAAACTAATTTAGCATAAATCAGCATTGCAAATTGAACCCACCACAAAAAAACCCAAGGGTATTAAAAAAAAACAAGAAAAAAAACTTTTTTCAAAACATAAAAAAGAGTGAGTGATTAAATTTTCAGCCCTCTTGCTCCATTGGTGTGGCCTGTCCACTTGGTGAATAAATCGCCAGTCAGTCAGGAAGACTAGCTTAAAGAGCGAGAAAAATCCATGTTGACAGTATTGGTTGACTGATTCTTATTGTTATTCAAGCAGTATGGTTTAGCACCAACAATCTTTTCGATCTGGTCGGCCACAGAAGACATTTTCCATCTTTATTCGAGCCACATATTTGCTTTAAAAATGGAAATCGTATTACAGAAAGCGAACATGATTTCTATTTTAGACAAACAGATGAATTACAATTACCATATTATTGATTTGTGAAGCCAAAACAATAATAATTTCATAATATGATTTACAAAATTGACTCTCCGAGGAATATTATATAAGATTTTAAATAGATTCCTAGATTGACTGCGGGCCACAAAAACTATTGCCAGAGGCCAAATCATAATCCGAAGACTTTGTGTTCGTACGTTGACTGAACTCTTTAAACGGTACTCTATTTTGAAAAGTTCTAGCCTTGCCGATTTCATCAGGTGGGGGGTGAGAGACGGAGAGACAAAGAGAGAGAGGGGGAGAGACAGAGAGATTTTTACCCATGGAATCTACATTCAAAATTCTAGCAAAATATAGTAAATATAATTTGAAGTAAAATCGAGATCAAATACCATTTATCTGTGGTCAGGGCAGGCTTTTGGGTTGAAAATTGAGTGATTTCCCACACGACGGTCACAGTTCGAAGTTTTCAGAACTCAGCCATTAGTTATTTTGTCGAGGAGTCTCGCTTCCTTTTCAACCTTACTTGGATGTCAGAGGACTTCTCTTTTCCTTTTTATTGCTTGACCTTGGAAGTCTATCTATATAAATCCATTTTGTTAGGAAAATGGGGATGGGGGCATTTATATACTACCTCCATTTCCTTTACCCTTGCTGTGTTTTGTTTTGTTTTGTTTCAAATTCACAGTGATAAACAATAAGGAATTTCAGTTCTAGCCTGGCTGATTTCATCAGGTAGGGGAGAGAGAGAGACAGAGACAGAGAGACAGAGAGACAGAGAGAGAGATCTTTACCAATCGAATCTACATTCAAAATTCTAGCAAAATATTGTAAATATAATTTGAAATAAGATCAAGATCAAATACTTTTTATCTGGGGTCAGACTAGGCTTTTGGGTTGAAAGTTGAGTGATTTTCCATACGACATGTCACTACACAAGCAGTACAATGTAGCAACTATAAACACAAGAGCAAGCCGTTAAATAACTTACATCGTTACACTATTTACAATGAAGCAAATGCCCTGGTAAAAAATCCTAAAAGTATTACATCTAAATGTTGATATTATTGGAGCCTAATTTAGAAAACAAAATAGTAATATCTAAGATATGAAAAAGGTACTGAAATATCGCCCCAAATTCTCACGTGTACACCCCAAACACGATATGCCGTGAAAAAAATATGCATGAAGAAGACGTCATTGCCTAGAAGTCTTTCATGATATCGCTAAATGGGAAAAAAGATTATTTATTTTGGAAGAAAAAAGCATGAAAGTTCTTTGTTAGTGCAATTTAATCAACCATCCGGTCCGCCATTTTTATTGTGTGCTTGTGCATAAAATTGAAAGAAGCAACCAGATGCTTTCTTTCAAGTTAATGAGAAATTCCCTGGACGCCCAAGCAACGAGACTATTTGCAGGGATGGGGGTTCATGCCTTTCTTTCAGGGGCTCTGTCCGTCAGTCGGTCTGCTTAAAGTCAGATTTATTTGCAACTAGGTAGACAGTTGTCTTTTGATAAGATGCTTAATATCTTTTAGCCATGATCTCGCGATCTGTCAATAATAGCGTTTAAACTTTGAAGAGGACGCCACATTGATCTTTCATTCAGGAAAATAATATCATTCAAACTTTATGTCTTTAAATAAATTTTCTCAGCTGATTTGAGTCAGATTTATATGAAACCAGATAGAAATTTGTTTCTTAGTAAAATGCTTCTTACCTGAAAACAATCTTCCAAACAGAGTTACGTGATCTGTCAATAATGGCGCTTAAACTTTGTTCTAAAATCGATTGTCACTGCGGTTTGAAGTCAGATTTACTTGAAAATTTATGCTCATCATCTTCTACCCACTGTCTTGTGATCTGTCAATGATGACGCTTAAACTTTATAGTGGACGTCACATTGAACTTTCAGTTCTTGTTTTTTTCTTTCCTCGTGATTTTGTCACTTAGTTTGTGTCCTGTAGCATTCAAGTTTGTTTTTCGAAAGCATCCTTTGTTTATCACCCCCAACACGACATGTTGTCAACAGATATTGGTCACATGACGGTTTCTATTGAATGACGAACCAAATCTGTTGGCATATTTTTTCGTATACTACGGTGTTTCTGAAAAGAACAACTAACAAATCGGTATTTTTCTACTTACTCTTGAGTGTTTAATTGCTGAGGGGGTCGGATTTAGCAGGGGGCTATGGGAAATCTGTCACAATTCAATAAGTGGGGGTCGGAATAAGCTGGGGGTAGGAAACTATGACCACAATTTTGTAAGACCTGAGCAAAACAATGTCTCCAGAGAGATATTTATAGTATAGTTGATAAACTCAATTAGTTCAACCAAGTTCCCTCTCTTGCATTGTATATAATAGTTGTCTTTTGATGGGGAAATTTCTGATGAATTTATATTTGTCCCTTCCCACTAACTATTAGATATGGACTCTCAGATACTAATTAATTTGTTAATTAATGTTAACGAGGGGTTCCAATAAGAGCTGAGAGAATTTTTCCCAAAATTAATAATTGGGGTTGCAATTAAGCACCTAAGACTATGGAAAAGATTTGGGGTCGGGGGTTGTTTCAGAGTTAATTGTGACACGTGTTTTATTTGTTTGTTGTTTTTTTTTTTTGTTTCTTTTTTGAGTGTGTGTTTCAGCAGTTCTAAAATGAATGACAATTTCAGCGTTCAAAAAGCTTTTTATCGTCTTATCATTATTATTTTTGTTCGTTATCTCTGGTGAAGTAATTATCCTAAAAGCTGTTACACACATTGACAACTTTGGCAAGGGTCTGCATGGATTTCTAGTGTCGTTGTGACTTCAAGTTGGATCTTTACAGGGGTTGATCCAGCTTGTTCAGTTTAGGGTCTTCCAAAATTTGAAAACTCAAAGACGAAACGAAAATATCATTCAAATTTCGGGAAGATTTCTCTTTCCCTTTATGTTCATATAGCCCCCTTAATTCGTTTATGTTTTCTTTTATTATAATTCTTGTACCACCATGATTTTTGCACTTATCAAAGATAATTCCATGCAAACCTATTACCCCCAAGAAAATATTTGCCCATTTAATGATTAGTAGTATTCATTTTTTTATTGGCCTCTGGTCACGTGAAAGGAAAGAGTAGGTTGTCATGTGTTGAGACACAAAGAAAACAGTATATTTAGAGATTTTCGGAAAATTCTGAGGGTCTTCCTCTTCATTCTCTCTCAGTTCTTACCTTTTTTTTTCTTCTTCACTCTTTTTCATTACTTACCTTCTCTTTCTCCTCTTTTTTCTCATCCCTTATGTTCTCTTTCTCCTTCAATCTCACTCTCTCATATCTTCTTCTTCTTCTTCTTCTTCTTCTTCTTCTTCTTCTTCTTCTTCTTCTTCTTCTTCTTCTTCTTCTCGCCCCTTATCTTCGGTTTCTATTACCTCACTCTGTATCACCAGTTGCCTTCCTTCTTCACCCTCCTTCTCCCCTTTAGTACCCTTACCTTTTCTTTCTTCTTGGCTCTTATTCATCTCTAACCTTCTCTTACATCTCACTCCTCTTTTTCTTCTACTTCTCCTCCTCGCCCTCACCTTTTCTTCTTGTTTTGAATCACAGTACCCCCACAGATGGCCTACTTGGCCAACCAGCCAAGTGGGCTACAGATTCTTCTCTCTTCACTCGTCTGAGTGCGTGCGTGCGTGCACGCACGTGCGCATGTGTGTCCGGGCGCTACTGGTCAAATTTGTGTGGCGACAATCTTGGAAAATATGCATGAGTACACCACTAACACCATCTAGAAAATAGTAGTAGTAAACCACAGGAATATATATATATATATATATATATATATATATATATATATATATATATATATATATATGTGTGTGTGTGTGTGCGTGTGTGTGTGTGTGTGTGTGTGTGTGTTATTATCCTTTTTGTTTACTTTTGCTATCTGTCTATACGGGAATATATTCCTGTGAACTACTACTATAATGACATGTTTAGACTACAGACTTGTGAGGGAGAAACAATGAATGAATGTTATAGTGGAAGTTGAGTCCCCTTTGTCCCCATTCAAGCACAATCACCCTATTCCATTTTTTCCCCATGTTCATTACATTTCAAGAGTAGGTTGGGAAGGAGAAGAGAAAGGATGAAAGAAAGAAGAAGAAGAAGAAGAAGCAAAAAGCATGACAGTCACTCATACAAATAAACAGAATTATAGTATATTTCAGACAAAATGGTCCTCGAAAAGAAAGGTGATTTGTAATGATTGTAACGTGATTATATGACTTGCTTAGCTAACTAATGACTCTGTCAATGACACCACAACTGTCGAGTCTGACCGTCAACTTATATCTATAAACCTGAGTGTCCCTTTTGTAATTCTAATCTGAATTTCATTTTACTTCTCACAGTGACACAATACAAGCCACTGCCCAGCAGAATCAATCGACTGGTATCTAAATCGGTGTGAACCATGGACCAATTCCCAGAATTCATCGCGTACAAGCAGTTTCTGCAGAGAAACAACTTCTCCATGCTGATCCAGTCATCGTCGCCTTACAACTTCACTGGAGCGCAGGACATTCTCGAAGATTTTACCGGAACTTTTTATTCTTTCAATAACTTTCAGGATGTAGTCCTGGTCACTCTCTATGTGCCAATCTTCATCACGGCGCTTGTGGGAAATGTACTTATAATGGTTTCCGTTCTAAACGATGTCACATGGAGAAAGGCCAAAAATGTATTTCTCTTCAATTTGTCCTTTGCTGACTTATCTGTCGCCCTTATCTGCATGCCTATGGCGGTGGGGACCCTTGTCTACCGACTCTGGGTATACGGAGAATTTCTTTGTAAATTCACAGCATTCATACAAGGTAAGAGTGCCTATCATTTTTCGAACTTTTTTCTTATATTAAAGAGACGCTATTGTGTGCCTTGGAGGTTTTTTTTATGGTACCGCTAAATGAGAAAAAATTTTTTTTTAAAATAAACATGAAAGTTTTTTGATGGTGCAAATTAGCCAATCATTTTTATTGCACGCTTGACTGCATGCCTTGTTCGGGGTGATTAATTAAGGAATTGGAATAAAGCATGATCAATGAACGAGTTACTTTCTCTCACTTTTTGTTGGGTCACTGAAAGGTCTGAATCTTCGATGAAACAAGCAGGTACAATCTGGTGATCAATTAAACAAGAATTTACATTGTAAATTGAATCCCCACTAATTACCCATTTAGCAGGTAATTAAAATGAAGAAAAAAAATGTTTTTTTCTAAACATAATAGTTCCCTTGGTGCGGCCTGTACGCGTGGTTCATACATATATACAACTTGAAAACTGAAGAAATCTATTTTGACAGATTTCGTTGACGTTTTCCAACGATCAGAAGTAAAGAACTGAATTGCATTTAACAGATATAAATTGATACACTTCTAAACAAGGTTCTGTTTGATCTTTATTAATCCACTTAAAATTCTTGAATACAGAACATAAGATATACGATGGAAAGTAATCGAAGAAAAATGAGGAATGAATCTGTTTATAACATATACAAATTGATCCACTCAAAAAACAAGGTCTATTTAATCAATATTGATCAACTAAAGACAATTCAATCACGCCACAACAAATAAAACAAAGTGGAGCCGAACGACAAACCACTACGAAGGCCACCGGATCCAAAAACTAGCCATTTTAAGAAATAGCCGGTTTTCTGGTAAATCCGGTTTTTGGGTAATTCCGATTTTCTGATCATTCCGATTCCCTGGATGCCGGATAAATGGTTTGGTACTGTATTACTTTCCCCTCATTTTTCTATTTCTATTCTTTTTCTTCCTTTTGTCTCAATCTTCATCTAGCCTTTCCTTGTTTCTCTTCTTTCTCTTCTTCCAACTAGCGTCTCGTTCTCACGATCCCCCCAACCTTCCGTTCTCTTTGCTTCCTCTCTCTATTCTTCCATCTCAGCCAATGGTCGTCGCCGCGTTCCCTATTCGCTTATTAGATAAACCTCAGCATCTTCTCGAATCAATTTATAAGCAATACAAAACCAAAGTGAGCTCCGAGCAACGCTTTTCCTTTCTCGTTTCCAGCCCAGCGGGAGAAAACTGATGAGCGTCCTTTGTTTGCTATGAAAGCCTATCAAATATCAGACACAGTAAACAAACAAACAATATACTGACAACAGTTTCAGCCTCATCGATTTTACAAAATAAACCTCCCCCTTTCTTTCTCTTTTTACGATGTTTCAATGTCTTCGCTTTCCATATCTCTTTTTTCCCTCTCTTTCTCTTACCTATTTTTTTTATTCCCCCCCCTAATCTCTCCTTTTTTTCCCTTTCTTCCTCACTTTCTGCCATCCATTTTCTTTCGATTTCCCTTCGTTTCCATTTTTTCTCCTTTGCTTCCGCGATTCTATTTTAAATGTGCTGAAATCTGGCTGAGTAAAGCAAGCAAGGGTTTCAATTGCTGTTTGCATATCCGGGTGGATAGACGGGTAGCAGAGACGGATCGATATGTTAAGCTTTCTTTTCAATCAATGTAAGAAATCCTTGCTTTTAAAATCATGCACCTTTGACCGGAGGGGGAATCGCTCTAATGGTAGAGCATTGCCCTGAACATCTCTATTCTCACAGACCAGATTCTAAATTAGTTTATTCCTCTAATAAAATATAAATGACGATATTTGTATCTTGGGAGTATCAGCAAATGAATCCATCGGAACGGTTTCGTTCTAGGGTGCCGGACAGTTACCTTTTAGAAAAATGACGAACATGAAAAATACCCTAATTTCTTCATCGGTGATTTGGCTCATCAAATTAAACAGGGTGAGGCAGAGGCACCTAACACTTTTGTAAATGTTGTTTCTTTCGTTCCAGGTTGAGATAACTCGTGGCTTCTTGAAAACCTCACAGTACATTGTAGCACAGTCATCATGGATTGTTGGACGATAGTACAGCGTTTTTTTTTTGCAGTAGAAAGTTTCATAAAATTCTGTAACAGCTACACAGCAGACATTTGAGAAGTATTTTAACATACAAATCTAACCTTCTCGAAACACTGCAGTGTATTTGTTACAACAACAAAAAACGCACCACTGTACCGACCAACGATGAATGCTGACTAAACTCCAAGCAGTATACTGTTAAATTATTGAAAAGCAGCCATTGAACTCAACCTGGAACGAAAGAAACAACATTTCAAAAAGTGTCTTTGTGTCATTCTACTTGGAAAGAAGGTATTAGGGAAAATCTGCACTGGTTTAGTTCGGGGTTATTCAGTCTCATAAGCACATTTGTCAAGTCTCCAATAATTCACGACATCCACTCGTAAGTGGAATTTGAAAGGAAACCAAGAGAGTAAAAATATCCCTAGCTCATCGAAAATTCGCTTTACGCCACTCTTTCGCTATTACGAAAAAGAATCAGAATCAGTGTTCAGCATTCATTTTGCAGCGAGCTTCTCTTGAGACAGTGCGTGCTCTCTTCCTCTCTTCTTCATCCAATTCTCCCGTACCACAACCTGCGACGACCTAGCCTAACATACCATCATCAATATTCTTTTTAGATCTAGGAACGTTTAACATTTTTCCCATTTTCTTCATCATCATCATCATCATCATCATCATCATCATCATCATCTTCATCATCATCATCATTCTTTTATTGTCTGTCGTTTGACATAGACCTTCCCAAGGATTCGCCACACTTCTCTATCGTGGGCATCGCGGGGCCAGTATTTTCTAAATTTGTCTAGTTCATCTCTCCATATTGTATTCTGTTGGCCTCAGTTTCGCATGTGATCCCTGGGGATCCATATTGTGAGTCATGATGTCCATTGGTTTTCTACCATTCTTGCAACATGGCCTGCCCATTGCCATTCAAGTTTCCTAGTGGATTCTATGATGTCTCTGACTCCCGTTTTCTTCCTGATATACTGTGCTGTCTTGTAATCTCTCCATGTGAGATTGAGCATGATTCTTTCGTGCACGTGTTGCATGCTTCTCAGTTTGTGAGTCTATCTCTTGGTTAGGTTCCATGTTTCAGCTCCACAAGTGATTATTGGGAGGATGCATTGGTTGTAAACACTTGATTGATGGTAATTGCTTTTTTACTTTACACTATTTGGTCTTATTACGAAAAATTTGACCCTAACAAAAATGCTAAGATTTCGAATGCTGTTCTTCAAGTAGGACTGGCACAACATAATCTTTGTATCCCTAATTGTTATTTCGTTTAGTACTGTACTAAACTGAGCTTCGTAAATATCATAAAGCGTCAGAGACGGCAGTTGTCCCCCAATAGAAAGATTCATTTCATGACCTGAGAAAATCATCAAGCTCTCGCTCTCTCTCTCTCTCTCTCTCTCTCTCTCTCTCTCTCTCTCTCTCTCTCTCTCTCTCTGGGACATATATATCCCCAGGTTTCTATGACTTCTTGAATACATATGTTTCACTGATTTCTCCCAGAAGTCTACACGGACATTTTAACTTAGACATTACGGTAGTTTGGAAAAAAAATCATTTAAAATCTGAAAATCTACATAGTGGTTGATTTCTTTGTACCTTTTCAGGTAAAACAGGACACACGCCATCTCATAACCATAGCGGCCGCCATTTTGTTATCAAAATGGCTGACAAAAAATTGCAATGTCTTTACGGGAAAATTGGGGGGGGGTTCCGAAATGCGAAATAGTGATGATGGTAAGTTCGGGTGAGCCATTAGAGATAGGGTTGGGGGAGGTGTAGGAAAGACCAAGAGCTTTTTGGAGACAGTGCACACCCTCTTCCTCTCTTCCCTACACCTCAATTTCCTATATCTCTCGTATCACCCCAATCTCCAACGACTCAGTTCAGCATACCATCATCACTATTTTTTTAGGTGTAGGAACGCTCAAAATTTCCTATGTAAATCGATAGTAATTGCTTCTTTACTTTACACCAGCCTTTCTGTTTCCAAGGTAAAGCACCAAGATTTTGAATGCTTTTTTTCCAAGGAGAATTGGCTAAATACAATCTTTATATCCTGAATTCTCTCATTTGGTCTAGTGCCGAACAGAGCTAAGCTTTGCAAATGTTCAGAAGGGTCTAAGATGACTGTTGATACCGAATAAATGAGGCAAATGGTAGATCATCATCGATCTTTCAACGTCCGTTGTTGGACATAGACATTCCCCAGGATACACCACACTTCTCTATCATGGGCGTCGCGGAGCCAGTACTTTCTGAATTTTTCTAGCTCGTCTCTCCATCTAATATTCTGCCGGCCTCTGTTGTGCATGTGATCTCGGGGGATCCATGTCGTGAGTCGCGATGTCCAACGGTTGTCCGCCATTCTTGCAACATGCCCAGCCCACTGCCATTTGAGATTTTTAATGGACTCTATGATATCCCTGACTCTTATCTTTTCCCGGATGTACTGTGCTATGTTGTGGTCTCTCCATGTGAGGCCCAGCATAATTCTTTCATGTGCCCGTTGTGTAGTTCTCAATTTGCGTGATCAATTTTAGTGATCAATGATTGGTCGATCTTAACATAACAGCCTTGATTTTTGTGTATTTTATCGTGTGAATCGAACACCAAAAATCCGGGTATCTATAATCCATTTCCATCATTAATCTGGATACTTTTTTCAAATTTCTGCGGTTGAAATAATGAATGCGTACGTGCCAGACGCGAGAAATGTCAGCCGACACTTCAGATTTCTGTTCATGATATTTACTAACGTTTCATTCACGCACATGACAAAATCAAACAAAATCAACCATCCAAATAAAACACACACACACATATATATGTATATATATATCCTGGTGCCCCGGGCACACTGTATGATTGAATAACCATAGCCATCAAAGATGGTGAATGATTATTTCTTTTTTTCATCCTGACCATACCGTTTTGTCTACAGACGTGGAAGCTGACATTACACTAGTTTTTATTTTATTTTCTTTCATTTTTATTTTTGGAAAAAAAGCTTTTTTTACTCTTCTGGTGGATTTAATAATAACATCTAGATCCTCCAGAATCTAGATGTTTCTAGATGTTTGGTTTCTTAAAATTCTACTTAGGGTGTTTTCCTGTGGTGATGTCATGAATAGAAATTATTCTGACCGATTTATTCTTCGGTGGATTATTCTTGCATGACTTCTGATTTCGATGCTACGGTAGTTCAATTATTGACTGTGGTGGCGGGTTTTATTCCATCTATTAATTTCTTTAATTGCAACTATATCTCAACACACTTGCCTTCACTTCTTGGCTCCAGCTATTGTGAGCACTCTACCTCACCGAACTAGCTCACCCTGACCGAGCTTGTTGTACATGATGAGAATTTTTGTTGCCAATTATTTCTCTTGATTTCACCACAACAGAAAGGATTCAACTTTCAGATATTCCTGAAATATCTGATTTCACATTAGGGAAGTTTCGTTTTTGGGTTGTTTATTTTGTTGTTTTTTTTCTTTTTTTTACAGTTTTTATTATTTAAATTATTCATTTACCCAATTGTATCTGGGGAACCTTGGCAGGCGCCCCAAGAACTTGGTGTCCTGGATGACTGCCTGTGTTGTCGGTACCTAGGACTAGTCCTATTCACTCCATGAGTTGTACATGTTTGGTAAACACTCTCAATGTGTATCTTGCAGCTGACCACAAACAAAGGCGATTCATTATCAATGACAATACGTGTTTGACCAGACTGTTCGATAACCTCGTGATTATGTTGATAGGAAGAAGCGAAAAGGTTTCCTCGAAATATGTACAAACCACCTTTTGATTCTTTGTTTCTTTGCGTGGTTTGCTTACGATTTTTTTCGTTTCTTTTTGTTTTGCATTTTCCATGTGACTCACGCCTATTATTTACTAAAGCCTGAGGAATAATACATGGTTGTCATGGTGATGGGAATGTATTGCACCATCCGGGTACTGGGTATGACAGAATCAACCAAAAAGGATCACCCAGACAAACCATCCCACATACATACACACACACACACACATATATATATAACTTGTATATAATGGATTCGTTACACAAACATGTTTATGTTTCTGCACTTGGAGGGCTTCTTCGGGCGAATGATTCGGTTTATTTTGATCCCACTTTAGAATGTTATTGGGTGGGTGTCTATTACTGTGTATCTACTTTAACTTAGCTTCATGTTGAATGTATTGATCACTTTATGATCGGATATTGAATTGCTGGTTTATACTTAGGTGAATATGCATATATATATATATATATATATATATATATATATATATATATATATATATATATATATAATGCTACTTCAAAAAATATTTTGAGCATGCTTTTTGTATATAATTATTGCTTTTGAAAAGCGTAAAGATACACGAAACCCCGCGTATATATATATATATATATATATATATATATATATATATATATATATATATATATATATATATATATATATATATGAATATCAATTAGGGGTGCATAGGTTTCTTCTTTTGAAAACTAGAGACTGAATACACAATTCAAATTGTTTTTCGCGGGAAGTTTTTGCGCACACTTATCTCTTTATATGAACAATTGGTGATCCAAAAAGAAAAATTCACACGAAATACGGTATCAAAACATAAAAAGCACCGAAGAAAATCACATTAATTGATATTGAGCAATAATTGGTTGAAACGACAAATCTCTGGAAAAAAAGTTTGTTTTATATATATATATATATATATATATATATATATATATATATATATATATATATATAGTGTGTGTGTGTGTGTGTGTGTGTGTGTGCGTATGTATCTCCTTATACAATCACCTGTATAAACCCTTAATGTAACTGGAGAGTACTCAAAGGGCGCATGCCTCTACCAACCCCATTGTCAGTAAAAAGAAACTGAATGAAAATCAATTCACAATTAGTTAAGATCTGGGGCTGGGGGGTAACCATAAAAAAATCCCGGATCCGCCCCCAAATCTATCTAATCCTGCTTTAGCCCATAGATTCAACAAAATGTCATTGGAATTCATAGAGTTATTCTGGGGATACTGTATAGACAAACATGAGTGAATGAATAAATTTATTGAAAAAAAATGAAATAAGATTCCTGCAATCAGGAAAGGAATCCTGAATCCGCCCCCAAATTTAACCAGTCATTTATGACATAATAGCTTATCCCCCCCCCGGAAGATTTAATAGAAATTCATTGAGAATTTTTGAGGATATTGTATGGTCATACAGCTACCATTCAGGGTGATTGTAAAAATAAATCCTAGAATTTAATCAATTCTTCTGCAGCTCATGGCCCATCCTTCCACGAAATTCATTGAGAACTATTAGAGATATTGTGTAGACAAACAGAAAGACGAGTATACATATATATATATATATATATATATATATATATATATATATTGTGTCATCCACAATGCTGTTTCGATGTATTACATCTCTTCAGTGTGGCTATAGACTTTATCCCATCCAGTACCGCGAGGCAGTACCGCGAGGCAGAATTGAAACCCTCACATCGGACCCGGAGGCCGATATATATATATATATATATATCCTAACTTCGTTGGCAGAGGTAAAATATTTACTTGCTTATTTAGACACAAAACCACCACGGTGGAAAATCTAGCGAGAACTGAACTCTTTAGCAATAGACGAAGAAGATTGACAACCATCGCTACAACAGATACCTATGTACCTTTGTTGGAAGATACTCATTAATCCCTAGACAGGCACAAGACCGTAACAGAGGAGTGCCTTTTTAGGATCATATTCACTAACAACTGCTTGCGAGTCTAACTGTTCTACGACAGGCAATCAATCTCAGACGCAAGATTTGCACCCTGCAAAACATTTACATACACTGACTTCCGTTCTGTTTTTACAGACAATGCGAAGATGGACTGACTGATATTGTTCAGAGGAAAGCAGAAGGCGATTCACATGGCATTGGCTTGGCTGCAGGAGTTGCCGGAGAGACGTCAAATTAGGCATCACACCGCCTCAAGGGTGCTTCACTCTCTGATTGTACTTCTCCTCGACTGGTTGCTTTCCAAAGTCTAGGAAGGATGAGAAATAGATTCATGCCTTTCCGAAGGGAATTAGTTTAAAGTGAGCGTGACCAGTCCCGACCGATTTCATTGTCCACACCGTTACCGACTACGCTAATCGCACCTCCAGTCACATGTGCTGCACTCATAGAAAAACATATGTAGGTATGCCTCGCTTTTCGAAATCACCTGTAACTCTCACCAATACAACCAGTGATGACTCAGCCTAACATACAATCATCATCATTTTTCTCGGATGTAGGAACGTTCGAAAGATCCCATATAGATTAATGGTAATGGCTTCTTCGCTTTATGTCAATACTGTTAAGCAAAGATTTTTACAGGAATGTTCAACTTTCGAAAAGCCGGGTGGAACCCATGCCAGCATATGAGCTGACAGTTTTCGTAAAACGATGGTCAGGAAGTTAGCCTTGAAGAATATTGTTTCTGGGTTTGGTCCTCACCGGGTGCCCGTCTGTTGTAGCTCTATATCGAAGTGGTTGTCAAACTCCTTCTATTGAGTTTTGACTATTCTCGTATGTAACAACAGTGGCAGATGACAATGACCTGACCCAAACCAGTGGGGGTTAGATCCTTACTCTTTGTCCCACTATTATAGCCTTGTGCCAGTTCAAGTTGAATTTAGTAAATATCCGTTGCTAGGGTAGGACGTTCGATCCATACTGGATGTTGTCTCACTATTATAGCATTGTATCAGATTAGACAAAGCTTAGTAAATATCAGCATTCAATAAACTAATCAGTTCATCGACTGTGTGTGATTGATTTGTTGGGTCTGTTGCGTTCCCATCACGTTCAATAAGTTCTTGGCTGTTGGTTAGCAATTGTTACAAGGTTGATGCCAAATTTACATGCTTTCAATCATGCAGCCGACATTTGAATGGGTTCGGGTAACCGCTTTTATCTTTGAGGTTAATAAAAAAAAAAAAAGAAAAAAAGAAAAAAAAGACTAAAGAAAGCATGTAATACAAAATTTATGTCATTTGTCGGTCGCTATAGAGAAAAACTACGCTTTCGCTATTTTCCATTGTCGATGTACGAAATTATTCCCTCGCATCTGCATTAGTCATAGTCTATTGATATTTCATCATAGCAACAGCTTTGTCAGAAGAAGCAACGAATACAAAGAAATCGCTTCACGTGCCGTAGACCTCTTTTTCATCGCTCCCACGGGCGTCCACTGCTCTGTGTGTGTGTGTGTGTGTGTGTGTGTGTGTGTGTGTGTGTGTGTGTGTGTGTGTGTGCGTGTGTGTGTGTGTGCAGGATCAGTCCCTCTCACCTGTGGCGGAAGGGTTTGAAAATAGGAAACTTATTGTCAATAAAGGATAATGGCATAGTACAATTGTTTCGTGTAAGCTCAACTTGATGGACCCACGTAAAAGGATGGTAACAGGGTTGCTTCTAAAGTTTTCATATATATCCTTTTGTCCGTCCTGAAATATATCAACCCCACTGGAAAAGTATAAGCAGGTGCCCATGATCGCTACTTCGTTTAACCCATATTGGAAATCAATCCTTTTTGACAATCTATCACATGTTTGTAAAATCAGCTTCATCGAAGTCATATAAATATTTGTCCACCTGAACAACATGACTTTTATGTAGGAGTTGATGAGCCATAAAATCTGCCCTTTTGAAGGTAATATGACCCTTGACACGTTCCCATCGCTCTCCGAAAGTAAAGCATTCCAATAAAAACGTTTCGTAAGTCGAAATGGCGTAAAGAGAAGAAGCAATTACTATTAATTCACATGGGGAAAAAATCTTGAGCGTTTACAATTGGTAATGATGGTATATTAGGGTCGAGTCATCGGAGATTTACTGACGCGCTTGGAACAGTCCCGAAGAGTTCTGCAAAGAGACACTCTGTCACGTGATCACCAATCGAAAACACTAGTTACTACTGATGCAAAACTATCATCAATAATAATAATAATAATAATAATAATAATAATAATATGATCAGAAACCGTCAACCAAATCTGTCACCAAAACTGTCAACATAGGTCTCCCTCAGTTTTTAAGCTGGTCTGGCTTGCTGGTTATCTATGTATGTATCACGCGCACAGGCCTCACCAATGGGGCTAGAGGGCTGAAAATTTAAACATTTACTCCTTATTATGTCTTGAAAAACGTTTGTTACGTTTTTTTATTTTTTTCAGTTCCCTAAAAGTAAGTTTTTAGTCGATGGGTGGTTCAATTTGCAATGTAGGTTTATGCTAAATTGATTCCTTAATTTTTATCCACCTGTTTGTTTTACGAAAATTAAGACTTTTTTAGAGGTCACTACCCCAAGAGACAAGAGAAGTAACTTATCTATTGATCACCCCTTTTTCCAATTTTTTAACTGATCAACCCCAACACGGTATGCCGTCAAAAGACATTGGCATCATTACAGTTTCTATTGAGTGACTGACTGTTTGTTGGGGGTACTATAACTATTGTTGCAAAGTATGTTTAATTTATCGGCGACTGTCCACTAGAATTCACGCCGAGAAAATGAAATTCCTATTTCAATACAGAGTCTTACTTAAATTAAACAATAACAGTGGGTCATTATCAATTCAAGCGAAGCGCTTGTGCTAAAAAGATTCAAGAAGATAAAAAGTAACGAGATATGTCCAACACAAGCCTCAAATATTAGAAAATCCTGGCTTTGCAACCAACACTCTAATGCTAAACTATGCACAGTATGCCTGAATTCTTAAACTTTCTTTGGTAATTTTTCCCTGCTGCACCTTTATGAAGATACACAGAGGGCCGAAGAATATATCGACTGAAACGTTTCATTATATTAAAAAAAAAAAACAAGAAAAATGGTGATACGAATCTGGAAAATTCTTGGAACGATATCAGGAGTGAATCGGAGTCTTTCTCTTCCGGAGTATACACCTCTTCAGATAACCATATGGAAAGAGAAAATCTCCATGTTGGAAGATTTTTGTGATAAGAACGTTATTAATTTGCCTCAGTGGTTCCCAACCTGGGGTGGAAGGACCCCTTGCTCAAGGGTAATGGGGGGGGGTAATGTATGATGGAGTGCAACAGTGCTATCAAAGATTATATAATTCAACTAATTCTTATCTTAAAGCTGTCTAATACGCAAAATGCAATAATTATTTGAAATCATTCTTCGTCGCAACTTACTTAAAAGAAAGGGGGACCTAGTAATCTTATTCACAAAGTGGGGAGTGACCTTGAAAAGGTTGGGAACTAGTGGCCTAGCGTCATTTACTAAGCTTGGAAGTGCGGGGCAACGTAACGGTCATCAGCACGGAAAGTACAATCAGCCAATCGAATTCGATTTTCTCGCCAAAAGGCATGAACCTATTTCTCCCTGCAGATAACTTAGCAAAACATCTCATCACTTGCATGTCACAATGGTTGACGGAGAATAGTGGGTGTGTGAGCACTTAAGCAAACCATTCTCCTTTCAGTACTTCACCTGCCCTAGTATTACCTCTATTGTCAACTTTGATAGGAGCCAATATGAGTGAGATTTACTTAGTGTAATACAAGCTTAGTTTGGTACAAGGCCACACGTGTGGGTCGGTCAGTCAGTCAGTGTTGATCAAACTCAATTTGGCAATGATGGTCTGCTAGATTAGCTTGCTGAGCTATGCTCCACGGCGAGATGCCTCTAATTTGCTTTTAACCCTTCACAACAGTAACTATGGTATTGTTCGAAGGTCGTTTTAATATGATCACGTGATTAGTTGGTTGATAAATTGGAAGAAAGGAGAAAGGGTCAAAGAAAGAGAGAGATGGAAAGAGAGAGAGAGAGGTGTACTGAAAGAATGAAGAAAGGAATGGAGAGAAGAGCAAAAAAGAAAGAAAAAAACAAGGAAACAGAGGAGTGCAAAAAAGAAAGAGAAAAGCAAAAAGAGAAATAGATAGAAAGTTAAAATTCAAGGAGGGAGCCACAGACACAGCTTGTATTCCTCCTAATGAGATAATACATCTTAATTAAAAATGGATTATCGGATTAATACCGATGAAAAGCCTGTTAATCCCCTTTCGTATAGCCAAGCAACCATTGGCTTCATTTTACAAATCATTATCACGCAAGCACACCATCAGGTGTTCTTTCGCTTTAGCCATCTTTGTACAGGTGTCGTCCAAACACAAATATTTATGAGTGTAGCTTAGTCATTAAAGCGCATAATATCAATCTGAAAGGTCTAGGGTAGTGATTCTTATTGTAGGGTACACATCTTACAATGGGGTAATTTGAATATATTGGGGACTATTTGAAATTTGGGTGTGAAGAGGTAAAAGCGTTCTGAATCATGTTAAGGCTCAATTGATTTATTCCTGATTACACAATACTATTAATTTATAATTGTACAGTATTACTAATTCCTAACAACACAATACTATCAATTACTCATTTTACTACAGATTCCTCAGTAATGCTTAACTCATTATAATAGGGAGGAATTAATTAAAGCGAAATAACGCTAGATTTGGCTGAAGACCAAGAATTTAATTATAAACAAGGGATGTAGTTCGATGACCTTTTTGTAAGGGGAAGTCAAGTTTTTGAGCTGCTGAGGTAGGCCACAAAAAGAGTCAAGAATCAGTGTACTCGAACCGATATCTAGCAGGTGATAATTGCAAGCAGATCTAAGAATGAAGAGGGAGGTATAACAACACCCCTGCCTCATGCACACACTTACCTGTAATGGGTTATTTTAGTGCTTACTAAATTTGTAAAACCCCAAAGATATAAGTCTTAATGTAACGGTAAATTTGAGTCCGTTAACTCGGACTCACATTGAAAAATATGCGAAATCCTTCCGGATAGGATCAGGCCATTTTGTGTGTCTCGAGAACCGGTTGCACAGTCTCGATGTAACTTGGGAAGCGAGAAAAGCAGCGTTCAAGAAGACAGGTGTTCAGGTGCTAATCGATGTTCCTTTCAGTGGGTTCATGTAGAACTTGTTCTTGTAGCTTCTGAATATTTCCCAAGGCTTATAAACAGTTGTCAGATTGCATAAGCAATAAAGAGTCTCGTAAACTTCAAATACACTTCTAAGATATCCTTTACATGAGCGTTCGTGGCCAAATTTCTAGGGTGGCGGCAAAAAGATATAATCGGAATGTATCTTAGAGGCTATCCTATTACCAGTGGAGAATAGTACCATCTTCTTATATGAGTACATTAAGTTGGACTTACATCAAACAATTATACAGCGTCATTATTCATTATTGACTATAAGATTTTCGGAAACCTTTTTTTTAACCTTTTGTGGGGCCTTATTTGGGTGGGTTCATTAATTTCATCTAGATTCTCCATAATATAGATATTTCTAGATGTTTTTTCATTCTATTTTAGATGTTTCCTATTGATGTCATAAACAGAATTTATTCTGACCATTTTTATTCCTCGATGGAATTTTTTTTACATGACTTTAAATTTTAACACTACGGTTTTATTTTCATTTATGTGTCGGTCAAATGCGTGAGATTAAAAAGTATACATACATCATTCGTTGTGCAGAATTTGCAATCGTTCTGAATTATATCTGCTATTTTCCTTTTATCGGCGTAATCCTGTTTGATCGATTGCTGTATGTATTTCAACCCTTGTTGTTCTTAGGTCACAAAAACTAACAAAGAACATCTGGTTACTTAAAGCGTAACTCAAGCTCACAATCAGTCGCTTACGGATGAATGTTCATTCCAGTTCATTACAAATCAAAGCTCGGCTTCGAGCAAGCACAAGACTCTCCTAAGAATGCGACTTCGCACAAAAACGAGACTTGAAGCTCATGGCTTTTTTTTTTAACTTGAATCGCTATACATTCAATAACAAGTAATTTTACGAAGAATTTACTAAAAGAAGTAGACAAGTTGCCCCCCCCACTCTCTCTCTCTCTCTCTCTCTTTCTCTCTCTCTCTAGTTCTTTCTATAGTTTCTGTCGGCTTGCTGTCATCTGTAGCTAAGGGGATATGAAGATTGCTTACTTTCGAGGGACCCCTTCCTCCGGGCAGCACCTCCACATTGCACTTAGTGGGGTAGGTTCAGGTCTATTTCATGTGGAGTACCAAAATGTGAGGTTGAGGGTCCTGAAAAATTTCTTACCTTCTCTCAGCGTACGCTTGGGGTTCCCACAATAAAAGGGCTTTGTATTGTATCCCATTCCCATTAGAGGATGAGTAGATGCCCTTAATAGTTGAGTGTAACTCAAAGACCCTAGAGTACTCATTCAAATACTTCGGCATTTAGCAATATCCTCTCGGCAAGTTATCACTCGAACTTCTACCATTGTAAGTCTCGATGAATGTCTTCCATCTTGTCTCCTAATACAATGGAACGTTCCCTCCAGGGTGCATGCGTGGGCGAAGTGTTTAGAGATCCTGGGATGCTCAGTTTACAGGACCCTCCCCCCTCTCTTAGCCTTGCTGATGTGGCCTCAATATACCCTTAATTATCCAATTGGTTAAATTGAAAAGCCCCTTCGCTTTATCTTGATCGAAAAACGTATCGATCAGAATTTGATAGCAGTTTTTAAAAAATGATCGATTAACGATGCAGATATAATGATGAAGTTCGATCCTAACCGAGAGCCCCAAATTATGGTGTTGAGTTACACTAAGCCAAGAATAATAAATACCTACAATGTTGTGGATTTATAAATAGAAAACGAAGTTTCCACACTAAGAAGCAGCAGTACGAAAGGCAAATAGTACGACACCCATACAATGAAGGATCAAAATAAAATGGTTGAAATAAAGCTATTCATAATTGAAACACTGATCGGTGAACAAGATACTAATGTCATGAATCAATGAATGACTTTGAACTTGGGTGGAATCAATTGTAAAATAGCATGTAATTAGAGCGTTTCTGTAATAAGAGCGTACCTATAAAATTCTTTCGTAAGCCGTAATGTATGGGGGTGATTTTTTTTTATATGGGGACATTGGGGGGGGGGGCGTTGCTAGATCCCCCAAATCGTATTGATGGTGTACTAGGTGAGGTCTTCGGAGATTGAGAGGTGGGGGCGTACAAGAAACAGGGGTTTAGGAAAAAGAGAAAGAAGGTGCATGTTGCCTCTATAAAGATTCGCTGGAGAACAGACGCTGGACACTATTTTTGCTTTCTACTTCATATCACTTGAAAGCAAAAAATGGCGCAGGGTGAACTTTCGTAAAGAAGGGGATTCCTATATTATGTTGTTCGAAAAATAATGTCGCAGTTTTAAAGGCAAAATAGTTCGAAGTTTTATGGGCAAAAACCAGTTCACAAATATCAAAATAAATGATGTTATGCTGGCAGGGTAGTTGTTGCCCTGAAGGGTGTTTGTAATGCTGATCATCTCCTGTTGATATCTGTCTTGGTCACCAATTAAGAGTTTTGCTCGATGTTGTAGGCAGCGAACGATTCCTTCCTTCACGCAGTATGGATGGTGGTGATTGAAGCCCGGATAATAGCCGGTGAATGTTGATCATATACGGAAGTCTT
Source organism: Thysanoteuthis rhombus (assembly GCA_963457665.1). Taxonomy (NCBI): domain Eukaryota; kingdom Metazoa; phylum Mollusca; class Cephalopoda; order Oegopsida; family Thysanoteuthidae; genus Thysanoteuthis; species Thysanoteuthis major. Next base: position 10,735,607 of record OY735216.1, on the reverse strand, counting down.
GAACCTACATTTCGTCTGAGATGTTAACACACACATCAAGGAAGGCCCGTTTATTGTCTGATTGAAGTTGTCATCTACACATCATGTGGTTGACTTCAGTGGTGTCGTTCAGAACCCAATTGGAAGTATGTTAATTGCACACAGAACGTTAACATCTCCATAACTTTATCTATCGGGATACTGATACGATCCCGAATAGAAGGGCAGTTTATCTCATGTGTGGTAAGGTTAGTGAATAGGCTTACAACGTTCAAACTTACCATCCGGTTGGAATTAATGGTAGTATCTTCAATTGTTTCAAAAAATTGAACCGAGTTCCTCACGTCGGCCGGTGACTTGACCTGTCAGTGGGTTGACTTCGTCTACAAGGAATTTCCCCAACGGTCACAGGCTCGACAACTGATTATAGGCCTCTGTGGAATACAGTCTTTGTGAATTTTGTGGAGACCGTACATTTGTGATAGCTTAATGTCTCGTTGATTCAATTGCCTGTATTCATTCAACGTGAAGTGATCCATGTTCTGGTTGTGAGTCTATGACAGCTTTCTTTCAGTTTTCTGGGTAGGATCCTTCTTTAGTTTACTGTAGCTACCGCCAGGACCAAAAGAAACGTACGCTAACCAATTTTTCTGAGTATTCCAACGTGTTCATCCCACTTTTTACATTGCGTTTGTCTGCTGGTAGCATGGTGTTACTGGTAAAACTCTACAGGGTTTCGATAGCTATTTACCCTCCCTTGTGAGGTTCGGTTTGTGAGATTTGGTTCTTTCCGATGCCAGTCTCGCTTTCAAAAGGGTCGATGCTCACCACATACGGGAACTAAAGGTTTGAAATATCGCTGTATGAAGGTCCACCATCAACCTGTGGAATCCGTTATGAATATCAACATATCATTCAAGTGTTTCTTTGGGAACAGCACCCAGGTCACAACTCGGTTACAATAATCAAATAAGTTTAATACTTAAATGTGATAGTCCCAATTTAGAGGGTAGAATTGAACATACTTCCGACCCAGGCTAACGAGCTGAGATGGAAATACCTGTTCTCTCTGCCTAAATGTGTTTATGTGTGTATGTGTGTATGTGTGTGTGTGAGAGAGAGTGAGCGAGAGAGAGAGAGAGAGAGAAACAGAAACAAACAGTAATTTGATTCTCCATCCATTTCCTCTGTCGCTGAATACATGGTAAAAATATGAAGATACATAATCTTCATATTTTTACCAAGTGCTTGCATACTGACGGCGTAGGGTTTGAAAATTCATCAGGTGACCTCGTAGTTAACCATTTCAACTTTGATCTCAACAGAGGATCAAACGACATTTTTGTTCAATCCATTGGTGTCGTCATCATTGTATCAAAAATCCTACATCTACAAATTTCACTTCGACTAATTGTCTGTACCAAATTGATTTACGTTCAAAGAGGATTTCTGTAGCTGAAATATAGGTTAAGTGAGATTAAAGTAATTATTTTTCGGTATTAATTAACAATTATGTGTTTTGCTTTATTAAACCAAAACTAGAATCAGTGGCTTGCAAGACTTGTTCACGAATTTCTCCATCACGGATCATGCGTGAGGACCCTTACATTAAACCGACCTTGAATCAAATTTGCCCTCGTGTGTGTGGGGGGGTCCAAATATATTCAATACACAATCACATACTTCGTATATTGAATTTATCCCCCACATCCCAGGACAAATTAGACACAAGGTCAGTTAAATGTAAGGGCTCGCATGTGTACGTCACTGCAACTTGAGTCACAAAGATGTCAGGGCTGACACGACCCCACCTTAGAGCAATGGAGGGGTGCTGACCCAGTGCAAATGACCCCCCCCCCCCCGAAACTGAGTATACTTTATGATTTTGAGGTCACCTGTATGACTACATAAGTATAGATCTACACTGTAGATATTTATTATTTATTAACCCAACCTGGAGAAAACATTGCGGATAAAATTAATGATGGTCTGCGTGAATCCAAAAACGAACTCTCGCTTAGTGCGGACGAAAATCTTTATCAAATACACTAGTCAAAATAAATGGGATACCCGGTGGGGGTAGAAATCACAAGCAATGACCTACGAGAGAAGATCGGTATTGCTCTACAGCAGGCCCCTCTATTTTTATCTCTAATAATGAACAGTGTGATTTTTTTTCTGTTTCTCTATCCATAACAGTGAACTCCGTTGAAAGGTAGCAATTTAGTTGATAAAAGGATTACCTACTCACCATTTGAAACAAAGGAATCTTTTACTGAACCGAATTCAGTAGTTTGTTTCTTTTTTCTTGAAAAATCATCTCATAAAGATTTAAATATATCCGTAATTTTTTTCTCCAGAGATGAACACGTCTATACATGCTTGATTGGGTGTGCGCAATAATCTCTACATACGTATAATCCTCGATGAGTTTAAACAGAAACCAACGGTGACTTGACAACGTTGTGATGGTGACAGGGGCTCTGACAAGAAGTTTAAAAAGTTGGGCAAATCTGTTCCCCCGACATACACACACACTGCACACACGCATCCTCGTCCTTTAGCCATCATGCTATAACTCTTTCAACATGTCATACTTTGTTTGTTTACCGGTAAGCGAGGTAACAATTATATTAATGTACATATTGCATCAACTTGAAAGTTACGATTGCATCAACTTGAAAGCTTCGATACTCAGGTCTACCTCTTGGACCATCTCGGCTCTCCGGGTCCCGGTAAGATGCACTCCTCTCACGGAGGTTCTGAGGGCTAAAGTGAGTCAAGGGAGGGATCAAGTTGTCCTCACATACAATATTTATTCGTCTGGGCGGATATCAAGTCTCCGCTTTGCCGGGGCTTGATTAATGATTAAATATTGATAGATTTTTTTTAATAAGACCGGAAATTAATATACCGAAGGCCAAGTGCTGAATGCTTTCTCAACCGAGAAACATTTTTCTTGGACAATTATGGGATTTCTTTGTTGTTTTCATAGTTTTAGGAATAATGCACACTCTTACAGGACTATGACTTCAATACTTGTCTTTTATATATATATATATATATATATATATATATATATATATATATATATATATATATATATACATACATACATACATATATATATAGTGTGTGTGTATGTGTGTGTGTGTGTGTGTGTATGTGTGTGTGCAAAGATGCCTCAGCATTGAAACATCACGTTGTAGTGACCCATAAAATTATTAGATATTATATGCTCTGTTTTACTGAATCATTGTTATTTACCTTTAATGGCCCTTTTCGACGCACTATTTGTTTCCAACAAATACGCAACAATAAACAACACTGTATGTGTGTGTGTGTGTGTGTGTGTGTGTGTGTGTAGAGTACACACACATATATATATATGTATATGTATATATATATATATTGTGCATATATATATATATATATATAGTGTATATATGTATATATATATATTGTATATATATATATTGCATGTATATATATAAATGGTTTATATATATATATATATATAAATGGTTTATATATATATATATATATATATATTTATATACACTTATATTCTTCGCATTTGTTAACAAATATTTCCAACAAATACGCAACAATAAACAATAGTATATATATATATATATATATATATATATATATATATATATATATATATATATATAATGTTTATTTGTAAATAACGTTTTTTTTTACCCGTGACTCCATCACATCATGCGACATTTTCAAGTTTTTTCTCAACATCTTTTTCCTATTTATACAGCATTATACTAATTACCACGGTGTACACGCTCTAACACTCTGCTTTAGAAACAAATCACTGATATATCTCATTATATCATAAATGCACTAATACTTAAAATCACAGATAATTCTACTCTCAATAGAAAACGATAATAGATGATGACGTATAATAAGAAAACAAATACGATTGCTGTAATCAATGATTGGGTTTTTATGGATCGTTCGAGAAATGGCGATAAAATCATTGCCTCGTGTGTCGCGCAACATAGGAGCATCCAAGTCTGTGCTTGAGTCAGAAAGATTCCCTTCGGCTTAGATTTTCAATGAATAAAATTAATTAGATTCGCTTTTCTTTGCTCGAATGCGTCTATGAAAATAGGAAAATATACATTAACCCTATCTCACTCGCTTTATTTAGCCTACACACCTCTTTAGATTTAGTGACGTCAATATAACTGCTGAAGGCAGTAATTGTCTTCCCAAATCTCAGGAAGAAAATATATCGTTCAAGTCATGTAATGATCTTTTTTTTTTTTTTAGAGCTGAGTAAAGGGTTTCGTCAAACTATCTTCTAAACTAACTTGTTTTAAATTGAAATAAAAAGTGGACAGGTCTGGTTACTCACTCAATAGAAACCGTTGATGGTGATCGATTGAAAATCGTGGTGATCAATGAATTAGTCACTTCTCTCGCCTTTAGTTGGGCGGTGATCACTAAAAAAGGGTCTGAATTTACAGAGAGCACGCATGAAAACCGCTGGACACGAACTGAGAGACAAATTCAACATAAACTTACACTGTAAATTAAACTCAGTACTAGAAACCTATTTGGGGGTAAATTAAAAAAAAAGAAAAACGTTTTTTCTCGACATAATTAGGAATAAACGTTTAAATTTTCAGACCTCTAGCTCCATTGGTGTGGCCTATACGCACGATGGATAAATAGATAGATAGATGGATAGTTATATAGATAGATAGCCAGCCAGACAGCCAGACCGACTTGAAGATTGTAGAAACCTACATTGTCTGTTTTGGTGGACATTTTCAGACAATGCATTGAATCTAGCAAAGAAGGCCAACGAAGTGAATTCGTAATCTGGTTAAAATCGCATGAGACATTCTAGAAATAATGACAGCGTACACGTGTCCGGTTGAAACATGGTGGAGTAGATTAATGGATAATCTGTCAGGCTTAAACTCGTTGGATTAACGCCTTATCAGCTTAAAGTTAGTGAATTCGATAAAAGTTGCCTTCACAAAAGGAAACACAGCCGACATTATTTTTTCCTTCTTGATGTAGCGTGACCGGAATAAATTTCGAGCTCGTCTGGGAATGTATTTCACTAGTTTAATCGTGTCGTAAAAATGATGACATGTATGAAATATATACATGCATACACATTGCATTTTATGTACGTGAAGAATAGAGATTTGCATTGCAGTGAGCTTGGAGAATAGCCTTTTATACACGTTGCATTTTATATACGTGGAGAATAGAGATTTGCATTACAGTGAGCTTAGAGGATATCTTTCTATACGCATTGAATTTTACATACGTGGAGAATAGATATTTGCATTACAGTGGGCTTGGAGAATAGCCTTCTATGCATATTGCATTTTATATACGAGGTGAATAGAGATTTGCATTGCAGTAAGCTTGGAGAATAGCCTCCTATGCACATTGCATTTCATATACGAGGTGAATAGAGATTTGCAATGCAGTGAGCTTGGAGAATAGCCTCCTATGCACATTGCATTTCATATACGAGGTGTATAGAGATTTGCAATGCAGTGAGCTTGGGGAATAGCGTTCTGTTGACTACAAACAGATTTTTTAAAAATATTTTTTGTTCTTGTTAATTCTATATTTTTAATATTCTTTGAATTAAGCATTTTTGCTGTATCAACAGAACATGAAATTCTATTTTACATCGTCACTCGTGCCCTTTTGAGTAACTGAGTACAAAAAACATTGCTTAGGATTGTATATGAGGATTGTCGAACATGGGTTCAATTAGATGCGCATACGAATACAAACGTACACACAGTAATGATATTATCAGGATAGTTACGTCCTTATCTCTAATTTCCAGTTCTTCCAGCATTTTTGTTGGAGTATTCTTGATCTTCTGGATCTTTCAAAGCTCCAATGAGATGGACCAAATTATCACCTTTCCTATCATCTAACTCCTAATAACTAGTTTTAATTTTATTTTCTTATGTAAAAAAAAAAAATGACGGATGACAATGACCACGCCGAAAAACAGTGCACGAATAACAGTAACATGGTGACGTATGTGAAAGATGATCACGAATCCACTCCCACTTCTAAAGCTCAACTCAGCTCGACTTTTTTTTACTAAAGTTTGTAAATGCAATTCACAGGAACAACTAATAAAAGATTTGAAATTATAGTTTTAGAATAATATTGTACGGAGGAATGAATTCTGTTTTGTTTACGTTTTAGATTTTAATGGAGTTTTTTGGGTTTTTTTTAAATTATTATTATTATTATTATTATTATTATTATTATTATTATTATTATTATTATTATTATTATTATTATAATACCCAAAAATGATTGGATTATTACGTATGGATAAATTATTCAGATATATATTTTAGTATAAATGTAATCATTGGAAACAACAAAAAAAAATGCATAGGTCGTACTGAATTTATTTTTCTGTCGTTTTTCTGCGTTTCTTCAAATTTTCTGTATAAAGAAAATAACTTCAAAACAATAAGGCAGTATAATTAGGCAACACCGAATTTCCTCTTTCATATGAGAAAAACATCAGTTTTATTCACAAAATATCAAAGATGCCTATATTCGATGAAATTGCACCCGTGTTATTACTGAGGTATCAGCGATAATAGTAGTGGTAGTAGTGATAGTAGGAATAGTGATGTAAACGCGAACACACAAACTCAGCAGACCATTCCTTTCCCCTTCTGCTCTTTCTGCTTGCTTTAACGTGACAGAAACCAACAGGCAAACAGAAAAATTGACCAAAGACTCTGATACCTAAAAATCTCTTTGCCACATCTCTACTAAATTATTATTATTATCAAAAATGATATCATCATATAGCCGGGTATCGTATTTTTCTCTCTATAATACGCACTCATGATGTATTAAGGGATATCTACGAAGAGAAAGCATAAGTGTTCTTCTTTCATAATCTCTTCCACTCATCAACATGATTTTTGGTATCAGCTTGTTGAGTACGTTTAGCTTATCTTATTTTGAATAAAACTAAGAGGGTATTTAGACTATCCAGGCGAACTGAGGGTAAGTGCGTGTCAATCACCGCAACCAGCTTGCATAGGCCAACAATAATCTTGGTTTCGTACGGGTATACCTTGATTCGTGAGGTTGATTCGTTCCAAAATTTTCCAAACTGTTCAAAATCACTCTATTCAAGTTCATCATCATCATCATCATCATCATCATCATTCTTTCAACGTCCGTCGTTGGACATAGACCTTCCCCGACGACGGACGTTAAAAGACTGATAATGATATATTTTCCAGTGACGATTGCGAACTATATTGATTTTGTTTATTGTATTTTAGTACAGGTTTCGGTTCAGTTACTTTCTCAACACTTGATTTCTTCCTTTCCTCTTATTTACTCATTTTTTTTTGTCTTTTCAGGTGTAGCTGTAACCAACAGTATTTTCACTTTGATGGTAATGTCGGTTGATCGCTATCTATCGCTACAATACGCCCAGAGCACACAGAGATCGACCACACCTCAACAGGCTGTTGCCATCGTCATCACAATTTGGGTACTGGCATCTTTAATCATGGGCCCCCTGCTCTTCATCCGGGAGACAGACGTCCTAGTTCTACCCACGCTTGCGCCAATGACATTCTGTATAGAGAACTGGCCGCAAAGTACTGACAGGGAGGCCTATGCCGTTTTCTTGTTCTTCGTTGTCTACATCATACCAGCCACGACGTTGTTCATGTGTTATGTTCGGGTGGGCAAGTATCTCTGCCAACAGGAGTTACAGAGAGAAAATTCCGACGGCAGCACCAAACGACTCGTCAGCCGGAAGAAAGCAGCGCGCATGCTCATAATTCTTGTTATAGTCTTCATGGTGTGCTGGCTGCCTTACAATATCGTGTCGCTGGTTACTGACGTGTGGGGTACGACGTGGAACCAATTGGATCTTTTGCACTACGCCCTGTGGTTGGGACACTCTCACAGCGCCATTAATCCTTTGATGTACTGGTTGCTAAATAAGAGATTTAGACAAGAAATTCGCAAAATGTTTCGACGCACCCGAAACTGTGGCAGCTTGAGTTCACGTAGCTGTGCCGGATTTATGAGCTTGCCGACTCCTAAATACGTTTGATTTTTTTTTCTTCCTTTAAAATGATAGAGACAAATCCGGAAGGAAATAAAGAAGAAAAAAAAAACGCAGGGAAAGCGATAAGACAAGACAGAAAGAGAGAAAGGAAGAAATGAAAGAAAATAAAAGAAAACTGCGAAGTAAAAGTTTAATGAAAGAAAGAAAAAGAAAGAAACACCAGGAAAAAGAATAGCAAAAAGTGAAAAGACTAAACAGAAGAAAAGAAACGATAAGAAAAGCGAAAAGACTAAAAAAGACTTAAAAAAGAAAGAAAAAAAAAGAAAGAAAAAAGAAAGAAAGAAAGGAAAAAGAAAGAAAGAAAAAAGAAAGAAAGAAAAAAGAAAGAAAGGAAAAAGAAAGAAAGAAAGAAAAGCAAAAGAGCGATAAGACAAAAAAAAAAACAAAAAAGAAAGAAAGATATGTTTGGTACTTACTGGTATTGATCTTGACCTTACACACATATTTTACACACTGGGTTTCAGTTTAATGATCACACACACACACACACACACACACACACACACATACACACATATCTATACGTATGCATGCGCACTTTCACTAGAATACACCAACGATTTAGACGGATCAAAACTCGATGTCATACCGAGAATAAAACCGAAAAGACGGCTTATCAGAACTTTTCGGTCTCACAAGCAAAGATGATGATTATAATAAACAACAACAATAAAAAGTAAAAGAGATGATAATAATAATAATAATAATAATAATAATAATAATAATAATAATAATAATGATAATAATAATAATAATAATAATAATAATAGGAGCGAAAGAATGATGATAATGCCATAGTGACCATTCAGTGGAGAAAAAAAAACGCAGCCAAGCAACTGTCACGTCAGAGAATATAAATTCTCTTTCAAATGTTATATTGAAAAAGCCAATGGTCCCAAATATCACCCTTTCTTGTACTAAAGATTAAAGTGAGTTTTTTTTTAAATTTATTTATGAAAGAAAACCCAATCACATAAGGGAAACAAATATTCTTTTTTACTGAAGTATCTACTTGGCCAAGGTTGTTGTACATATTGTAGAACAATAACTACAAAGCTAAGAAAAAAATTAAAAAAAACAAAAACAACGCATCCCTCAGTATTTTTCAACATGATGCCAATACAGATAAAATAACAGGTTCACTGGATCCGATCAATGGCCATTAAAACTGTTGGCGGTAAAAGAGTGTTTACAAGCTACTTATGAAACATTCGCAACTAACGTGTTATCTATGTTATATTCTTCTGATAGAAACTCTTGAAGACCAAAAATCAGTTAAGAACCAATAATGAAAAATATTTTCGCTGAGCATTAATGTCCACGGGAAAGTTATGAATATCCCATCACCAGATATCTTGACATGTCTCGTCACTAGCATGGTCGATGGTCGCATAACTACCTTACAGCTCAAGAAGGAGTAACAGGAATGGCTCTTACATCCACTGTCAAACTTGACAGTAACCAGGTATTTATTCACCTCAGGAGAGCGTATTTGGGGTATGTTCTGGAATTGACAGGTGTCGGTGGCTTTTACCTCAGGAGCTTTGACAGAGGCCTCTGTCCCCTTCCCCCTCTCCCTCTCTCCCTCTCTCTCTCTCTCTCTCTTTCTCTGTCACATATATATATATATATATATATATATATATATATATATATATATATATATATATATTGAGGGACAATAAATGTCATAGTCATAAAATGAGTTTTTGACCGTTCAGAATCGTTTTTACTTTATGCCCCCTCCGCTAACCTGGCATCAGCTCATCAGTCTATACATAAAATCTACGTGACTCCATTGACAAAAACTCTCCATTGAGGCTAGCTCCACGGATAAGTCACTGATGTGCTTGTCTGTGGCGTCTGGGTTTGGATTCCAAGGCCAAAGTTTCAATGACATCTGTGTTTGGGTACCAAGGCCCTAGTCTCAAAAATTGAATTTCGATCGGGACATCAAGGCTACACAATCTTAAAAATGGCAGAATTTTTGATGCTAAGTGAATAATCTCATAATTTCCACATATATACAGGGTGGCTGTGAATTGACTCTGTATTAGAAATTAAATGTAACGCGAAGTCCTGACTTAATGCCTTCTTTCCTGTGGTGGTGGTGGGCACCAAACCACAAACTCTGGACCACCTGAACGCAGGCATTCGTTTTGTTAAGGCCAACATACTGCTGGGGTTCCTGCAAAAGTCTATCGAGGCCATATCGAAAAGCTTGGAGAAATTGGTGCCTACGTTGAATTTTGACACAGCAGACAAATTTTACCATAGTCTAAAGTAAAGTTAGTTTGACTACAACCGACCAATAGATAATGAAGTCATTGCCAATTACCAATAAGGAGTTTCTTTTCACACACCCTGAAGAACACATGAACATAACGAAATGTGGGTGTGCGTGCATATTTCACTGAAACCCTGCGTGTTTCATGTCTTTGAGAAAGGAACTATTTATTTTTACTTTATCACTCAAATAAAACTGGTCAAGATTTGAAAAAAAAAACTTTAAAAAAAATGATATCAAAAATCATACAGGAGACTTTTTGTTTAATAACGACTACAGTATGCAGCGCTGACAAGAAGGCTCTGGTTATGAGTTGGATATTGACTTACTTCATGGAAATATCCCTAGAAAAGGGATGAACCTTAAAAATCTTATCCATACAATTACATAATGCAACCGACGAATGCACGCTCATGGCCGATGCCGGGTCGGCTAAGTTCGTAAACTGCAAATCACCTTAAGACAGTGGTTCCCAAACTTTCTCCCCTCTCTGGTTATCTTTTTTTTTTTACCTTGTGGGGAGCTGCGGCGCACATTTTGGGAATCACTGAGCAAAGAGAAAGAAATATCTGGTTTCGAAACCCGGAACGGTGGTGCTATTCAGTTATGGAGTGAGCAAGGACAAACTTCGATTGAAATATATCAAAAAGTTGCATATGTGCTCAGAACAGATTACGAAAGAACATAGGCACTGCCTGATCGGGAAAAAAACTCAGATATTAACTAGATAGAGTGATCCAGATAAACCCCTTGGTTTGTGGGTTTTACTCCGACTTTTCCGTGTGGAACTTGTGTACAAAGAAAATTAAAGAAAACCAATTTAAAACTAAGACGAAAAATGCTGAAAAATTTAAAAACAAAAAAAATTTTTTTTTCAAAGTCTACGAATTAAAACTAAAAGGATTATAAAAAGGAGAATTTTCATTTCCTTCATTTGAAAACCGATACTATGGAATTGATAATAAGCGAGTTTCCTTGAAATTGGCTGAGAATTTTATTTTACCTGAAAAGAAACGCTACCAAAGACACGTCATTTTGTTGTTGGCTTTTTTTACTTTTTTTACTTTGCAGATCTCTCAGCGTTGTTTCACAATACATTTTTCACACACATACACACACACACACACACACACACACACACACATATATATATATATATATATATATATATATATATATATATATATATATATATGATAACATTTGTGCTCTCCAAACATACATGACATGTACGTATCTACACAGGTATACAGATAGAAACACACACACGCACTCACATACATACATACATACATACACGAACATATATATATATATATATATATGTGTATATTCTCACATAATAATACATACATATATATATATATATATATATGTATATACATACATACATACATATATATCTATGTATACACATATATATACTTATGTATATGCAAGCATATATACGTTTAAATACTTTCGTACCTATACGCGCACACATACAGATAGATACATGTGTGTGTATGTGTATCTACATAAATGCATGTATGGTCATCTGGTTGTCAGAATCTAAACGAACAATCTTTTTTTTCCCATTCCTGTGATATCCATTATATATATATATATATATATATATATATATATATATATATATATATATATATATATATATATATATATATATATTTATATATATATATACTTTATGCATCTTGTATAAAAGAAGTGGGTCTGTGCCTATGTAGGTATGTGTGTCTTTGATATAGAATAAAAGAGATATTTATGTTCGTGTGTCTGTGCAAATACGTTAGTCAATCAAAGTATGTTTGTACGTCTGTCTACTGGCTTACGTGTAAAGGAATGAATTATGATATATACGCTCGCGAGAGATACAGATCATGTTAAACGTATTTGAGAATACATGTGTACGTTTAAAGTCTTACTATCTCTCTCTCAACATTCTCCAATCAACTATAATAATGTACACCACGTGTATTTGAATATTTATTTTCTGTCTGTAACACCCAAAAATCAATTGAATTTTACCAACTGTACAAATGTGATCAATTAGTCAAAAACATTTCAGTGGTCAATATGCAGTCTCTGTATACTGATATATGAAATATCAATTTAATATACGCCGTCATTTTTTACGGCACTGGTATCATAGTTGCATATAACCATCATGTCTCCAGCTTATTTGGTTCTCACTCCTTAAATTAAAATATCCTCTTTATATCATAATTCTAGAAGGTTTAGTTCATCTCCAGAAATATAAACCACTACGTAATCTTTGGTTTTGCAAATCAACCGTCGGATGATTTGTCGGCCATTAGAGACTTACTACAGGGAGGTTTGCAGAATAGAATTGGATCTCTTCGCAATTTATTTTGATCGGATATAGCATTTACGTTGAGATACAGACAGTTTTTTTCGTGTAGATCACGGTTCTCAACCTTTTTGGCGTCATTTTCACATGGAAAGTTTTCCCACCGCCCACCTGTAAAAAAAATATTTGAAAGGATGCCCAAACATTTATTCTTTTACAAAATAAAACGGAACAGCTTTCGCGTTACAAGATTCTTTAATGAGAGTAATGTAACATCAAATATTTGACTCACACGTACCGTTTTCAGACATCGTTAATACCATCCCTGTGCTGGGTGCCGGGTAATTTTTCAAGAGTGTTAGACGTATAAGTGTACCATGTACCTACCAACTTGCGCACCTACACAAACATTCACACATTTCTAAACGCATTTCAGAGGTGCTCGGTAAATCAATAATTGAAAATGTTGACTCATTTTTTTCACTGTCGATTACAGACTTTAAAACTCAAAACCCTTACCAAAATTCCAAAATGCTAACCATTTTCAACACAGTTGCACACCACCTGTTGGAATAGCCCACGCATTTTGCTGTGTTTACGAACTGAAGTTATGATGTTGTAGTAAGAAATGTGTCACTTTCTTTCGTTACGTAAACCGCACATCATCATCATCATCATCATCATCATCGTGGTTTGGCTTCGCGAAAGAAGTTTTTCTATGTCCGTTGCTGGCCGTCAGGTAACCTGCGTGCCCTATACGGAAAAGGTGTGTGGAATGCCTCCAGGCCTGCGCGATGAATTTTTAAGGTGAAAAAAAAATCGACAAATAAAGACTAAAAGTTCATTTCAAGCAGTATCCTTAAACCAAGTAACGATGATTTTTATGACAAAATAGTGAAACGTACTATTATTATTGAATTATTCCCGTTAAAACCAATTTTTTTTAAATGGCATAAAATGGGCTTTGATTTTACATATAATCATAATACGAGGTGGTTTAAAAATTACACAAAAGAAATCATTTCTCATCTTAGAGTTATTGAATTCTAGAAAGTCGAAAAAAAATGCCCGTATCAATAGACATAATATAAAGTCAACCAATCTTAAGAAAACACTTTATATCATCCATTAATCATTTGTCTCCTGATCCATTTTTCATACATGATGATGGAAATGTGTGGATACTAGGTATGCGATAAGGTTGTATCTAAGCAGTGATGTCAATTTAGCGCTTTTCATTGTTCTGGCAGCGCGAAAATTCAGTATTGAGTGCTATTTTTTTCTTTAGCAATTCTAACTATTTCCGAGACTTTAAAGGCCATTTTTAGCTATCAATAATTGCCATAATACGGCCAGTTTTTCAGTGCATTTTGGCGTTTTTTGGAAGCTTTTTCGAGGGCAATTTAGAACGAAAAGATTTTGGCATCACTGTATCTAGGAATTATGCTCGACGATTACAGAAGGGTCCACCAGGGCTTAGCGTGAACCTGAGGCTTCCGGAGAACTGTAAATCCCCGTAGGTGGAATTTTTTTTTTTTTTTTAGTATTGCTAATTTTAGGGCCTTTTCCAGTTTATGCAAAAAGCTTGGAATTAAGAAGTAGGTATACGCCGTATCCCCGCGTACCAGCCACCATTTCCGCCACTAGTGACATCTTTTCTCTTCAAAACATTAAATAGACCCAACATGACTGTCCGGACCTCTTTGCATGACACGTACCAGCAACAATAACAGTTGATTAACACTTCTTCATTCAACAAGCGAAAATGATTGAGAATTTCATCTCCTTTTTATTTCTTTCGTTCTAAACCCAAAATCTCTTAACTGTACGCTGCCTTCATCTAACATTATGTGATATGCTGATATTATACAAACGTTAGTGACACAAATGCTACAACAATTTTTCATTGTTTGAAAATCTTTTCTTTTTTTTAAAAAATCTTTATAGAGAGTGAAAAACCGTCTGACCAGAAGGATAAAACTGGTGTAAGATTTGGATCCTGTTTCACAAACTTTTAATAATTCTTGTCTTTAAAATGGCAAGTATTGACAAAATGTCTGATCACTGGTATGCCACGATAGTTGACGGAAAAAAGAGCGAGTTATCACTAGTGCAAACCGCTCTCCCATGACAACATTACCTGTCTGGGCAATGACAGATGAAATTTCATACCACCGAAGTCTACCTTGGCAAGGGCCCAACTTATATAATATAATACTCGCCATCAAAGTCAATCATTGAACAACCGTAGCGTCAAAATTTGAAGTCGTATAAAAATTACTCCGTCGAAGAATAAGTATGGTCAGAATAAATTCTATTTATGACATCACTGACGTTTTCAACTGGAAAATATCTAAAATAGAGTAAAAAAAATTGATGTTATTAATAAATCAATTTGAATACATCCCCGAAAAGTCAAAAACGCCCCCCCCCAATAATCAAAAGACAGTTTTAAGAGGGGGTCTAATAAAGTAATACTGCCAACTTTCAAGTCTGTTGAAAAAACGGTATGGTCAGGAGCGCTGGAAAACACAAACAAACACATAAATAAACACACACATGTATAAAAAAAAAAGGATAAACTCTTTCACCATCTTTGATGGCTACGGTTGTTCAGTAATATCAGTTTTAAATAGCATCATGAGAATTTTACAATGATCAAATAATGAACCTACAATACGTTTGCCCAATAATCGACAATATTGACTTTGTTGTCTGACCATTTGTGCAGTCCACATCTGATGTCATAAAGAGTGAAGTAGACAAGCACGATTGGTCGTGCAGAATTCGTAGAGTCATAAATTGTTGATCACCAATTTGGCAGTAGATTTGTGGATTATTGTTATACAGAGACAGTAGTGACTAATATTCTGTATTAAATGTCATATATTGATTGTACAACAATTATAGAGATACTTTGTTGTAATTGATGTGTGTGTGTATGTTGCTCACAAGAGAATCATCATTAAAATGTCTCTCGAATATTTTGATTAAGACAGACATCTCAAGGCATTACAAAGGGATATATTTTTAAAGCCTCAGTAGCCTCAGAGACTTATAACTTCGGTGGTTCAGTTGAAATAAGCAGGGTTTAACGTCTGTTTTTTGTTGTTTTTTTTTGTTCGTTTTTTTTATACATATAGTTTACGCGCGGACATAGTACAAAGCACAAATCAGAACTACAGTTTTTGCAAATTGACAAATGGATTTCGTGTTTTTTATTTGATCCGCGTGAGTTAATTCCACGGCCTGAATTTCTATGATTTGGCAGAATACTGTCTCTACGTTTAGTTTTTCACTTGTCTAAATTTCACTGTCCACGATGCTGTAGTATTAATACAAAAGTTGAAAATGTGTGAAAAATACAATCGTGATAAGCGCAACCTTTTTATCCCAGATGGGCCCTACGCTTAATCCAATTTTAGCCCAAACTTTTTCTATATTCCTATGCTTACTAGTCGTCAGCTATGAAACCAAAATGATCCATGACCACAATCCGCCCGTGTTTTGTAACCCCGTCCTCCACCAAAACCTGATGACTGAAGTGTAGAGAATATAATCAAAATGTCAATGTCGTCTGCCTGTGAGAGCATTTGTGTGAATACGCGTGGGAAACGCTCTGTGGTTTGAGAGACGTCTTTCAACTCTTGTTTAATTGAAAAAAATAATTTCGTATCTTGTTTGTATACTTTCCAGGATTATCATTAATGATTGATTTTATTTTGACACGTCCACATTCAACATTTCAACTGATTTTACATTGAATTAAGGAGAATGGTTTTATGAAGATCACAGTAGAATATTTGCCATTCTTGTTCTGATTGAATGAGAAGAGGCATGTTCGTTTTTTATTTCTTGTTACCGTATTACCTGATGTCAAAGACGGTAATTCCCCGGAACAAGCCTCGGAAACTTACCCCGTGTTCTCCGGGCCGTCAATTAGGGTTTTTTTATAGGCCTGTTCTAACCCTTAGTGTGTCTTGTAAGAGAAAAACACAAATGCTACATGTCGCTGGAGATATATGTAGCTAGGCTGAGGCCTCCATCACCACCATAGAACATTTTCTTGGGTAGGTGAAAGTGCAGAGCTTGATGTTATGTTTATTCTTTTTCCGTTTTTTTTTTGTTTGTTTGTTTTTTTTGGGGGGGGGATACCAAAATGTCTAAATTGATTTGCAGCCTAGAAACCGGAGCGTTTTAGACGCCGTGAAATATGGTAGTTCCGACCGCATTTCTAAACTTTAAAATATACAAATTTAAAACAAATAAAAGACTTGCTTTTTTTTTTTAAATTGACAACTCGGGATAAATATTTTTTAAAAATAGTTTTTGTTTTTCATCAAGATACAAACAGATAAGGTAGCAGAAAATTCATTCATATAATAGATTTGCATTTTCGTCTTCGCCTGCTGGTTAATTCTTTTGGTACTTTTCATATAGAGAAACTGGACGCTGTTTGCTTACAATAAAATTGGATTGAGGATTGCATTTTATTTGTATAGGAGGAGCGTTTCTTTTTGTATATTCATACTAAATTTTATATTACATTTTTATAGCATTTTATATTGAACTTACATGGACCAATCTGTTTGCTGGTTATTTTTCTGTCTTCGCACAAGCGTTTCTCTAAAGGAATGAGTGAGTATATCTGCGTCTATCTTATTCTGTGAATACATAGATCCCGGACACCTTGGTCAACAAATGTTTAGGCCGAAGGACATTTCACCGAACGGATATTTCACCAGTGGACTTTGGGCAGAATGTATGTGTAACCTGATAAACGTATGGCCTCTTTGATTTTGTTTGTTATTTGTATTTCCTCTCAGAAGCAGACTGTAAAATCTATAAGAAAATAATATGATGGTGCGACAAAAAGTTCTCTATCGCTATAAAAGATATCAATTGTAATGTTAAATGCTTCATAAAGAATTGCAACTACTCTTGGGGTGCTCAATTGCCGGTGGGGGTCGAAATGAGCTGGGGGGAATGGAAAAGCAGTCATAATTTGATAAAAGAAGGCGTGATGGAATAAGCTGGGTAGGGTTAGGAAACTGTAGCCATCGACACAGTTCAGTACGATCTGAGGCGGACAAAGTCGTTTGAGAAAGATATATAGTAAAGATGGTGTAAACTCATGAGAACTAAAACGCACAGTATTGACAGGAACAAGAAAATGGTTTTGCCCTCGAAGAAAAATTGAACTGAAAAATCTTTTGGTGGTACAAAAATCTAAAATCGCTGAATCTAGCGGACACAGTTGTATTCGGTTAAACTAACATTGTTTACAAACACAATTGGTTTAAACAAGCTCTGTCCCCCACCTGCATTGTTAAATAGTTGTCTTTAGATTGGGAAATTTTGACAAATCTGTAGTTTCCCGTCTCCCCCTAACTCTTAGGAAGGAGAGAGAGTAGACCTGCACCCACGAAAATTAATTAGCAGGGCAGGGGTCCTAATGAGGGTTGATCGGTTGAACATTTCTTCCAAAACTAATAAGTGTGGCGGGGAAGAGGCAATTAGGCACCTCAGAGTGAAGAAAGAACAGTCGGTCTGGGAGATGACAATCGAGAAAATAGTTGTAGGAATGATATTGAGTGAATCGATGTCGAAGTACCGGAAATTAAACACACAACTGACTCCTCAAAATAAAAGAAGGCCATATGTTCATTCGACAAAATGCTCGTTGATGAAACGTCCATTGGTAAAATGTCCGTCCGGTGAAATGTCCATCGATCATCTATCCGGTGGGTCACGGCTATATATATATATATGAGTAGAATATGATAGTATCAGAAGGCCATTTTTACAAATCATTTCTATTTTATATCATCGTTTTGCCTAAATGGCTTTTTCAAGAGACTTCTTGAACAAGCCAATAGGGTGAAACGTCGGAATGAAATATAAGGAATCTTCAGCGAAATCAACCTTCTGATATCGTCATTTCACTCTAATATTGCCAGATTAACCATAATCCATACCAATACACTGATTATATATATATATATATATATATATATATATATATATATATATATATACATATATATGTATTCATGTGTATACATAGCCAATGATATATTTGTAATTTTGTACAAAGCTGAATTATCACATGTGCTTATGTGTAATATCTATGCATAAGAGATACTAAAATCTTGAATGGGTATGTTTATATGTGTGCATGTGTGATTGTATGTGTGTAGGTTACAGGGTGAATATTCTGTAACATTTTATGACGTACGTATGAGATCCAGACAAAAAGGTTTTTTTTTCCAGTGCAGTGAGAACTGTTTATTGTTACTTGGTACCGTAAACGAGTAAAAGAAATCAATAAAATTGAACGAAAAACAACAGCCTCTGTCTTTATTATCATTACAAGTATTGTCTTTATTATCGTTATAAATACAATGAAGTATTGTTACATATTCTTTTTTTATTAGATTTGACTACTTTCTACCTTCTTCTTGATTTATAGTCGTTTTTAAATATCTTTCTATTCGGGCCATCGTTTCTACGGCAACAAATAACTGGGCGATCAGAAATAAAGCGGGTGCTTCTGGTACTAAAGGCGTACTCTTTATTTAAAAAAAAAACGGTGGCCCGAATTGGAAGTTGTTTGAAAACAACTAAAAATTAAGATGAAGGTAAAAACTAATAAAATTTAACAAGAATAACCTTTGTCTTGTTCCAGTGTTTTATTTACAGGTATACCTTGATTAGTGCAGTTGATTCGTTCCAAAATTTACCACGCTGTTCAAAACCGCATTGTTCAAGGACTTGATTTGTAATCTAATTTATTTAAATATTCAGTTTATACTTGATTACATTATTTTGCGCAGGATTACCTAAAACGTTCTAACATCGAATCACACAACAATCAAAACCGTATTATTCAAGGTATTCCTATAATTAGCTAGTTCAGTTTTCTCAAACCTTTTTGGACCACCGTCTCTCTTTTAGAACATATATATCATCAGCAACCCCCTTGTAAAATCGGTTAAAACGATGCATTGAGGATTGAATTTTAATTGTAATTCTAATTTTCAATTAATAAATTTCGATCACCTAAATAAGTTGACAGAATTATTCAAATTATAAAAAACAGAATATATTTAAACTTTTCAGGCATTCGATTTTATGCGTAGATATTGATTTGTATTCTTTGCCCCTTGTCCTCCTCATTTGTCTTCCAACACCCCTACCACCTTCTTGCCTTGCAGAACTCCCTCCCTTGGACCCTCTAGCGCCCCAAGTGTTGCGCCCACTTGAAGTATCACTGAACTCCTGAATCCCCATGGATAAATCACGGACATATGATTATTTTTTTTTTTAGAAAAGAAACTATCCAATTTGTTTCAGTCCATTGGTTGGTGGATGAATTTTTTTATCTACAAAATTGTAACCTTCAAGTGGGAGAGGCCATTGTTACGGACTGAGGAATAGAAAAAAAACCCTGTTCATTGCGTAAAGTGATAATAAAGAGACATTTAGGTTTCATACGCTAATACATGTGCCATGCAGATTTCCCGGTATATGCTGTCACTAGCGGTGCCAAGGTGTGACCCCACCACCAACTTCTCCAAGGCTGACCCTCATAATTTCTAACCAGGACCCGCTCTTCATGCTAAATTTAGCGCGTTTTTTGTTTCGGCAATGCAAAAATCCAACAGTCAAAGCCATTTTTAACCCATTTACTGCCATTAATTCAGTTATCTTTGCTAATTTTCTGCCATTTTAAGAATAATTTAGAGGTTTTTAGACATTTGAATGAACATAGAATGCCTTTTGACGTTTTTTCGAGATCAATTCTGAGTTGGTAACACTGCCAGCCCCAAGTCTTTAACTTCGCTCCGCTGCTGTAATCCGTTCCAAAGCCGAACAACTCGCTCGGAACTGCCAAACCTACTTAATTAGTGCGGTCCCAAGTACATAATAGTATTGATCTAACCCTAACAATGCCGACATCCCTGATGTGCCATGTTAGGGGTAAAGTTTGGGGTTGGGTTAGATTATTCGAGACCGTAGTCATTGGAATATGAGATGCGAAAATAAAGCATTAGTGCTAGGAGGAGGGACCACACTTCTTTTAAGTGACTGCACTTCTTGGCATGTGTCTTGTCTTTCAAGGTAAGGTTCCGGTATAATTTTCTGAAAATTATTTCCCGACATTTTCCAGTCTTCCCGGACATTATCGTAACAGACAGATCCTGGATCAATAGATCAGTGCGTAATGAGGAAACTGACGTGACATCGCATAGAAGGATACCTGGGCGGGTGGTGGGTGTGGCATTCGCTATGCATAGCAAAAGGGGCAAAATGCACCGTCGCCGATGTCACAAGACACTAATTTATTCATTTGATTCCATTGTATGACTTGGGAAACGTATCGGATCTCATAGATACTGCTGCGTGAGATCCAAGTATTAAGTGCCGTCGGTGCAATTGCCGGGCCAGTGGCATATGTTATAAAGGAGCCCTAAATTCAGAAAAAATACACATAGATTTTAAAACAAATGCATTTTTTACTTTCAAAGCAATTATCTTTTCATTTGCTATACAGCCTTATGATATGACAAACATGTCTGGCATTTCAGTAATAGTATTACTTCGTTTTTGTTTTGATTTTTGTACCGTGGCTATGACTTCAATTTCAGATTCTTTCGCATTTACGCGTAGAATATGTATCACATAGATACCACTCTCCCATTAATTACTGTACTGGAATAATAACCCCAATCAAAGGTGATAGTTGATTGAAATCGTTAACCTTTAACACCCAATATTCATGAAAGTTGAATGCAGTATAGTACTATAGTTATAGAACAAGAGCAGAATCACTGAAACGGATGTTGTTGCTTTCAAGCATTCAGCGCGGATCCCTTTAAAATGCGGGGCCAGTAGCATATGCTACTTTTGCTACATAACTAATCTGGCATCGGGTGTCAGCATTTCTTCGTTCTTTCGGTTGGTTGGTATGTAGTGAGTGTATAAAAGAGATCATCTTTTGTTTAAAAATGTAATGATGTCTTTGCGAAGTCTCGTTTTTCACGACCATGGTATAATATGCTTTCTAGATGTGTTTACACACATCTCTATAGAGATATTTGTCTGTCCCAAGTTAATTGATGTCGTCAGAAGAACAATAATTTATTCTGCTCTTAATCGATTCCCGTGATAGATATAAGTTACGTCATCAGCGTTCACAAGCATGGGATTACAGATTAATTTTTTTTTTTTAGAAATGATTCATAGTTTCCTTTCTAACAGTCCCCTTATTCGCGGCTTCTCTTTCAGTAGTACCCCTTATCTGCGGTTTTCCTTCCAGTTGTCCTCCCTCATCTGCAGTTTACCTTCCAGACCCCCCCACTAATCTGCAGTTTTCCTCTTAGCAGTACGTAGAAACGTCATTAGAATTATGTTTTTGATTTTACATCATAATGAACAATGCTAAAAGTGAAAGATAAATAAATTGTATTTTTTTGTAAATCTAATTTAAATAAAGATATGACTCGTTATTCTTGGAGGCTTTTAAGCTCTTAATAGGGATGATATCTACCCAAAATGTAAAACCAATTTTCAAGAGCGATTTCAAATTATGACATAAAACCGCTGAAGATCCTGATAAAAGCAACAACACATTTAAAGTGAAAACTACTTCGGTGCGAACTGTTCAGCGTTGGTCCAAAAGGTTTAAATCTAGAAATATAGATACCGATAAAAAAAAAACGCCCAACCTAATCTTATTGATAAAGCAACATCGGCGACAGTGGCCAACGGTTTCACGAACAACAGTTTGAGCACTTTCTAGAGACTACAAGATTTCATCTCAAGCCAATTGGAAGGGTTAAAAAATTATCAAAATGGGTTCCACATGAACCGAATGGAATGCTTCATGACACTACCTGACCCAACGCCTCTCACTTGGGTCAAAGATTAGATAATTGGAATCTGAAGTCTTGCAATATCTCCCATACTCTGCTGACACTTCTACTACAAGTAATTATCTTTTCAAGAATTTTGAACTCCATATCTCCAATAAAAGTTTTGATAATAAGGAATACGTAATCCGTAATTTTATTGAATTTGTAACCACTAAACATAAAATATTTTATTCAGATGATCGTTGGAAAAAGGTTATTCATTCTTCGTCTCACTATTCCATTCCATGTTCAACTGGATCACCACAATTAAACTTTGAATCACAGTCAATAATTGAACAACTGTAGCGTCAAAATTTGAAGTCGTGCGAAAAAATTCCATCCATGATCAGAATAAATTCTTTTGATGACATCGCTGGTGTTTTCCAAGGGAAAACATCTAAAATAGAGTAAAAAAAAAAAAAAAAACCCAAAAAAACGAACACATCTAAGAACATCCACATTCTGGAGAATACAGTGGGGTACTGATGCCAATTTTCAAGTCAGAACGCTTGGAAAATCTGCCTAACACAGTACTGCCAACTCAACTAATATTTTAGCACTAATTTGACTTCTAAAAACCGCTGGATTGAAAAAAAATAGCTTAAAAAACGCAAAAAAAATGTAAATTGACAACACTGAACACAACCTTCTTTTCTACATTTCCTTTAATACAGACTTGTGTCGTCATGAAATAAGTTTAGTATGAAAATCGAAATAATTCGCCCCCACCCTACGTTCTGACAGTGGTTGTGTTTGAGTCCCAGCAAAAGCCAGGATTTTAAATGCTGACTTTCAAAGTAATTAGGCTTCCCCCCATTTGGAAGATGGACGCAAAATTATCTTCCATTCTTGATTTTTTTCTCCCCCTCCCCAAACGCACACCATTTGACTTTGTATCGTACTAAGCTAGATTTTGTAGATGATGACAATAATGGTTATCAATTAATCTAAATATGAAATATTTGCTAGTTAATTGACGTGGTTTACGAGCATTTTTTTTTTAATCACTCAATATTCTGTTTCAAACTGTTAAAGCACAAGCCATATAAAAATAATAATTCCTTATCTCAGAAATTCAGACAGAAACGTTCTAAAGAGGATATGTTTGCGTGAGGGGTATTGCAGTTACCAATTGAAGAAATATAGGCTTACCAATTGAAATCATGTACAGGATTGCTAACTAAAATAATATGGTTACCATTCGAAATGATATATCATTAAAGTGATATATACAGGTTGCTGACTAAGATGATATAAGATTATCAACACAATATAGGGTTATCAATTAATGTGATATAGGATTACCGATTGAAATGATATAGGATTAGGCATGAGTTGACATATCTCCCCAAATTATGAATAAATAGCAGGGTAGTTGAAGCCCTTCAACCCTGAAAGACGGTCCACCGTGAATAAAGGGTTCACATGCCAGTTCCATAAAACCCCACAATTGCTTTATGGACTGTTCGAGAAATAGAAACAAAAATATTGCCTCATGAGTTACACGACATGGGAGCAACTCAACAATTTCAACCAAATATTCTTCGATTGTCCCAAAACATAGATTTTTCCGTTAAAATGACTCTCATCTTATCTACTTCCGTTTTTTCGTCCCTCTCATTCGCCCTCATCCCATCCTCTTGCTCACTCTCATTCTATTTCTATTGCTCGTTCTCCTACCCCCCTCTCTTTCTGATTCACTTACTCCCCCACTATTTCTTCCTTTTCAGAATCTCGCTTTCTTTTCCCAATTTCTAATCCAGTACATATGCATTTTCTTTCCATTCTTTTCCATCTCTTTCTATTTCCTTGACTACTTTCTCCCTCTCACTTTCTCCCATTTTCTCTTCATCCTTTTTCATTCTCTCTCTCTCTCTCTCTCTCTCTCTCTCTCTCTCTCTCTCTCTCTCTCTCTCTCTCTCTCTCTCTCTCTCTCTCCAACACACACACTATCTTACATTTTCTTGATTTCTCTCCATCTCACACTTTGTTCCATTCTTGATTTCTTTCCCCTCCACCCCCCTCTCTCTCTCTCTCTCTTTCATTCTCATTTTCTTCCGTTTTCTTGACATCTCTCGTTTTGAAAGGCACCCCCTCTCTTTCTCTCTCTCGCCCTCTTTCATTCTCATTTTTTTTTCGTTTTCTCAAAATCTCTCGCTTCCAAATGCTCTCTCTCTCTCTCTCTCTCTCTCTTGATTCGAAATTTACTGCAATTATCCCAACAGACGATCAAAATGATGAGGTCATCAGCCGACATGATTCCCGGCTGTCAAGACTAAATCTGATTTATAAATCTATTTGATAAAAATCATGAGGACTGGACACTGGACCTCTCACGGACAGTAACGTTCCTTGTCCGGCTATAAAATCTTGCCTTCTCAATGACTTATTAGAAACAGTCAACCAAAACTGTCAACGTAAATTTCTCCAGTTTTTTAACCGGTCTGGCTGGCTCGCTATGTGTATACGCGTACAGGCTACACCAAAGGAGTTTTGAGGGCCGAAAATTCAAACATTTACTCTTTATTACGTTTAAAACGGGTTTTTTGGACCCCCCTCCAAAAATAGGCTGTTTGTTTATTTATTTATTTTTTTTGCTGTTTTTTTTTGTTTTTGTTTGTTTATTGCGTCGTCGTCGTCGTCGTCGTCGTCGTCGTCGTCGTCGTCGTCGTCGTCGTCGTCGTCGTCGTCGTCGTCGTCGTCGTCGTCGTCGTTGTTGTTGTTGTTGTTGTTGTTGTTGTTGTTGGCAATTTGCAATATAAGTCTCATGCTAAGTTGGTACCTTAGTTTATCTCCGACAGCATTCACACCAGTTTCTTCTCAATTCGGACTTTTTTTTTAATGATCACTGCCCAACAAGTAACTTATTGATTGATCACTTTTTTTTGCCAATTATTTAATTGATCACCCCAACATGGCAAATCGCCAAAAGACGTTGGTCACCAGACAGTTTCCATTGAGTGGCTAATAGACCTGTCTTATGTATTCATTTTTATCAGCTTTTCCAAGTTCATTGTTGGTGATGGGGTGGGCCAGATGGCACCGGACTGTAAATATTAAAACACATAAATTTCCAACTTGCACAGTAAAGGAATCATTTTTTCATAATGTGTGGTATATGTATCACATAGATACCACTCTCCTGTCAATAACTGTATTGAAATAACCCAAATTAAAGGTGAAGTTAAAATCCCTAAACACCCAATCCTTCATGAAAGTTGGAGCAGTATGGTACTGTAGTAATTGAGCAAGGGTAGAATCATTGAATCGGAATTAATAGCTTGCATGCATTTAGGGCGGGGCCTTTGGAAATGCAGGGCCAGTGGCATATGTTAATTTTGTGCCAAGTGAACACAAACTGTCTCAGCTGGAGTTTGAATTCAGTTTGCCGATCCCATTCTCTGTGACGTTAACCGCTTGGCTACCTCACACCTCAATGTCTTGAAGACAAAAAAATTGATTGACAAAAACATCCGTCTGTGCTGGTTCTCACGAGTAATTGGTAATTTTGAATTTGATTTATTGCTCTTGGGTTGAACGACCGTAGCCATTGAAGATCACGAAGAGTTCCCTTCTTTTTTTTTATATGTGCACGTGTTTGTGTTCGTGTTTATGTTTCAGTGCTCCTGACCATACCGTTTTGTCTACATACTTGAAAGTTGGTATCAGCACTCTACAACATCCCATTTAAAAACTTCTTTTTTTTTTTCATTTCTGAAAAAAAGAGTCTATTGGCTTTCTGGGTATCTTATTCTGACGGGTTTATTAATAACTCATGTTTTTCTAGATGTTTCTTATTTACTCTCATTATAGATGTTTCCAGTGGAAAACGCTAGTGATGTCATTAATAGAATTCATTCTGACCATATTTTATCTACATGACTTCAAATTTTGACGCTACGGTTGTTCAGTAATTAACTGGGATGGTACGTCCAATTGAATTCTTTCTAAAAGACTTGGAGTCGAAATAACACAACAAAATGATTGTCGGAGCACATACGCTGGAATAATTGTTTCAATGAGTTGAAGTTATTGTTCCAATGTTAACTTGGTTTTCTTCCTGTAACACAAACATAATAACAATCCTTGCCAAATTTAGTGAACTCTTCACTGTTTGTCTATCCCGTCAGGTCAAAACAAATCTATGTATAAAATCGACATTTCTCTGACTTTTCTATTGGGAATTTTCAAAAACTAACTTCCTTAAGACTTACCTGTGGGCCCCTTTTCTGAGCATGGAAAATCTAAATATATTGAGTGAACTGATTTTCATTTGGATAGTGATTGAAAGAGAGTTTCTAGACTTTTTTCCGTCATTCAGATACAAAACTCTAAAATAAACTGTTTAAAATTCTCTTTCCAACGGGATGTGAAGTTAATTCCTTTGCATTACCCTATTTTGCTCGAAATTCTACTATTCTGAGACAATATTGGTGTAAGCGCAAACGCAAAACCCAAACTATTAATAATCTTTATACATGGAATTTTCTAAAACCAACTTGCCAAAGACGTACCCGTGGATCGCCTTAGTACACAGAGAATTTCAGAATTGTAGGCATACAATGTAGCAAAAGCTATTTCGATTCTGAATGAGCTCTCCTGGGATAACAACGAAAAATGGTGAATGTCAAACAGCAGATTGAATCATCTTATTTCAGCTGCAGAACAAACTCAATTCTTATGGTTGACCTGCTAGTTAACCCCAAGTCAGAAATGGACGATGAAGTAATTTTTATTAGTAAGAGACCGTGCATTGGACTTTCCCCACCGCCGATTAATGGCAGCTTTCACAAGAACTGCTAATTCAAACAACTCGACACTGCACATCTTCTGGACCCGTATTTCAACTAAATACAGTGCCACGTTCTCTTGGGGCAGATGGCAGCCATTTCGAATTTCAGGATTTTCCCTTTTTGCAATTTTTATATCATCAAGTATGTTAATTGAAACCTAATGTCCAGAAGTAGAGACAGGGATACGCCTTTGTCTTCAGCAATGGAATCATGCAATTTTCACAAAATGCAACTTTGGAGGTGTACCATATTGGTTGAACATAGGGTATTCCCTCCACTAACAAGAAGAGACCATGTTCAAAACATGCAATGTTGTTTACACAATTTTTGACACGGGTTTCTGATATCGAAAAAAATTACAGGATTTCATTAAAATTTCAATATTTCATCAAGAATAAAAAATTTCATAACAATTTTAATCAGGCAGCTTCTTGTTTTTCCCACTCTCTCACTATAGAACCTAACCCATCATTACAAGCAGCTTTCAACTTTTTTCAATTTGATTTGAAAAAAAAATGTGAATTCGACTCTCATAGACCTAGCAACTTTTCTCCTCTCACTCTCCTTCCTCCTCCCCTAGCAAGCAGGTTCTTTCTTTTCCTACTTTCTGATTAAAGTACGTAACCCATATTCATAAACAGCTAGCAGTCTCGCTCTGACTTCCCTTCCCCTATCTCCCTAAGAATGCTTTCAACCTTTTTATTTGGTCTGAAAGAAAATTTGGCTCTCATGGACCTGGTAACATTTGTCTTGAGTAAAAACTATGTGTTATATTCTGCCAAAGTCAAATAACCTTTTGAGTAATACAGATTTCCCTTGATATCCAATATTAGAGCATTCCTATGGACCCTTTCATAAACCAAAATAGCTCGAAGTGAAAAAGCAGTTATTTTTTAATTATATGACAAAGATTGTTGAGCATTCACAGACCTCAAGAGATTTTCAATACTATCAGTTGCAATGTACGCTTTGATTTTGAAAGAGCACATAGGTGTGAAGTATGTTTGCAGGGGGTTTTGAGTGCTTACAAAAAACTGTGTGATAGAAAAATACATCAGGCTGAGCAGTCAGGCATAGTGTGTTTCAAGCCTTCCACTTCAACAAAACTTAATCTTCAACATCGAGGCAGGCAGACATAGAAGAAAGCTACCAATGTAGGTCTTACATGAAGTGGTGTAAAGCAAACTTTTGAGAAGCAGATGATACCTGTATTTACTAAGATCGAACTAAGTCTGGAACAATAGGTAAAGTAAGTGGTAAGTGGGATAGAATGACTGTTGCATGGATAGGGCTTACCTCCAATGTCTTGCGGAAGTTCGGAAACCCCATCCAAAAATAATGAAAGTAAGATTTTTTCGTATATCTCTGAATTTTTGAGATGAGGTATTATTATTATTTCTATTGATATTCGGACCATCTTCATCTTGGTTGTTTTTCATACAACGTTTCGGCCGTTGCACTCTACGGCCTTCATCAGGTATCATCTAGTAGATGTGGGGAAGTAACAAACCAAACCCTTTATTTATCCGACAGGGGTATATTGACCGTACTCCCCTCTTAGCATTAGTAGTATTATTATAGTGTCTCGCACTAGGATCGAACCTAGAACCATCAGATTACTTAACAGTAATTTGTCTGATGCTGTAACCACTACACTATGTGTCGATACAACGGCCGAAACGTTGTATGAAAAACAACCAAGATGAGGATGGTCCGAATATCAATAGAAATAAGATTTTTTCGATTAAAAAATATTACATTCTTTTATTGCATGCAAAAACTTATTAGAATAGAAACAGGCATCATTCTTAGTTGAAGAATTAGTATTTACGAAGAAAATATTTGTTCTTGATAACTACCTTGACTGGAAAACATTGACACTGCATTGTTGTTGCATTGATCATTGTTGACTTCCCGTGTTCAAATTGTCTTTATCAATTCTTTAAGATGATCTTTGGTGGTGATTTTTATTGATGCAAACAAAAAAAAAAGCATTTCAGATGGTGTACTCATGCAAATTTTCATGGTCGTAGTCCAAAAAATGTGACCAGGACTGACAAAAGACACACACATAGACAGACAAGAGAGATGAACCTGCAGCCCACTTGATGGTGGGCCAGTTGAGGGGTTATGGTGATTCGATATTTGGAGAGCATTCAAAGTACAACATAGTTAATTGGGAAGAATAATCTTGTACCATTCAAAATCGTCATGATCAGCTATACTCCTTGAAAATCTCTTTCTTCAACAAACGATGCATGAAAATCGACCATCGATGTTCAAGTTGTTTTATCCTTGTCGCAGCTTGCATGTTTCTCATTTGGCTTCTGCCTCTTATTCATGTTTGGTTTCAAATTTCTCCATTCCATGATGACAAATTCCTCTCTATGTTAACCAGCCACATACAGCTGCTTCACGATTAGACAATTGAATGTTGACTTTCTGGACAGGTAGCTTCTAGTTTATCATTTCTTTCAGTTGGACCACTCATGATACATGTTCCTTCTCTTGGACTGGGATACAGGATTTGCTTTAGAAGTCTTTTGTCTATCATATAATAAACGTGTCCTGTTCATCTAAGGTGGTGATGTTTGATGGTAGCCTTGATACCTATTTGATTAGTACATTCAAGAACTTGACTGTTGGTGACTCTGTTCTGTCATTTGACATCTATGATTGATGTAATCTTTCAAGGTTCTTATACCACCCAAAATATACAAACACTGGAAATATAATAACGTGGATATAACAACCGGCTGTTAATATTAAAGCTGGGCATATGTGGCGCTAAGAACCACAAGGTATAATCTGCCCAATATAACAAAATTGAGTCAAGTATACCATTATAATCTTTAAAGTCTACTCTATCAGGGGAACAAGTTAGGTGAATAGGGTGGCCATAAAGTGGTTGAAATTCCCATTCATGCAGTTATAGTTAAACACGTCTTTTTTGCTTCGAAAAGTCGTTTTTTCTGATGAAAGTGTTTGTATCTCAAAGTATATGCTTTTGGCATCATAAAAAAATGAATGGAATTTGCACAATAGTTATAAAATTATGGCATTTTGAAAGTCAAGATGTAGTTTTCTCCATTTTTCTCATTGGCAGAATGTACCTTTTGGTTCTAAATACCTCAGATAACCCTTGTCAAGTTGTACCTACTCAACCATAGGCAGCCAGATTTTGCAGATATAATTTGCCTACAACAAAAAACCAGCATTGCTCCACAGTGTAGGTTTTTATTTTTATTTTTACTAAGCTCAGCTTAGTATGACACAAGGGGCCTTTTTTTTTTGCATGAGACACCTACCTACTTATAGTAAACTATTGCTAGAGTTCACTTTTCATTGCGAGCGCCATGAACCCAGTTTTACATCAAATTTAGCACAGTTCAATAAATATTTCTATTCAGTCCATTCACAATTCTTTGCATAGTCTGGCACAAGGCCGATGTGCACCAAGTGAGATTCGAACTTACTTCAGTAGTAATGGCCATCCGTCGCTTTATAGAAGCCTTCAGAATACCCCATCATGCTTTGTAAGATATTGTCCACTTTAAAAATGACTGAGTTTTACTTTGAAATTCCCATTTGAATTTAAATTCAACTTTTCAGATTTGAAGCTAAAAACTCACTGAGAAGCGACGTGTCCAGAGCAGCAATATGAAAGGAAATATTCTGGCAGGTTTCTATTTTTAGCATTTAGTTTCTAGACTAATAATTGATCTACAATAAAAAAAAAAAAGGAATTATTAACCTTTAGAAATCATCTATTTAAAATGGATTACATTTATTTGAATTCTAGCTTGCGTCCAACTAGGCCACAGTGAGGCACCCCAATAGTTATTTACTAAGAGGCCAGTAATCAGGCCCTTCTGTGGATTGAAGTCACTACACTAGCGAATCTATCAGTGAGACTTAGTTATCCATCTTTGGTATAACCGAGTAGGTACCAATCATCAGGCTGTTATAAGGTGTGGGGAATTTTCCTCAACTGTTATAAGATTGTTTCTCATAGTAAGCTCTAAATTAAGTTCATACATGTACAGCACCCATATTCTAGTGATTGATGATTCGGGTACAAAATTATGAAGAGACACTTGAATTTCTTGCAACTCTCTCACACTACACCTTTTCAGCTTCGAATTAAAAAAGTTGAACTTCAATCTAAAACAATCTTTTCTCACAAAATACAATATGAGTTTGTAAGTGTGAAGAGATACAGGATTGGATCGCAAACCTAAAGTAACAAACAATAAAATCACAAAGACTTAACTAGAGCCTGAGACCAGTTCCCACATTGCCCCCATTTGGAGATCTTGCACCAAGGTTGGAGCAGAACGCTTATGAACATGATTGTTTGTTTTCATACACAACAGTAGGGTAATTGCAGTCATTGCTTTATCCATTGTTTCTCCGAGGTAGCGCACATTGTACTTGGAGTAACTCTGGCTGGTTGTGTCAAATATTTCAGCCATCCACTGCTTTATAAGATATTGTCCACTTTAAGAAGGACTGAGTTTTAAATTCAAATGGGAATTTCAAAGTAAGTTCAACTTTTCAGATTTGAAGCTAAAAACTCACTTGAGAAGCGACGTATCCAGAGCAGCAATATGAAAGGAAATATTCTGGCGGGTTTCTATTTTTAGCATTTAGTTTCTAGAATAATAATTGATCTACAATAAAAAAAGGAATTATTAACCTTTAGAAATCATTTATTTAAAATGGATTACATTTATTTGAATTCTAATACATGGTACAGATTTGTGTATAATAATAATAATGATAATAATAATAATAATGATATTTTTTGATAGCTGTGCAATGGACGATTTTGTTTCTCAGCTATAAAATTCACAATGTCAGGTTCAGAGAGAAAACTGCAGAAGATCCCCCCCCCCCCATCATTATTTGACGGACCCCCAGGTATCCTGAGATTTTAGTTTCAAAACCCCTGGTCTAGAGCCGTGTCTTCTAAGCCTAATCTGCTATTCACCTACAGTAATAGTTTCCAAGCAAAATGCAGGCATCAGTGGTGGTGTAAAGCATGAACAAGTCTTTATTGATGTAAAGAGAGGTCAAAGTGTTGAGAAGACTTGACAATTTGTCATGTTCAGAGTGGTAGTACTTCAAGGTTCTTTGTAAGTACAATACTGTAGTTGTTTGATTAATATTCCTGGATCTGTTTCATTTATATCGATAAACCGCAACATTTAACCATTTGATCCTTTCTTAACATTTGTTCAATTCAAATTTCTAACAGTCCTAAAGCTTCAAAGATATGAGATGTGCATAATTAGCAGGTCAGATGTAATATTGAACTATTATTAAGTGACCTGTTGGTCAGGCAAAAATGGAGAATCTGGCAGGGCTCGGGAATTAAGGTGGCCAGAAAATTTGTGGTGTACCTGATCTGAATTGTAACAGGAACGGCCCTAGGATTCATGGTGCTTCAGGCAAGCTGAACTTCAGTGCCTTTCAAAGTATAGTAGGTCTTATTTGTTCATGAGAATTCCCTTTGCCAATTATTTCACTTATCTTCACAAGAGAGAGTATTTAAACTGTCAGGTATTCCTGAACAATCTGACTTCACATCAGGGACTTATTTTAAACATTTATATAAATTGTCTCTAGAAAGTCCTGCCATCTCAGAAATACAGTAGGTGTCTTCAGGCACTTGGCACCTGCCCAGTGTTGTCGGTACAATGACTGTAATCAAGGCTGGCCCAAAGTAATAATAATATTAATAATAATAATAATTATAATGATAATAATAATAAAAAACATTATCTTTTGCAAAGATCTACCCGAGAATTTTTTTTTTTCTCTTTATTTTACAATTTTTCTTTTAAAAAAGCATAAAAGTTATTTTATACAGATTTAATAAATGAACAAGGGGAGGAAAAAAATCTTGTTTTCTCCCTTGTCGCAATAACAACAACAGCCAAAAGGGACAGAATTGGAAACAAGAAAAAAAGTCTTGGTCGGACAGAGAGGTTAACAAGAAATTCACATTAATAATATTAAACAGAAAAAAATTCACTGCTTACTTTCAATGCAACACACCAAAATACAAATAATCTTCCATTTTTTAAAAGATAATTATCAGATTGTTACACATGAAATTTTTTTTTTCTTTGTTCATCAAATAGAATAATGACCATATCATGTCATAAAAAGGCAATAGGGAAGGTTATAACGTTGGGAAAATGAGCCCAATATGGATTGAATGAAATGCTCTCTGACAATGTCTAACCCCAACACCTATCATCTGACAGTCTAAAATAGAGAATTGGGATATGAAGTCTTGCAGCATCCCCCATATTCACATGATATTTGTCCTACAGATTATCTTTTCAACCATTCTGAACATCATATCCATAATAAAAGGTTCAATAACATGGAAGCCATCATTTGTCTCTACTAAATTTGTGACCACTAAACCAAGATGAAAAAAAAAAAAATTAAAAAAATTAAAAAGTTACAGAGATGGCATATTATCATTAGGGGATTATAAGAAAAAGGTTATTGCTTCAAATGGGTCATATTTTGATTATGTGTTTACCATTTGTTGTTGTTTACACCATGCTTCATTAAACTATTCAGGAAAAAAAAAAAAAAAAAAAGACATTTCATGCATATCAATCTAACAATAATCTCCAAGCCACTATTTTCATAGATTGCTGCACAGAGAGCATTTCCTTTCCCAGCAGAGCATTGCTTGAAGCTAGCATATATTCCAGCCATGCAGCTAATATATTTCTCTTTCATTCATTCTCATGGTCTTATACAAATGCATATCCATACACTATGATATATTTCTTTAAGCAGAGATTTAATGCTGCCATGATTTCAATATATATTCAGTCAATTTTGCATGTCTTCATGATTAAGATTTTGTTTGTAGCTTTTATGGTCAAAAGTAAAAAACACTGAAATAAAACATCCAACAATCTACATACTTGCGAACAATAATGACAATTTTTTTTCAAAACATTTTAAAAGCAGTTAAACCCCAGAATCATGAGAAATTTCTAAATCAAATTATATCACAAGTTCAAAATGTTCCAGTTGACCATTTCCATCAAGCAACAGCATAAAATCTCAATTGTGGTACAATATTTTACCAATTCATTAAAACCGATGGTCATAACTTGGCTTTCAGTCACATTTCAGCTATTGTAGCCCCCTTTCAGATATCTATCATTTTTGGTAGCGTTCTCAGAATTTGGAAAAAACCTTAATTCAATTCACAAAGATAAACTATTCTCATTCCGCTATCCATGTAAGGAGACATCTTGTATGAGTTAATTCAGTCTTTGAGATGGCATTCCTGCTCATTCCACCGATGCGGAATACATGGATTTTACTAGCCAATCCAAGGACTGAACTCATGACCACAAGATAAACTACACATGCTTGACACTTGACCAGCGATTTTGAAACTGGGATCAGTCAGATGATGCTTAGGGGGTCTGCAGCAGTGTTCTCTCTCTGAACCTGACATGGTGAATCTTGAGACAGGGAAACATCATCCGTTGCACAGCTAACAAAAAACATTGTACACAGTCAGTGTTTTAGAATTCAAATAAACGTAATCCACTTTTGAAAAATAATTTTTTTTTTCTAGGTCAAGAATTATCATTGTTGTTACTCATGGTACTAAAAACTAAAAATAAGTGTCCGCCAGAATATTTCTTTTTATAGGTGGGGTCCCTGAGTTTTCAAAGTTTCAAAGCAACTGCACTAGAACATTGTCTTGTAGAATGAAAATGGTCTATCCCCATGGAATGAACCAAGGGTTCAGTTAAAAATTCTGAGAATGTTGTCAAATATGAGAGGCACCAAAATGCCAAAGGCTACGACAATCAAAATGAGGGAACTGGTTTGTTTTTATTATTATTTCTTCTTCTACCAAAACCACCATCTTACTTTTGCTTATATCATACATCATGGTCGGTAGGATACAATATCATCCATCCAGATGCACACCAAAAACTTATTTTTGGCTACCAGCTTTTGAAATTACTAGACCCATCACTATATAAGGATGCTCAGATTCATCAGATAACTTTTTAACAAACAATTCAATACTTTGGCCAGTCCCTGTAGAAGACGAGAAGCAAAGGGATTGTAATTTTTAAAAAGATTTTATACAGAAGTCAATGATCACTCAAGTAACCAAGAGTTAGGGTAAGGGGCTTGGTTATCCAAAGCTCAGCGCAATTGTTACTAGTAATGATATCTTCTTTCACTACTACCCTTAATGAGAAGCTAAAGGATTTTACAGAGATTCGTGAGGATGTAGATAACTTGAGATTTGGGTTATTCATTATATAGAAGTATTTTTACTGGTAATAAATATTTTGCCGCTTTGCTCCTCATTGCTTCCTGTATTTTATCACAATCCTACTTTGGCTACTCCGAAACAAAATGTACAAATTCAGGCTACAAAGGCCAAGTCCAATTTTGGTTTAGTAAACCAAATTTTGCATCAGATGAAAATCAAAACTGAACCCCACTTCGAACTTTACAATTTGTGACAAATGCTCCATAACATTTGAAAACTCTTCACATCCAATACTCTATGTAAAATGGTTTATGCAAGCTGATTTTACAAGCAGGGAAACCCACTGACCACAGAAAGTATGAAGAGCGAAAGACTTGTCCATGCAGTATATTTTAAACTCAATCCAGAGTTGATCATCACAATTATATGAACGAACGAGGTAAGCCATACAAACTTTAAGATAGGAGACAACAGGAATGGCAATCTTTCTAGAGGCGGATCCTTAACTCTGAGGCACACTTCTCTATCTTTCACTTTGAACCACTCTGCCATCTGTTGATTAACTTGGATACTAAAAAAAAAAAATGGTGGGACAGAATATGAATCTCTGCGCTCCTAGATAAATGAAGATAAAAAATGCAGAACTAAAAATGACACGCAGATACCAACATTCAAAAAAGTGTGATGAACTTTAACCCACGATGCTGATCATTCATCTCAAAGTAGACAGCCTTACTATTATGATGACTAAATTGGATGATTTATTCCAGTGAGTTTTTTTTTTCTTTTCTTTCAAATGTAGATAAGTTGATTTTTCATTTAGTTTGTTTCCAATTTCATTTTTAAATCTCCCTTTCCGATGTTCATCATCCCATTCAAAAACATTCATTTCGAGTGAACACTTGGTTTTATTTTTTTTAAAACAATAAAAAGATACAAGCTGTTTTTTTTCTTAGTATATTTTTTTTGTTTTTAAATCAAAAATAGAAAAAAATAGAAAAAAAAAAAAAATCAATCCTTGTTCCATTAAAAGAAAAAAAAAAGAAAAAGA
This sequence comes from Thysanoteuthis rhombus, assembly GCA_963457665.1. Lineage (NCBI taxonomy): Eukaryota > Metazoa > Mollusca > Cephalopoda > Oegopsida > Thysanoteuthidae > Thysanoteuthis > Thysanoteuthis major. Next base: position 10,698,845 of record OY735216.1, on the reverse strand, counting down.
AAAAAAAAAAAGAAAATGGAGATTTGAGGCAACCCAGCGGTGTGTCCACATGGAATATTGCTAAAAAAAAAAAAAAAAAAAAAAAATGCTAAAAGTTGATATCGCAAAGATATTATCACATGATAATACACTTAGCAGAATTGATAATGCCTATAAGACAGTCACTATATCATTGGATATCAATATATATCCAATATTTTATAACCTCCAGTATTGTACAGGCAATATTGTAAGGTGATATTTGCATAATGATCAAAATAAGAATGATGATGTTCAAGTTATTGGGGAAGCAATATTGCACATCATCATCATCATCATCGATGCCTGCAATACTGGACAGACAAGATTCTCTGATGATGTGGCACGTAATAATTGCACAGACAATATTATATGATAACACTGTTTATGACAATTTTCACATGCAATATTAAACAATTATATTGCATAAGTGTCACACCCATCACCTGCGCCCCTAATTGTTTATTCCTCTCCACCAGATTCTTCAAACAGAGGCTCAAATTGCTCATAGGTTTGCTGGTTGTCATTTTTGTCAGTTTCTGGTTGCGATTTGTGTAGTTCTGGGTTTTCCTCTTCCTCAGGTTCCTTGTCAGCCAGCTCAATTTGGATGAGGCCGATTGCAAAGGCATAGCCAATCATTGCTGTGATAGCAAAGATGCCTGCCAAGATCATGTTCTTTGTTTTGTTTGGGTTGTCCTCAGCCAAACCACTCATTTGTTTCTTTATATTATCCTTCGTCTTTCTCTCATTCTCTGGAGAAAAAAAAAAATTTTTGAATTTAAAAAAGGAAAAAGAAAATAAATAAAAAAAAATTAATATATATATGTTATAAGTCAAAAGATTCAACTTGGGCTACACACAATGATTATTTCATTTTTTTTTTTATATGCTTCAAATGGTTTATTCATTAAATTCTAACTAATATAATACACTGTGTCAGTCACCTGCTTGAGAGGTCTGTTGGTCGCAGAAAATTAGGATTGACATTTTAATTTCAATTTCCCCCCATGTTCTCCTTCCTACCATTCCGCTCTCCAGCCAGTCATGGATATACTCATACCCCACCCCTCATCTGTATGGCAACTCACAACAGACCCATTTCTTAAAAGAGATTATTTTGTTTGTTGAGAAATGAAACTATTTGATGACATGGGTACAAGTAAATAAATAACAGGAAAGAGCAGTATAATGAATAAGTAATCATAAGTAGAATATTAATGAAGAGAGACACTCAAACAGTTGATATGCTTGAATCAAGTAAGAACAAAATGGGATTTTAGCGGTCTATATAAATGTCTTCTGGCTACAATTATCGATTGGGACCCATCTTAACATGAACAAAGTTCTTTTCCAGTTCAAAATATAAGGATCATATATAAATGAATAAGCCATGAGAATGCACTACAAGTGTTTTCTTCAATAAATAACACAAAACATTATGATGCCTTCAAAGGATAAAACACATAATAACATAGCTTGGTGGTAGAGTAGGGAACCTTTCAGCATTACAAGTATCAGATTGTCTCAAATGAAATGGCTCTCCAAAGGGGGAAACATATGCAAGGTGACACCCTACACTTGTTTCAGAAATCTGTTAATTTTGAGCAAGAGCTCAAACAGTTGTGTTTGTATCAGTTTCAACGACATCAACCAAATTCACATCTTCAACAAATGATTGAGGGCATATCAACGGCCATTATCCAGGCTCATATCTCTGGAACAAAATTTGTAGAACCCAAGCCGAAAACGTTCTTTCTTGGCAAGTTCCTATTCCAAAAACGAAACAGTATCTTGACCGAGTTTGAACTTGTACAAAAACAATAGTCCGATTTCTTTGAAGATAAGACTCTGCAAGTGTGAGGCATTATTTTATTAAAACTGATATGATGAACCATTAAATAAAAATTTAAAAGAAATATATATATATATATATATATATATATATATATATATATATATATATATATATATGACTACATTTTCTGTTTCAGAATTTGTTAAAATCACAATCATGAAGACAAATGCCAAAAGACACTTTATGTGAGACAACCAAATACATATTTGCACACCAAACAAAGGAAAAGAAACTATTAGTTTTGGTGGGAATTGGTAGTGGGATGATCAGCCAAACACACTCTCCCTTGTGGAGAGTTTTGATTCAACTGACCAATCAGCATACAGCTTGAAAGTATGCTTTCTCTTATTGGTTGACTCCTCAGACAATATGATGACAACTTCAGCAAGAGGGAGATTTGAATTGAAGTAGCTCAGTTGGGAGTGTTAACATCTTCCCAGCACCTGATTGGACCGGGGAGTGGGAGAATTGAAGATGAACAAGTTATCAAATCAGCAACTGTGGCTAGTAGGAGAACACAAATCTCTCTAAGCTATTGGCCGGTGAAGCACTAGAGGAGGTAGCTAATGGGTTAGCATCTATATTGTTGAAGACGAAACAAGAACCATAAGTTCAATGATGCATCCACCATCCATGGTAGTAGTCGGAGTAGGAAGAGCAAGTAGTCTTTCTCTAAGTCAATTGAAAGAGATACTTGTAAAGTATAGTCAGTACAACCACTATGTGACCTATAGATAAAACTCAACCTTTCAAAGTCTTCACACAATTGTGATAAGGAAATATTCTGTAAGTATCACTTCCAATAAAAATAAATGGCCATTTTCTAATTACAAAAATGTAGACGTTGGACATTCTATTCTGACATCATGGTGGTGGGTAAAAAAAAAAAAAAAATGATCAGAATAGCTGTTCTTTTAATGACATCACACCTCTTCTGACATAATAGAGGCTGGTAAATGAAACGCAAAACCCCTCGCATTGTATAACGTAAACCAACCGACAGATAAGTGTCTGATAGAGATGTGTGTATACATCTCAAGGAAAGAAAAAGAAAAAAAGGGAAAAAAAAAGAAAAAAGGGAAAAAAAAAGAAAAAAGGGAAAAAAAAGAAAAAAGGGAAAAAAAAAGAAAAAAGGGAAAAAAAAAGAAAAAAGGGAAAAAAAAGGAAAAAAGGGAAAAAAAAGGAAAAAAGGGAAAAAAAAGGAAAAAAGGGAAAAAAAAGGAAAAGAAAAAAAAAGGAAAAGAAAAAAAAGGAAAAGAAAAAAAAAGGAAAAGAAAAAAAGGAAAAGAAAAAAAAAGGAAAAGAAAAAAAAGGAAAAGAAAAAAAAAGGAAAAGAAAAAAAAAGGAAAAGGAAAAAAAAGGAAAAGAAAAAAAAAGGAAAAGGAAAAAAAAAAAACAAACGAACAAAGAACGTGTGAAAATCTCTTCTGCTGGTAATGAAGGGAAATGAAGAGGTTGTTGAGATGACAAACAGTACAAATACAATTACAATCGAAAAAGAAACTGCACGGCAAAAGTGATTAGAAGAAAAGGAAAACAGGTGGAGGTGGAGGTAAAGTGAGAAGGAGGCTTGAAAGCATATCCAATTCCGTCAGGCGTGATATCTTTACCATAAAAGGAGGTAACTATCCGTGCATACATTTGCGACTTGTGCAGCTATACACCGATATAATAAAGGAGTGCAAGCATAGTCATCTTAGCCCGTGATTGGGGTCAATAGATGCGTCTCCAGATAGCGTCAATATCCTAAGAGAGTTGGAGGCGGAGTTTTTGAGTGGTACTGCATCCAGATTCCAGGGCCAGTCAACCAATGAGAAAACAGTGATAGGCAACAACAAGAAGAAATAGAAGAATTTTCATGAATGGAAATATCAACAGTGTGTCTCAGTACTATGGCTGCTACTACAAAAGGAGCCTGCTACTTTAGAGGGGAATGCAATGACATTATTGATTGGAAGTAAAATCAAAATCCTGTTTACCTCTCACTACTTCTACTACAAGTCATTTCTACACACTTTTCGTGTGTAGGTGGCAGAATATACAAACACATGATTACACTATGTCTAATGAAAAGAGTGAACTATGAGCCTCTTCATCAATATCTATAATGTAAAATTCTCTCACACTAACAAATACAGAGGAAAACCGTTTATAATAATCATGGATAATGTTATCAAGAGCAGTTGGTCCTCAAACACTATTTAAAATGAATTGAAAATTATTACTAGATTTTTTTTTCAATGTAAATTTGTTTATAACAATGAATTCAATAATATGACAATGAATATATAGTTACAATTTTCATATCCTTCACTTAATGCCATCAGTCTGTTATTGTTATCTAAAAGACCCTGTCCTAAAGTGATCACAATAAACAGCTTTTAATTTTGATTATTTTGTATGGAGAATTAATTTTAAGACCATGAATAACACTAAATGAATAAGTGCCATGTCTTTTTTGGTAAATTCTAGTTGATTGTACACTCATTCATAATTTCATTTACATTAGACTCTACAGAGCCTTATTACGAATTGGTTAATTTCTTCGTCTCCCTCCCCGGAAACTCAACCAAAACTTTCATCAAAGGTTTCTCTCAGTTTTTAGGTTGGTCCGGCTGGCTATGTACGCACCACGCATACAAGCCACACCATTTTAGCTAGAAAGCTGAAAATTTAAACATTCACTCCTAATTATGCCCAGAAATTTTTTTTACCCCCCACCAGGTTTTTTTTTTGGGGGGGGGGGAATTTTCAAAGCAGATTTACACTAAATTGATCTCAGTTTGTATCTGCCGTTATTTTTTTTGAAAATTTAGACTTTACTGATCACTGCCCAAAAAAGGTAAGAGAAGTAACTTATTCATTGATCCCCTTCTAATTGATCAAAGCCCAATGCAGCATACTGCCAAAAGACATTGGCTGCATGACAGTTTCAATTGGGTGATTAACCAGACTTGTTCATTTTTAATCAAATGAACCTCTCATATACCATTGTATATAATATGAGAGGAGAGAAAAAAAATTTTTTTTTAAATGGGAAAATGTTTTTTTATTGCAATGCAATAAAATTCATACAAATTTAGTTGCTAGTTATGATCTAAACGATCCTCGAATCCCTTATATAACAACAAAGAAGTCTCATCAGATAGATAGGCTCGATAAGAAAAGACAACATCCAATGTCACGAGTATCTTTTGTGAATGCTTAATAAGTACTTACCATATACATCATTTGGGAAGTAATCTTTTAATATCCGTTTACAGAAGTGAGTGAGGTTTGGACAGTCGAGTAAATGATTCTGTAACTGATTGTTGGACAATGGGGCCTTCATGATGGGAGCCAAATAGCCAAACACAAAGGCATCAAAAGACGAAGGCCTGGAAAAGAAGGAAAAAAAAAAAAAAAAAACTATCATAATTGTAATCTAAATAGAGTGGGTGGTACCCCGATCTAAGAATTCTTGAATTTCCAAAAGGTTTTGGAAAGTAGCCTTGCATCCAATAGAACTAAATACAAGCACTTCCAAACTTACGACCAAAATATGTGGATATGAAAAATTCAAGTACATTTTGAAGTTCCATTCTTTAATCAAAAAAAATCATGTGTAAATATAAAATCTTGCTCGATTGTAAATGAGTATAAAAAGCTGATAAAGTGCAAGGCAATATATGAATTATAATTGTACATTAAAAAACATAAATACTATGTAGATATCATAAATATATATCACTCTTGGTTGTACCAGTGTTGAATTTATTTTATTTTTTTATAATTTTACAAAATATTTTTCTTATGAAACACAATGATAGATAGAAGGGATTAAATTTTAAAACAGGGTATACTATGTAAATGACTGCAATGGATGGAAAAAAAGAAAATTCCATTTAAAAGATTCAAAATTAATAATAAATTTCAAATTGATAAAGAAGAAATCATTTCGAATTATAAAATAAAAGAAAAAATATTAAAATTGAAAACAAAAGCCATTTGCCAAGCACACATCCGAATGTCACTTAAAAGATTAAAGGTGACATAATATCAGGTTTTTCTCTGGTAAAGAAGAATATACCAATACTCCAGAAAAAAATTGTCTGACTTACAACCATTTCAAGATCCGACCTGCCAGTTGGAACAGAACCCAGTCATAACATTCCAGCAGATCAAATTTGGAGAATATATAACTCATACAGGTAAACTATCCCGTATCCCAAACTCTGGTCATTTTGGAATTCAAAATAGAAGTACAGATACTATATTGAAAATGACAGATGCTTCCTTTTACATTTATCACTTTCACCCATAAGCTCTTTTCAACATTTTCATTCTTCAAAGTCAAAAAATTTCCCCAAAATAAGCAAAATATCTGTAAGCAGCGGATACACGTATGACTTGTATGAGCTGCGAAACAACAGTTGGCATAGGTTGCGCCAAGGCCGTTTCCAAATAATCGATTCTACTGGGCTCTACAAGACCAGGGCCTGGCAGAGCACATGAAAGTGACTTGGATGTAACATACACCCATACCTTCATGGACGTAACATACACCCATACCCTTATAAAGAGTTTAAATAGTGTGGAAAATCTTGGTCAAAATTACCTGGATAACATTCTATCCCCCTCTTATTTTTGGAAAAAAAAAAAAAAAAAAAATTCCAAGTAGGAAAGAGAAAAACTCACTTTTCACCGAAAAAGTATGGAGCATTTCCTAATTTCTTGGACAGCAGATTTAGACATTGCTTTGCTTCCTTGTAAATCTGAAAATTTATAGAAAATATTAGGAGTGCAAGAGAAAAAAACGACTCTCACAGATTGTACTTCTGTAATCAAACACTCTGTGGTCCGGCACATTTTGATTTAACGACCATCAGTGTGTGAATCTAGAACTGAAGTTTTTCAATTCAGATTCAAACCGTGGTTTGAACCATGATTTAACATTGAACCAAACTTGCCAACTGCAATTCAAAAACGAATCAAAGGAATTTTAGCAAATTTAAGAATTTGAAGAAAGAAAGAAAAAGAAAACAATAATAGATAAATAAATATATATATCTTTTTTTCTTCAAATTTTTAAATTTCCTTTTAAAGTTAATTTTCTAGCAGTGCAGAATACGGAACAATGTATTTTTTTTCAAATATATATATTTGTATCTCGAAAAACTGACAATATTCATTGCATAATAGTACAAAAATATTTTTTCCATGATCAAGCAACAGCTCGGTCCCAAGGTTGCTGGATTAAAGAGGTACAACTGCGTTTGAATTAAAAAAACAAAAAAAAACAGTGTTTAAGTGTGAGAGTAGTACACGTCTAATTCTTTCATTTTTTTTCTATTGGCTATATTTCCTTGGTTTGCACTAGCAAGGAAAAGACCCACCTCTCCCCTTTAACCAATGTTCCTTCTAATACTCTTATAGTCAGTGTGAGCAAAAATCCCATGTTAGGCAGATTTTTTCCAGTGACCAAAGCTTGTGCACACTTTTTAATTCACAATGATGAATCAATAATCTTTTCAATCAGAATTCAATAAGGTATCAACAGAATTCAAAATCTTCTGTTCACACACTAATTTCCTTTGTGAAATATGTGTGTGTGTGTGTGCACATGGACAACTCAAGAGTGAACAAGGATCCTAAATCCCTCTCCATGCAGATCATTCACTTGAAGAAAGCCACTAAATGGATCCAACGAAATGTTATGGTATCAACAAATGAATGACTTTAAAAGTCCAAACTAATCTCGAGATAACATCACCATCATAGAAAAGTCTGATCTCTCTGTATTCAAAGAGACATTCCTAAAAGAAAACTTACTTCTAAAAACAAACAACTATATGTATGTAACACAGAAGCCAGGATATGAAACATACTCTCAAATCAACTTCCCCGTCCGTAACATTTTCACCACTTTTAGAGTAAATTCTTAGCCTCGCTTTGCGGCGCATATTTCCTGGCAGGATGAAGTTCAAGGGGAATGGTGATGCCTTGGCGAAACCTGGTCGAGTAAGATCAATGTAGTTCTTGCCATCAATCCACCATAAGTGAAGCTGTAAAAGTAGAATCAAGAGGAACGAAAATGAGAAAAATAAGAAATAAAAAATGACCCACTATATTTCAGTTCTCAACAGAAGACAAGGTTAATTTTAATGGTGGTCAATAGAAAGGTAGAGAAATAAAAGAAAAAAAAAAAAAATAGATAAAAAGTTAACAAGCCTTTTTGAACACTTTTAGTTTCATTCCAGACCTAGATATATAGAAAGTATCATATAGCCCCCCCCCCACACACAAACTTTTTGAAAAAAAAAAAAATTTCTCAAAAAGAGATCTTGCCAGGAAATCTGATTGATATGTTCTTATATAAGACTGCTGAAAATGATGTATTTTATCATCTCAGACAGCTAAAATGCAAGGAATTCGGGTCGCTGAGATGCTAGGAGATTCAAAACCCCCAATCAGGTTTGGTTACCCCTCATTCCAACCCTAACCATGACTGTCAATATGGAAACAGAGAAAACATATGAGAAATTTGTGAGCTTACATGATGAGGCTTTTCTTTATTTTTATACCAATTACCAGTGAAAAGAACGGGGCAGATGTCCGTTTTAGCTGATTGTCTGAGTTGGCCAACGGTTAATACAGTATACATTTGGAAAGTATATACACAAGAAACCCTCACAGACTATTTTCATGCTCAAAATATATTGTAATAATTGAATATCTTCAAAAGTTCAATTTTAGTTACAACTACAAGGAGATTGCATAAAGTTAGTTGTAAAACGAAAAAGGAAAAAAAAAAAAAAAAAAAAAAAGAGAAAAAAAATTTTGTGTACCCATATATACATAAATACTGGTGGGCATAAAACAAAAATATCTACCAATGTTTTTGTGGACTTCAAGAGGTTTCTTAACATTCTCTTGTTTAAATTAGGACTTAGTAGTTCATTACTTCAAGGCTGTTTATAGTGTTAATAGTTAATGATAAATGATTACGTCTTATCCATTACGGAAGTTTTATTGAAATATGTTCAAGTAGAAGAGTTCTTTCTTTCAAATGGCGGGTAAGAGATATTTTTATAAGGAAAATATAAATTTAATCTTGCAGTGATTACTAAAAAGAGGATGAATTTTCCAAAACAACAAATCTGAAGGCCTTAGAAAACAAACTAAGGGATCAATTTAGGATAAACTTATATTGCAAATTGAACCCTCCACTAAAAACTCTGGAGGGGGGGGGAGGGGTAAAAACAAAAAAATTTCCTTCCACATTGAAGGGCATGTGTTTAATATTTAAAGTTTTTCCTATTAACAGTTAAATATCAGAGCAAACCCAGCAACAGTTTGAACTGGTCTCTTGTGAGTAGCAGGGGTCAAAAAGTCACACTGCACATTATATAGATAGATAGATATAAATTATATACGTCTGTATCCAGTTATTACGGTATAATTGAAGTGGGTATTAGGAATAACGATTGATCCCTTAGATTAGGTCCATTAATTAAAGGATTACTTTTGCAACACAAGTCAAAACAATGAATTTTAAAGAGAGAAAGGTTAGAAAAAAAAAAAAAAAAAAAAACATTTTTCAGCCAAGGGAAGTAATAGTCTTCGAAGATGAGTTATCTACCTTGAATCAAGATGGTAAGTCGTAAAAATTAGATTGTTAAAATTTATACGGCAAAAAATTAGCAATAGACATTTCAGTGTAATGTAAAAATAACCATCAAAGCTAAGACTTTTTGATAACTGAAATCAATGTAACCCAACAAATGCATTCAAAAGCAAAATTCTAAAACTGAAAATAAGATCTAAGATTTCAATAGAAGTATCACAGTTGTTAGTATACAGACCTTCACATTCTTATGTATATAGTCACTAATATTTTAATTTATACATGAATATATGCATTGAATAAAGGCTCACATTATTCATACATGCACAAGTATTAATAAGTAAAAACAAATAATACTAGCATTCTAAGGGAAATTATGAATCACCACTATTCATATATGCTCATTTTCATCACATAAATTTAGCATGAACTTGGAGATATATATATATATATATATATATATATATAATGTGTACTTTAGAGAGTGAGACAGACTCGGGAGTGAAGTTTTTGGTGGTAAGGTTTATTAATCCTTATATGTCAATAGTCCATACATGTTTCGGGATTCTTCCAATCATCAGTGGTGTGTGTTGTGTGAGTGTGAATTAAAATGTACCATGTGGAACCAGAGTCCACTGCCAGGGGCTATGCATTATATATGTGTGTGTGTGTGTGTGTGTGTGTGTGTGTCAGAATACATGAATAACTTCAACCCAGAAAAAGTGTTTTAACAGGTTTGTTGTGGGCAGTGCTGATTAATAACAATAACTATTACATGCACAACAGATGAGATATATGTGAAACCTCCAGCTGACCAACATCTTGTTATTTCATTCAAATGATTCCTCATTTTTATTTAGAAACGAAGTAGTTCACTTAAGGAAGGGAAAGCAGTTTGGAAGGGAAAGCAGTTTACTGAAGGGGTAGGAAATTTTTGCTTGCTTGTGTAATGATTATATAAAATCATAAACCAACAACAAAGATTGGAAGGAATAAGGGAGAAAATGAGAAGATACAGGCATAGATTGAGAGAGATAGAAAGGTAGGAGATAATATTTAAGTTCAGTTTTAGTTTAAGTGTCAACAACCGAGGACTTTTCCCCATGGGTGCAGCTAATGTGTATATCTGTTAGAACTCATGAATAATCTAAACCAAGCAAAAATGTTTACACCAGTCTGCCGTGAGTAGTGGTGTTAGATAACAATAACAGTTACATGCATAACAGATGAGATATATAAAAAAGGTTTGTTTTTTTTCTCAACCACCCAGTGACCAATGTCTTTTGGCGGCATGTCATGTTCGGGTGATCAATGAATAAGTTACTTATTTTAGTTAATTTAGAAAAAAAAAAAAAAAAAAAGTACAAAAGGATGGACACAAACTAAGGGACCAGTTTAGCATAGACTTGCATCGAAAATTGACACCCCCCCCCACACACACACACACTAAAACCTAGTTTTGGAAGGGAATTGAAAAAAAAAAATTTTTTTAAATAAATTTTCCCAACTCATTGAGGGGGGGGGGGGTAATGCAAAATTTCAAGTTTCTATCATGGGCAATTAGGGCTGGGTAAAGTCTGGAGATATATATATATATATATATATATATATATATATATATACGTCAGAAATGAATAAACTAAATCCATCAACAATAACACGTGGTGTGTGAAGCGAAGTATCTGTTAAAAATGACAGGATTATTTATGTAAAGATATGGTCGAAGTCAGCAGTTGACTTTGTTTTCCTACTGTAACAAGAATGAGAACAATCCTCATCAAAATGAAGGGGTGTAAACCAATATGTAAAACCCACATTCCCCTACTATGATTTGAACTCACAACCAACTAATTACCAGCAGGCTGTCTTACTTACTGGGCTAAAATGACAAAGAGATATTTATGGGCTTATTTCATTCTAATCGGTAAATACATATTGTTATAATTTTTTTTTTACTAGTATAAAATACAAAAGTTACAGTAATCATCCCCAGTGGGAGCAGAGTTTGACCCTGCACTAGCCAGTCTATTTTTTTAATATTTCTAAAAATAAGATGAATCAGAATTGATTTTGGGAGAAAAAAAAAAAAAAAAAAATGGTGATGCCTATATTTGACAGTATCGTTCTTTGTGCCAGTGAACATAGTCACAGCAGAGCCTTGCTTTACTTCATCCCCCTTTTTCTGTTTGCTTTAGCACAATAGAAACCAAATAAGAAAGTGAATCAGGCTTTTATATTGAGATATTTTTTTGAACTCTACACTAAAGTTCATTCAAGAAGAGAATGAAAACTAAATCAGAATTTGAATCATGTAACACATACAAAGGAGGATGATAGACAGCTCTTGCGAATCTTGGGAAAGCTCTATATCCAATCACAGACACTATGATGATGACATTCACGGATGTTTTTGAATTTACTCAAAATTTGGGGAGTATCGATTGCAAAATAAGAATTTTTCAATGATCCTGGACGAACGAGAGAAAAATAACTTATTCATTGATTGCCCCTTTTATTCAGATTTTTTTTAATTGATCATCCAAACACAGCATGATGCCAAAAGATGTTGGACACGTGGTAGTTTCCACTGAGTGACTAACCAGACCAGTTTTCAAATATCATTCAAACTGAGTGTTCAGAAACTGAAAAACGTAAATTTCTAAAATTACAAAATGAAAATCAAAATAGAAGGCAATAGTCATTTTGGTAATGTTTTGATATCTGAACACAAGTAAAGAAAGAAAGAAAGAAAAGAAAAAAAAAAGGAGAGAAAAAAAAAAAAAGATGACAAAATTGGCTTACAATTGCAGGCAGCAGTTTCTCTTCAAGAAGAGAACAGAATGCTATTGTGTCAGCACACTGAATATTGGACAATTTGTTATCACAACCCCATTGCTGTAAAGAGAAACACAACGAATAAATGAATATATTCAATCATTGTTATTGGGAGGGTCAATTATTTTAAATATCATCTTTCAAAGTAATTAATTATAAAATAATTAATTACTTTGAAAGATGATATTTACACAAATAACTCAATATACTTGTTATTTGAGTCAAGTTTTGATTGTCTATTTCCAACGAAAGAGATTATGAATAGAGAAAACCCTTCATATAACTTACACCAGACGAATACACTTGATATTTGTCTAACCTTTTTCAAATATTCTGATCCCTGTGTATTAGACATTAATAACAATATTACAAGTTACCTTTCATAATAAACACTATTTTTTAATTATTCTAAAATAAATCATATTTATGAAAACATAGGTCTCCATGATAAATTACAGATAAGATTTTGGGTCACAGCTCAAAAATGTCAAGAACTACGGAACAAAAATAACAAAAACATACTTCAAACCAAACTTATTTTTCAGTTCGTATTCTACATCTCTCCATATTTGTTTTTTCAACATTTCAAAGCAAGGGGGCAACAAAATTGGGTAAAAATAGATTTCTCCTTCAATGAGAAAAACACAAGTCTTATCCATGAAAAATCAGAGACGTCCATATTTGTTTTCCATCCTACTACCAAGTAGTAATTGATTTAAACACTGACACAATATCTGTTTGCTCTTACATAGGTGAATACACAATCACAAGCTTTGTGTCACCCTCTTCCTCTTTTCCTGTTTGCTTTAGCATGACAGAAACCAACAAACCAGCTAACAGACAAAAAAAAATGACATAGGCTTATAGAAAAAAAAAAAAAACCCTCAAGAGGAAAAGCTAATTATAAAGCTTCTTAGAAAAGCAAAATTTGAGACAAGATTAATTATTCAATCTGGGAGAATCAGTACCCAAATATACCGAACAGCAGAAAAAAAACAAAAAAAAAACCCCACTGAGGTACTTAGGGTGAAACCACAGATAGCAATCAACACTCTGATTCTCCTTCTCAAAGGGAGGTGGTGTCAAGGGAACAGGTTTCCAGCTACAAATTAGCACCTCTCGACAATACAGCCAAGAAGCTTCTTTGAAGATTAAACGGCTGATGAGAATGATGAGTAACAAATGGTGTATCTATATCATTGGAGATGAATCTAACAGTTCACAGAATTTATACAAAAAAATACGCTCAAATACTCACATGTTCTCGTAAATAGTTTAAAATATCTTCTGTAGTACCCTGAATTTCATTACCATGTCTAAGTAGTGGAAGCTCCCCTGCAAATGAATAATCATTTAAGAATTATTAAAAATGAAAAGACAGAATAAAAATGACCCATGGATAATTGGATTTCACCATTTCTTTTTATAAAGAACATTTAAAAGATCTTTGGACACGCATTGAATTTATATAAATATATAAATGAATTGTCAAAAAAAAAAAAGGGGGGGGCGGGAGAGAAACTGCTCTCGAAATGATCCATAGAAATACTAAAACTTGACCTGCAGCTGGCATAGCAGACATATGATCCTAAACCTTTTTCTGCGCACGCGCGTGCACACACACATACACCCCAATGATTGTAAATAACTCCAATCGAATATTACAATTCATTACACCAGTTAGATCAGGGATTGGAAAACTACAGCTACCTTTAGTTACATACAAAAATTCTGTTTTCCTTGTCACGAACAAATAAAATTAGGTATCAAAAGTATCATTTTTGCGATGATCTCAAATGAGCAAATGGTTTTTGGCTAAAAATGTTCAAATACTAGGAATTTCTGCCATTCTATTAATATACTGAACTAAATCTTAACCACAATCTAACAATATTTTATCCCAAAAATCCATAGTTCTCATCAACTGATAGGACACGGAAGTTTATAGATGAATATATTCCTAGAATTAAAAAACATTCAAGTAAACAAGATGCTTCCCTAAATTTATACGATACTCGTTCCATTTTTTATACGTCTTGGCCCATAAGATAAAAATAAATTTCTAATCCGGCTTGCAATCAAAAGATTCTGCCAATCCCTGGGTTAGACAATAAGTAAAGAACAGGATTTGGAAAGAAAATTACAAATAGATAGTATTGTAGGTCATGAGCATCTGCTAGTTCTACATAACATTCACTAGTGCAATGAGAGTGACCTTTATCTGGTGCCAACTTACTTCCAATTTCAAGAGGAAAGGATGAATTAACCCATTACCTACAGATGGTGGCAAGCGCAATAGTTATCCATTGTAAGATAAAAGCTCTTGTCCACAGCAAAGTTATCTAATACAAGATAAAAGCTCTGATTCACAGAACTGACTTGTCATCAATCATAGAACTTCTGTTTTATTAAGTCACAGAAATGCTAATTCCCATCATTTGTAGTTGTTGGGTTAATATTTGATCATAGGACGAGATAAATGTGTTTATAACAACTTTAGTTCGGACAATCTAATCTCTCCTTCCCTCTCCTCTTTGATGTTGACCCAACGTTTTGGACGATTCATTCTACAGCCCTCTTCAAGTGTAAAATGTAATAAATGTAAGGAAAGAGAGTATCTCCAATCACTCTCTCTCTTTTCTTTTTTTTGTACTCAGACTCTACTCTCCTTATGGATATAACATTAAACATCTGAAGAAGGCCATAGAATGAATCAGCCAAAGCCCTGTGTCAACATCAAAGACGGGAAGAAGAGATTTAGATTTTTCTTTTTTTAAATAGCCAAAACAAACCAAAAAGATGCTTAAAACAGTCGAAATATTCAATGAAAATCACACTAATCTAGTGATTTTCATTGTGCCAAATTTTTTCAAAGACAGAATTCTGTCTGAAAACGAAGATTCAATATCCATGGGTTGAATTAAAAGAAGCAGGAAGTGCAATTAATAATCAGGTTCTGTTCACAATAATTCAGCCAGGAGCAGTTATTAAAAAAGCGGAAAGAAATCAATGCATACATATTGATTTCCATGCAATGCAATAGACATAATACAATGACAATTGAACAGAACAACGTTTTCATCTATTTACATCAAGAAGCTTTCACAGAGATTTTCTATTGAAGGACAGAAATGGGAGGAAAAAATACCAGGAGAGATTTTAATATTTAGAACTGAATGGTTGATCAATCAGAGCTGATAGCTTTGTGGTTAAAGTATCGTTTGAAGGCTAAAAAGGTATACGGTTCAAGTCACAGGTGTTAAATAAGCCTCACTGAGTACAATTCACCAAGAATATGATATGGCTCACTGCTAAAAGCTATGGACTGGATTCTAGGTCAGAGTTCCTATACTAAATGCCAGGTAGGGCAGACTCATCACCTCACCATTAAATGAAATTTTAAGAAAACCGATTCTGGGGGTAGGGGGAGATAACAGTCACGTTATTCAGTCCATTATTTTTTGTTTTTAAATTCTTCTTCATTTTTACTAGAGCAATTTATTATAATCCACGTCTGGCTTACTAGGCCCGTTGAAGCTCCTCCAGAGCCCTATTAATCATAAATTTGAGGAACATATTGCATATTCCGTCTGTAGTCGACCTCTCACAACACTGGCAGAAGAGTTGAAATTTCCTGGTTTCAATTTAGAGCTGTCCATCTCCTAGACTGGTTGCCAATCAAGGCTGAAGAACCTAATTGACAGCTGACTTATTGAAATTTGGTTTATGATTAGTTGGTATACACGTGGATGATTCGTGTACAAGTCTATATCTAAGTATTGGGTAAATCTTGAACTATCTTGAAGAATACGACAACTAGAGATTAAAATGGTAGGAAAACTTCATATCACTATTATCATGACCAAAATTATTGCAGTATTCATAAAATGGGCTGATAATGTTAGGAGAAAAAAAAAAAAAGAAAGGGAACAAAGAAGAAAGAAAGGACTGACATACATTGAAAGATACTAAGGCATTTGTGTCCTAGACATTAGGGCCCCACTTTTCTTAAAATGGGGGTGCCAACAACAGGTATACTTTTCAAGTTAGGATGTAGAAATTACATTTTTCAAACAATAAAATGCATGCTACAAGGATAACTGCATCAAAACTTCAGTTTACATTATTGACAAGTTCAACAGATAAAAATTATATTTTAACCCCCCCCCCTCCTGAAGTCCCCATATCAGGCATTGAAAAAAAAAAATTCAACTTACCTCATATTCACTATAATTGGTAATCAAACACTGTCATGGTATTAATGATAATACCAAGCGTCAGGAACTTTATGACAGTTCAAAGTAAAACTGGTAACAGTTGTATCTCTAATGTCAACATTGTAGAATAAGAAATGAACGTGCACACAAAGGTTTATTTCGAGTGTGAATTGTAATAATACTAGATATTGCCTGTAATTAGATAAATCATTAAAAAAGGAAAAAAAAGTTGATTCTTACCAGAGGGAGATTTTAGGGGATTTCCTGTTTTTCTAACTATTACTGGAACTCCTGAGAATTTGCAGTAAGTCTGAAAGAAAATAATACAGAATTCAAAGGACAATGTTACATGAAAAGTAATTCTTATTCTCAAATAAACAATCATTGAATACTTTCCTCTCACCAGTTTATACAGCCCTTTCTCAACCACAGTTCTGCAGAACCCTAGGGTTCCACGGGAGGTCAATGGGGGTTCCTCAAAAATGTTAAACATGCAAGAAAAAGCACCTGACTTGAATTTTTTTTTATAATGAGTAGCTGTCCTTAGCTAGGCTTGGTGAATACAGTGTAATTTTGATTCATGGGCAAGTACTATAGTTTGTATATACATGTGTATAAACTGAAAATATTTTCACTAAGAGATATTTTTCTGGCAATTGGAACCTCTTGCTAAGCAAAAATTTGTAATAAAAGTCCTTTGTTTATTTATATATATATATAAATTACGTTGCATTATTTTGAGACTATTTGAAATGATCTACTGTTATTACACAATGAATGTATCGTTTGGCCTAAACAATGTAAATAGAATGAACAATTGGAAAAAAAATGGGGCTGCTGTGGAAATCAAACCTAAGAACAGCTACCACATTCTTTGCAGACTTGATTTCCGCAGCAGCTCCATTTTCTTTAATTGTTTATGCTATCTATGTTGTCAATGCCAAATGATACATTCATCCTTAATGATGGGAGATCATTTCAAATAGAGTTTCAAAACACGCACACATATATATATCACACATGGGTGGACGAGTAAGTCTATAGCCCGATATATAGCTATTTGCTGAATTTCAAAGATAAAATTAATTTTTCTGCACAAATTTAGTTGTTATTAATCTCAGTACTATTATGAAAAGCCCCCCCCCCAAAAAAAAACGAACTAGTTAATTCATATGGACACCTTCCTTCATTGTTCTGGCTGTGATCTGGGCCGCCCCGAGTACCACCAACACAGGTTGTTTCTGAGGGCGTCAAGAGCTAGGGGGCACCTGTCACGTTTGTAAGACAGGAGAACTTCTCAATCAAAAATGAGAAAAGACAGGGAGAAAATGAATGATTTAGGAATAAAAACATTCAAATGATAAAATCCCCTGATATGATGCCATTTTGTACAGGAATATCTGACAGTTGAATACTTTTTCTGCGATGGCGAAACCAAACCAAATGAAATTAACATGACCGATGACAAGCTCAATTAAGCTTTAAAGAGCGCTGAAATTCAGCTAGCCCGGGGCGCCAAGAACTCTAGGGCTGGCCGTGTCTTGTAAAGCATTATCTTCAACACACAATAGTGTGCCGAGAGGGAAAAAGTCATTCAAATCCTTTTCGATACATCGATAAAAATAAAATAGATATCCCCTCCGAAGTAGTTCATGCATAACTGGGATAAGTTTAATAGGTACAGGTCAACTTGGCTACTCCCACACACATACACACCTAAAATGTAAACCAAACCATCATACTCGGGGAGCCCCCACTGGAGAATCTTATTTGATACGACACTGAATGTCTGTATTTTATAGAGATTCATTTCAATAGATATTTGATTTCATAGGATAGAATAATGACTCGTACGATTTTTTATACGGTGAAAAAGTCATTCCAGGAAGGAATTGCATATAAGTAGTGTGAAAGTCACTTCCACAGAAATAAATTACCCGTTCACTCTCAAATGTAAACAATTTTCGACATTGCAAGGTTAGTTACAACTGACTAAAGGGAGTTATTTTTATTCTCGTTTACTTTGGGTTTTTTTTCTTGTGTGTGGTTTTGAACGATGAATGGAATGACAATCAACTGGTAAGGAAGAAAAAGCTGTAGGAAAATTTTAATTGGTTTTCAAAAATGTACACCAGACGGATAGCCAATTTTCAAAATACAGATAATGGGTTCGATGAGTGTACTCTGTTGCCTTCCTTTGATTTCCAAGGATAAATTCGGATAATAATTGCAATCAAACATGTTTCCACGTGCCACCCCCGCAATTTTTTGTTTGTTTTTTTGTTTTGTTTTTTTTTCTCTCAGAATTTGAATTTTAAATCTCTCCGGGGTCAAAGGTAAAAGGACACCAAGCCACAAAACTCAATGGGTTTTTTTTTTTTCTTTTTTTAAATTAAGTTGTTGTGTTTACATATTATTATTTGGGGGGGGATTTTTTTTATTTATTTATTTTAGTCACGGCCCTTCTGCTGAAAATTTGAGGAAATGAATGAGATGACAACTTTAAATCTAAAAGTTTGACTGATAATCAATTTTTTTTTCTTTATTATCCAAGGGTTTGATTCAATGATAATGCTGATATTTTCGTACTTATTTCACTTCTAAATTTCACAATTCTTTTCAACGAAATAAATGGCATGTATCTGTTAAAACTCGGAACACTTGGGAGGTGTACTAGTACCTGAACGAGAAAGCAATCCGATTTACGTTTACGGATGCTCAGACGATCCATAATCAATAAATCTTCCTACTAAGCAACGCCGTTTCAAACACACAGGACACAAAGTACAGCGAAAACGTGAATTTTTTTTTAAAATTTCATCTTAATGTTTACAATAAGACACGAGATTAAAGATACCATCCATCAAGCCGGCAAAAATAAGAACAACAGAACAGTTGAATGAGAACACTTTGGGCAATAATGTTTTAAAATGTAATTCAAATCAACTGTCAATTAATTAACCAATACTTCACAGTCTGTTAGATTTCCGATTGTATAATTATTATCCAAATAATTCATCTTGCGCATTTACGAATTTTGCGAGAAATAACCTTGATCAGTAAGAAAGATTATTATTCTGATGTGCATCCTTACTTTTTTTTTTTCGAAAATACTCCCAAAAGCAATTGTAACACCGTTCTTGTACGCGGCGCACGTGAGAAAGTACCCAAGACTCGAGGTTACTTTTACTCAATTCACGGGTGTGGGAACTAAATTACACAAACACGGTTTACTTTCCTATGCTACAATATTAAGACAACAATCGGTGAACAAGCAAATAAACTTGAGGAGCTAGGTCAAACTAAACAGGTGAAAAGAGATACAAATGAATTATAGTCGCACCCATTTACGACAGCCGGTCAGTCGATTAATCTAAGAGAAATGCATTCCTAAAAGGGGGACAATGGCACCTTGAAATGAGGTTACAACATAATGAAAGGAGAGAGAAAAGTAAATTAAAATTCGTGTTACCAGCACTGCTAAACATTTCGGCTCGACTGTAGGCAAGCCCCAATCTCCATGCCAGATATCCAGCTCTAGGTTGCCTTCCATCTTGGCCGCCAACCGCGTTGACCTTGCATTCGTATCACTACGCGGCAAGGCACTTTGAACGACGAAGTGTCACGTGACCGAGTATATCCCGGCAACCATTATCATAGGGGCTGATGAAAATGCCCTGTTGCCCTTATAGCAAAGAAATATTTTATTAACGATTTTCTCTATTTTTACGTTACTGTATACTGTCAACCAAAATCTTTTACCAAAACCGTTAACATAAGTTTCTCTCAGTTTTCAAACTGGTTTAACAGGCTATCTGGTTGGCTGACTATGTATCACAGTCACAGGGCACACCAATGGAGCTAGAGGGCTAAAAATTTGAACATCCTCTCCTTATTTTGCCTAGAAAGAATATTTTTTTTCATTTTTTTATTTTTCTTAAATCTGCCAAAACAAAGTAGGTTTTTAGTGGGTGGTTCAATTTGCAATGTAAATTTATGTTAAATTGATCCCTTAGTTTGTGCCTGAGCTTGTTTTTGAAAAATCAGATTGTCTTAGTGATCATGACCAAACAAAAGTTGAGGAAAGTAACTCATTCATTCATTACCCCCCTCTTCTAATTTTTTAATTGATCACCCCCAACACGGCATGCTGCCAAAAGTCATGGGTCACGGGATGGTTTTTACTGAGTGACTAACCAGAATTTTTTTTTTTTTAATTTTTTCTCTTCATCTGTAGTGATTGGATGAGGACTAGATATTTTACAAGCAGACATTTCATACATTTTACCATCCTAAAAAAGTTCTATAGATAATTTCTATCGCAGATGAATCCTAAAATGAAACACAATCTCTCCAAATTATTTTTCATTATTACTAATGTTTGCTACTATTTACCTTCATCTTAATTGATGTTGCTTTTAGTACAACTAAACTCAAACTGGGTACTCTTTGACAGAATAAAGGATAAGTTCCAGGTGAGAATCAAACTCACAACTCTCTATCCCGAAGGGTGGCTCACTGAACACGCGACCATTCTTACCATTAAACTAATGGAACTTAGTGGCAAGCATCAGTCCGAATCAAACCCTCAAAATCTCCTCCATCTACAATCTTCTCTGCACCATGTTTATCATGAACAACAATTAAAAATGGATGCTGGAAACATTTTTTGTCTTCATAGTATTAGATGTATATATATATATATATATATATATATATATATATATATATATATATATATATATATATATATATATATATATGTGTGTGTGTGTGTGTAAAGGTATAAATATACATGAATGTGTGTGTGTACATGTATTTGTATATGTTGATAGATATTTATAATTATATTTTTTACTGATCAGTTCCATGCAGCTGTTGCAATCAACGAACAGCTATTTTCACCCTGCTTTCATATACATCTAGTGTGTCAGTTTATGGGGCAGTTTTTCTTGTATTTTTCACAGCTATTTTTTTTATTATTCTCTGTTCCAGTGTATAGGTGTTGGTGGTCAGGGAGATTGTGTTTGGTCCTGCCAGTGCTAAATGGATTCGGGGGTGAGAATAATGGGAGGAATTTTTTATGGGTTTGATGTTGGAACAAGCTTTGACTGGGATAGTTGTTTATGTGGTTGTGTTTAAATTAACTTTAATAATGTCAAATGATGATGATGATGATGATGATGATGATGATGATGATGCTGTTGTTGTTGTTGTTTTTTGGTTTTTGTTTTTGTTTTTTTTGTTTCTTTTTTGCAATCTCACGCCAGTTGCCTGGTGGTATCCGCTGGAGTTTGAGTGACTGCCAAGTCTCCTCAAGTCTCCAGCCCTTCTCTCCTAGTACTCATAGGTCGCAGTAATACTGTGGTTTACAGTTTCACACCAGTTGCCCAGAGGTCATTGCTGAAGGCTGAGTGTCAATAAGTCTCTTCAGGTCTTCAGCCATTCTTTTTTTTTTTTTTTTTTTTTTATCATTATTATTATTATTATTATCCCAATGTATCATTGCTTTGATGCAGGGTGGTCTTGTCTTTCATTCTAAACTTGAGATCACCCAGATCCGAAGAATCAAGATGTCTCCTGATTATATTTGATGTCTTCAAAAGTACAGACTTATGCATTTGGTTGATGCTAAGATCCTTGGTGTTCAGTTTCAGGAGATAGTTTGTTTTTTTTTTTTAGATTTTTAGTCATTGCTTCCAAAGATTCAATAATAATTGATACAATCTTAATCGATTATTTCCATAATTTTTACAGTTCTATCTTCAAGTCTTGGTATTTTGCAACTTTTTCCTTTTTTTTTCCGTTCAATATTTCTGTCTGCTGGGCATAAGATATCAATCAATATAGCCTGATTGTCTTCTTTATCGATAAAAAGTATTACAATTATTTTTATTTTTCCTTTTGATATTTTCTAATATTCATTGTACACCAAGTGTCAGCTCGAAACTCAGGGCAGGCAACAATGTAATGAATCAGTAAGGACTGGCATCTACTTTTTTCATTTCATATATACAGAAGATGGAGGTCAATACAGGACTAATATAGGAGGCTACACAAGAAACAGCACATAATTGTATAACAGACAATATTTACATGGACAATGCTTAGCAAAGGATATGGGTGGTACCTGTGAGAACTATTTTCAGTATCTCATAGCTACTTGGCTTTCCTGATATCCTACCTAAGTATTTATTGGTACCCTTTTTTATGACCCCCTCCCCCCCCAAGGTTCCTATAACAACAGGTGTTGTTACAGTTTTAAGTTGTCTCTTTCTTGTGATCTCAATTTCCAGGTCTTTGTACTTGGACAGTTTTTCAAATTCTTTTACAGATGTGTTTTTGTCTGATGGAATTGTCATATCTATTAATAGGCATCCCTTTTCCTACCTGTCCTTATTTATAGTGTCTGGGCAGATAGCTTTGATGCTATGATCTGTGCGTACTGGGAAATCCCATAATATTGCCACATGACGTGTTTCAGTTACACGTTCAGAGGAGGAGGAGGAGGGGTGGTGGTGGTGGTGGTGGTAGTAGTAGTAGTAGTAGTAGTAGTAGTAGTAGTAGTAGTAGTAGTAGTAGTAGTAGTAGTAGTAGTAGTAGTAGTAGTGTTTAAAAATGCCTCTTTAGTCATCTCAAGATATAACATACATTGAAAGTACTTGTCCAACATTAAAATATATATCAATTTAAGTTACAGAAATGTGTATGAAAACTCAATAAATATTACAAGCTTTACGACAAACATTTTTTTTCCCAAAATTCTTTTATATATTCCAACTGATGACTCCCAGAATTGCCCCATTAATTTACTTTCTGTTCTGAATGATCGAAATTGGTCTAAGTTTTTCTTGAAATTATTTACACTATTTGTTACATGGAATGGTAAACTATTCCACTATTTCAATATTCTCTTGGAGAAAAATCAATTTATTTTTGCAATGGACCTAGCTTGTAAATTTCTTGTCCTTTCTGACTTATTATACAAGAGAGTGAATTGATGGGATTGAAAGGAGTAAACATGGATTTGAGGTAACGGTGAATTTTAATGTAATCGGGTGGTTCATATGGATAGGGGTGGAAATAGAATTATAGTTAAATAGTATTAAATTCAAAATTGATTAAAATTAATAAGACTCAATGGAATTTTTACACGTGAAATCGAATTGTTGATTCAAAATAGAATCATTGATATAAGTGTGAATGTAACAGATATATCTTGGTGAAGTTATTTTGAGGGGGAGATTTTAAATTCAAGTTTTAAGATTGGTTGAATTGTTATGTAAGTGAGTAAATAAATGGAGTTGATTGTGTGGACATTGATTTGAGATGGGGGATAATCTGAACCAAAATATGAATAAATTGTAAATTTAGCTGACATATGAATGAGGTGTGATGTGTTCAGGCTTGTTCATGGATTTAGAGCTGGTGGGGTTGGGTGGTCAGTTTGTATGTCACCATGTCATTAAGATCTTATTGAGTTTTTGGTTTCTTAGTTTCTGAAGGTGTATTTGGCTATTTTTGGAAGGATCTCAGTGTTTTAATTTTTTACTGATCTGGTCATTCAATTGTTTTTTTTGCTGGGTTTATGTTGTTCAATTTGTTTGGGTTCTTTTTAGTAGTTTTAAATTTTTGACTTTTTATACCTGGTTTTTTTAATTGTTAGATTTGTAATCGTGAGGCATAAAATGCAATAAAAATTATGCCAACATTATGGTATTAGTTCTGATCTTTTATTTACAGATTGGGGAAAGTTATGTTTGCTAATTTTTCTTCAAGAAAAAGGATATCTCTTCTTGAAATGGCGCTATAAAATGGTGCAGTTTTTTTTTACTTCCCCTATTATTTATTATTTATGGTATTTTTTGCTTTTTTCCTTTGAGTTACCATACGTATTTTGATAGCGTCGAGTTATGTTCATAGTTTATGGTTGTAAATGATAGTTTGTCCTGGTAACTCCCCTGTTTGAGTGTTCCTCTTTTATGTATGTTTTTTTTGTGTTCCCTTTGGATTTGGTGATGGCTTGGTACAAATTAATGGATTGGAGACAATTTCTTCTTGAATAGCATGTAGAATTTTTTTTGGCAGTTACATGTGGTTGTTGTTGGTGTTTGTGTGTTGTTTGTGTTTTTCATTGATTTTTCTAATAATTTGTGATGTATTCTCTATGCAACTATAGTATAACTTCCACTGTAATTCTGTTGAATATTTTGCATAGTTTGTTTGATCTGACTGAGGAATATTCTGCCTATATTTGTTTCGATAGTTTTGTTATATGGTGCATTGAACCATATGATGTTTCTTTTTCTGTTATTTTTTTCAGCTTTGGGTAAATGTTAATGTACAAAAACCTTTAATGTTTTCTATTCTCTTTTTGCATTGTTGAGGATTGCTTCATTTGACAAATTTTCTGATAGTCAACAGTTGGACTGAAGGATTTGTTTGATGATTGGAGGAGGGTGATTGGAAGAGATATTCATGTATATTAGTTCATTGTTCTCTTTTTTAAATGGTTCCTTTTTGGAGGCTGAATGCTATATCTCAGAAATCCACTTTATTTACTTGGGTTAAAATGTTGACATTAATTCCTATTTGTTTGAAAGTTTTTATGATGTCTTTTCTTATTCTATCAATTTTTGGTCCATTGCAGTTTTCTGTCTTAGAGTTATAAGTCCATTATTCCTGTACAGACCAGTGTCTTTTTTGTTTATTTGCTCAGCTAGGGTTGCTAATATGTATATTCCCACAAGGTCACATATTTCTGCTCCATCAAAGCTTACCATCATCACATCAAAGTTTTCATTTGTATCTTTTTTTACATTGTATGACTTCGTCAAATAGAATGGATTTTCGGTAGTTTGATTGTCGGTGATTTGGGTGTGTTCCTTGGCTTGAGAGATGGCTTCGTCTAGTATAGTCTTTGTTATTGATGGTAGAAGTCCTTAATGTCTAGCTGGATGAATATAGTTAAATGAATGTAAATTTATAATGATAAATGTGCATTGCTCCAAATTTTTATATCCTTTGCTTAGTGTTATCAGCTGGTTATTCTTATCTTGAAGTAATCACAATAGGCTGATTCCTCTGTATATTTTTTTCATTTGTTTATCACCACTCCCCCAATAGACCAGTTTAACTACTGTTGCTAGATTTAGGTTATTCATGTGTTCTGGCATTAATATGTATGTATCTGTTTATCTATCTATCAATTTATCTATCTGGACTTCACCCAACCCTTATCATTCATAGTAGAAACTTGAAATTTTGTACGCACACTCCCTTCAATGAGTAAGGAAAAATGTTTTTTTTGGCTTTTTGAAAATTCCCCTCCCAAATAGGTTTTTAGTGGGTGCTCAAAATGCAATGTAAGTTTATACTAAATTGGTTTCTAGTTTGTGCCCACTTGTTTTTTGAATATTCAGATCTTCTTTAGTGATCACAATCCAACAAAAGGCGAGGGAAGTAACTTATTCATTGCTCACTCCTCTCCCCAACGTTTTTAATTGATCACCCATATCACAGCATATATGGGTGGAGGTGATTCATAATCTCCCTTGGAATGTTAGTTTTTATTTCTTGTTTGTTTTAAGTATCATTTTTAAATATCGCATTCAGTTTGTTTGTTTTTTAGCTGAATGAGTAATCACTTTTTTTTTTTTAATGTTTTAGTCAGGGCAGGGATTAGGTGAATGTCTGGGGTGTAATCCTGCAGAGAAATT
The DNA here is from genome assembly GCA_963457665.1 of Thysanoteuthis rhombus. NCBI lineage: Eukaryota > Metazoa > Mollusca > Cephalopoda > Oegopsida > Thysanoteuthidae > Thysanoteuthis > Thysanoteuthis major. The sequence goes on along the minus strand of OY735216.1, from coordinate 10,672,595 downwards.
CATCATTAAGTCAGTTTTTTTCATGCTATGAGGTGTAAGGGTTAGGAGGAGGAAGGGTGGAATTTTTTAAGAAAATAAAAATTTGCCATCACAGATAATTATTGAATAACCATAGCATCAAAATCTAAAATTATGTCAAAAAATTCCATTGAAGAATAAATATTGTCTTTTAATGAATTCATTGGCATGGAACACATCTTAAATAAAAGCAAAAACATCTAGAAACATCTAGATTCTGGAGAATCTAGATGTTAATAAGAAGCCGTCAAAATACCCCAACCCCCACAAGGAAATTTTTAGGGTCCAGTGGAGTCCTGATATCAATTTTCAAGTCAGTAGACAAAACGGTATGTCCAGAAGCAGAGGAACGCACAAATACTCACACATATAAAAAGGGATAGAACCATTTACCACCTTTGATGGCCATGGTTGTTCAACAGAAAAAATCTTTTTTTAGAAAAGGAGAAAAATTATAGAATCTTTTAAAAATATATCAAAAGATATTGATTTGATTATAAAATTGAAAACAAAACATGGGAAAATATCAAAATATTTTTCAAAATAATGACAAAGAAAAGAAATAGGAAATGAAAAAATTATTGATATGAAGAAAGTTCCAATGATTAATTTAATCAAATAAAATTTCCCATATAAATTAATGGTAATTGCTTCTTTATTACTTTATGGTCCTGGTGCTGTAATAGAGCTCTATAAAAATTTTGAGTTGCCTAACCAAACGAATTCGAGATGATAAGAGGGACCTGTAGCAAGTAAAAATATCACAGGTAGATGCTCCAGATTGTTGCAAAAAAATTTTAGTGCCATTATTCGAAATGCTGGATTTTTGCTGTGGTGCCCTAGTCAGGAGAAAAAACTATTCATTAAATATAGGCATCTTTTATATGGTTGAAAAAAAACTTTCGTGCAGAGTAAAGTTTACTAAAGAAGCATATGCCGCAGAGCAATGGATCCGCAGCAAAATTTTTAGAATACTTTTGTAGCCTATTGCTGACCCACCCTCACATTTTCAATGAAATTCATCGAGAACTTTAGGAGATATCACGTAGATGGTCAAGCGGAAAGAACAGTTTTAAAATTTCAGTCTGGAGCATTTTATTTAGTCCTGGCTGTTCAGCATCTCCAGAAGTTCTGAATACTATTCTGCCATTTCAGTTTATGAAAAGTTTTTATGCCTGACTCTCAAATAGGAAATTGTTTTCAGACAGAAGAGAAAAAAATTTAAATTCAAATTTCTCACAGCAATCGATTTGAATAGGTTTGTTTGTTTGTTTGCCTGAGTCCGTTTTTTTTCATACTTGATTGCCTGTAAGTATGTACGTGTGTATGCATGTGTACTTTATGGGTATATATTTGAGTGTACTTATATGTTTATATATATACTATATGCGTACAGTTACTTTTGTATACATGTAAGTGCACTTAAATGTGTGTATGTGTGTTAGCATACCTGAGTATATCTATATTCTTGATTTTGATTTAATAATTCAGGTTCCTGTTCTTTTATTTACATATATGGAAATACATAAACATATGAGTGGGGGGGGGGCTACTACCTACACACCCCAGCTCTTACGCCTATGTATTTATAAAACAGCGGGGAAAAAATTCAGGCAACTGATATTTTTACTGCCGAAAAAGACAGAAAACAGTATCTCTTAATTTGTATGTTGTGTGATTTGTAGTAACTGCGTATCGTCAATTGATCAGAAGACTTTTTATTGGATAGACGTACTTGTGGTTTGAACTATATAACTATATATTTGTATACAATTTTGAGCAAATCAAACCCTCCGCATCCCCACCCCCCCATTAACCAAAGAATTCTCATAGGCCTATGTGTAAACAACTATTAAATCAAACGTGTTTGTTTTTGTCATTAATATTTCTAGGGGGTTGGGCAGAAGTGTTCCTTCAAGATAAGATCACGTTTCCCCCGGTTTGTTTTATTTGTTCTTCTCAAATAGAAATGTTTTTTTCCATCTTTCTCACTTCATTTCTTTCTTCTTTTATAACAGGAAGATCCCAATTATCTCAAAAAGAAGAGTATACAACCAATGCATTCTCCCTGTAGTCACTTATGGAGCTGAAACATGGAACCTAACCAAGAGACAGACCTACAAACTGAGAAGCACGCAACGCATTCATAAGAGAATCATGTTCAACCTTACATGGAGAGATCGCAAGACAGCACAGTACATAAGGAAGAAAATAGTAGTCCGAGACATCATAGAAACTATCAGGAAACTTAAATGGCAATGGGCAGGTCATGTTGCAAGAATGGAAGACAACTGACGGACATCATGAATCACAACATGCATCCCCACAGATCATATGCGAAACCGAGGCCAACAAAATACAAGATGGAGAGATGAACTAGACAAATATAGAAAATACTGGCTCCGCGACGCCCATGACAGGGACTTGTAGCGGATCCTGGGGAAGGTCTATGGCCAATGACGGACGTTAAAAGATTGATGATGACCATCACATTTGGAAAGTACTCATGAAGAAAGCCATAGAACAACAAACAACAGAATTGAATTCAATCATCCAAAAAACACTTTAAATGGATAATTATAACATAAAAAGCTAGAGAAAAAACAAAAAGCCAAAGGAAATCTCCTGACATCAACCAAATTGAAAAAAAGCCAAATTTCTGGAGTTTGACATGAAAAAGCTAATCTGGCAACCCCAAAGACAGTAGAAGGATACAAGGTACTCAATCATTCTATTTTCCTATAAAAGTACTGGCGGTCACTTGAGCAGTTTGAAGGTACTTTTTACTAAATTATGAAATTAGATAGACCCCCTTGAACTTTTGGAGTTGATAGCTTTGGAACTCAATTCCAAATATTGTAATGATTGTAATATTTTCTAGCAATTGCTGTTAGTGTTGCTACCTGTGAAAGGAGTTTTTTCAAACTAAAGATCTATTATGACCGCCTTGCAGATGAGAAATCTTGCCATACAGCGATTGACAGACAACATAGACTTCAACAATGTGAATGGAAATTTTGCTCAAGAGAAAAATGAAGAAAAATAACTTAATAGGATCTTGCAGTCAATTTTTTCACTTCAAAAATAAACATGGTGCCCTAATTTTTTCTCAGGTTTTTACTTTTTTTCTCGGTCTGTTTGTTTTCATGTTTTGTCCAACAGTTGAAGTATGTTTGATGTGTATTGCGTTGTGCTTCTTCGTGGGCGGACCATTCCTGGCGACATTAACATTAACTACACCACTGCATATATGTGTATGTATGTGCATGCATGCATGAACATATATGTATGTATGTATATGGATGTATGTGTCAGTGTGTGCATATATATATATGTATATGTATATATATATATGTATATATATATATATATATATATATATATATATATATATATATATATATATATATATATATATATGTATATGCATATAAGCGTGTGTTTATACAAGTGTATGCACATACACATATATGTATGTGTATGCCTCTATCTGTATATGCATGTATTTCTATGAGTGCGCATGTATGTACATGCATGCATATGTTCATAAGTGTATGAATGTGTACGTGGAGAGTATGTGTGTGTGTGTGTGTGTGTGCATGTGTGTGTGTGCATTGTGTGTGTGTGTGAGAGAGAGAGATTTCTTTTCCCGTTGGGTACTAATCAACTGCTGAGTCACTGTCTGAAAAATTATATTAAGTGTGATATTAGAATAAAAATCAATTTTTCATTTAATTGGTGAAGTTCAAAACGATCGGCTGGGAGCAGTAGGAATACTTGAAGAAAAGAAGGATTCCAACAATCCCGATTGAATTTCCTAAAAGTCCTTAAAACAAATTTGAAATATTGAAAAGGGTGGAAAAGATCACCAAAATTTCCCATCACTGTGTTATAATCAATCTGCGATCAATTTAGCATTTTGGGATCCAGATCTAGCTATTAAGGAGCTAAATATTGCTATTTTCAAACTAGATTAATACAATGCAAACCCTGCTATAATAAGCTGTATCACAATGAGGAAGTCCTGTAGTAATATTTGTACAGATTGTCCCAAATGCTACAAAAGTATTCAAAGATCTATCTGTATAATGAACAGAGTGACTTTTCCAGTTCATTTCTTTGTTACTCCATCCGTACAATCTTTAATAACAGTTTTGATTAGTTACTTTTCATAACAGTTTTGATTAGTTACTTTTCATTGCAACAACTCTGCAGACCATCAGTCTATGGCAGTAAGTGGACAGCAGTGATCAGAGAAAAATAAATTCTAAGTGAGATTAAAACAAGCAACTCTTTCATCTTGAGAACCTTGCCTATGAATGCCTACTGCTCTAACAATTGAGCTACAACAGCTTTTACAAGTTACAGAAGATCAAATGTAATCCTTAAACTTATCTGTATTTGTTATTGTTTTTACATATACTAGTTGTATTGGTAGTAGTGATACTACTATTGGAGTAAAACTGGTAATAAAATAGTGAAAATGCTTCATTTAAAAAGCAATGGTAAGATGAAATCAAACTAGCAATAAAGTGAAATGGTTGAAACGCTTCATCTGAAAAGCTACAATAATAAGATGGGATCAAACTAGTGATAAAATAATAATGATGGAAATATTAATAATAAAATTGTAATAGTAAAAGTGCTTAATCTAAAAATCCCCACCCACCCAAACTTAAGGATTTGGGAAAAATCTTTGATAAAAAAAGAAGTTAAAACTGTAAAACTAATTCAAAAAACGATAGTTTTAAATGGAGGAACAGGGTTTGATGACATTTGGGCCGATAAAAGTTTTTGAGATCCTAGCTGTTGAAAATTGACTAAATTGGGAAAAACCATGCAATGTACTAGCAGGGATGCCCAGCATCGCCTGGGAAAATTGATTTATGGTTGGAATAAATAAAAATTTGTAAATCAAAATAGGGAAAGAAATAAATGAATTTGCTTTCAACCCATAAAACCGTGGTTAGCTCTTAAAAAGAAACCATATTGAAAAAAACCTGATGCCTCAAGTAACTGCTTGATTTTCTTAAGAAAGAAGAAAATTTACAACTCGCATACTTGGAGGCTGTACTTCTGTAAGAAGGACAGAAAATAACGGCCCAGTTTAATAAAACAGTTGACCTACACGCCCCTCCCCCAACTGTCACAAAACATTGACAAAATGATTTATCTGGAAACTGTCAAATTTCCTTGAATAAATCAGGTGAAATGAAAGTAAAGCATCAAAACTAAGTAGCAAAATCAATTCATTTTATCCATGTATTTAATCTAAGAAAATAGTTTCTCTGTCTTGATCCCACCCAGTTATAAAGCTTTGAATCATGACATAATGTAGGTAAGAAAATTTAAAGAAGAAATAAAATGGTATTCGCTGTGTGAGACAATAGGATGTAATTCGTTGTTGAAATTATATATATATTTTCTTCGTTCCTGCATTATTACGGGATGCATCTGGACTTCCGTGCCAAAATTAGTAAAGATGCATAGAAAAATAGTGACATCGTTTCTTAACCCTAGAAGCCATCCATATAAACTGGTAACCAAGGAAGAATGGTTAAGATCGGATCTGCCAGTGGGTCCAGCGAAATGATAACGATATTAAGGAGAAGGAAAGACAGTGAAAGAGTGGCTGGCCGCAAAGCAAAGGCCAGGGTCAGAGGCATGACCAGATAGGGGTCCTGGAGCTAATGAGCCTTGGACCAGGGAGAAAGAAAGAGAGAGAATGGCTGGCTGCAAAGGCTGGGGCTAGAAGCATAACCAGCGAGGGGTGCTGGAGCTAGTGAGCATTGGACCATGTGCGTCCAGGGCTTTTATAGGGGTCATTGGAGGAAGTGACATTTTGGATATCTAGCTAAAAGATGAGTTTCGTATTTAATTCCAAACTAAAAGAATGGGGGCACTAAGTACTATACAAGTTTCCTGAGGAGTTCGCATCTGTGTGTACTTTTTAGTTGTTAAAAGGTTTCTGTAGAGAACAAATTTAGCATCAGATGTTTTGCTTTGAAAGCAAAAATGTAAATCAAGAATGAGGATTCCTGGGAAGTCATGGTGGTGAGCCCAAATTGTATTATATCTGTGAAGAAATCTGTGGTGGTTTGGTTAGGTATTCTGTTGGAAGTAGTAGCAGCAGTTATAGTTATTTTATTGGTTGTGTTGGTCAGAAGAGGTGGGCATTCTTCAGAATCAGTTGTCATGGATGTTGGTGAGCTGGGTAGTAGTTTAATGTTAGACTATTTAGGTACTTGGTTAGTTGGAATGGAGGCTATTTCTAGTGTTAATCAAGTGGGGTAGGGTTTGATGGGGTCCTTGTTATGTATGATCGCGTATCAGTTGGGAAATGTACGTTCTGTATCCTTAATGGTCATTGTAGATATTCTGAAAAGTAAGATGACTTTAAGTAGTATAAGTGAAATGATCCATACATAATTCTGTGGTGAGTGTAAGTATATTCATCTCTTATAAATTATATGTAACAGAGGTAGGAATATATTGTGGAAGGTGGTTACAAGTGGTATGCAATCAGGTTAATTTTTGTTAGAGAGTGTAAGGGTTTCTTCTCTGGGTATTGTAGCGGCCTTTTTTATTTGGTTATTTGTATCTTCTCATGAATATCCTCGTTTGGTGAAGTGTTGTAGTAAGCTATAGTTGTGTTTGTTAAGTTCACTATCTGTAGAGTAAATTCTCCTAATTCTAAGCACTTGTGAAAACGGTTTGTATTTTTTCAGGTGTTTGGGTTAGGCCAATTTAAAATGAAGGTAGTAGTGAGTGTCTTTAGGCTTAGTATAGAGGCTAGTCTGGAAATTTCTATTGTTATCTATGTATATGCAGGAGTTAGAAAGGCTATGGAGTCAGTGGATTTTTCATTGTCAAATTTAATATAGTCGTGTGTAGAGTTTGTGTGTGCAGAGTTTCTCTAGTTCAGCTTCCACTCCTGTGTATATAAAGAGAATATCATCCATATATCTGACATAGAAGATGTTTTCTTTGCCTATCTCTGAGTAGATGTAGGTTTCTTTAAATTTGCCAAAGAAGATGTTGGCACAGGAGGGGACCGCTATATATATATATATATATATATATATATATATATATACATTATATCTAATATATATATTAGATAACAGACTCCCGTAACTACCTCAGACATTTGCCAGAACGACACTTCTATCAAACCTATGGGCTAGGGGCCCTACTCCTATTCACGTTACTTCAGGGGACTATAGGATGAAAACTTATGGTTCAAAAGGTTGGGTTCGGCCCTGGGCAAGTCACACTTCACCTTAAAACTCTGTTGCCTTGGCTAGAGGTTCATTCTGCACTCTGTCTATGGTCCTACTGCTATGGAAAACTCATCCAAATCATCTTGTTCAAAAGCTTAAGCCATCATAAAACATATCTTTCCCTTTACATTTCAAAATTGAATTTGTAGAGAGACTGGTATGCCACTAACACACACACACACACACTGACACATATGTATGTGTATTTCCAAGTGTGTATATTTATCTATATATATATATATATATATATATGACAATTGGTAGGTGAAGGGAAAAAAGCTGGTATTACATCACAAAATTTTTTCATTATTCCGTGGGCATGCTTCAATGCATTTCAACTGTTGCCAGCCATTTTTTTTTCTGGATCAAAATTTGCATTTGTCCACAGATGTAACCAGCAAAATTTTCTGTTAACTGTTGGAAATTTTTCTCTGAAAAAATAGCTAGTGCTTGTCGAAATGCATTGAAATATGCCCCCAGAATGATAAAAATATTTTGAGATGTAACACCTTTCTCTCAAGTTTTTCTCTTCACCTTCCAATTGTCACTTTCATCAACATTCTGTCGGATCACTTCAAATCCACAATACAAACATTTCTATGTGTGTGTATGTGTATTGACCATATATATATATATATATATATATATATATATATATATATATATATATATATATATATATATATACATACATAGTACCAGTCTGAAAGTAGTGTTTGACATAAAACAGATTTAAATTTATTACTTGATATATTCAGGTTTTTAATACTTAATTATGTATATATATTACATATAATCTCTCTCTCAAGAACTCTTCCCTCATAAATAACACAATTCTCACTAACAATAAGTATATATATATAGATAAAGAGAGACAGAGATGGATGAATATTTACAGTATTTGTTGTATCTGATCATTCTCACGCAGTCATTGCAATCAATCGACAACTATTTGTCTTGTCTTTATTTTATATCACTGGGGCTCTGCATTTATGGTGAGTGAGTGTTTAGTTCATCCCCTTTTCCTGTGTATACATGTTGGTGGTTAGAGGAGAGGTTGTGGTCTTCTGCCATGCTGGTTGGGTTTCAGGTTAGAGGGGTGATTGGGGATGGTCAAGTGGTAGGATATTAATCAAGTGATGTGGTTGCTTATTTGGTTCTTTTACTTAGGGAGTCGGGTGGTGCTGTTTGCTGCAATTGGGAGTTGTGAAAGTACATATTGGTGAAATTAGGTTAACTTTGGAGTTAGATGATAATAATGATAATAATATAAGTGCAAAATGAGATAGTTGTGTATTCATTATAATTACCATTATTGTTATCATCATCATCATTGTGATCATTATTATCAATAATGATACAGAAAATGGGTCTAGCTAGTAAGTTTTGTGTCCTTTCTGCCTATTATATAAAATATTGAAAAGAGGATCAGGTGGGATGAGATAAATTTATGGATCATCATCATCATCATCAGTCTTTTAACGTCTGTCGTAGGACATAGACCTTCCCCAGGCTTTGCCATAATTCCCTATCATGGGCATCGCGGAGCCAGTATTTCCTGAATTTGTCAAGTTCGTCTCTCCATCTTGTGTTCTGTCGGCCTCGGTTTCGCATGTGATCTCAGGGGATCCATGTTGTGAGACGTGATGTAAATGACTTATTATTAGTGAAGTTCAATAGAATTTTTACATCAGTAAGTAAATAAATGAGATTGTTGGTTTGTGTCATTCAATTTGTAGTTTTGTATAGTTTTGAATTCCGGTTTTTAGTTTTTATTGCTATTTTGTTTTTAGTCATCAGAGTTATAAACTTGTGATATATAGCTCAACTTAGAAATTGGGTAAGGTTAAGTTTTGGATTAGTAAACATCAATAGTTTTAAATGGAAATGCTGAATAAAATGCCTCTATGGGTATATACATGAGTATTTTTTTCAATTAGAATTACTTATTCCACATAGTGTATGCTAATTCATGTAGTGAGATATGTATGAAAACTTGATAGGGAAAAAGTTAATTTTCCAAGTTTATTTTGTTTTTAATTCTTTTTAAATTCTTCAGTATATTCCATCTAGTAACAATTGTAGTTAGCTTTTTATTGCTAATTAGTTTTTAATCCTTACAGTTGTGATCTTGTGGTACATAGCTTAATAGAAATTTATTTTTAATGATATTATTGAATAAATTGCCTCTATGGGTATCTATAATAGTATTTTTATTTGAAATTAATTCTTATTCCACATTAAAATTATGTTAATCTAAGTGATAAGGTGTGTATGAAAACTTGATAGAGAAAAAACTCAATTCTCCGAATTTTTCAGTATTGATAAATATTTGCTCGGAGCAATTGGCTTAATTTTTCTAAATCCTTCTATATATTGCATCTGGTGACCACCAAAATTGGCTTTTTATTACTAGTTTGTTTCAGTCATTAAGGTTGTAATCTTGGAATTTATTTTCATTTTGATATTAGTTCAGATCTTTTGTTTAGGAATGATTTAGGGTTAGAAGAAAGCTATGGCTGCTAATTTTTATTCTAAACAAAGTATACATCTTTTTGAAATGTTCCTGCAAGCTGGTGCAGTTTTCTTTACTTCCCATATTATTTTTGTTTTTTTTTGAGTTCACATGTGTGGTATCTATGTAATACATAAACATGGACATAAAAAGGTATTCGAAACTGAATTCATAGCCACTGTACAAAGATCAAAACAAAAACAGAGAAATACTTTTACTTGAATTATCATATTATTAGACTGTATAGCAAATGAAAGATTTTTAATCACTTTACTACGGAAGTAAAAAAGGTGTGTTTTAATATTTATGTATATTTCTTAGATTGACGGCCCTTTCATCGGACTCCACACTAGCTTAATTCCTGTGTGTGTTAGGCCTCTGTGTGTGCATGTGTGTGTGACCTGAGTCTGGCATGAAGCAGTAATGCTACAGTAAATTGAAAAATATGTATAAATACATGTTCATCTGTGCATGTGTGTATATGTAGGTGTATATCTGTGTATATGTGTGTAAAATAATCAGTAAGTGTGTCTGCGTGAGTGTGTGAGTGTATCATTGCAATTGTGTGAGTATGTGTGTGTGTGTGTGTGTGTGTGTGTGTGTGTGTGTGTGTGTGTGTGTGTACACGTGTGTGTGTGTGTCACCTTAGTCTCTTCAAGAAGCAGTAAGGCTATAATGAAAGAATAAAAACAACAGGAAACCAGAAGAGTCTAAAGAGGATGACAGGTCTTGGAGGCTAAGCTTTCAAAATGAGATTTCCTTTTTGGTCTACCCAACGCCCAGGGTCATGGCAGAAAATAACAAAACAATAAAGGATATGCCAACAAACCATGGGGGAGAAATAACGGGTACAAAAATAAACCAGTTTGTTTCGGTAAAAAAAAATAAAAAAAACTGTTCCTCAATACTTGTCTCCTCCAAAGTTGTGAAGTGTGCAAGTGTATGCGTGTACCATTGTATGTGTATGTGTATGTGTGAAGTGCTTGTAAGCATGTATAGATATGTGTGTATCTATTCACACAGACATTCACATATATATATACACACACCATACACATAGAAAATCCTGTTCCGTGCCATGACTTTTTGTGTTCAAGATTGAATCTGTAATAAGACTAACACAAATATACATCCACACACATGCACAATAGCGCATATCTATGTATGTATATGTGTTTCTAGATCTACATATATATATATATATATATATATATATGGAAAGAGCAAAATCAGTTGAAGAGCAATCCAAAGTAAAAGAATTAGAAATGATCATATATATATATATATATATATATATATATATATATATATATATATATATATATATATATAATTAAAGCAGTCCCATTTTCTTTGATTGTTTATTCTATTTAGGTTGTCTTGGCCAGATGATACATTTACCATGCAGTAAAGGGAGATCATTTCAAATAATAGTTTCAATATAATCTGAGCACTTTACAATCATATATACATGTATATATATGCATTTATATTTGATGAGAAAAAAATTTGTATTATTGAGGAAATTGGGGTATTGCAATAAATCAGTCCTTTGCAGAGATGAAAACCAGTAATTCTTCAGGGGTTGGTCACCTATGGCTAGCAGTCAGCATATAAATGTCAGGATACAATGCTTACTTTTTTTGATATTCTTTGCGTCTTTTTGATAAAACATAGACCTTCCCCAGGACATAGACCTTCCCCAGGATCCACCACAATTCTCTATCATGGGCATTGCGGAGCCAGTATTTTCTAAATTTTTCTAGTTCATCTCTCCATCTTGTATTCTATCGGCCTCGGTTTTGCATGTGATCTCTGTGGATCCATGTTGTGAGTCATGATGTCCGTCAGTTGTCTGTCATTCTTGCAACATGACCTGCCCATTGCCATATAAGTTTTCTGATAGTTTCTATGATGTCTCGGACTCCTGTTTTCTTCCTTGTGTACTGTGCTGTCTTGCGATCTCTCCATGTAAGGTTGAGCATGATTCTCTCATGAATGCGTTGCATGCTTCTCAGTTTGTAGGTCTGTCTCTTGGTTAGGTTCCATGTTTCAGCTCCATAAGTGACCATTGGAAGAATGCATTGTATACTCTTCTTTTTGACGTTATTGGGATTGTCTGGTTTTTTTAATTTGAGCTTGCTCTGCCGAAGACTTGCCATCCAAGAGCGATGTCATGGAGATTTGTGGTCCTAGGTAGATGTAGTGGTCTACCTTCCCGAGTTTTCAATCTTCGATCTTGACAGTTATGTTTTTATTCTCAATGTGATTGTTGCACTTGACTTTCTTTTTATTAAAGTTCATGTGTAGGCCGACTTTTTTGTTTTCTTTGTTTAGTTCATCTAGCATTAGTTGGAGGTCATGTAAGTTCTCTGCAAAAAGGACAATGTCGTCTGCAAATCTGAGGTTGCTCAGATATTCACTGTCTATATTGATTCCTTTACTTTCCCAGTCCAGGTTTCGGAAGATCATCTCGAGGCAGGCTGTAAAGAGTTTGAGTGAGCTGGTACCACTTGGCCTTACTCTTTTTTGGAGCTGGAAGGGTTCAGAGCCTGATGAAGGAGTTGCTGTGATTGTATATATGTTGTAGTACTTTGACATATACAAGGTCTACACCTTATAGGGTGATGGCCTTCATGACCATGGGAATTTCCACAGAGTCGAACACCTTCTTGAAGTCTATAGATGCTACAATGGGTGGCATTTTGTATTCTGCTGCTTTTTCTTTCAGCTGATTTATTGAATGAAGATGGTCCATTGTCAAGTAACTTCTTCTAAATCCAGCCTGTGGTTGGTTTTCATTTAGTGTTTTAGTAATCCGGTTAGTGATGATTTTTTGAAAAGTTTGTATATGCAGTTGAGTAGGCTTATAGGTCTGTAGTTGTTGAGGTCTTTGGGGTTTTCTTCTTTTGCGTAGGAGCATTGGTTTGCACAATGAAAGTTATAACCACAATTTCAACAAAAATACCCGTCCGAAATGATGGGTTTGTTTATGTATGGATAAGCACTAAGGAGCCTATAGCTATTCTATTGGGCAATTTCTTCTTCAATAATTCAAGTATCCTAATTTTAATTTTTTTTTTCAGATTCTGAACTCAAATCAAACTGTTTTAATGTGTGATCAGATGTTTCAAGTCTCAATGACGAAATATATGACATAATTGATATCTCATAATAGGAAAGTAAATTAACCAGTGAGATATGTCAGCAACAAATAAATAAACAGAAAAATTTGCAAATAAGCTCCTTATATGGTCAGATATGCACATACATTATACAAACATAACAATACTAGAATGGTCAGATGACAGACTTAAGGCCAAACTGTCCCGATTTTTAGCGCTCTGCTCTCCATCTGTTGCCATCTCCAGCCAGACTTTAATTTGTCTTTCTCTTCGGGGTCTGATTAAAATTTTATACAAATCACCTTGGATTTATTTGAAACAGTAGGGACTGTATGCTATGTCAACTATTAACATATTTTAATTATATGTTGCTGCCGTGATCAGCACTACTGATGAGTTCAGTGTATGAGTCATGTCAACACATCTGAGAAGGTCAGTCAGCCTAAGTATACCTTTTCAGTCTTTAGTGTCCTCATTTTTTTGTTTTGTTTAATTTTGAAATGGCCACCTGAAGCAACGCATAAATATGACATTAAGAATAACATAAACCTATTTCACCTTCTATAATTTTCAGAGTAATCATTATCATTCCAATAGTTTAGGATTACTGATTTCAGTCCTTTTGTTGCTTTCATTGTTACCACATTTTGGCCCAGTCATTCAACACTCTTCCTCGGATGTGCAATACTTTAGGAAAGAGAAAATGTCTCTTTTTCCAGAAAATGGTGGCCAATAAAAAAGAATGGTAACAAGTATACTAATTACTTCATCTAATTCCAAGCGATGAATGTGACTCAAGAGATTCCATTCTCAGCAACCCAAGATAAAAGTTATGGTAAAAAGCAACGAGAAAATGAAGAAAAGATTAGCTGAAAATTAGAAATGAATTAGCATTCCAACAGAAATTATGAATAGCCACCACTAATATATGAATACACATGAATAACCTAAACCCAGCAACAGTGATTAAACCATTCTGGTGTGGGTAGCAATGGTTGAGATACTTCATTGGAGAATTCAGATATTTAAGGACTTAAAAGAAAAAAAATCTCCATGAGACCCTCAAAAGAAGAAGAAATCAAGCGAAGAATCACACTGGGATGGCAAGCCTTTGGCAGAGCTAGCTCAACTTACAAAATTAAAAAGATCCCATTAATCCTAAAAAGAAGGGTGTATAACCAATGCATCCTCCCAATAGTCACTTATGGAGCCGAAACATGGAACCTGACCAGGAGACAGACCCGTAAATTGAGAACCATGCAACGTGTACATGAAAGAATAATGCTGGGCCTCACATGGAGAGACCACAAGACAGCACAGTACATCTGAGGAAATACAAGAGTCAAGGACATCATAGAATCCATTAAAAATCTCAAATGGCGGTGGGCTGGCCATGTTGCAAGAATGGCAGACAACCGATGGACATCACGACTCACGACATGGATCCTCCGAGATCACATGCGCAACCGAGGCTGGCAGAATATTAGATGGCGAGACAAG